>OX387425.1:17109977-17746977 GCA_947563755.1 Lochmaea crataegi
TGACTGGCACAATCAGTTTTGTGATAAAATCATTATTTCGCCTTCAAATAGAGTCATGAAATTTTCGAAAATCCACTTTTCAAAACAAAAAATACTCATAACTCGACAAATAGAAAAGATAGAACGTTCTAGTCTTCACCAATCGATAGAGGGGACAATTTTACATATTTCAGTGAATTTTGAGTCCATATTTCCAAGGATTATGGGAGTTAGAAAAAATCAATTGCATCGCAAAATATTACCCCCTTTGTTCTAAATTTTCGACAAAAAAATTATAAAAAATGCTAAATATTCGTGAAGAGGGGTTTTTTTGGCCAAAAAATCGACTGGCACAATCAGTTTTGTGATAAAATCATAATTTCGCCTTCAAATAGAGTCATGAAATTTTCGAAAATCCACTTTCAAAAAAAAAAAAAACTCATAACTCGACAAATAGGAAAGATAGAACGTTCTAGTCTTCACCAATCGATAGAGGGGACAATTTTACATGTTTTAGTTAATTTTGAGTCCATATTTCCAAGGATTATGGGAGTTAGAAAAATCAATTGTATCGCAAAATATTTCCATAGCTTACCCCATTTGTTCTAAATTTTCGACAAAAAAATTATAAAAAATGCTAAAAATTCGTAAAGAGGGGTTTTTTTGGCCAAAAAATCGACTGGCACAATCAGTTTTGTGATAAAATCATTATTTCGCCTTCAAATAGAGTCATAAAATTTTCGAAAATCCACTTTTCAAAACAAAAAATACTCATAACTCGACAAATAGGAAAGATAGAACGTTCTAGTCTTCACCAATCGATAGAGGGGACAATTTTACATATTTTAGTGAAATTTGAGTCCATATTTCCATGGATTATGGGAGTTAGAAAAAATCAATTTGTATCGCAAAATATTTTCATAGCTACCCCCTTTGTTCTAAATTTTCGACAAAAAAAATTATAAAAAATGCTAAAAATTCGTGAAGAGGGGTTTTTTGGGCCAAAAAATCGACTGGCACAATCAGTTTTGTGATAAAATCATTATTTCGCCTTCAAATAGAGTCATGAAATTTTCGAAAATCCACTTTTCAAAACAAAAAATACTCATAACTCGACAAATAGGAAATATAGAACGTTCTAGTCTTCACCAATCGATAGAGGGGGACAATTTTACATATTTAAGTGAATTTTGAGTCCATATTTCCAAGGATTATGGGAGTTAGAAAAAATCAATTTGTATCGCAAAATATTTTCATAGCTACCCCCTTTGTTCTAAATTTTCGACAAAAAAATTATAAAAAATGCTAAAAATTCGTGAAGAGGGGTTTTTTTTGGCCAAAAAATCGACTGGCACAATCAGTTTTGTGATAAAATCATTATTTCGCCTTCAAATAGAGTCATGAAATTTTCGAAAATCCACTTTTCAAAACAAAAAATACTCATAACTCGACAAATAGGAAAGATAGAACGTTCTAGTCTTCACCAATCGATAGAGGGGACAATTTTACATATTTAAGTGAATTTTGAGTCCATATTTCCGAGGATTATGGGAGTTAGAAAAAATCAATTTGTATCGCAAAATATTTCCATAGCTACCCCCTTTGTTCTAAATTTTCGACAAAAAAATTATAAAAAATGCTAAAAATTCGTGAATAGGGGTTTTTTTGGCCAAAAAATCGACTGGCGCAATCAGTTTTGTGATAAAATCATTATTTCGCCTTCAAATAGAGTCATGAAATTTTCGAAAATCCACTTTTCAAAACAAAAAATACTCATAACTCGACAAATAGGAAAGATAGAACGTTCTAGTCTTCACCAATCGATAGAGGGGACAATTTTACATATTTAAGTGAATTTTGAGTCCATATTCCCAAGGATTATGGGAGTTAGAAAAAATCAATTTGTATCGCAAATTATTTCCATAGACCCCCTTTGTTCTAAATTTTCGACAAAAAAATTATAAAAAATGCTAAAAATTCGTAAAGAGAATTTTTTTTTGGCCAAAAAATCGACTGGCACAATCAGTTTTGTGATAAAAATCATTATTTCGCCTTCAAATAGAGTCATGAAATTTTCGAAAATCCACTTTCCAAAACAAAAAAATACTCATAACTCGACAAATAGGAAAGATAGAACGTTCTAGTCTTCACCAATCGATAGAGGGGACAATTTAACATATTTTAGTGAATTTTGAGTCCATATTTCCAAGGATTATGGGAGTTAGAAAAAATCAATTTGTATCGCAAAATATTTTCATAGCTACCCCCTTTGTTCTAAATTTTCGACAAAAAAATTATAAAAAATGCTAAAAATTCGTAAAGAGGGTTTTTTTTGGCCAAAAAATCAACTGGCACAATCAGTTTTGTGATAAAATCAACATTTCGCCTTCAAATAGAGTCATGAAATTTTCGAAAATCCACTTTTCAAAACAAAAAATACTCATAACTCGACAAATAGGAAAGATAGAACGTTCTAGTCTTCACAGATCGATAGAGGGGACAATTTTACATATTTTAGTGAATTTTGAGTCCATATTTCCAAGGATTATGGAAGTTAGAAAAATCAATTTGTATCGCAAAATATTTTCATAGCTACCCCCTTTGTTCTAAATTTTCGACAAAAAAATTATAAAAAATGCTAAAAATTCGTGAAGAGGGGTTTTTTTGGCCAAAAATTCGACTGGCACAATCAGTTTTGTGATAAAATCATTATTTCGCCTTCAAATAGAGTCATGAAATTTTCGAAAATCCACTTTTCAAAACAAAAAATACTCATAACTCGACAAATAGGAAAGATAGAACGTTCTAGTCTTCACCAATCGATAGAGGGGACAATTTTACATATTTTAGTGAATTTTGAGTCCATATTTCCAAGGATTATGGGAGTTCGAAAAAATCAATTTGTATCGCAAAATATTTCCATAGCTACCCCCTTTGTTCTAAATTTTCGACAAAAAAATTATAAAAAATGCTAAAAATTCGTAAATAGGGGTTTTTTTGGCCAAAAATTCGACTGGCACAATCAGTTTTGTGATAAAATCATTATTTCGCCTTCAAATAGAGTCATGAAATTTTCGAAAATCCACTTTTCAAAACAAAAAATACTCATAACTCGACAAATAGGAAAGATAGAACGTTCTAGTCTTCACCAATCGATAGAGGGGACAATTTTACATATTTTAGTGAATTTTGAGTCCATATTTCCAAGGATTATGGGAGTTAGAAAAAATCAATTTGTATCGCAAAATATTTCCATAGCTTACCCCCTTTGTTCTAAATTTTCCACCAAAAAATTATAAAAAATGCTAAAAATTCGTAAAGAGGGGTTTTTTTGGCCAAAAAATCGACTGGCACAATCAGTTTTGTGATAAAATCATAATTTCGCCTTCAAATAGAGTCATGAAATTTTCGAAAATCCACTTTTCAAAACAAAAAATACTCATAACTCGACAAATAGGAAAGATAGAACGTTCTAGTCTTCACCAATCGATAGAGGGGACAATTTTACATATTTTAGTGAATTTTGAGTCCATATTTCCAAAGATTATGGGAGTTAGAAAAAATCAATTTGTATCGCAAAATATTTCCATAGCTACCCCCTTTGTTCTAAATTTTCGACAAAAAATGTATAAAAAATGCTAAAAATTCGTAGAGAGGTTTTTTTGGACAAAAAATCGACTGGCACAATCAGTTTTGTGATAAAATCATTATTTCGCCTTCAAATAGAGTCATGAAATTTTCGAAAATCCACTTTTCAAAACAAAAAATACTCATAACTCATCAAATAGGAAAGATAGAACGTTCTATTCTTTACCAATCGATAGAGGGGACAATTTTACATATTTTAGTGAATTTTGCGTCCATATTTCCAAGGATTATGGGAGTTAGAAAAAATCAATTTGTATCGCAAAATATTTCCATAGCTTACCCCCTTTGTTCTAAATTTTCCACAAAAAAATTATAAAAAATGCTAAAAATTCGTAAAGAGGGGTTTTTTTGGACAAAAAATCGACTGGCACAATCAGTTTTGTGATAAAATCATTATTTCGCCTTCAAATAGAGTCATGAAATTTTCGAAAATCCACTTTTCAAAACAAAAAATACTCACAACTCGACAAATAGGAAAGATAGTACGTTCTAGTCTTCACCAATCGATAGAGGGGACAATTTTACATATTTTAGTGAATTTTGAGTCCATATTTCCAAGGATTATGGGAGTTAGAAAAAATCAATTTGTATCGCAAAATATTTCCATTTTCCCTTTGTTCTAAATTTTCGACAAAAATATCATAAAAAATGCTAAAAATTCGTAAAGAGGGTTTTTTTTGGCCAAAAAATTGACTGACACAATCAGTTTTGTGATAAAGTCATTATTTCGCCTTCAAATAGAGTCATGAAATTTTCGAAAATCCACTTTTCAAAACAAAAAATACTCATAACTCGACAAATAGGACAGATAGAACGTTCTAGTCTTCACCAATCGATAGAGGGGACAATTTCACATATTTTAGTGAATTTTGAGTCCATATTCCCAAGGATTATGGGAGTTAGAAAAAATCAATTTGTATCGCAAATTATTTCCATAGACCCCCTTTGTTCTAAATTTTCGACAAAAAAATTATAAAAAATGCTAAAAATTCGTAAAGAGAATTTTTTTTTGGCCAAAAAATCGACTGGCACAATCAGTTTTGTGATAAAATCATTATTTCGCCTTCAAATAGAGTCATGAAATTTTCGAAAATCCACTTTCCAAAACAAAAAATACTCATAACTCGACAAATAGGAAAGATAGAACGTTCTAGTCTTCACCAATCGATAGAGGGGACAATTTTACATATTTTAGTGAATTTTGAGTCCATATTTCCAAGGATTATGGGAGTTAGAAAAAATCAATTTGTATCGCAAAATATTTTCATAGCTACCCCCTTTGTTCTAAATTTTCGACAAAAAAATTATAAAAAATGCTAAAAATTCGTAAAGAGGGTTTTTTTTGGCCAAAAAATCAACTGGCACAATCAGTTTTGTGATAAAATCAACATTTCGCCTTCAAATAGAGTCATGAAATTTTCGAAAATCCACTTTTCAAAACAAAAAATACTCATAACTCGACAAATAGGAAAGATAGAACGTTCTAGTCTTCACAGATCGATAGAGGGGACAATTTTACATATTTTAGTGAATTTTGAGTCCATATTTCCAAGGATTATGGAAGTTAGAAAAAATCAATTTGTATCGCAAAATATTTTCATAGCTACCCCCTTTGTTCTAAATTTTCGACAAAAAAATTATAAAAAATGCTAAAAATTCGTGAAGAGGGGTTTTTTTGGCCAAAAATTCGACTGGCACAATCAGTTTTGTGATAAAATCATTATTTCGCCTTCAAATAGAGTCATGAAATTTTCGAAAATCCACTTTTCAAAACAAAAAATACTCATAACTCGACAAATAGGAAAGATAGAACGTTCTAGTCTTCACCAATCGATAGAGGGGACAATTTTACATATTTTAGTGAATTTTGAGTCCATATTTCCAAGGATTATGGGAGTTCGAAAAAATCAATTTGTATCGCAAAATATTTCCATAGCTACCCCCTTTGTTCTAAATTTTCGACAAAAAAATTATAAAAAATGCTAAAAATTCGTAAATAGGGGTTTTTTTGGCCAAAAATTCGACTGGCACAATCAGTTTTGTGATAAAATCATTATTTCGCCTTCAAATAGAGTCATGAAATTTTCGAAAATCCACTTTTCAAAACAAAAAATACTCATAACTCGACAAATAGGAAAGATAGAACGTTCTAGTCTTCACCAATCGATAGAGGGGACAATTTTACATATTTGAGTGAATTTTGAGTCCATATTTCCAAGGATTATGGGAGTTGGAAAAAATCAATTGTATCGCAAAATATTTCCATAGCTTACCCCCTTTGTTCTAAATTTTCCACAAAAAAATTATAAAAAATGCTAAAAATTCGTAAAGAGGGGTTTTTTTGGCCAAAAAATCGACTGGCACAATCAGTTTTGTGATAAAATCATAATTTCGCCTTCAAATAGAGTCATGAAATTTTCGAAAATCCACTTTTCAAAACAAAAATCACTCATAACTCGACTAATAGGAAAGATAGAACGTTCTAGTCTTCACCAATCGATAGAGGGGACAATTTTACATATTTTAGTGAATTTTGAGTCCATATTTCCAAAGATTATGGGAGTTAGAAAAAATCAATTTGTATCGCAAAATATTTCCATAGCTACCCCCTTTGTTCTAAATTTTCGACAAAAAAATTATAAAAAATGCTAAAAATTCGTAAATAGGGGTTTTTTTGGCCAAAAATTCGACTGGCACAATCAGTTTTGTGATAAAATCATTATTTCGCCTTCAAATAGAGTCATGAAATTTTCGAAAATCCACTTTTCAAAACAAAAAATACTCATAACTCGACAAATAGGAAAGATAGAACGTTCTAGTCTTCACCAATCGATAGAGGGGACAATTTTACATATTTTAGTGAATTTTGAGTCCATATTTCCAAGGATTATGGGAGTTCGAAAAAATCAATTTGTATCGCAAAATATTTCCATAGCTACCCCCTTTGTTCTAAATTTTCGACAAAAAAATTATAAAAAATGCTAAAAATTCGTAAATAGGGGTTTTTTTGGCCAAAAATTCGACTGGCACAATCAGTTTTGTGATAAAATCATTATTTCGCCTTCAAATAGAGTCATGAAATTTTCGAAAATCCACTTTTCAAAACAAAAAATACTCATAACTCGACAAATAGGAAAGATAGAACGTTCTAGTCTTCACCAATCGACAGAGGGGACAATTTTACATATTTGAGTGAATTTTGAGTCCATATTTCCAAGGATTATGGGAGTTAGAAAAAATCAATTGTATCGCAAAATATTTCCATAGCTTACCCCCTTTGTTCTAAATTTTCCACAAAAAAATTATAAAAAATGCTAAAAATTCGTAAAGAGGGGTTTTTTTGGCCAAAAAATCGACTGGCACAATCAGTTTTGTGATAAAATCATAATTTCGCCTTCAAATAGAGTCATGAAATTTTCGAAAATCCACTTTTCAAAACAAAAATCACTCATAACTCGACTAATAGGAAAGATAGAACGTTCTAGTCTTCACCAATCGATAGAGGGGACAATTTTACATATTTTAGTGAATTTTGAGTCCATATTTCCAAGGATTATGGGAGTTCGAAAAAATCAATTTGTATCGCAAAATATTTCCATAGCTACCCCTTTGTTCTAAATTTTCGACAAAAATGTATAAAAAATGCTAAAAATTCGTAGAGAGGTTTTTTTTGGACAAAAAATCGACTGGCACAATCAGTTTTGTGATAAAATCATTATTTCGCCTTCAAATAGAGTCATGAAATTTTCGAAAATCCACTTTTCAAAACAAAAAATACTCATAACTCATCAAATAGGAAAGATAGAACGTTCTATTCTTCACCAATCGATAGAGGGGACAATTTTACATATTTTAGTGAATTTTGCGTCCATATTTCCAAGGATTATGGGAGTTAGAAAAAATCAATTTGTATCGCAAAATATTTCCATAGCTTACCCCCTTTGTTCTAAATTTTCCACAAAAAAATTATAAAAAATGCTAAAAATTCGTAAAGAGGGGTTTTTTTGGACAAAAAATCGACTGGCACAATCAGTTTTGTGATAAAATCATTATTTCGCCTTCAAATAGAGTCATGAAATTTTCGAAAATCCACTTTTCAAAACAAAAAATACTCATAACTCGACAAATAGGAAAGATAGAACGTTCTAGTCTTCACCAATCGACAGAGGGGACAATTTTACATATTTGAGTGAATTTTGAGTCCATATTTCCAAGGATTATGGGAGTTAGAAAAAATCAATTGTATCGCAAAATATTTCCATAGCTTACCCCCTTTGTTCTAAATTTTCCACAAAAAAATTATAAAAAATGCTAAAAATTCGTAAAGAGGGGTTTTTTTGGCCAAAAAATCGACTGGCACAATCAGTTTTGTGATAAAATCATAATTTCGCCTTCAAATAGAGTCATGAAATTTTCGAAAATCCACTTTTCAAAACAAAAATCACTCATAACTCGACTAATAGGAAAGATAGAACGTTCTAGTCTTCACCAATCGATAGAGGGGACAATTTTACATATTTTAGTGAATTTTGAGTCCATATTTCCAAGGATTATGGGAGTTCGAAAAAATCAATTTGTATCGCAAAATATTTCCATAGCTACCCCCTTTGTTCTAAATTTTCGACAAAAATGTATAAAAAATGCTAAAAATTCGTAGAGAGGTTTTTTTGGACAAAAAATCGACTGGCACAATCAGTTTTGTGATAAAATCATTATTTCGCCTTCAAATAGAGTCATGAAATTTTCGAAAATCCACTTTTCAAAACAAAAAATACTCATAACTCATCAAATAGGAAAGATAGAACGTTCTATTCTTCACCAATCGATAGAGGGGACAATTTTACATATTTTAGTGAATTTTGCGTCCATATTTCCAAGGATTATGGGAGTTAGAAAAAATCAATTTGTATCGCAAAATATTTCCATAGCTTACCCCCTTTGTTCTAAATTTTCCACAAAAAAATTATAAAAAATGCTAAAAATTCGTAAAGAGGGGTTTTTTTGGACAAAAAATCGACTGGCACAATCAGTTTTGTGATAAAATCATTATTTCGCCTTCAAATAGAGTCATGAAATTTTCGAAAATCCACTTTTCAAAACAAAAAATACTCATAACTCATCAAATAGGAAAGATAGAACGTTCTATTCTTCACCAATCGATAGAGGGGACAATTTTACATATTTTAGTGAATTTTGCGTCCATATTTCCAAGGATTATGGGAGTTAGAAAAAATCAATTTGTATCGCAAAATATTTCCATAGCTTACCCCCTTTGTTCTAAATTTTCCACAAAAAAATTATAAAAAATGCTAAAAATTCGTAAAGAGGGGTTTTTTTGGACAAAAAATCGACTGGCACAATCAGTTTTGTGATAAAATCATAATTTCGCCTTCAAATAGAGTCATGAAATTTTCGAAAATCCACTTTTCAAAACAAAAATCACTCATAACTCGACTAATAGGAAAGATAGAACGTTCTAGTCTTCACCAATCGATAGAGGGGACAATTTTACATATTTTAGTGAATTTTGAGTCCATATTTCCAAGGATTATGGGAGTTCGAAAAAATCAATTTGTATCGCAAAATATTTCCATAGCTACCCCCTTTGTTCTAAATTTTCGACAAAAATGTATAAAAAATGCTAAAAATTCGTAGAGAGGTTTTTTTGGACAAAAAATCGACTGGCACAATCAGTTTTGTGATAAAATCATTATTTCGCCTTCAAATAGAGTCATGAAATTTTCGAAAATCCACTTTTCAAAACAAAAAATACTCATAACTCATCAAATAGGAAAGATAGAACGTTCTATTCTTCACCAATCGATAGAGGGGACAATTTTACATATTTTAGTGAATTTTGCGTCCATATTTCCAAGGATTATGGGAGTTAGAAAAAATCAATTTGTATCGCAAAATATTTCCATAGCTTGCTTACCCCCTTTGTTCTAAATTTTCCACAAAAAAATTATAAAAAATGCTAAAAATTCGTAAAGAGGGGTTTTTTTGGACAAAAAATCGACTGGCACAATCAGTTTTGTGATAAAATCATTATTTCGCCTTCAAATAGAGTCATGAAATTTTCGAAAATCCACTTTTCAAAACAAAAAATACTCACAACTCGACAAATAGGAAAGATAGTACGTTCTAGTCTTCACCAATCGATAGAGGGGACAATTTTACATATTTTAGTGAATTTTGAGTCCATATTTCCAAGGATTATGGGAGTTAGAAAAAATCAATTTGTATCGCAAAATATTTCCATTTTCCCTTTGTTCTAAATTTTCGACAAAAATATCATAAAAAATGCTAAAAATTCGTAAAGAGGGTTTTTTTTGGCCAAAAAATTGACTGACACAATCAGTTTTGTGATAAAGTCATTATTTCGCCTTCAAATAGAGTCATGAAAATTTCGAAAATCCACTTTTCAAAACAAAAAATACTCATAACTCGACAAATAGGACAGATAGAACGTTCTAGTCTTCACCAATCGATAGAGGGGACAATTTCACATATTTTATTGAATTTTGAGTCCATATTTCCAAGGATTATGGGAGTTAGAAAAAATCAATTTGTATCGCAAAATATTTCCATAGCTTACCCCCTTTGTTCTAAATTTTCGACAAAAAAAAAATAAAAAATGCTTAAAATTCGTAAAGAGGGGTTTTTTGGACCGGAAAATCGACTGGCAAATCTTGACAATTTTTTTAAGTCTTAAACTTCAAAATATTTTCGTAACTTCCAAATTAATATTTTTAAAGGCGTGAAAAAATTAGTTAATATAATAGTTCTTGATCACGATGTTTGTTGAAACTCTATTTTTGAAGTTTCGGTAGCGGTCCAGCTGCCGTTATCAAGAATAATGAAGAATAATAAATTTTCGAATCATCGAAAATTGATTATTTTCGATTAATCGGTTATTTTCAATTAATCGATTTTTTTCGATTAATCGATTTTTTTCGATCAATCGATTATTTTCGATTAATCGATTATTTTAGATTGATCGATTATTTTCGATTAATCGATTATTTTAGATTAATCGATTATTTTCGATTAATCGATTTTTTTCGATTAATCGATTGTTTTCGATTAATCGATTTTTTCGATTAATCAATTAATCGATTAACATCGATTAATCGATTGATCAAAAATAATCGATTATTTTATATAATCGATTATGTTTTTGGATAATCGCCCAGCCCTAATTTTGAGTCCATATTTCCAAGGATTACGGGAGTTAGAAAAAATCAATTTGTATCGCAAAATATTTCCATAGCTACCCCCTTTGTTCTAAATTTTCGACAAAAAAATTATAAAAAATGCTAAAAATTCGTAAAGAGGGGTTTTTTTGGCCAAAAAATCGACTGGCACAATCAGTTTTGTGATAAAATCATTATTTCGCCTTCAAATAGAGTCATGAAATTTTCGAAAATCCACTTTTCAAAACAAAAAATACTCATAACTCGACTAATAGGAAAGATAGAACGTTCTAGTCTTCACCAATCGATAGAGAGGACAATTTTACATATTTTAGTGAATTTTGAGTCCATATTTCCAAGGATTATGGGAGTTAGAAAAAATCAATTTGTATCGCAAAATATTTCCATAGCTACCCCCTTTGTTCTAAATTTTCGCCAAAAAAATTATAAAAAATGCTAAAAATTCGTAAAGAGGGGTTTTTTTGGCCAAAAAATCGACTGGCACAATCAGTTTTGTGATAAAATCAACATTTCGCCTTCAAATAGAGTCATGAAATTTTCGAAAATCCACTTTTCAAAACAAAAAATACTCATAACTCGACAAATAGGAAAGATAGAACGTTCTAGTCTTCACCAATCGATAGAGGGGACAATTTTACATATTTCAGAGAATTTTGAGTCCATATTTCCAAGGATTATGGGAGTTAGAAAAAATCAATTTGTATCGCAAAATATTTCCATAGCAATTATAAAAATGCTAAAAATTCGTAAAGAGGGGTTTTTTTGGCCAAAAAATCGACTGGCACAATCAGTTTTGTGATAAAATCATTATTTCGCCTTCAAATAGAGTCATGAAATTTTCGAAAATCCACTTTTCAAAACAAGAAATACTCATAACTCGACAAATAGGAAAGATAAAACGTTCTAGTCTTCACCAATCGATAGAGGGGACAATTTTACATATTTTAGTGAATTTTGAGTCCATATTTCCAAGGATTATGGGAGTTAGAAAAAATCAATTTGTATCGCAAAATATTTCCATTTTCCCTTTGTTCTAAATTTTCGACAAAAATATCATAAAAAATGCTAAAAATTTGTAAAGAGGGGTTTTTTTGGCCAAGAAATCGACTGGCACAATCAGTTTTGTGATAAAGTCATTATTTCGCCTTCAAATAGAGTCATGAAATTTTCGAAAATCCACTTTTCAAAACAAAAAATACTCATAACTCGACAAATAGGACAGATAGAACGTTCTAGTCTTCACCAATCGATAGAGGGGACAATTTCACATATTTTAGTGAATTTTGAGTCCATATTCCCAAGGATTATGGGAGTTAGAAAAAATCAATTTGTATCGCAAATTATTTCCATAGACCCCCTTTGTTCTAAATTTTCGACAAAAAAATTATAAAAAATGCTAAAAATTCGTAAAGAGAATTTTTTTTTGGCCAAAAAATCGACTGGCTCAATCAGTTTTGTGATAAAATCATTATTTCGCCTTCAAATAGAGTCATGAAATTTTCGAAAATCCAATTTTCAAAACAAAAAATACTCATAACTCGACAAATAGGAAAGATAGAACGTTCTAGTCTTCACCAATCGATAGAGGGAACAATTTTACATATTTAAGTGAATTTTGAGTCGATATTGCCAAGGATTAAGGGAGTTAGAAAAAAGCAATTTGATTCGCAAAATATTTCCATACCTATCCCTATGTTCTAAATTTTCGACAAAAAATTTAAAAAAATGCTAAAAATTCGTAAAGAGGGGTTTTTTGGACCGGAAAATCGACTGGCAAATCTTGACAATTTTTTTAAGTCTTAAACGTCAAAATATTTTCCTAAGTTCCAAATTGTCAATCTTTTTAAAGGCGTGAAAAAATTAGTTAATATAATAGTTCTTGATCACGATGTTTGTTGAAACTCTATTTTTAAAGTTTCGGTAGCGGTCCATCTGCCGTTATCAAGAATAATGAAAAATAATAAATTTTCGACAAAAAAAGAATAAAAAACGCTAAAAGTTTGTAAAGAGGGGTTTTTCGGTCCGAAAAATTAACTGGCACAATCAGTTTTTTGATAAAATCATCATTTCGCCTTCAAATAGAGTCATGAAAATTTCGAAAATCCGCTTTTCAAAACAAATAATACTGATAACTCGACTAATAGGAAAGCTAGAACGTACTAGTCTTCACCAATCGATAGAGGGGACAATTTTGCATATTTTAGTGACTCTTGAGTCGTTATTTCCGAGGATTAAGGGAGTTAGAAAAAAGCAATTTGTATCGCAAAATATTTCCATACCTACCCCTCTGTTCTAAATTTTCGACAAAAAAAAATAAAAAATGCTAAAAGTTCGTAAATAGGGGTTTTTTGTGCCGAAAAATCGACTGGCACAATCAGTTTTTTGATAAAATCATTATTTCGCCTTCAAATAGAGTCATGAATTTTTCGAAAATCCACTTTTCAAAACAAAAAATACTCATAACTCAACTAATAGGAAAGATAGAACGTTCTAGTCTGCACCAATCGATAGAAGGAACAATTTTACATATTTGAGTGAAATATGAGTCGATATTTCTAAGGATTAAGCGAGTTAGAAAAAAGCAATTTGTATCGCTAAATATTTCCATAACTACCCCTTTGTTCTAAATTTTCGAAAAAAAAAAGAATAAAAAACGCTCAATGTTCGTAAAGAGGGGTTTTTGGGCCGAAAAATCGACTGGCGCAATCAGTTTTTCGATAAAATCATTATTTCGCCTTCAAATAGAGTCATGAAATTTTCGAAAATCCACTTTTCAAAACAAAAAATACTCATAACTCAACTAATAGGAAAGATAGAACGTTCTAGTCTGCACCAATCGATAGAGGGAACAATTTTACATATTTGAGTGAAATATGAGTCGATATTTCTAAGGATTAAGCGAGTTAGAAAAAAGCAATTTGTATCGCTAAATATTTCCATAACTACCCCTTTGTTCTAAATTTTCGAAAAAAAAAAGAATAAAAAACGCTCAATGTTCGTAAAGAGCGGTTTTTGGGCCGAAAAATCGACTGGCACAATCAGTTTTTCGATAAAATCATTATTTCGCCTTCAAATAGAGTCATGAAATTTTCGAAAATCCACTTTTCAAAACAAAAAATACTCATAACTCAACTAATAGGAAAGATAGAACGTTCTAGTCTTCACCAATCGATAGAGGGAACAATTTTACATATTTAAGTGAAATATGAGTCGACATTTCCAAGGATTAAGGGAGTTAGAAAAAAGCAATTTGTATCGCAAAATATTTCCATACCTACCCCTTTGTTCTAAATTTTCGACAAAAAAAGAATAAAAAATGCTAAAAGTTCGTAAATAGGCGTTTTTTGGGCCGAAAAATCGACTGGAACAATCAGTTTTTTGATAAAATCATAATTTCGCCTTCAAATAGAGTCATGAAATTTTCGAAAATCCACTTTTCAAAACAAAAAATACTCATAACTCAACTAATATAAAAGTTAGAACGTTCTAGTCTTCACCAATCTATAGAGGGGACAATTTTACATATATTAGTCCAAATCGAAACAGCTGATCCGGAGAGAAGTTTGTTTGAATCGGCAAGAGCGTAGATAAATACTTTATGTATGGTCAAGAATGGAAAGACAGAGAGAAAATAAGTTGCATAAATAAAAGCCGATTCGTTACTACTAGCGACATCTATCGTAATTATTTTGAACCAAAAAATTACTAGATAAGTAACAAGTTTTGTGTAAGTTTTAAGGTTTATACACCTGCGCGGAGGGCGCTCTTAAACCCATGCAGCTAAGAAAAAATCATGCAAAGAAAACTTTACCAAATACTAATTAAAGTTCTGAAGCTCTAAACTGCAAAGTCACTTTTGTAACCTAAAAAATCCTTTCCTAATAAGAATTCTAAAACAAAAAATAAAATTAATAAGAAAAATTTTAATGTAAACCCTAGGACATAAAAAAAAGTAAAATTATTAGATAGGCCTATCGCAAGTTTAAATATATGCATATATTCCAAATAAATCCATCCTTAAAAAAATTCCTGCAACAGAAAATCAAACAAAATTAAAAAATGTACAAAAAATTTGATGACATCTCTGAAGCCTGAAAGAGAGTGTTAGTGTGCTGAAAAGGAAGCGCTGAAAAAAATTGTTAGTAATAAATTGCCAAGTATAGCCATTTTGCATATACCAACTTAGAAATTTACGATATTTCGATAACCCATACTGGGCAACTATTTCCCCTCCTTGTCAACCCATACCCATTCGACAAACGGAAAACACTCAAGCGCACTCGCCCATCTGGATGACTGCTCGTTTTGCAAGCGAGGCTTACGGACAACCTAGGAAACGAGTACTTTCTCATAGTGTGATACTGCGTGCAACCGTGCGGGAAAAAGTCAATCGTAAACAAAAAAGTCGGTACATGTGGCTTACTTAACAATTGCAATGAAAAAATAATTCACAATTCCAAACCGAATGACACCAACAGGGGAAAAAAGGCAGAAAAAAACAGAACAGAAAATACGAGCTTACCTATGTCTTTTGAAAAGTACTAACTTATTAACGAAAGGCATAGTATTTAGGAAATATCAGGAATGACATAGCTAACCTATGTCTTTTGAAAAGTACCAACTTATTAACGGAAGGCATAGTATTTAGAAAATGTTCGGATTGAAATAGCTTACCTATGTCTTTTGAGAAGTACCAACTTATTAACGAAAGGCATAGTATTTAGGAAAAATGAGGAATGGCATAGCTTACCTATGTCTTTTGAAAAGTACCAACTTATTAACGAAAGGCATGGTATTTAGAAAAGGTTCGGATTGACATAGCTTTCCTGTGTCTTTGGAAAAGTGCCAACTTATTAACGAAATGCATAGTATTTGAGAAATATGAGGAATGACAAAGCTTACCTATGTCTTTAGAAAAGTACCAACTTATTAACGAAAGGCATAGTATTTAGAAAATGTTCGGATTGACATAGCTTACCTATGTCTTTTGAAAAGTACCAACTTATTAACGAAAGGCATAGTATTTAGAAAATGTTCGGATTGACATAGCTTACCTATGTCTTTTGAAAAGTACCAACTTATTAACGAAAGGCATAGTATTTAGAAAATGTTCGGATTGACATAGCTAACTTATGTCTATTGAAAAGTACCAACTTATTAACGAAAGGCATAGTATTTAGAAAATGTTCGGATTGACATAGTATTTAGGAAATATGAGGAATGACATAGCTTACCTATGTCTTTTGAAAAGTACCAACTTATTAACGAAAGACATACTATTTAGAAAATGTTCGGATTGACATAGCTAAGCTATGTCTATTGAAAAGTACCAACTTATTAACGAAAGGCATAGTATTTAGAAAACGTTCGGATTGACATAGCTAACCTATAAGTACCAACTTATTAACGAAAGGCATAGTATTCAGGAAATTTGAGGAATGACATAGCTTACCTATGTATTTTGAAAAGTACCAACTTATTAACGAAAGTCGTAGTATTTAGAAAATGTTCGGATTGACATAGCTAAGCTATGTCTATTGAAAATTACCAACTTATTAACGAAAGGCATAGTATTTAGAAAATGTTCGGATTGACATAGCTTACCTATGTCTTTTGAAAAGTACCAACTTATTAACGAAAGGCATAGTATTTAGAAAATGTTCGGATTGACATAGCTTACCTATGTCTTTTGAAAAGTACCAACTTATTAACGAAATGCATACTATTTAGGAAATATGAGAAATGACATAGCTTACCTATGTCTTTAGAAAAGTACCAACTTATTAACGAAAGGCATAGTATTTAGAAAATTTTCGGATTGACATAGGTTGCTTACCTATGTCTTTTGAACAAAGTACCAATTGTAAAAAAAAGGGCTGGATAGTATAGTATTTAGAAAATATGAGGAACATTTGTAAAAGAAAGGCAGGATAATACTGAGATATGATGTCATTTGATAGTAATTGAGAATTACTGTATACTCACACTCCTTTGGTGTAGACCAATACTTTACGAAACCTAAAACAAAGAATAAAAGAATTTATTAAAAAACGGTTCTAAATAATTTAACTAAACTAATAATTTTAAAAAATCCTGTTTTCTAAAAAACAAAAACACTATTAAAAAAACAAAAGTATCTAGGGTCATTTTATAAATAATCATCCTGTATATTTTTTTTGCTTGTTACTTCAGCTATAGGAATCTTGGGCATTAAATTAAAATACGCAGTTTGTGAAATTATTATAAGTTCGAATGTTTAAAATCAGCATTGAAAATATTTTATGTATACAGTGTGTTCCTAAATTCATGCGCAAAAATTCAGGTGATTTCCCGTATAAAATTATGATAAGTCTTTCCTATGACAAAATTTCCTAATCTCACCCCCTTCCAAGATATCAATCACCCTGAATAAAATTGAGTTTTTATTTTTTTTTCTCAAATTGAAGTAAATATGGAAACTTTAAATTTTGTAAATTTCGTGCACTCGCAATTACTAACCACCGGTATTTTCTCAACATTCCTGTTAAATTATAAGGGAGTGAAATTATCAACCCTTACTTTATTTAATATCAAATTTTTTTCGAGATTGAGTTTTGTGAAATTGTCTTGAAAAACTTTTTTTACTCTTGAAGATTTTTCCTAGATACAATAGATTTAGAAATTTTTCTAATTGATTTAAAATATTTAAAAAAAACAGTATTACCAATAGCTACCAGTAAATAAGATGAAAACTTACCGTAAATGTATCAGATTGTAATCCAAGTAATCCATATAGGCACTATTCACTACACTCAACGATACACGTTAATTTCGAACGCACGCACACCGACATACCAATATTTCCTATTCGAAAGTCAACACGCTACTGTATATAAATCGACAAAATTTATTCGTTAGTCACCCCGGTAAATAAGTAAAGTTGTTTATCATATCTGCGATTAATATATATTTATATATACCGGCCGTCCTAGAAGTGAATATAGAAGTATATTATTTTGAAAACCTTATTTATTAGTCTTTTTGAGTATTTTAAAGAAAAAGTAAAAGTAAAACAGTACACAAGGATATAAATAAAACTGTATTTCTCTATATAAGGATGTTCGAAGAATTTTCAAGAACATTTTTATTGTTAAATCATTTTTCAGAATACTTTTTGCATTGTCTAAAAAAATAAATAGCCTGTCATCCTAATGAGCAGAACAGACCACAAAAAGAGAGATGCATATATACTGCTCTGTTGCAAAATAGCTTCAGTCAAAATAGCGCAGATGGCACCATCATCAGCTTAAAATATCAGATCAGAGAGTAGTCGATCATTGCAATCAAAGAATGGAATTACGCGACTAAGGGCCGATTTTACAATGTTAGTATAAAAGTCAGTATAGTTATTCCTTATTTAATACCTAGATATATACCGAGAATAACTGGTTGTCGGTTCTACAATGGATCTTTAGGACAGGTACAGTTATTCCGAAAATATCTCCCTGGTAGTTCCAATCAACCAACGAAAATATCTCCCTGTTAGTTCCAATCAACCAACGAAAATATCTCCCTGGTAGTTCCAATCAACCAACTTTTGACATTCGACGCTTTGAAAAGCGGGTGTAGAAAACACCGTAACTTAATTTTCTTCGTTTGTTCTGATAAATTAACGAGTAGAAGAGAATTCTCAGAATTCAGACTGTTTATTTAGAAAATATGGTTAAAATTGTTGTAACAATTCTTCACCAATTAAATTTAAGATGCTATTGAGCTTAATGGAAGAGGTTGAAGACATTGATTTTATTTCTAAGGTAGCTAGGTATTTAACTTTCATATCATTTGCAAAAAAATGACACAGTTACTGAAAATATGAAAGAGTAAGGCCAAACAACTTTTCTGTTTCTGCAGCCAAAAGCGCTCAAGAAATTCCAGTTTCATCATATTCTTCAAAATAATTTTATTATGTCTCATGAAACAACTAGTTAAAAATTATGACCACCTAACAACTGAAGAATTAAGAACTTTATCAATGACAACTGCGACATTTTACATTTTTGAGATGGGAAAATCTACAGGACACACCAGTCTAGTACAGCAGAGAATTTATACAGGGGATGCCAGACCAATTCGTCAAATGCCAAATAGATTACCATTTGCTAAACGGAAAGAAGTAGAAAATATGATTGAAGACATGATGGACGAAAATATTATTGAAGCAGCTTCTGGTTCCTGGTGTTCACCTGTGGCCGTGATAACTAAGAAAGATGGATTCACTCGCTTTTGTGTAGACTATCGAAGACTTGCAATTGATATTCTTGGTCCACTTCCTTTGACAAAAAGAGGAAACAAATACCTGATTGTTGTAATGGATTATTTTTCCAAATGGCCCGAAATAGCACCATTTCCTAATCAAGAAGCGACGACAGTAGCAGAGGCTTTTGTAACCAACGTTATTGCGAGACAAGGAGTACCTCTGAAATTACATTCTTATTAAGGACGAAATTTAGATGAAGACATTAAGAAAACACGCACTACGCCTCTCAGCCCACAGTCCGATGGAATGGTAGAAAGACATCGTAGAACTATTTTCCAATATTTTTAAAACTAACTATTATCTAATGTCAATTGTCCCGCTTTTTATACTTTTCACCTATTCCAGACAGTTCTCGACTTTTAGATGACAGTTCTTGATGATTCTAGATTTATATCTTCTTCTTTTTCTTTATGGACCTCTACATATCCTCAGTATAGTCTCCTTTGGGAGACCAAACTGTAGACGCATATTCAGGATGCGGCCTTACCGCATTATATAACCTTGCTTAATATATTGTTTAGTATTTCTTATTACAAATCCCAAAACCTTATAAGCCTTATTTACCGCAAAAATTTTGTGTGAATTGAATTTTAAATTAGACTGCAGAACAACCACAAGATCTTCAAATTCAACCTTTTTGCACAGTATAGTTGTTGTCTACTGAATATTATAATAATTGTTAATTATTATTGTAGTCCGTCTTTATTTCTGTTTGTTCCTCGAGAAATTATAGTAATGGATTTAAAAATTGAACTAGTTTGATAAGGCTACTGTATAGCGAAACGCGTCACTAATTTTAAATTGAACATCAGTTCAAAATAAAATGGAGATTTAAACAAATTAAATTGGTTTATTTCATCATTTAATGGATTCAAATGACAGAATATGAATAACCCGCTATACTGACAACACACTTTGTTTACAACCAACATATGAATCGATTTTCTCATTCCAAAACAAGGATAGCAATTTGTATCTTTGCCGATTTTAATAAATATATAGTTATCAGCAAAAAATTAAAGTCAATTCAAATTCAACGCACCGTATCTTTTTCCACGGCAATATTGTATTAAGGCATATTTGGTACTATCATTTTGGTCCAAAACATCCACCCTTAGCCTATGTCCCAATAGTTGTGAATCAACTTGTATAATTTTTTAAACTACAAAAATATTCTAAAATTTGAAATGAGGAACAAAATTTGTAAAAACATCGTTCAATCAATCCCGCTGACATTTATCTCGTTAAATTTGTCTAATTTGTAAAAATTAAATATAAGAAAACGTAGCAAATATTTTTTCGTAATAATTTCGTTAGAATATTTCAAATAAGTAGCTTACTTCGTAAACTAATTAATCATCAATTAAACGACTCTTGACAGTTCTCAGCTTCGGTGTATTGCGGTTAGCCATCTAGCCACATGTAAGAGGATATGCTTGATTAAATTAGGGAAGTCGTAGGATATTGAATTCGGATCTTTTGCAGATGTACGAAATAGTCTTCAACGCTTATTAATCAGTCCCGTTGGCGCCATAACTACTATATAGGGCGATGTGAAAACAATATTTAATTCACAGATTACCTACAGATGGCGACTTCCATAATTGAAATTGTTAGGTATACTTTGAGAACCTAATATTTGTTCCAATTTTCCCTGGTAGGCCTGTATTGATCATACTGTTGATATTGACTGAAATAATTTTGCTAAATTTAACTGTAAAATCAATCATAATTGGACGTTTGCCTTTATAACGTTAATAATAAAGGGTATTTAATTTTTATATTTAAAAAGTCTAATGCCCTATTTCACCAACCTGATTTTAGGAACTTCCTAACTATAGCCCGTTCAGTACAAAAACCGTTGCACGTCATCAAAGTGTCGAAAAAGAGACGTTCGTTTATATCATGTCATTCGATTGCTGCTGTCAATCCTCTGTCAATCTCTAAACTGAATAAATATTGAAATTTGTAGGTCGCATTGTATTAAAAAATATAAATATATGTTTAAAGAAAGGTTTCGTAATTAATTTCATATCAAATACAGCTCGGAGGTTAATTAAATATTAACTTAAACTAACGTCAGTCTTAATAAAAACTTTTCATGTTGGCAAAAATGCGCGCTGTTGCCGCGATTAAAATGCTTTATTTCTGGTTCAGTTGACGTCTTGACATTTTTGGGGTTATGTTGTGACAAAAACTGCAAAGAACTGTGAGTAATTTTTCACAAGTAATGATGAGTTATTAAAGTTAAAGTCACATCCAAAAAAACGTATAAATGAAACTTAATAATACTGCAATAGTTAATGCATTTACACCTGATACTATTCAC
Organism: Lochmaea crataegi; assembly: GCA_947563755.1. NCBI lineage: Eukaryota > Metazoa > Arthropoda > Insecta > Coleoptera > Chrysomelidae > Lochmaea > Lochmaea crataegi. The sequence continues at coordinate 17,131,447 of OX387425.1, forward strand.
AGCGTTTATGAAGCAAGTAAGTATAAGTTTAATATTATACCCAATCAACTGTATTTATTATATTCTGTTACATTATTCATAATACTTGGCAATTATACATGGACATTTTTTTATAGATAATCATGTCACTTTAGGAATGTTACTACAGTAATTGAAGGAAGAACAATAATTATTCAATGTAGAATGTTCCTGAGTAGTTTACTAAAATATGATACACATCCACAAAGAGGACTTATGGAACTTTCAACAAAAATAAACCACTGTATAAATTTGTTTTTATTAATGAATCCTGAATTTTCCAAAATGGTGCTGTAGGCTGTTCATGTCAAAAGGTATGTTACAATGATTATGTAAAATTTTAGAATGCGAAATTGTTTTTATTCTAGATATTTTGTATTACATGCTGAGAATGGAGATGGTTGTATTGATGGAGCAGAAAGTATATTTTTATATGAATCTCAGTTTAGTGATTATCCTGGGGAAATGAATGAAGAACATGTTTTTAAATGGTTTGAAAACCAATTACTATTGAATCTTTCTGAACCTTTAATAAATTATGGGCAATGCTTTTCGATAATATTAGGTTGATGACACAATATAGAATGTTGAAGCTGAGCTTATTTATATTGAAGCCTAGTAAGTAGATACAAACTGTATTTGAACAGTGATATAGCAAATTATATGTTAGAATTCAGAAGACTACACAAGTAGTTTAATACATTTAAAATTCTTACTTCAAATAATACCCAATAGACAATAAATGCTGTTTTTATCACAAAAATAATAATATAGGTATATTTGAAAAGAAATGAATTGGTTATTTGAATACTGCCCTTTCAATTAATGTTTTTTTCAGAAACAAACCCCCAACAAAATACATTGTGGATATGATAGAACAGTATAGTCACAAAGTATTACCTACCATCTTTTTAAAAATCCTATTGAGTTAATACTGGCTACTGCCAAGCAAGCCGATAGATGCATTCCAGAAGTTGCGGGTTGGAATTGGTTTGTCCGTGAACCTATCAAATTTGAAAGATTTCTATTTGACAATTATTGTTCTACCTTATTTAAAAAAATAGTATTACAATCTTTTCGGTGTAGTAACTAATTTATAAATTTGCAATGTTTCTTTTTAATAAAACAATTCCATAAAAATTGGGGTGGCATTATTTATCATTTTATTTTAATCATGATATTCAAAATAAGTAATTCAGGCAGCATTTTCTAAAGGTACATGTGTATATCACAAAGTTTTATAAAAACTACAAAGAATTAATTTAATAGTTTTTATTGAATTGAAAGGTCTCATTCGATCAATCATTTATTAGCAATACTTTCAGTTGCGGTAGATGCTGGAGTGCTAAAACAAAATGGTAAATATAAATTTGGATTGATTAGGAGATGATGGAGTGATAAATAATTCAGCAATATACTGATAATTATAATATGTATTGATTTCAGTGCTACGATTTAGTCAAACATTCGCATATACCTTCACTCGGAGAATAGAATGGATTGCTCTTCTTTTCTGAGCTGTGTTGGTGCTTGCTGCAGAATTTTCTTTTGCTATGATCAATGATCATATATCTCAGCATGATTTTCCTATTTGAAAATGACCTACACACTAAGGCTTCACATCCCGGCTTTTCTAAAAAAAATTTAAGATTTATTTCACCAAAATATAAAATAGAATTGCCTACCTTTAAAAAGGAGGTAGATCCAGGTTATCAGAACTTTTTTATTTATAGGATGTCTGTAAACCTTACATCAATCTTTCATATTGTAGTGACAACATTCTAGAAGCCAACATGTACTTAGGTAATTGTAACCTAAAAATTTTATTAGATAATATTTTTTCCTTGATATTATATATACATGCATTTTAAATACTAGAACTAACTAATTAAGTGTGTGGTATAAACATACAAATAAAAGTGTTAACTATTCCATACATACCTTTTTAGTGCTAAAAATAATTCCATACTTTTTAAAATAAGAATTTCTTAGTGCTGTATGGTTAACATACAAATTAAAGTTTTATATGTAACATCTCTGTATTTAACTGAAATAAGTCGAAGTTTCTTTGCACGCAATAACCGTCAATAACTAAACCTAACCTAGAATATTTGATAAACTTCATTTGACATATACTATATTCTCATATTATTTCAAAGGCTTGGCAACATAGTACAGTTATGACAGATGTGACGTGCAACGGTTTTAATACTGAACGGGCTATAAATAATTAATAAGCTAGGAAATGCCTAAATTCTATACTTACCTAAATCGGATTCCACCAACAAAGGATTTGGATTTATTTTTGAGTATAATTGGTATATAGTGATAGAAGAAGGTGAGAAAAGAAGAAAAATAGCTCAAAATTTTTCAAATGTATGTCGAGTGCCTCACTTTGTTTATGCTTCACTTTTTCAATTTTTTTCGTCCACAAACTTAATGTTAGTAAACGTAGAGAGATAATATCTGTGAAAATGGCAGAAAAATGAAGTAGTAGTGCCAATCTTACATAGAAAGAAAAGTCAAAACTTAGATATCACTTTATTGTGTACAATGTACTTTAATTTATAGGGAATACGGATTTATTGTAAAAAATAATAACAAAGAGCATTCATCTAGCCTAGTTAGATATTTAATTAATCTATCACTTTCAAATTCAGGAGCATCTTCAATTATCTCTAATACTTGTAACGTGCGTCGTATTTTTGTGTAACCGAAAACGCCGAAAGAAATCTTGTTTCGTCCAATGTCTCAAAATCATTTATACGCGGAAGAATGACTCGTTTTCAGACTCTGATGAACTATCAAACCTTTCGAGAAGTTCTACAAAACGGACAACTCGCATATTTTCGAAATAATAACTAACAATAAAAATTCTGCAAACTCGACTTGCTATCAATCAAGATGACAACCGAGAAATGTCAAGCTAGGTATTTCTTAAACTTTTTAGGCAGACTGAACATATTAGGTATTTCCTATCTCTCTTAGGTATGATTTAGCGCGTGGTGAAATGTAAATTGCATTTAGGGATTTAGGTACCCATTATCTAACTTTAGGAAATGGTTGGTGAAATCGGGCATAAGACTCGAACCCCAAAAACCATACACTTGATGTTTATCTCAAATGTTATTCAGAATCATCCTGTAAAGCATACTATTTAATTATTAAATATTTTAATAACCCAAAAATGGCTATTAGAAAAAAAAGTGTTGGGAAGTAATTAGAGTGTGTCCAGATGTCCTCGTAAATCAGATCCCTAATAAATCAGTAACATTCAACCTTGCGTGGAGTCGAATCGTCTAGGAATCTTTAAAATTTCCCTAAAATTCGAAATAAATTCATATATGTTCTTGAGAAAATATTTTAAGGCGCCTAACTTCCTAAATATTTTTCATAATCATATAATGAGTTTATAATTGCTTTTATTGGGGTCAAGATAGACATCCTTTCTTATTTGGACTAACTTTGTATACTAACCTAATAAGCAGAGAAAACGGCAAAAATAGCAAAAATCTAAGAAAATAAATATTTTTTTTTGGATTTTCCATTTTTTCCAAGCAAGGTCTTGATATATTTCAGTTAATAAAAAAAATCATCGTGTGGTTTTATCAAACTACGATGCAAGTGAAACTTTTTTTCGGATTGTAGGCAATTAACTGAAAATTTTTGGAAAATTATTCTATTTATGGTATTAAAATCGCGTTTTTAATATTAACTCAATACTTGGAAAATGTAGACAAGTAGACAAGTAGACAAGATATCCAACTATAAACTACGTATTAGAATACGGAATACATAATAAATAGAATCATTCAGATAGGCGCATGTTAAAAACTGAGAACAATATTTATTTAAATCATTGAATCATTTTGAACTTCAATTATTCTATCAATAACTTTATCTACACCTTGATTCTCACAGTCTATAAATGTAATTAATATTTTATGGGGCGATGTTTCAACCCTTGTTCCCCATCGTAAGCAAATTTTCTTTGAACAGTGTATTTCCAACATTATTATGCTTCTACCCTCCAAATATTAACTTGGCTTCTCGTTTCCTTTGGAAGCTACAATTTTCTTTAGTTTTAAGGGTGACGTTTCAACCCTTGTTCCCCATCGTAAGCAAATTTCCTTTGAACAGTGTGCTTTCAACATTATTATGCTTCTACCTCCAAATATTAACGTGGCTTCTCGTTTCCTTTTTAAGTTTCAGTTTATTTTAGTTTTAGTGTTGACGTTGCAACCCTTGCAACCCATCGTTATAAGCAAATTCCCTCCGAATAGTGTGCCTTCTACACCAATATACCCCTACCCATTGAATATCAAGGTGGCTCCTGTGGCTCTCCTAAATATAAATTCGATTCATTATATATTCTGCACGCCACTGAAACCGCGAATTGTGCAGTTCTCAACATTTTTGCAGCTAAAATTGGCTGCTATCTTCACACCGGTTCATGCACGATGGTTGTCCTGCTCCTTTTAGTCGAGTAGTTCGTCAATATTCTGACACTACGAATATATGGAAATCGATGGATTGGATGAGGAGGACCGGACCAATCAATTTCCCCGCAACATCGCCGGATTTCAATATATGCGATTTTTGGTTTTTGAGGATACTTAAATCCTTAGTTTATGCTATTCAAACACAAAATCTTATTCAGCTGTGGCAAAGAATGGAGGGTGCATGAAATCAAATTGAAATTGAACCCATAATTTTTTCATAAGCAATCCTCACAGAAACGATTGGATTTATGTGTTGCAAAAAATGGTCGTCATCTAAAACGTATATTATAAAAGTTGTTGCTCCATTTTTTTCATAAAATAAAATTGATTGTTTCCGAAAACGGTGCATAACTACTAATTCAAAAAGGTGCAAATTTTTTTGAAAAATAAACAATTTATCACGGCAGGGTTACATAATGTACCTACCATCTTTGAAGTTTGTATGCCATGTTTTTTTTATGACAAAGTAGTACCCAAGGAATCCATCCATTAGTCAGGTTAGGTTAGGCATTAGTTAATTGTTCTAGTTTCGTGAAAATTCTAAGATGTCCTCTGTAGTGTCGATTATCAAGTTTGGGCCTTGGGGAATAGCCTTATTCTACTATTCTACTATTATGGTGAAAACAGCTTCCATTTGAAATAATGAAGCTACTGAATGGGCTACCGGTCTATTACTTACTGAGAAATTTCCCTTCTTACAGTTATATACAAAGTCTTTTGAATATGCCTATATACTTTATCAAGTTCAACGACAATTAGAACATTTGTGAATACCAAGCCGATTTCAAACCCTGGGGAACAGATTTATTGTATAAACATACCAACACCTCTCTGAAAGAAAACCTAGCACTTATCCAGAGGAAAGGGAGGGCTAAGCACCATTTCGATATGGAAAATGAGCTTGAGGACCTGAATCGATGCATTTGAATCGAGATGCCCTCTTCAAGAACAACGAAGTAGCAGAGATGCACCCTGGTGGAATAAACAGCTGTCAGAATTAAGATCTTAAACCCGGGATCTTTTTAATAGAGCAAAACTCACTGAAGACAGGCAGAGATACAACAAGGTGAGAAACACCTACTATAAGAAAATTAGAAAAGCTAAAAGAAATAGGTTCTGAGAGGATATAAACACAACACCTGCTGCGGCAAGACTCTACAAAGTCATGGCAAAAAGTAGGGTCAACACAGATATGGCTTTGAGGAAGCCAGACGGTAAATATACCAAAAATGAGGAGGAAAGAGTGAGACTCTTACTAGAAATTCATTTTCCTGGGAGTACCCCAAATAGGGGAGATAATCCTCTCGAAGGTCATAACAGACATTCGAGAGAAAGTACTTCAATGGCTAAGCACATTTGTAGTAACGAAAGGTTAAAATGGGCCATGAACACCTTTTCACCTTTCAAGGCACCAGTAGGGATTTTCCCAGAATTGCTCCAGCAAGGACAAGACGAAATTGAACCACATTTGGTTAAGATCAGTCGAAGCAGCTTAGAACTGGGTTATATACCAGAAGCATGAAGAAGGGCAATAGTAACCTTCATTCAAAAAGCTGGAGAAAGGGACACATCAAACCCCAAATCCTTCAGACCAATCAGCCTAACATCGTTTGTGCTCAAAACGACGGAAAAAGCTTTTTGACAATTATATTAGAGCGGAAATCCTAGAGAGACTACCTCTCCATCCACATCAGCATGCTTACCAGGCAGGCAAATCTACGGAGTCTGCACTGGTACAACTGACGGAGGATATCCGAGGTACTCTAGACAACCAAGAAGCCGTAGTATGCGCCTTTTTGAATATAGAAGGAGCTTTTGACAATACTCCTCATGAGGCTGTCAAAAGAGCATTAAATAGAAGAGGTGTAGACAGCACAACATCCAAAAGGATGTCGGAACTGCTCACCACTAGAGTAGCAGAGACGAGGACGAGCAAAGACATTTTCTCCATCTGTACAACCAGAGGATGTCCACAGGGAGGTGTAGCATCCCCATTAATGTGGAGCCTGACGGTTGACGAACTCCTGTGTGGTTTGACTGACCTCGGAATATCCTGCCAAGGATATGCCGATGACATTGTCATAACAGCCAGGGGAAATTCGAAAATACCCTTTGTGACATCGTACAAAAGGGTCTGAACTTTACAAATGGCTGGTGTAGGCAAGTGGGACTTAACATCTACCCCACCAAAAGCATCTTAATAGCCTTCACTAAAAAAAGAAAGGTCAACCTCAAAACCATTCAACTTGATGGGAGCGAGGTTGAATGGAGACAAGAAATCAAGTATCTAGGTTTGACTCTGGACAGAAAACTCCTGTGGAACAAACACGAAAAGGAGAGTATATACAAAGCAAAAATGGCTCTAATGGTGTGTAGGAATCTGGCAGGGAGAAATTGGGGCTGTAACCCAAAAATCCTGAGCTGACCAATTATCACTTATGGAGCCATTGCGTGGAGAAGTAGAACTATCCTATTGACACGAGAGAAAACATCTCCAAAATTCAAAGACTAGCCTGTATGTGCGTTGCAGGAGCAATGAGAACATGCCCAACGGCAGCCATGGAAGTGATTCTCAACGTCACGCCACTAGATATGGTGGTGGAAAGAGTTGCAGAAAGGACAAGATACAGACTAAATAGAGAGGGAATCATTAAGAAAAAAACCACCTCCTTACTTCTTAGAAATCAGAATACCTGGGACATTACACAAGATGGTATGATGAAAAAGTATAACTTTTCAAAGAAATTCGTTACCGAATTAAGCAACAAAGAAGGAATGGGATCCAAATACCGTCACCAGACTTGGAAAAAATGCCATTCAATGGTACACAGACGGCTCAATAGCAATAGAAGGAACTGGGATAGGAGTGTAGTGCGCAGTTCAATATTGATAAAGGATATAGAAGGCAAAGGATTATCATAATGTCGGATAGTCAAGCAGCTATTAAAGCACTGAGCTCTTATGTTATGAGTTCTAAAATGGTGTGGGAATGCCTAGGCAAACTAAATGAACTAGGCGAGAACAATATAGTCACCTTACTGTGGATTCCAGGACGCACTGGGATAGAATGAAATGAAATAGCGGATGAGCTAGCAAAGAGGGGGACTGGAAAACTCTTTTGGGGGCCGGAGCCCTTTTGAGGTATCAGCTCCAAAGTAATACTTATTGGAAGAAATAGACAAAGCCGAAAAAAAGGGAAGATCGGACCAATGGAAAGATCTAGTAGGACTTAAACAATCAAAGATTCTTATGGGTGACTACAACCTGTTGAGATCAAATGAATGCATAAGTCAAAGTAAAACTGCACTAAGAGTCCCTAACGGAACATTGTCGCCTGAATGGGCACCTGAAAAAACTCAAAATAGTGGAGGAAGAAGAATGTAGATTCTGTGGCATGGAAGAAGAAACCTCCATCCACATACTTGCGAACTGCACAGCAATTCAGAATCCTAGGGCACAACACCTCGGAGATTACTGGATAGAAGAGGGACATTTACCTAAGTTAAAGCCTGCAGATATCCTAAAATTCCTCCGGGAAATAGGACTGAAGGAGCTACTAGTCTCCGAGACTTTCCTCAGGAACTAAGTAGAAGTAAGGGGGCACAATAGATCCTTTAGGTCTCAGTGAATGTCACCCCAATTTACATACATACATAGGTACATAGATACCAACATAAATCACCTTTTTAATATAAGAAATACTTAGTGTATTGCAAATGGTTTATGACTGATGATGCTAAGTAGGTGTAGATTTGTGCTATATCAATGCCAACTGTAGTTGTTTTGTTTCATTGAATATAAACACTCAAAAAAAGTTATGTAAATTGCAATTTTATTTATACTACGCAAAAAAATGTCTCAGTTGGACTAGAATTCAAAAAAGTATAAAAAGTATCTAATATAAATACGTTCACACAACAACTTAAACGATGTCACATTGTTGGCAAAACCTTAAGGAAAATCATAATCGTACATCTGCAAACAACTAAATCCGAAACGCATCGCCGTCGACGATCCACTTATTAAAATAAACTAATTCAAAATATGTTTAAATTTAACATTTGCTTATAGTCGCATTCATCTCAATTATCTGGACTACCCAGCAAATCATTCCGGGCTCCGCCCTTGTTTCTGATTGGCCGATATCGAGCTTACAACTTAAACCGTCTTACTTTTCAGGAGCCGAATGTCTCTTTCACATCTGAAAGTTACTCTTATTATAATATTCAGTTAGATTTTAAAAATGGATGACGTTTTAATTGTTAGTGATAATAATACCGAGAGCGAAGATAGAAAAACCGGGCAAAATTCGGTAAAATTTTCGATTGATTCTCTATTATCGACTACTTCGAAGAATTTTGAAAAACAAAATGAAATTAGTGAGTGTTATGCTGAAATAGAAAATAATAAAGGTACTTTTAGTGGTGATGGTGTTTGTAGTGATGGTACTTCTCATAACAATTCGTTAGAAAGCAATAGAAGGGAAAATGAAAATGTCGTTTCCACTACTACTGGGGAAATATACCGAAGGAATTTTAACGAAGGTGAGTATGTGAAATTAATCAATTCATATGGAAAAAAATGCTACTATACTCTATACACCGAGCCTACGGAGCAACAAAAAAAGCAAAGGTGAAGACTTACTACCGCACAAATACTTGCAAATCCAATTATAATAGGTATAAGTAAGAAAATATTACAGTTCTTTTTTTAATTTATTTGGAAAATTCCATTTATCAGTTTACTGATATTAACAGCATGTAGTCATCAACAAATAAAAAAAACTAATCCACTTAGAGCCGGGATAATACAGACATACTCGGAAAATTTGGATGTATAGCAAATAGAAAGTGGTTCGGTGTACAGAGTATGGCGATGATAATTGCTTGAATTATCCCTGGTATAGACAGGCTCTGAAATTTTGGAGTACTTGGTTCGGCACCACCAGTCAGAGGCTTAGAGACCTCGGCACCTCAGCCTTAAGGATTTTTGTGCTTTTGGTTATACCGTTTATGTGAAGAGACCAGTAGCCCTTATCAGGCTCAACAGACACCAATGAGACAGTGCTTCACATTAAAAAATAATGTAAGAGGATGTTTCCTCCTCTTCCATGCACAAGCACAACCGACCGATAGGTTCCTCCCTATACATATATGCCAATTGTATGCATGTGCTTCCTTAGGGTACAGTGGCCGGTGAGTAATCCCGTTACTTTCCTTATCTGGCCCCAGCTGAGGTTTAATATTTCGTTAGTCAGCGACTTCGAAGGTTTTTGGACCAGAAGTTTTCTGTATTCCTGTTTTGGCACGTGTCTCCAGTACGCCTGATGTTTAGTTTGAATCCACCGAGATGTACAGCCACGTGCAGTAGATTTTAATATTCCAAATACTGGTTCAGGACCAGTGAATGCAGTTTCAGACTCTAGCTTTGCTAGGATGTCTGCCTATTCATTGCCTACAATTCCCTTGTGCCCGGGACCCACTTAAGAGTTACTCTATTATGGTTTACTAGGGTTAAAAGTTTTTGTAGGCAGTCCCAGACCAGTCCAGATCTGATCTCGGGACAGCTAAAGACTTCAGTACTGCCTGACTATCTGAGAGTATGAGGATCTTTTGGCCTCTATACCCTCTTTCGATGTTCATTTGCAAACACGTGTCGATAGCGTAGATTTCTGCCTGGAATACAGATGCAAACTTCCCCAACGATGCGTGGACATTGCACCTGGGTCTGACACCATGGACTCCAGCTCCTGTTCATATGTAAGTTTTAGATCCGTCTGTGTACCACACCAACGTTCCTTCCTGACTGCAAGCCTCCAACTCATCCCAGTTTAGCTGGATATGGTATGGTTGGTTGTCGTTAATTGTGGCCAACATGTTATTACTTCTCATTTCAAGAAGTTGAAGGCTACTAGAATCTTTCAGAGGATTTAAATATGCCCGATGCAAACTTCTTTGTAGCGAATGCTCTTACAAATGATCATTTTGAATAATGTTCTCTAGGTGGTATTCCACATTCATTAATCTTTGTCGATTAGAGTTTAACTATAATATGAGGACCATATCATTTTTTATCTACCCATAAAGGATCTTTGTTTGAGTTATACCTAAGTTCTGTTTGGTTTTCTTACTTTGAGGGTATATACCTAAAATGAACACCTCTTTGGTTAGGGTATTGTAGATGTTTTTCCTAGGAGATTAATCTTTTAAAAGTACTCTGCTGAAACTTCAAATCAATGTTTAGAGATATTTGGTTTTTACTCGACAAAAAGTAATATTTTTCGAAAATTTCATCACACTAGGTATTTAAATGTTATCAAGATACTGAGTCTACCAGTAAGCCTCGTTCCAAAAGAAACCCTTTTTTTTTTAGATTTTTTTCCTAGGGAATTTTTACCAGAGGAGTACACAAATTATCTCGATTTTAACATTTTCATCGTTTTTTCCTAATTCTTGAGAATATATTTATTCAAATTTAATTCATGTATGTATAAAAATTTCTCCTGAATCCATAACAACGTTGTAACAATTTAATTATTCGAGACATGACTTCTTTTTGGTTTTAAAATTATGTTACTCGAAGGTTTTCACTACTCTTACTTTTGACAATTCACACAATGAAAACCCTACCTTTTATGATGTTGTCTGAAATTCCTGCACAATATTTACAGTTTAGTGAAGTCTACACGACTTTTTATGTTAAAAGTACGTTTTATCAAAAAACTGAGTCCACCAGTCGATTTTCCATCCCCAAAAAGTCCCATTTCAAAGATTTTTACTACTTTTACTTTAACGATTTATACAATGAAAACCCTTCAACTAAGAAAATCCTCAAAAACACCTCATGTAATTAATAGATAGCCCCCAAAGGGGTTATCATCAAACAGTTCAATCCTTGCGGGCTAACACTAATTCCTAGGCATTTTGATCCAGTATTTGAGGTCGATCCGTCTTTCTACTTTTCTCCTGTTAGAATATTTTGTTAGTACTGGCTAGTCCCGATATATTCTTCTATTCTATCGAATCCTCACAAGAAACTTTCCATAACTGCATTTACATTGCATTTGCTCTTTCCTCTATAGTCTCATTTCATCGTTTTCTCGGTTTTCCTCTCTTTCCAAGCCATATTGGAATCCAGTCTGTTATCTTCCTGATTATGTTATTATCAGTATTCGTATTACTATAATGTCCTTCATATTGAAGCCTCTTCAAGCACCTCTTTTATTCCTTTATTTTTTTTTTCGTCGTAACTCCCCATCTTGTGTGATACTTGGTCCAAGAATTGTTCTCACTATTTTTCCTTTCATTATTTTTAAATAGTTTTCCTCATTTTTTGTCAATGTAGTCGTTTGCATAGCGTAAGAGATGACTGGTCTTGTAGTTTTATGAATTAACTTGATTTTCCTCCAAGATTCTGTTTCTTACTCAACCCTTCTTACTCCATCTTACTCCTAGATAATTAAAATAATCAACTGCTTCAAACTTATACTTTTGAGTTGTTAGGTGCACTTGACTTTACGCTTCTACTCTTATCTTCATGAATTCTGTTTTTTTCTGCGTGAATCTTTAACCCGAGCATTTGTGTCTCCTTGCCTAGCTGGTAGTTTTTATCAGTTGTTTTGTATTACCTATTATTGTGACACTATCTGCATATGCTATCATTTGTAACTGATTAACCATTATATTAAATAATGTAGGCGACAAAAGGTCTTCCTCCTTCATGCATATCAAACGAAGCTGTTGTTATTTCTAGAAATTTTACTTTGGCTGCTGTATTTGAAAGGTCATTCCCACCAAATTTTTTGGTTTCTTATACTTCTAAAATTCTTTTAGCATTATTTTCTATTAACTGTATCGAGAATCAACAAAAAATGTTAATTTCTCTCTCCGGTTTGGTACTCCCCAACAATATTTCCTGCATACAGTTTCAGGTATTTATCAATCAAATTTGCTAATTTTTTATAGGTTACATTTATAAGCATTTCGTCTTCTCCAATAGCCTTGCAATTTTTTAGTTTTCTTATTTTTCCATCTTCTTCTGTACTTCTATTTTTCTCTTCTACTCCTTCCCTTGGGTATTCTTCTAAATCTTTTGTTCGGTGTTTTTCATTTACGATAATATTGTTTTCAGGTGGCTTTCCTGTTAAGTCCTTAATTTTTCTTCTTTTGGCAGTAATCTGATTGTATTGAATCACCTTTCTATTGAACTCTTTAAACATGTTTTGTGATTTCAGTTTTTCTATGTCTTACAACTCTTTTTCCTTTTGTATAATACATTCGCTAAATTTCTTTTTGATTCATAGTTAATCCTGCTGATCCTAAATCCTAAATTGATGAGGAGAGTAGTGTGATGACTGGTACCTTTTTTTCAGGCCGAGATGGGAAACTCATGTTCGAATGGGTCCAGGAACCAAACACTGTTGGACTCATCCCCAAGGGGAATGCCTACCAACCAAACCCACCTCAAACTCGCCGTTACCCCCTCCTCGAAATCACTACCCTAGCATACTTCGAGACGGGCGGCGGACCCTCGCACACTCTCCGCTGACACCGTCGTCTTCTCCCTACTATCACTCCTACCTCTCATGCCATATCTCCCCCCAACCATGCTCTCTACTACGCCACTCACCTCCATCAATTCCTCCTCCCCCCTCAACATTATCTCCACCATGTTCTCGTAATACACCGCCTCCCATAGTTTCATCTCCAATTCTTCAACACTTCCTCGTTTCTCCATCTAAACACATGCCCCACATCATCCTCCACTTCACACCTCTCGCACATTCCAGTCTCTCTTGTGGAGGTACCCTACTCTCGACCCATATCCAGTGAACACCTGTGTCAAGAAGTAGTTCACCTCCCCGAATTTCCGATCCATCCAATCTCTCCTATTCCCAATCGCTCCTTTTAGCGCGCCCTCATACTCCTCCCACCTTCTCCCCATTTCCTCCTCCATCCATTCCTGTCCTTCCTCTCTGGTCGCACCCCTCCAGCGTTTATTTCTGGCTCTAGCCATCACGTCCAATGGGTAGGTCCTTGCCAGCACCGCTGCTGTCAGACCACCCACTGTCCTGTAACCCTGCACCACCCTCAGCAATATCCCTCTCTGCACTCGCAGGAGAGACCTAGCCCTCGCATTCACTCCCGCTCTCCTTACTTTAATGTTCCTCCCCCCAACCTCTACTTCCCACTTCTCTACCGGCCTTATCCTCCTCATTTTCCCTACCCCCTAGTATCCTCGATTTCTCGAATTCTGCCCCCCTCTCCTCCTCTCTCTGTGAACAATTTCCCTATAATCTCCTTCTCCCAATCTTCCTCTAGCACCTCGTTCCTATTTCCATCCATCCTCTTCACCGCTATCTCATACGCCTTTCCCCATGGGTTGTTTTCCAATTCCCCCCGTAACTCTTCCCACCTCCCTCTTTTTTCTCTCTCCTCCCTACGCTCCAGTACCTTCTTCTTCTCTTTGTATCCCCCTGGTATCTGGACCTATCAAATTAACTACGTTATCTACATCATCATTATCATTATTTTCAATAAAACCGTTCTAGTTATTTTTGTATTCATCCTTCGTAGTAATTCCGTTAACTTGATTTTTAAATGCTTTTCATCTACAACTTCATCTATTCCATCTCAACTAGCTTGTTCATTATCTTATTCACCTTTACCAGGCTTCGTGTCCAGCTAGCCTCACAAGTCGGAAGAGTTCCGATATGTATCGTTGTTTTTAATGCCGATAATTACTTTTCCTATATTTATAAAGCTTTATATCGTTATTTCCTTGTAAAATTTCCAAGAGTATTTTTTCTGGTACCTTCCACTGACTTGACTTTCCAGGAACAGACAACAACTAACTCGAAGAAAGGGGTAGGTTTGGAAAATTTCTCGATTTGACATTGTTATCGTTGTAAATTTTTATCGGTGACAAAGTATAGGTATAGTCGCCAATTCCTTACTCTCTAACAAAAACAACCTTATATATAAATTTTCCGTGAAATATATCTTTTCTACCTAAATAAAATGAATAAACTATTTAACAAAGACGAATACGCCGAATTGAAACGAAAATAGTGGAGGACAAATTTGAAAATTCCATGTCTTCGTCGGGATTCCATTGTAAGCCATATATCAACGCCTAATTGGCAGGAAACTGTAAGGAAGACAAAGCGACACTAAACGTTGTCTAATTACCGAGTATTCAACTTTTCTTTTCCGCGCCAGACCTATTTAAAACCTATTTGCAATTGTTTGGACTTTTTTTGGCTACGTTTATCTCGACGATTGAGACGTTTTGTTCGAATTTTCGGGTTCTGGTGTCTGTTAACGGTAGACTAATGGGTCGGTCATTATTAGATGACGGATGACGAAATATTGACTTACTTTTGTTTTCGTTATTAATTCTTGTTAAAAATACTTGAGCCCACCTACATTTAAAATTTGGGAGATGTACCAAAGTATTCAACAGCTTTCGGCTTTTTACCTTGTACTTAATTTTGTACCTAGGCACTGCTATTTAATAGTTTTCTGTTCCAAATTATCAAATTAAGGAAATTACAATGATTTTTGAAAATAATTACCATTAGAAAAAATGTAGAAGAGGAAAAGTTATACAATATAGACAGTCATCATTTTGATGTGGGAGTGTTTTTTGTTTGGGACAATTTTTTCTCAGTTTATAGTGTTTAAGCGAATCTGACGTTATCTATTTTTCAGTTAGAAAGTTATCTACTTAATTACAGTTTCCTGTAAAATTGTCATATTTTAGTAAAGCGCGTTACCAATACCTAGATCGAAGATATAGAATTAATACTATTATAACGCCTTACAAAGTTTTGAAAACTGTTTTTCAAAAAATAATGACCGTTCAACTAAGAAGAAACAACTACTTTTCGGGCTATATGCCCCGTCATGCATTTAATTACACTTCTAAGCTAAACGAGGTTGATACCTATAACGAACCATTTTGGTTTGTAATTAGAAGGGACAACATCGCTTGTGGGCCGGTTTCGGCGTATTTGTGCCTCATCAGTGCAAGATAGATATCCTCCATCCAAGAGCTCTGAGAGCATAATCCTGGACAGGAGACAACGCTGAAATCACATCAAGTTATCTGTTTGGTATATAACAGCTATTGATTCATTCAAATTCTGATTAAGTAATTTATTTTCACACAGCAACGATATGAAAAATTATTAAGCTATGCCATCATAAGAGCATGCCAGGACCTATGATGGCAAAAAGTAACAAAATAAGAAAAATTCTCATAAACAATAACAAAAAAGGTAACAGGATGTAACATAACACTTAAAGTGTATCTACTGGCATATCTCACAAACAAACAATTTAGTTTGTTTGGGTACTCCAGCGCAATCAGAGTGGCACCAGGACAGGCATTTCTGACAGCGAATCCAAGTTTCTTTAGCACGAGACTAAGAGTATAGCCCGTTACAGTATATGCAAGCAACATCAGATTCTTCGTCACTATCAATATTGTACGAGTCATTATTGTCCTCGTCCTCTTCCTCGTCCTCTTCTTCGTCCTCGTCCTCGTCCTGCTCTATAACGGAAATCTCAGCTACAGACTCTGTTGCTTGGTGATTGGTGATCGAGACCGTATCCACATCATATCTAACTATGAGGTAGTGGACTTGAGGAGATAAATAATTTCCAAAGAGGCCAATGTCCCACTTGAGATATACGGCTCTGGAACAATATGACAGATATACAGGATGCTTCTAAATTCATGCGAAAAAATTCAGAAGGTGATTACCCATATAAAGTTATGATGGGTCTTTCCTATGGTATAATTTCCTCAACCGATCCTCTTCCGAGATATCACTCCTAAAAGGTGCTAAGTAAAATTACATTATAGGGGGGTGAAATTATCAATTTTTTCGCATGAAGTTAGAAACACCCTGTATATGCTGTGCCTTCATCGTCTACTAAACGATACGGGGTAACTGGATGGGTGAACTTGTTGTGGGAATAGAGTACAATAAGCCAACAGGCTGCAGTGCTCGCTGCTCCCGGCATGAAGACCATTGCCGACCATGAGACCGATTTTGCCTTTTATTACCTTACGGATTACTGGAAAACATCATATGTCGCTCCAGTTTATAAATCAGGTAGAAAATCTGATATCACAAATTATCGTCCTATATCTATCCTCAGCAAAATCTTTTAAAAAGTTACCTACGACTACTCGAGCATTATGACATCGCTTTCACCTCTAGAAGGTATACAGAATTGGGTTTACTCACATATGTTGACTTTTTATCTGATGCTTTGGAGAGTGGTTTGCAGATTGATACTGTGTACACTGATTTTTCCAACAGGGTCAATCAAGAACTCTTGCTACATAAACTTTTTTTGTATGGTGTGGACGTTCTTGTATTAAAACGGTTAAGTAGCTATCTAATGAATAGATTACAAATGGTCAGAGTTAATCATTACACTATTCTCATACTTTTCTAGTAACTTCTGGAGTTCCCCAAGGGTCTCATGTGGGACCATTATTATTTAACTTATTTATTAATGATATAATGTATTGCTTTCAAGGTAGCAAAGCTTTGTTATTTGCTGACGACTTCAAATGTTTTAAAGTAGTTAATAGTAATGATGATGCTTTAATTTCACAATCTGATTTAAATAGCTGATCAAATTGGTATACACAAAATGATATGAATCTAAATGCATCCAAGTGCCATATTATGCATTTTCATCGAATACATCACCCAATAGCTTTTGATTACAGCATTAATAATGAAACTTTAAATTGTGTTTCGCAAATAAAAGACCTTGGGGTTTTATTAGACTCCTCACTCATTTATAAGTCACATGTTACTGCTGCTGTTCAAAAATCTATGAAGATGTTAGATTTCATAAAGAGAACCACTTGTGATTTTACTAGCATAACTGTTATTGCTATCTGGTCAGAACACCTCTAGATTATTGTTCTCCAGTATGGTCTCCGCATTACTTTACTTATAAAGCGGAACTAGAAGCTGTTCAGCTCAAATTTTTAAGATGCATTGCCTTTAAGATGCGTGTCTACCTTAGTTATGATCTTTTAGAACTCTTCTTGAAGATCCCTACTCTAGAGATTCGCAGAAAGCAAAGATATCTAATACAGCTTTTCAATATAATAAATGGAATATGTAATAGTCCCGAGCTTCTAAAATATTTTCATTTGTTCCTCCTCGTCTTACTAGGCAGGTGCAAGCTGTAACATGTCTATCGACCTGTTTCGACTTTTAAATTTATATCGCAAATCTTTCTCTAATTCCCGCTCGTCGTCTCATTAGCCACCCCAATCTTCAACCCTGACCATAATACAATTGACATCTGCCAATGGTGCTTCCATTTTTACAACGACACTAACGAAACCCCTTTTCGCTATCGACTTTCTTCAAGGAAAGACCTCCATTTTTATCGTTTATCGTTTTTTATAATTCTTATTTAAATTGCTGTGGTAAGCACAGCAGCTAAGATACCGTTAACAGATAGGATACCATTAGCTGCTAAGATACCGTTAACAGCTAAGATGCCGTTAACTGCTAGGATACCTCAAAAATATCGCTAGTTCATAGACACCTTCAAGATACCTCAAGGACCTCTCTGAAAAGAACTGAAATACCTCCAGGTCCACTTCTCTGCACACCCTTCCCGGAGAAGATACTTAAGATAAGTACCAGAAAAAGTACAGGCTTCATTTCATCTTTGTTCAGTTCCTGGCAGAATAAAATTAATGTTTTAATTTCTTTTTTTAATTTCTTATCCACCTGGCTATAAAAGCTGTAGGGGATCGTGTCCGGGTTAAAGTAAGTTTTAAATTTTTTTTAATAAATATATTTATTAAATTCTACAAGGTGTTTCTACCTTTTTCACCTTAGTTTTCTTTTTGTTTAAATTCATATTCGTTCTGTCGACGTCTAAAAGGTAGTGGCGCCCTAAAGCTTCTTATAGTTTGACAACCTCTAACATACCTAGTGCAGCTCTAACATGGAGTAGATCCACCCTTGAGAAGAGTCTCATGCCGGCATCTGTCTCGAGTGGACACTCTAGCGCCCAAGTCACGGACAACCGACTGTTTCTAATGCAATGAATAGTTTTCTCCCTAGGTCACTTAGATTAGCTAACTCTGTTGACGACATTTCAGTTTTTAATGTGTCAACTTTCAACTTTAAAAAAATCTGCTGGAGCTTAAACTTTGATATTTTAAAATTTTTGATTGTCGATTGATGTTGTAGTGTTCACTCTGTAATTTAATTTTACATATATTTTTTTTGTTTGTTTTTGTTTTTAGAGCATTTTTTAACACTGTAATTTTTATGTGAATTCGGCTTGCCCATGAATGAATAAATAAAAAAATATATACCGGAGAATTATTAGGTGAAATTGTTGAGAAAAAATAATATACTGAGTTGGTTGTTCTATTTGAAATATCGTTGCTGTAACCATTTTTTAGTAGAAGTAGCAACGCCACATAATTGAAAATATTTTATTTAAGCAGAACATGTTGACGTATAAACCTCCTTGTCACCGACTATTAATGTCTATGATTATTCTTTACATTGATTGACAAGTCGTGACATGTGTATTTTATATTTAGTCGGATTGAAGCTAATTAAAACTAAATATCTTATTTAGTTTGTTTAATTTTGCCACAATTTAATTAGCTTAATATGACCGACACTGATACGAAACTCTCGCCCAATGTGGCAAGGTACCTACGACCCGAGAAGTTCGATGTGGATCCCACCGCAACAGAAGCGGACCTAAAGTGGACCCATTGGAAATATACTTTTGACAATTTTATACTCGAAGAGATTCCTAAAGGTACCGACTCCATAAAGCTTAAACTTTTGATGAATCATTTATCAGCGCATATCTTTCCGCACGTACGTGATTCTTTCACCTATGATGATGCCATGAAGGTACTTGATAAAATATACCTCAAACCAAAGAATGTTATACTGGCTCGTCACTTACTAGCCACGCGTAAGCAGAAGCCTGACGAATCTATATCCGACTACGGAAGGTCACTCAGACTCTTAGCCCGCGATTGTAGCTTCGAAGCTGTCTCTGCTACAACGCATGAAGAAGAAGCTATAAGAGGTGCATTTATATCTGGAATACTATCACTGAAAATCCGGGAAAAATTACTTCAAGAAAACTCTCTCACCTTAGATAAAGCTCTCTCCTTGGAAACTGCGGAAAGGGATTCCCGGGCCATGACCAGCGGAGTGAATGAAATAAATCTTAAAGCTTTACCAGTGCCGTCATTATCAAGACGTACGACTAGAAACTCCCAGAATCCCCGAGCTACTTTGGAAGAGCCAAGTAAATGGACCTGTTTCTATTGCGGAGGAACTACATCACACCGAAGACTCAAATGTCCAGCTTTCAGCGCCCAGTGCCAACTATGCTCCAAGAAGGGACAATTTGCTAATGTATTTAGAGCTATGAAGGTTACTAATAACGCCGTTACCGTTGAAGAATGTGTCTTGGACTCGGATGAGTCTGAAGTGGTTGCTAATGCTGTCTCAGCTGCCTCTCCATCGAGTCTTTCAAAGGCTACTATCCCCGTAACTCTCAACAACTATCACGCCGACGCGTTAATTGACACGGGAAGTTCAGTGAGCTTTATAGACGAGAAGATAGCAAGACTAATGCAGCTGAAACTGAAACCTCACAAACAGACTGTCACATTAGCCTCTCAAAATAACGTATCTTTCGTAAGAAGTGTTTGCTTTGCAACTGTAACTATGAACGAATGCTCACACAAACACAGGCCATTTCTCGTCGTCAGCAACCTTTGTGCTGATGTTATCATAGGCCATGATATACTTAAAGAACACTCCAGTCTCCAATTCAACTTCGGAGGATCTAAAGAACCTTTGGTCTGCAATGTAATGCAAGCTTCAGTGCCCCCCGCCTCAATATTTACTAACCTCTCTCCGGATATCAAACCTATAGCCGTGAAATCCAGACATTATAGTGAACAAGACGAAAAATTCATCACGGAAGAAGTCTCGAAGCTACTGGAAGACGGCGTAATAGAACCGAGCATATCTCCTTGGCGTGCGCAGGTCTTAGTAGCAGGAGGAGGGGCATACCGAAAAAGGCTCGTGATCGACTACTCCTTGACCGTAAACAAGTTTACAGAATTGGACGCATACCCGTTACCTCATATCGAGACCATTGTGTCGAAGGTTGCGAAATTCAGTGTCTTCAGTCAGATAGACTTAAAGAGCGCCTATCACCAAGTGCCTATTAAAGAGAGTGAAAAACCGTACACGGCATTTGAAGCTGCAGGGAAACTCTATCAATTTACGAGAATCCCATTCGGAGTCACCAACGGTGTCGCAGCATTTCAGCGTATGCTCGAATATATAATAGAAAAGGAAAAGCTTAAAGGGACTTTTACTTACCTCGACGATGTCACCGTATGCGGAAAAGATGACAGCGATCACGATCAGAACCTACTGAACTTTCAAGCTGCTGCAAAAAGGTACAACCTAACTTTGAATGATCAAAAATGTAAATTTCGTCAGCTGACCATAAGTTTGTTGGGCTACACGATCAAAAATAATACCATTGAACCAGACAAAGAGCGACTCCAACCACTACTACAGCTACCAGTCCCCACGAACACTGCTGAGCTGAAACGCGCTCTAGGGCTGTTTGCCCATTACGCAAAATGGGTGAAAGATTTTTCGACTAAACTACAGCCTTTAACGAACGTAAGCAGTTTCCCGTTACCTGAAAGTGCCGTTATCCAGTTTGAGCAATTAAAGTGAGATATTTGTAAAGCTTCACTGGTAGCAATTGATGGAGATGAGATACTGACTGTTGAAACTGACGCGTCAGAGTTTGCGATAGCTGCCACGCTCTCTCAAAAAGGCCGACCAATGGCATTCTTCTCCAGGACCCTATCGAATGCTGAACGTAGACACCCATCGGTTGAAAAAGAAGCATACGCTATAGTGGAATGCCTAAGAAAGTGGCGGCATTTCCTGATGGGGAAATACTTCATGTTGATAACGGATCAACAATCCGTGTGTTTCATGTTCAACCAAAACCACTATAGTAAAATTAAAAATGAAAAAATTCAACGCTGGCGTCTTGAGCTCTCCTGTTTTAAATACGATATCATCTATCGACCTGGCTCCCAAAACACTGCAGCAGATGCACTATCCAGAGTCTGCGCACTCATGGATAATAATAAATTATATGAGTTACATGCTCTACTATGTCACCCTGGCATAACGAGGATGTACCACTGGGTACGCTCAAAGAACCTCCCGTACTCGATCAATGACATAAAGACTATGACGACCTCTTGTAGAGTATGTGCTGAACTTAAACCACGCTTCATGACAACAAAAGGACAACTAATAAAAGCGTTGGCTCCCTTTGAAAGGTTGAATTTGGACTTCAAAGGGCCTCTTCCATCAAAATCGGAGAATAAATATTTACTCACCATAATTGACGAGTATAGCCGATTTCCATGGGCTTACCCTTGCAAAGACATGTCATCTGCAACGATCATCAAATGCTTACAAGACCTTTTTAGTACGTTTGGACATCCGCTGTACATCCATAGCGACAGAGGAAGCTCCTTTATGTCAGAAGAACTTAAAACTTTCTTGAGAGCTAACAATGTTGCCTCTTCCCGAACTACTCCGTACAATCCACGAGGAAATGGCCAAGTAGAACGCCTTAATGGTACTCTGTGGCGTGCAGTACAACTCAGCTTGCGTTCCAACAACATAACAGTAGAACACTGGGAACGAGTCTTGAAGAACGCTCTTCACTCCATTCGATCACTTCTCTGCACATCTACCAATGAGACGCCTCACGAGAGACTTTTCAAACATCCGCGGAGGTCGCCCAATGGAGAATCAATGCCTACATGGCTAGCGCCAGGACCGGTTCTCGTTAAAAATCACGTTCGCTCAAAAAACGATCCCTTGGTGGAAGAAGCTGAACTGCTTGACTATAATCCACACTATTCCGTAATTCGAAGGTCGAACGGCACGGAGAGTACAGTGTCTAATAGGCATTTAGCCCCGCTTCCGAACGATTCTCGCTCTTCAATTGAAGAGTCATTTGAAGATGATTCCTTTGATGAATCCTTTCATTCAGTGAACGCAGACGGCCCCACTCCAGATCCTCAAGACGTGAATCTTCCGGGCACTTCACAAGAAGTTAGGAGAGAAACACCTGCCAACGAAAGACCCAAGAGGAATCGCCGGCTACCTTCTCATCTACACGACTTTGTGGTAGGAGGAGAAAACATAGACGGGGAGAATGACGTATAAACCTCCTTGTCACCGACTATTAATGCCTATGATTAATCTTTACATTGATTGACAAGTCGTGTCATGTGTATTTTATATTGAAGCTAATTAAAACTAAATATCTTATTTAGTTTGTTTAATTTTGCCACACATGTTAACTTATACATTATAAAATTTTTAGAACGATCTGTCAGTTGGTTTGTCAAAAACGTCTAATTTTGAAATCCAATTATGGAGGGTAGAAGGAAGGAGAATCATCTGAATGTATTAAAAAGTGTCCATCGAAAGGGAGCAAATTAAGGTGGCGCCATAGTAGCAAGTGGAAAGATTTTAAAAACAGCGCCATGAATTATTAGAGTAAGATACAAAATTAAATAAGGAAAGAACTACTTCAGGTTTATTACAGCGCGTATTTTTAAATTATTATATCGTAGACAATCATACATATGAAATATAATTCTAAATTCACATTCACATCATTTCCATTAGCTACAAGAGCGCCATTTCGGTGAATCTTCGAATTATAATTTTCTGTTTACAGGTGGACACTTTTTCAACTTGTCCCCCATACAAGATGGTTCTCCTTCCTTCAACCCTCCATAAGTCAAAAGAAAAAATTCCGTTGTTAAAATATGTTCCCACTCTTTTTTCACTTCTTTGCCTGATGAAACATTGTATGATTAGATTTCAAGTATAAATAAAAATATTTGATGTATGTATTCCAAACAATTTTTTTTCTTTTCTCCATTCGCAGCATAATATATATCCTAGCATGTCAACATATTCAACTTTTTTTTGTTCCTAGGTGCTCGCTACAGACCATTAAAACTTTATTTTTAACATTTCCCGCTACCGAACAAGTCCAAAAATGTAACTGGTGATACTATGTAACTGAAACTGTTGTCGCCGACAGTACATCCCGTCGACTAATTGCCGCTACACGACACTTCTGTCTAAACAGAGATTAATATATAGAAACGTTCATTAATTTTGACTTGTTACCGAGTTACGAATGCCTGTCGAAATACTACGCTACGAAATTAAGATACTTCGAACATGATAGAAAACTTACACTCATTCATATATCATTTAAATTGCTCAAGATAATCTTCTTTGTATTTTGAAATTCATTATTATTAAAGACTGACAAATACTTCTTTATTTTTTGACTGATTATTGTAATTTTTTATCTACGATATTCATTATAAATGAATTTTTTCCATTATTTATTAGTGTAAAGCCTGGGCATCCACCAAACTGAGCTAGGTCGGCGAGATAGCGCGAAGGGAAAAGTGCGCTTTTTGGTCAAATAACAATTAGCAATTTCTAGAACAACAAACCTTCATGCATAATTTTCAGCTATTTTACTGTTGATAATTTTCAACAATCGTTAACACCTTCAATTATTAAACAAATTAAACTACATTAAACACACTTTGTTTGTAACCAGCATCTAAATCGATTATTTCATTCCAAACAGCCTCCAACAACAGTGCCGTGCTGTGTGAGGAAGGGATTAAATTGACTGAATAATCAAAGATTATATCCCAAGACCTATGAGTTTGATCGATTTAAATTTATATGTCGAGGGGTAAACGACTAGATCATTTCTAGAGTTGCACAAGTTTGACTTGAATGTTTGAGATTGACTTGAGTTTAGTCAAACTCAAGTCAATCTTTCTGACAAATAATTCAAGTCAAATCAAACTGGACAATGGTTACAGGTTTGAAAATTCAAACTTCATTGTCAAACTAGTTTGAAAGAGTTTGAAAAATAATTTATTTAGTAGATATACCTTAAATGGGTAACATATACATATATGTTAAATATACCTAGTAAGTAGGTACAACAAGTACATTTATTTAAAACAAAAAGAAAAAACATTATTTCAATCAACTCTAACTTGTCACCTCAAAATTCTTCGTGAAAAGTAAAGTGCTTACAAATGAAGTGAAAGCAACAATATATTAGATAGTTCTTCCTACGATCCTTGTGTGATATTTGTTAAGGATTCTTGTTGAAGACACGAATTTAAACACATTAATGTTCTAATAAACTAGTCATTTAATCGGTTTCGTTTTTAATTGTATGAAAACTTACCAGGTCATTTTTACAATTTTGGATCCAACGCTTTATGTTGTTACTATGCCACAAATACTACTTGTTCCAGAAGTTGTAGCTTCCTGCCTTCTTCATACAATTTTTTGTGGCTGTTCATCGAATGTCCTTTTAAAAACTAGTTCCACTATTTGGCATTTTATACCGTTGTCCTTTTTTTTACATAATTTGAACTTTGCAATTTTCATTGTTTTGGAATCGCCTGTCGCAACATCAAAAAAATCTGTATATTTATTTTTCTTGTTGATTAATTTTGCCTCGTCTACAGATAATTTTTGCGGGGGGGGATCGGGGGATCTTCAAAATCAGACTCACTTTATTCTGGTACGTATTCCGAGCCGCTACATGAAAAAGGTTCAGGTTCAGACATTATCGCACAACGCACACACTTAAAAACAAACGCAACAAGCCAAGCGTATCTTTCTAAATATGAACTATAACTAATTAGGGATATTAAAAAATAATCGATTAATATTTTCTTATAATCGATTTTTAGTAAATCGATTTATAATTTACGTGTTTAAATCGATTTTCGGAAACGATCGTATTATTTATTGACTATTTTTCAAAATTTTGACAATTATTGACCATTTTTCAAAATTTTTACAATCATTCACCATTTTTGACAATTATTGACCATTTTGACTGTTTTTCAAAATTAGTGACCATTTTTCCAAATTTTTGATAATTTTTGACAATTTTTTTTTCTATTTTTGACAGTTTTTAACAATAATTGACAATTTTTAACCATTTTCGATTGTTTTTGACCATTTTTGACAATTTTTCAAAATATTAGACCATTTTTCAAAATTATTGACCATTTTTTATAATTATTGACAATTGTTGACAATTATGGACCAGTTTTCCAAATTTTTGACCATTTTTGACAATTATTGACCATTTTTGACCATATTTCAAATTTTTGACAATTATCAACTATTTTTAAAAATTTTGACCATTTTTGACAGTTTTTGACCATTTTTGATAATTTTGACAATTATTGGACATTTTTGACAATTTTTCAAAATTTTTAACAATCTTTCAAATATTTTAACAATTTTTCAAAACTGTTGACCATTTTTCAAAATTATTGACCATTTTTGATAGTTTTTGACAATTATCGACCATTTTTCAAAATTTTAAAAATTTTTGAGAATTATTGACCAACTTTGACGATAATTGTCCATTTTTGACAGTTTTTGACAGTTTTTGACAATTTTTGACAATTTTTTATAGTTTTTGAAAATTATTGACCAATTTTGACAATTTTTGACCATTTTTCAAATTTTTTTAAATATTTTTGACCATTTTTCAAAATTTTTGACAATTATCGACCATTTTTGACAATTATTGACCATTTTTGACAATTATTGACATTTATTGACATTTTTGATCATATTTCAAAATTTTTGACAATTTTCATATAATTTTATTTGATTTTTAATCTGATAAATTGTTAATGGATGAATCTCATAGATTTATTATCAGAATATGAAAAGCGTGTTCTTTTTAAAATAATACCAAAAAAATCGATTTTTTCGCAGAAATCGATTTATTTTTTATTAAAATTGATTTTTGGTAAATCGATTAATTTTGAATAAAGAAAAATCGATTCTTTTTCAATAATCTCACATCCCTATAAATAATTTGCGGAGTAGCAGAGTACAGGTTCAGACATGAAAACAAATGGCGGTAGAAGGCTGTACGATCTCAATTATTAGAATTGGAAATAAACACGTTGGACAATATGATATTCAAA
The DNA here is from genome assembly GCA_947563755.1 of Lochmaea crataegi. Lineage (NCBI taxonomy): Eukaryota > Metazoa > Arthropoda > Insecta > Coleoptera > Chrysomelidae > Lochmaea > Lochmaea crataegi. The sequence continues at coordinate 17,158,149 of OX387425.1, forward strand.
CTTCAAACTGTTTGAAGAAGTTTGATTTCAAGTCAAACCTAAAGATACAGAAATCAAGTCAAGTCAAACTTTTTTACATAAAAAGTTTGATTTTCAAGTCAAGTCAAGTTTGTTGAGTAAAATCAAACTAGTTTGACTTGATGCATCTCTAATCATTTCGTGAATAACTTAGATGAAACCAACAGTGTTAGTTGGTAAACTTTTATGAATTGCCAGATCTATATTTTCACTAAATCGTTGAATCAATTCAGAATGACGCTCAATTGATAAGGTTTGTGTTTTTTAATTACTTTGATTACGCATCCGAACAATGCATCTAAGGAGCCTTCATAGCAAAGTATGCATGTAAATATTTCAAATTCTGACGTATTTTCATCGCCTTATGTCAAATTCTTTGTATGAAAAATCTATTTAAAATGGAGTTTTTACTGATGAAAATCAATATTAGGTCATAAAAACGATTGAGAAATTAATGTATTTTCATAGACTGTTGCCAATATAATAAGAATCAGTGATAATCGTCAAAACGAAAAACAATATGGAGGACAACAATTTATCCGCGGTTAAACGGGTCTTCGTTCAAGAAATGGTGGTGTCTGATTGGTCTATTTCATGATGAGAGAAATAGTCATATTAAAATTTTCGAGTAATAATAGAAATATTTATTTTAGATTTATTTATTACTAGAGGAATAAATTTTAGATTGGATACAGGCTCTGCTCCTGCACTAAGACATTTTTTTTCACCAGGCCCAACCAATATATCTCTTCAAATGAAATGGCTAGAGCATAGATTAGCATCATTCGGAATATTCTCTTTTCCAATTATATTTTTCTATTGCTGAAGTTCATTTGGATTTCGAGGAACCCAAATTTTATTTAAACTAACACCAACAATGCAACAATCCCATACAGAACTTATTATACTCTTATTAGAATGGGTGAACAGTATTTATATATCAAATGATACGACACTGATAGTTTCAGAACTATAGCACTGTTCAGAACTTGTTGCCTAACTGTACAACGATGTATTCGTGGGCGCTGCAGTATATGTCAAAGATGTCAGTGGAATGGGGAAAACAATAAACACATCCATTTCTGTTTGTCTCTGTCCATTTGAATCAATTTCGAATTTTGAGCGATAAAGGTGTTTTGTGAAAGATGGTGCTTCTTAAAATTAGTTTGGAGGACATACATAATTTTGGATCTGTTGGGAAGCTATGTATTGGTACATTTGCATCTTTCTACTGATTACATTGCGGCACAGAGCAATATACCTACCTCTGCACTTGCTAGTTAATATTAGAGACTAAATAAGTATTCTGGTACAACAAACTTCACCAAACTCTTCTAGAAATCAAGAAAACGATATCACTATACACGTACTCTAATGGCGATTTGGTTGGTTTTCCCCATTCCAAGGTTATAAAATTTTGACGATAGGTGCCGCACCCTTACTTATAATTTTTTTCATACTAGGTACACAAAGATTCACCATTTTGTAAATATAATTTAACGAATAAATAAAGTATTCTTAATTGATTTACATTCAAATTTCTTCACGATTCACGATTTTTTCACTGTTGAGCACAACCGTCATAAAAAATTTGGTCAAAATCCAAACAAACATCTGTCAACACACTTAAACATTAAATATAAGCGGTGTTGTCACATTTACTGAAAAATGCAGAATTACAGAAACCTTCAGATTGACATCCTGTTTATAAGCATTCACTCATGTATAAATTAAGTTTTGTAAAGATTGAATAAATCGCTTTTTATACATTTATCTAAATTATTTAATAAGAATTAAATGGTTTATATTGAGGGAGCATAAAAATATCGTAGTCATTACTTTTAAATAATACGACATGGCAACATCTGTGGATTCCAACAAAATAATTAAATAAACTTTGACATTGTTTATGTTGGCATCAGATAATACGTCTGTTTACTCTTCAAGTATGTCATTATTCGGAGGTTAACACGTCCAAACCAAAAATTTGTTTTTTTTATAAATAGATTTCTCGACAAATTTTTGTAATATAGTCGATATAAATTATAAACTTTTCGTATATTTTATATTTTGTTCCAAATTGCTTGTCTGCTCAAAGACTGATGACGTTAAAAAAACAGGTCACATTTCAAAAAGCGTCCAAACTGAAATGAATGGTAATAATAAACAATTAACAAGATTCACCTCTTCAATATTTCACGAGCCTAATTGGAGCTCTGACACCGGATATAGTTAATAAACCAAGACAAGTGAGGTCTTTATAGGTAGCCTTACAGAGCCTGACTGAAATTATTTTCCGACAAATTTTTGAATTCGAAAACAACAAAGCTACCAATTTGATAACAATTGCCTTTATACAGTGAGTCTTTTAAAACTGTTAAGTATTTAATTTGGTAATTACTGATACACCCTGTAGCTTTCCAATGTTTTATCAGTAAAAATTTGCTACTTACATTTTCTTAGTTGGGATACGTGGGTCGTAGGGGGTTAATCGAGGTGAGTTATTATCTATGTCATTTTAGATCCCACTTCCTACCCTAGAAACAATTTTGACAATTTTTTTATATCATCATTTGTTCATGAGGTATAGCTGAGGTTCTAAATTTACACACTGCATAGAAAATAGAGAATAAATAAAGAGGTTTATCATAGGAAATAGATACATGAAAATTAATATACCTTTGCACTCCTATGTCTTCAGACGGTAGACAGATGGATCTAAAGCAATAGAAGGGACTGGGATAGGAGTGTACGGGTCAGGAACCAAACCAACCACTCTGAAAGCTTGACATAAGCCACAAGTAGCGGAAATTGGCGGGAAGTGTACTCACTTCAACATTGATAAAATACGTCAAAAAATAATAGTTCAATACTATTAAACGCTTTACAAAATTAGAAAAATTAATTTCCAAAGAGCAGACCGTCCACTAAGAAGCCACTACTTCTCGGGCTATATACCCCGACAGACATTAAATTACACTTCTAAAGTAAACGGGGTTGGTATATCTGTTAAGATAGAACCAACCATTCTGGTTTGCGATTAGAAGGAATAACATCACTCGTGGACCGGTTTCGGCGTATTGCGCCTCATCAGCACAAGGTAGATGCTATTCGTCCAGAAGCTCTTAAAGCATAATCCTGGACTAGAGACTACGTTGATACCACACCAATACATTAGCCTCAGTTAAGGGAATGCTAAGAGTGCGATATATATCACGCTTTACTAATATGACAATTATTTACAGTTAACTGTAATTAAGTAAATTGATAAAAGATATAGAAGGTAAAGGATTATCATCATCTCGGATAGTTAATCAGTCATTAAAATACTGAGTTCTTGTGTAATCAGTTCTAAAATGGTATGGGAATGCCCAGAAAAACTCAATGTATTAGCCAAGAACAACATGGTCACCTTACTGTGGATTCCAGGAAGCACTGGAATAGAAAGAAATGAAATAGCAGATGAACTAGCAGAGGGGGAGGATGAAACACAATTTTGGGATCCGGAACCCTTTTGCGGCTTCATCTCCATTGTAATATTGGCAGGAATAGGCAATGCCGAGAAGAAGAGAAGATCTGACCATTGGAAAGATCTTAGGGCTAATGCAATCAAATATACTCCTGGGAATACTGACAGGTGTCCTAACAAGACACTCAAAAAGCTGAACAGAAACTAGTGGAGCAAGAAGAATGTAGATTCTGTGGACTGGAAGTCTTCTTCCCGTCCCCAATTCACATACCTGAGGTTCCTCCAGGAACTACTAGTTTCTGAGACTTTCCTCATGAACTAAGTTGAAGAAAGGGGTCTCAATAGATCCTTTAGGTCTCAGTGAATGTCACCTCAGTATACATACATTTATAAAATGTTTAAAAAATTAGCAATTTATGATCAAATGAAAGTATTTATGAAAACGACAGAAAACAAGAATTGATTCACCTACTAACTCAAGAGCTTCGATCATGAGTGGATGGGACCAAAAATGGATTATCACAGAAGTTCAAGTATCTAGGAGAGCTCCTAGTTCTGCAGCATATCTTACTAAAAGCAACTGAATATGGAAGAAACTATTCGAAGTAATGAAAAAAGTCGGTCTTGGTCTTACAGTCTTGGTCTTGCGTCCTGGCACTGGCACTACGGCGAAACGGTAGCCCTCTGCAAAGGCTTATGCGAACCCATTTCACTATAGACAGATTCGTACGAGCAAAGATTCCTAATAGGAACAGTCCCTCAACGATCCACTTCTTCTTTGGAAGCTGACTTTCTTTGAGTCTTGGAAACGCTAACTCACGAGGTTTCCCGCCAATCCGTTCAAGTGACATATAACCTTGACATGATAAGCTAGAACCTTACGTAAAGAGGAAAGAGAATCCACCTCTGGTTGGGATATACTGTTCAATCTTGAAAACATACTGGAGTATGCGCTAGACCGGTTAGTCAATGAATCAATGCATTATAGTAGGAAAGGAAAGAACGGATACTACTTTGAAGCCTCATTGCTATATCGGTAGATTGTGGTTATACTATTGGTCAATGTTTTAGATACGTAGTAAAGTAAAGATCTGTAGCCGAGGAGTTCGCTGGAGCGATCAGGGGAAGTCTAGAGGAGTACTGGATATACAATTGCTCTCACCAATCTGGAGCTAGGTCGCTAGATGGTTTGAGGTGTCGGAGTTGCTGAGATGAGTTGTCACTAGTATCTGAGGAGAAGCACCCCGCGGACAATCGCTTGAGATTTTGCTTGACCAAGGCCAAGATCGTACATACACTAACAAGACCAAGAATAAAACCATATCTAAGATAAGTAGAACTAACATTTTTGTTCAAAAGAAATGTTTCATACGTGTCAAATTTCATTTCAATCTGGAAACTCATTCCTTGTTTACAAGCTATTTGAAGTTGAAGTATTAGATGTGAAAAAAATTGAAAATCTTTTAGTTATTAAATACCTCGTAAAAATTAGTTTAGCGCGAAGAGAAATTCATGAAAATATGGTGAATGTGTTGAAGGAATATGCTCCTTCAGAAAATATGGTTTACAATTGAGTTGGGACAAAAAATTTGGTAACAGGTACGGAAAGTTAAAAAGTAACCAGGAGTGGCACTTTGTAAAAAAAACGATATAGATACTCTATTCGCTTCGCTGTAACTAGGTTCCGTTATTAAGGCAGTTATAGCTTCCTTAACAACTGCCACTGCAGTTCTATGTGAAGAATTCCAAATTAACTTACGTTCATATAAGAAATTTTTGGGCTTTCTAGTTCCTAGTCCATCTCTGACTTTAGGTAATACAGTGGCTTCAAATTTGATACCAAACAGTTGTTTTTAATTTGCCGTGGCGAAATTTATGTGCACCATGCGCAGTGGGAAGTGCAGACAATTTCAAGAAAAGACTAATTTGCGCTGGCACGACGAAATTAGATTTTAAACGGCTAACGATCTAGAAAGCGTTGAAAAATGATGTAAAAAACAAACGCCGCTCGCGGGACTCGTATATAATCGCTTGCGTTGACAGTTAACCTTAAGCCGTTCTTCGTTTAGGTTCTGTTTCCTTTCAAATGATTAGAGGCGTATAAGTGACATTAATTTCTGTTATAAACGACGTTTAAGAATTCTTAAGTACTAAATTTAATCTGGTCCGACTCGGAATGGATTTATGGCTGTTCTTGTTGTATTTACAGCGGTTTAATTGGTTCGAAATGTTTTCAGGATTGTGGCGAGAACATTAAAGAAAACAATTTTCATCAAAGCTATGAAAAACTAAAACAAAAATATCTTTTGGTAACTTTGAACTTGCATGTTACAAAAGAAAGTAAATTATTTTTAAATAAATAAATATGTTACTCTTCAAATTCTACGCTACATAAACTACATAGGTACTGTTCAATGTTTGACATTTCTGTATATCAACGGCGTCCAATAACGACCTCTAAACTCTCCGTCGAACAATATATTTTGAAATAGAGTATTAAAATGGCGAAATTTAAAATACCTCTCATAACAATTGATCATGATTCTGGCTCTATTTGTTTGCTCTATACAGATCTTTATAATTGCAGATCTTCATTACTCGGAAAGCAAGTCAGATGATGAAAGAAAGAAACGACCAAGAACAGCTTTCACAGCATCACAAATAAAATCCTTAGAAGCGGAGTTCGAGAGAAATAAGTACCTGTCGGTAGCTAAGCGATGTCAATTATCAAAAACACTTAAATTAACTGAAACACAAGTAAGTAGGTATTGAACGTAAAGTTCTTAGAAATTTTCCAAAATATATCTCTTGGTCAGTTATCCTGCTGAAAATGTAGCATTCAAGAGAAGATCTAATTTTAATATTGAGAAGTAGTCTCTAGTACAGTAATCAGTTAAGGAAAAACTTACATCAGTTTTTCACATCATGCACCTCGGAAGTTATATATTTGTACTGGTATAATGGGCAACAATTTGATAGGGCCATTCTTGATAGAAAAACAATCATATACAGGGTGAGTCATGAGGAACTATACATACTACTACCTCGTAAGGAGACCCCATATTTTAATAATATACAGGGGGAGTTGTGTATTTTGACTAATATTTCTTCTGATCATAACTTTTGAACGGGAATTTCGATTTGTCTCATATGTTGGTAAAACTTTACCCCACTATCACCTAATTAACTGATTCATTCAAACTAGAAAAAAATCTGGGCCGGTCTTGAAAAATTAGTTCATTTTGTTCATATAAAAAATTTCACCCTGTATATGGTTTTTCAAAACTCTAATAAGGATCTTACAAAGTACACAAATATACAACAAAAATGGCGTACTTATTGTTTTCCCCACACGATTGCTCAATTTTTAACAAAAAATCAAATTTAACTATAAATTAAAAGTTTTGCAATCATAAATTTCAAAAAATATAATTTTTATTGTAAATATTTAATTTTTCGTACAAAAATTACATTTTTAATAATTAGTAGTACCATAGCTCGTGCTATATTTTTAATAATACAAATGTTTGATCCATTTCCGAATCGGCTTTTAAAAGGTACACACTGTTTTGAATAATACTAAAACATCACCTTGTATGACATTTCTTTAATGATTCATCGATATTGTCATTTTATCGAATTATCAAAATTTTGTTTCGAAAGAAAAAATACAGTCTGATCTTTATTGAAGAAATTTTTTTTTTTTTTTTTTTTTATTTTCATTTTCAGTCGCATCAACCTCTAGGGTTATTAGCGACTATATAATTATTCTAGATTACAATTTGGATAAAATATTTATGTCTTTGAGATAGGTTATTAAATTTTGGACATTACAATTTATACCGAGTACTACATCTAATTTATTGCTAATATTATTTTTTGTCCTTGCTTGGTTGAAAATTGGGCATTCTACTAGGATGTGTTTTACAGTTAATTGGCGATTACATAGTTCACACTGTGGAGGTTCAGTTTTTTTAATAATATAACTATGAGTGATGTTGGTATGGCCTAATCGGAGTCTTGATAATATTACTTGTGATGCTCTATCAAGATTTGTATAGGGCCAAGGTTTTACTGTTGTTTTAACATTGCGTAACTTTGATTGTGATACATGCCACTCATTTTGCCACAACTGTTGCATTTTTAACTTCACGTACACTTTTATGTCCTGTAGCACTGAATTTTGTACTTCACTCGCGGTTTCACTGGTAATGGCTTCTCGAGCAAGCCGATCGGCCTCTTCGTTTCCATGGATGCCAATATGGGAAGGAATCCATATAAGTGTCACTTTGATGTTGGATTGCTGGAGATAGGACATAGTTTGTTTTATTTCTAAGGCTAATGGATGGGTGGTGTAAAGTTGATCGATTGACTGAATGGAACTTAGGGAGTCTGTTATTATAAGAAATTTTGTGAAATTTTTAGTTTTGGCATAATTCAGTGCTTGTAGAATGGCATAGAGCTCTCCTGTGAAGACACTGCTATTATTTGGTAATCTGAATTGCCTAGATTCATATTTTGTGTAAATTGCTGCACCTACATTATCGGAGATCTTTGAAGCATCTGTATAAATGTGAATGTTTCCAGGATAAGTGTCGAGTTTGGACTTAAAAAGCTGTTTAAATAAAAATGGAGATGTATCTGATTTGCAGTATGATGCTAATGAGGTGTCAGATGGAATAAGTCGAATTGACCATGGCGGCGGAGTTTCGATTCGATTGGAAAAGAGGCTGGGAAGTTCGATATCAAGTTCCGAAATGATATTTTTAACTCTATCGTAGTATGGAGGGATAACAGTTTTGTTGGATGTATATAGTTTATGATACCGCTTTTTGAATGTCTTGTTATATGTTGGGTTTGCTGTATTATTACATACTGAAATAGCATAGGAAATTGTAAGATGTTTTCTTCGTAGATGTAAGGATGGTTCGCCGGTTTCACATTGTAGACTTTTGATTGGACTAGTGCAGAATGCTCCCGTAATTATCCTCAATGCTGTATTTTGAAGAGTATCAAGCTGATTTAATATGGTTTTTTTCGCTGTAGTATATACTATAGAACCATAGTCAATTTTGGAACGAATTAGAGTTTTAAATATGTGCATTAGGGTATTATAGTCGGATCCCCAACTTTTAGCAGTTATTGTTTTTAGCAAGTTTATGCCATTTTGACATGTTTTTTTGATTTGTTGAATATGTTGCTTCCATGTTAGTTTTTTGTCAAATATCATTCCTAGGAATCTGATACTATCGACGTAGGTTAGTGTTTTTTGGTCAAGTTTCAATTCGGGATAATATGGATGATGTTTTTTGGTGAACAATAGACATTTTGTTTTCTCTGTTGAAAATTGCAGACCTGTGAATTTTGACCAGTGTTGAAGTTGATTTAAAGCATCTTGGATATGTTTCTGAATGGAATGAATGTTCTTTCCCTTACAGAATAATACTAAGTCATCAGCATATAGTCTACCTTTGACTAGTTTGGGACACTGTACTAGGATTTTATTGACAGCGATTAGGAATAACGTTGCACTAATAACAGATCCTTGAGGAGTTCCATTTATTTGTTCTTTTCTAGATGAAGTGATGTTGTTTATTTTAACGTGGAAATAGCGTTTTTCCAAAAAATTTTTGATAAATTTCAAGATATTTCCTGTTATACCCCAATACTGAAGAGTCTTCATAATATCATAACGCCAGGCTGTATCAAATGCTTTTTTTATGTCGATAAAAACTGCTATGCATTCCTGCTTGTTTGCAAAGGCTTCATGTATCTCAGATTCTAGATCGATTAGATTGTCAATGGTAGACCTGTTTTGCCGGAAGCCACTTTGTTCGTTTATAATTAAGTTTTCCTTTTCAAGAATCCATAGTAGTCTTTTATTGATTATTTTTTCCAGGATTTTGCACATAACATTAGTCAGAGATATAGGTCGATAAGAACTTATATTTGTTCTTGGAGAGTGTGGTTTTGAAATAGGTATAATGATGGCTTCAGACCATGAAGATGGAAACACATTTCGGGTCCAAATTAGATTGTAAATTTTAAGGAGGTGCAGTTTGGCATTGCTGGGGAGGTTTTGTAAAAATATTAGTGGGATATTGTCTGGCCCTGGAGTTATTGAAGAAATGAACGAACTTATTTACGTGTTTAAGAAAATTTAAGAATACAGGAGAATAGACAATTCACATAAAAAAAACTTAAGGCACAAAAAGTCTAAGATGACATAACGAAAACAATAGGGAAAATTGTTAATAGATATTTATAATAGATTTTCGAAATGAAGTCCACCTTCTTCTAAACAACAATCCTTTCAATCGACCCCATATGGAATAGTCGACGGGGTTGAAGTCAGGGGATCTAGGTGGCCATGCATGGGGGCCCCCACGTGAAGATGTTGGCGAACAACAGCTGAGAAATGTGGTGATGCCCCGACGTGCATAAAGTATACCCCTCGGATGGCTACATTGGCTAGTAGATTCCGTAAAATATTTTGCAAAAAATCTAAGTACACAGCACATGTCAGTGATCCATTAAAGAAATGGGGGCCTATTAGTTGTCTGTCTATTACTCGTATCCAAACATTCACTGCATGAAAATCTATACTGTGAACGAGATTTGCGAATCGTATGAGGATTTTCATCTGCCTCTTGTAAATTGGGCTTCGTTAGTGAATAGGGTGCAATACAATAAGCGATCATTATTCCACCTAGCGAATTGCAACCGTGGGATTTCATCTCCTAGATGCAATCGTTGGACCTGTTGGATGTGATGAGGTGTAAATTATTGTCTCTTAAAACTCTCTCCACCTTTTATTGAGAATTATATGCCTACTTTCATTGTACTTATTTTTGGATCTGCTTCGACTGTGTCAAGATTATGTTCTTCTTGTAAACGATCTACTGCTCGTTCAGATTTTGATTTAGGAAATGTTCCATTATTTTTTAAATACTTAAACACTGATCCAAACGTTTGATGATTCGGAACTCGACGTTGTGGAAATCGTCTTTGATATTCTCTACTGGCAGCCCTACCATTTCCGTCACAAAATCCGTAAACAGAAAGAATGACCGTGTATTCTGCTATTGAAAATTGATGTGACATTTTCCAATTATTTAAATTAATTTAAATCACTTACACTACCTTAAAAACCAATGCAAGAAAAATTATATTTTTTGAAATGTATGGTTCACGTTGCAAAACTTTTAATTTATATCTATGTTTCTTTGATTTTTGTTAAAAATTGAGCAGTCGTGTGGGGAAAAAAATAAATATGCAATTTTTGTTGTCTATTTGTGTACTTTGTAAGTTTTTAAAACCATATACAGGGTGAAATTTTTTATATGAACGAAACGAACTAAATTTTTTAAGAGCGGCCCTAGATTTAATTCTAGTTTGAATACATCAGTTAATTACCTAGGTAATAGTAGTGCAACGTTTAACCAAAATATGAGACAAATCGAAATTACCGTTCAAAAGTTATGGTCAAAAGGAAATATCAGTCAAAATTCATTAATCCCCCCGTATTAAAATGTGCTATCAGACACTTCTTTATGGCCATTTGACATTCCCCATAGGGATCTCCATACGAGGTAGATGACTCACCCTGTATAATATGTAAAATAGCCATAAAACATTAAAAGTACCTTCCACAGATTTTTTCGCGTCACGTAGAAGTAGCGGCGCGACAAACGTATGTAAATTCCGTGGTGATTAAATATTCACAATAAACTTTCATCCTAAAATGAAATAAGTGTTAATATCCACGCCCATGATCGACTTTTTGGCTGGTTCAATTTGCTGTAGATCGGTCGGTAGTGCAAGGACGAGAGTAAACTAAACTAAAACATAGTCCCTATGCTCGCACTGGAATTGTTTTTACTTAATATACGCGACTCACCGTGAAATTGAGATATCTTTGGGCATTATAGTTTGATGAGCATCAATAGGATTTTGTATGAGCATTGGACAGAAGAAAAAATTCGCTTTCAACAACATCCCTGAATTGATTAATCATCCACCACAAAATCCAGATTTGGCACCAAAAGACTTTTCACACCAGTTGATATTTCTCACTTTGTTTAACAAGCAGCAATCTTTGTTATCGCATTGATTATTGTTTTTAAAATAAATTTGAAATTATTACCTTGAGGAAGTTTATAAGGATGAGGGAACATAAAGGATACTTGGAGGATTCTATGGTTTTTTATAAGGATATGATTTAAAACTAAACATTTACTACTCACCTTTCAAGATAAAGATGGAAAATCTGCTAAAATTGGGGTTTTGTAATAATTTTTGAAAACAATATTTTAAAAAAACTAATTCTGTTTATTTACCTTTGTAGATTAAGATTTGGTTTCAAAATAGAAGAACGAAATGGAAAAGGAAATACACAAATGATATAGAAATACTAGCTCAGCAGTATTACAATTCCATGGGAATTATGACACCTAGACCAATATTTTTAGGAGATAGATTATGGTGAGTATCCATTTATCAAAATATAAATATATTTTTGACAATTTTTAACATTTACTCGATACAAATCAATAGTGATATATATCACAACTTGTATAAGAATGGAGGATACCAAGCAGAATGCTATCGGATATCTTATTTTGTTTTAATAATATTCTTATCTAAAGGCTTATATTTTAAATACATTGAAACATTGAAGGTTTAAATACCTTCTCTTATTCCAATCAAAAAAAGCTCCGAAATTTTGCATAGGACAATATTTCAGTTTATTTTTAAAAATGTATTACTGTTATAGATAATACATTGCCACCTTAGGCTGTATTGTTTAGGAGTTCTCCACCTCCCTAATCCTCCGTCCTATAAGATTGTTTGTGAGTGATTATAATCTACTTTTACGCCAATGTAATTGAAGTTTTTTAAAATCCACTATTTCTCCTTTCACACAAGTTGTTGTATATTTTCGTTGGGGTGAACATTCACTGAAGCCTAAAAGATCTATTGTACCCCTTTCTTCTACTAAGTTCCTGAGACAAGTCTCAGAAGCTATAGCAGTTTCTTTATTCCTATTCCTTGAAGGATATCAGTAGGCTCAAGTTTAGGTAAGTCTTCCTAATCTACTCAATAGTCTCTCATTCAGGCGGCAGTGTCCTGTTAGGACACCTGTTGAAACTATCAGTGCAGTCGCTCTCTGGTTTATGCATCCTTTTAATCTCCTGAGCCACAGTTTTCCAGGAGTCTTCCATTGTCTTAGTCCTACTAGATCTTTCCAATGGTCGAATCTTCTCGTTTTTTAGTTTTACCAATTTCTGATACCACAAAAGGGTACTTCATTCTCTCTCTTTGTTGTTTCTCCGCTATTTCGTTTACTTATATTCCGGTGTGTTCTGAAACCCACAGTAGTGACGATGCTGCTCTTGTCTAGTTGATTGTTTTCTAGGCATTTCCATATCATTTTAGATCTGATTACACAAGAACTCAGTGCTTTATTGGTAATAATCCTTTGCTTTTTATATATTTTATCAATATTAAACTGAGCACTTTCCTATGACGTGAGTTTCCTCATGAAAGATATATCGAGGTTTTTACCAAATTTTCAGAATGTTTGGTTCCTGGCCTGTACTCTCCTGTTCCAATTCCTATAATTGTTTTTGGAACCATCCTCTTTCCAAATGATTTCATACACCTTGTCCCATCTTTCTACTTTCTGAAAATTATCTACTAACTAGGGTGTCCTCCGAAGCGTAACAATCCCTTTCAATAGAACATATTACTTGATAGTCTCAAAGAAGTAGTTTTAAATATTTAATATGTTTGCAGGTTTTTCAACTATCCAGGACAACCAGGATTATCGAGTGCTCCTCCGGGTCTACCACCAAATATGCTACCTCTTTCTCCAGGAACATCGATGGGAACACAATTAGCAAATTATCCTCAAAGACCATACGCCAGAAATTATATAGAGTACCCTACGCAAGAACAACCACCCGAAATACCCCCAATGATGCAACTTCAAAACTTTGGAAGACAGTTTGAAAATTCTTGAGATCAGCGTGGTGTTTTTTTTATATTATCTTGTATAAAATTGTGAAATATATATTCTTTAAATTCTTTTTTTATGGTTTTTTGGTTTGTTATAATGCTTTTACATCGAAAATTTCCTCTATTTCTGAAAGATAACTGGAATCCAATGAAGTTCAATTAAAACTCAAAGCAAAATTACATAGAAAATGTATTGCAACTTCATATAAATAAATCATTAGTATAACTAAACAAATTTAGTGGTTTTCTTTTTAATAATAAACAAATTTTGAAGGCTATCACTATTCAATATTGAAATTAAGCTACTTCTGGAGATCCCGGTATAGACATATTTAAAGCAGAACTATCCATTGATACATTCTGGGCTGATATTGCTTGGTACACATCATCGTCTTCATCTAGCAAGGCTTGCATACGCTTTTTATATCTGAAAAAACATAAATGTCAGCAAATAAATAAACTTGTTATGATACAGGATATTAAAGGTGCAATAGGGTTGGCATTCGAATTCTAGTAATAAGGAAGGGTCTAGACAGGGAACTCTAGAATAAATAGAGGGCATACACAATAGATATGCAAAGGTCGTAGTGGAGAGGCACTTTGAAGCACATAAGCCCCACATTGATCTTATCTTAAAGGTCCAATATAATGGGAACAAAGTTAAAACCAAAGTTAACTCCAGATAAACTACCAGGTGCAAATAGAATTAATCAATACTTTGTACTATAAACACTTATTGCACATACTAGGAATGTTCCAGAAAGTTTCAATATAAATAACCACAACACAAGGTTATCAAATGAAACCAGTAATTAACAAATTACACAAATGATAAGATTTGCATTATCAGGAGTATCAATGATAAAAATTGGTATAAATAAACCAGGTGTGTCATATTAAGATATTTCATGATTTAAGATGTCAGACATTTATAGGTATATATATTTATATGCTATTTAAAATACATTCTAACAATGGAAAATAAGAATATTTATCTGTTCACCTAAAAGAGTATATTGAACATTTTTTTGAACTATTTAATTTCTAATGATTCTAAGAAATATAGTTTCATAATTTTGACTACTATATATAAGTTCAATGATATTACTGGCAGCACTTGAAATCTTTAGCATGTCCCTAGATCAGATCTAGTCTGGTCTGGGACTGCCTACAAAAACATTTAACCCTGGCAAACCAAAATAGAGTAACTCTTAAGTGAGTCCCGGGGCACAAGGGTATTGTAGGCAGACACCCTAGCAAAGATAGGGTCTGAAACTGCAGTCACTGGTCCTGAACCAGTATTTGGAATATCAAAATCTGCTGCACGTGGCTGTACATCTCGGTGGATTCAAACTAAACATCAGACGTACTGGAGACACGTGCCAAAACAAGAGCACAGCAAACTCTTGGTCTAAAAACCCTCGGAGTCGCTAACGAAATATTAAACCTCAGCAGGGGCCAGATAAGGAAAGTGACGGGATTACTCACCAGTCACTGTACCCTAAGGAAGCGCATGCATAGATACAATTGGCATATATTATAGGGAGGAACCTATCTGTCGGTTGTGCATGGAAGAGGAGGAAACAGCCTCTCACATTATCTTCGAATATGTATGTAGAGACTAGTCTTAACTTGTTTAGTATTAGTAGTAAGTAAGAAATATAGTTATGTCAACCTGTCAGCCAATATTAATGTATGTAGATATCCGTGTGAATTATTCTGTAAAATATAAACCAGTTTACGCCCATCAATATCATTTATACTACCTCGGTCACAATAGTTTTGGCGACGAGTGTGAAACATCGGAAATTTGCGAGGTAAGACGTAAATTATCAAGCGCTAAAGAACCTCTTCAACATGAATTCAACAGTTATCACTTGTCGGTGCCTCACCAGGAAGAATTCTTTAATGTTCGAAGCATTTCAATCGTACTCCAGGCGTTTTTATCAATAACCTCTGTTCTAATTGAAGACTAAATTGGTAAAATCAAGTAATTACTTATCAACCTTTATTCAATACTCAAATAATTGATAATATCAGATCGATATTCAAATAGATTGATTTATTTAGCTTTTCAACAACATTTTCTACGATCTTTAATCGTTTTTAGTTTTTTACTTGCTAATTCGCAACTGCCATCCATATGGATCCTGATGCGCGACTTCTTCTGAATTCATTAGGAGCCAACTTCACAATGGTCTCTGCTTTTGCTGCATCCCGGAAAGCAGCAGAATTGAGTTATGCTGAACTCATTGGGTTGTTAGATATCCATCTTTCACCTAAGGAAAATGATCTTGTTGCCCATCATCAATTTCTATCAATTTATCAAGGTGACCAACCGTCTGTTCCTGACTTTGTAGCAGTGCTTCGAGGTGAGTTGACAGATTGTGACTTCGTTTCATCATGCAAGTGCAAGACGTCCATCGCTGATATCTTCCTTAGGGCTCAATTCATTAGAGGGTTGACGAACAACAGCATCCGAGAACAACTTCTACAGTCCAGTTCCTTAAACTTCAACAGCCTTGTTGAGAAAGCCATTGCCCTGGAAACATCTAAAATTGATTCAAAAGTTCTTTCTCAAAAACCAGCAGCTACAGTGGTCATCAACAAAATTGAATGAAGCCAAAGAAAGTGTTCAAAATTTCGCAGCCGCTCAAAAACCCTTATCAAATCAAGACATCATAGCCAACATCGATCTCAATCCAGATCAAGTAACAGACAATCAAGGAAACTTACAATCAATTTCAAAGAATTGGGTATTGATGGCTTGTGCCTTCGATGCGGCAAAGGTAATCACTTATCAAGGGAATGATATGCTTCCAACCTCAAATGTTCTAAATGCAAAAATAATGGCCACAATTCTAAAGTGTGCATACAAACAATCCTCCAGAATAAGTCAGCCAATCAAATAAACTATGACCACACTTTACATGACTATGGCATTCAAAAAGTAGAAGAGAAGTAACCTCAAACAATCAACCACATCAAAGGTAAATACAATGTGACCATCAAAATTGGAGGTCATCTAACTGAATTTGAGGTAGACTCTGGTTCACCGATAACCTGCCTTCCAAGAGATAAGTTTCACCAGATGAATCTGAGTGTACCGATGTTGCCAGCGCCTGAACTTCAATCTTACACCAAACACCCATTTGTCCCAGACGGAATAAAAATAGTTCGTGCTTCTTACAATGGAGGGGCAATAAAGGGATGAACTTCATTGTACCAGAGCACTACGATGAAATCATAGGGAGATCATGGATACGACAGATGAAAATTGAACTGCATAAAATAGATCAAAATACCGGAAATTCTGCAGTAAATTATCTGTACATCATCGACCCTGAAGAGATATTCTCATTATCAGACCTGAAACCGACCAAAGTAGTGCAACCAGCAGCACCATCCAGACAAGCACGACATTTAGGTGTGGGAGACCGACGCTACTACGGAAACAAAAAAAAACTCGTGGAAACCTGGAACAGTCGTAAAGAAATTTGGTCAGCTGTACTACTCAGTAAAATTGGACGATGGGTTCATATTCAAGCGTCACATCGACCAATTGATCAAGTCACGCATCAACAAAAAGAAAGTGGCATTTGCGGATAAAGTTGACTCTCCAGCTGAAGAGCAACAGCAGATACCAGACCTTGGCAACTTGGTCACAATTCGAGCAGGACCAAGTCAATCAACGCCTGCTCGTCCTCCAGCCTCTCCACCAAATGAAGACCAACAGCCACCAAAATTCATGTACTCAAAAAATTTCTGGCAATAATTCAAGCACTAGGGAGATTATAAGTGATACTTTTTGACAAGCGTGTAGAGTAAGCTATTTTCTGTCAAATATCAGTGTAAAGCATATATTATATTTTCGAGAAATTATATATTTGATACATAAATTAACTGTCTTGTTTGCCGAGTTCAATAATAATAATTATTGAAGCTCAGTCAAAGATAACTTGGTGTTCAGTGTCGAGTAACGCCAACGGTTCCAAAATTCCCAACTTAGATATCACAAAATAACCCACTCACACAGAAGCGACACCTTCATTCTTATTACAAACAGCCTCCAATATTGGGTGAGGATATTGTCATTTTATTCTTTATGGTCGCTATGTGAAAAGTAGACAACCTACACCACTTGCCACATCTATCAATGTTGCATAAGTGAATGGAAATTGAATTTGCCACTTGGTGATAATCTGTTCCCACATTGTTATCACTCTACTATTTAGTGATACTGTCATCAATGTCAATATCATCAAGATCACTTACCCTAGCAACAAAGTATTTTGTGTTGGTTATTCTGTGACTATATTGATGTTAACTAAGAGTTCTAGCCTATCTGTAATTACTAAAATGCTCATTAATGAGGTTTTTACACATTCAAGGTTGTAATTATAATAATAGTTGTTTCATATAAACATGACTTACAAATGTAGAATTATAGAATTACTCAACGGGATATAATAAAAATACAAATTTTAACAAAATACCAACCTCTCTTATTAACAAAAATCTCTTAATCCTTTTAGTATCAATAAGACATTTTGCACTAAATTTTTTTCATATCATACATCAAATTTTTACCTTTGAAAATAATAATTCAGTGATAGAGCATTACATCATTTTATATGTACCATATGCATGTTATTTGAAAGTTCAATGAGTACTTTTTCGTATTTCATCAGAGATTGCCTTAAATTCATTTTCTGAACTTAAATATACTTACATTTCACTATCTGGATTATTCTCTGGATTCCTACACCTATCTAATTTCTTATCTAACAATTTCTGTTGATTTCTAGCCTGTACAGTGTCCGTCATTTTGACCATTGAACGAATAGCTGAAAAAAATAATACAGAACAAGTTAAGTCCTGGTAGCCTGCGAGTACAAAAAATATTTTTTGTGGCAACAATTAACCACTTTTATTGAACATTATACTGATTCTAGTTATTGTTTCTTCTTTTAATTCATAAAATTTGCTAGTTATGACTTAAATAAAGCCTCAATGGTTGAATATATCAACAGTCTACACCTGCATAAGGTTCACAATCGAAATTAAATTAGAAACTAACCTCTAACAGCTTCGATAAGTTCACTTAACTTATCTCTTCTATCTACCCCAAACAATGTATCTGTGACATAGGAATCTAAGTTTTCTTGAAGTTTGGATGCAGCGTGAAGCACAGCTGCTAAAGCTACCTGACTAGGAGAATACAGCAAAATGGCATCTGTTAAGAGAGTTCTTTCTAAAAAGTGTTCTGTGCCAGATCTTAATCTTTCTGGATCATGAAGGTTGGTTCTTGTCTACAAAAAATAAATAATGTAATAAAAATTGAGAAAAATTAAAAGATTATACCTTAATATCAATTAACAGTCCTTCTACGGGTCTATAAGGATTGTGAATAGACAAATGGAAATTCAGTTGTTCCATTAGTAATAATTCATTATTTAAAATAATATCAGTAGCTTTTTCTCTGTCACCTTTTATGTTTGCTACAAATTGTTGGATTGACACATTGAATTCTTCTACTTTACAAGCTAAATATATGCAAGTTACCCTGGAAATGTGAAGGTTAGTACAACAAACCAGGGAGTTGGACACTAGATGGGCAAAACCAGTACAATTGGTTGTACTAGCACACTCCGTACAGTACGCCAAATTGTGCCATACAATTGTACAATGAGACCGAGCACGACTTACGTCAACATTAGCGGCCACGTCTGAGTAGTTAGTAGTAGAACGAGAAATAATGACCTGTAGTACATACATTGTACTTGTACAGTGCATGCTTAATCTTACTGGTTATTTATTGGTGTACTTAGTAGTAGAATCTATAAAATAATACCTTTAAATATTGTTTCACTGTAATTATTATAATAACTTTACCAGCACACCAGCACTCAACGGGCGAACCAAACCAATGAACTAATGGTGGATTGTACTATTATTAGTACAATAAAATTGTATGGCACGTACACCTACATTAAAGTGTGCCGTACATTTTGTACGACACGCACATGTACTTCTCGTCTCTACTCTCTTCATTAATTACAATAAGTAAACTTGGTATTGTAGTAGTTGTGCGGACTATATCTAACAAATAATAAAATATGTATTCAAATAGGTATGAAACTTACATAACTTCTTTTGGATGATAATTCATTACTGAATTATGTATGTAGAATCGCTTGAAGTAGTGAAAAGACGTCCCAATTACGTATCTTGGCATAGGTGGTTGAAACCTTTTACAAAAATCTCTCAAATGTAACTCATATCGTTTAACCATAACTTTTTCTTCTTCGGGAGTAAGAAAGTATTCATATTTTGGAATATCCTACGACAAAAAATTACATTAATTAAAGAACCCTAATATTCCATCAATACATACTGGTGGTGTTTGCCTTCCATAAATCTGAATATGTTTTGTATTCGCCTTTTCTCTCAGTCTATTAATCTCTTCTTCGCTACCAAACATCCAATATTTACATTGTGTACTTGTTGGAAACATTTTTTAAACAGTTTCTTAACTGAAATGAAAAAACTATGGAAATCTTTTACTTACGTTGAGGTTAGAATTTTATTAGTTTCAAATTTGACATTTAGTTAACGTGCTTAAAATTGTGCAGAGACATCTCGTGAGCAGTAGACGTGGCCGTACTTTTTATTTCTTAGAATACTGTAAATATTTAGTAAAATTACCGCGAATATGTATAAATGAAAATAGAGGGCAGAAGAGATTTCAAAAACGTTAATTTAAAAGACTGTTATATGAAATCGTAATAAATCATAAAAACTGTAAATGGTATAAATTTCATCTAAAACATAACATGAAAAAAATGCAAGTCTTGTAATGCATGGCAGTATTTACCCAACAACCTTTCTCAAAAATTGTTATCTAATTATAGTTAACTAGCAATAATTTATTTTCTTTATTTCTTTGATACCTAAATATGGGTATAATGTCTTCATTAAACATGAGAACACTTGATATAATTTATATTTAGTTAGAATTTGATTAGTTTCAAATTTTACATTTAGTTAACGTGCTTAAAATTGTGCAGAGACATCTCGTGAGCAGTAGACGTGACCGTACTTTTTATTTATTAGACTACTGTAAATATTTAGTAAAATAACCGCGAATATTTATAAATGAAAATAGAGGGCAGTAGAGATTTCAAAAACGTTAATTTAAAAGACTGATATATGAAATCGTAATAGATCATAAAAACTGTAAATGGCATAAATTTCATCTAAAACATAACATGAAAAAAATGCAAGTCTTGTAATGCATGGCAGTATTTACCCAACAACCTTTCTCAAAAATTGTTATCTAATTATAGTTAACTAGCTTTAACTATTATATGATTTATCCGATAACTATAATAGAAAAGAACACGTATCTACATTTGTAGTGCAAATACCTACCTTCTTATTATAACAGATTTTTTAAGTGAAAGCTTCTTTAGACGCGTTGAGCACATTTTTTTGGGCGAAGAAATGGATTTTTCGTCATCGTCACGCTTTTATGCAACACACAATACTTTCGGTTATGCAACACAATTATCAATGAAGCGTATATAGTGTTGCATAAATTATCGTCACGCTTTCCATGAGCTATATGTATACTGTGTGAATTTGTGTACTTTTTTTTTGTAAAAAATTCCAAAATTTTTGGATTCACTTATTAGTGTTTTCACTTCTGTCGGCAGTCCCATGACTGCAATCTACGTTTTTTTTAGTAGAATGTAACTATTTCTATGAACCCTATTTACATTGTCAACCTTGCATATAGATTTAAAATAAAATCAGAAATATTTATAATCACACTAATAGTTTTTGGTTGATGGAATATGGGTAAATTGGCAAAAACATTTAAATGTGAAAAGTATTTTTCTTAAGCCGTACCAGGTATTCCGAATTATCAGCTTCTCAGCAAAAAATTTTAAACAAAAAACATAGTTTATTGTCATAATTTAACTGCGTAGGTAAATAGTCGGTCTACAGCTAATACATGTTCAATAAACATGCATGAACGATTACAATAATTTGAAATAAAGCGAAAAACATTTAAATCGAGTGTAATAAAATAAACAAACCTAGTGCTTTTCAAGCACTGTGCGTTATTAGTAAAGTTTCATAGTTTTTAATACCCTACTGGATAATGGGTTAATATTCGGTGAGTTTTTATATTTCTTGTAGATGTTATATAAGTAATTAATTTCGGCTATAATTGATATTGATTACTTCGAGAAAAGGAAGTGTCTGATTTATTTATTACATTAACTGTACTGAGTATGACTTTAAAAAAATGTCCAAGTGTGTAGGTAGTTGATTGTTGGTTTTTGAATAACATGATGGTGGTGGAACATAGAATAGGTGTTTTTTTTAAACAGCTTTGAACATGAAATGATAAATTATAATCTCGTGTCGGTATGTACAAGGTAAATTTTTTTCTAACGTGAGATCTTTATGAATGATATCCTTGAAAAAAGTGAAAAAAATTGTACACAAGAAACTTTGTTATTAATGTAATTGCCTAGAAACATTTAGCAACAACACTTTGTGAAATTATTAGATAGAGCTTGCACTCGTTACAAAGAAATTAACATTATAATTACTTATAAAAGCGGTATAGGAAAATGGTGACATTTTAAAACTTCCTGATTAGGTAGGTATAATCGATATTTTCAATCATATAACTTAACTGAATGTATCATATTAATTAAATTACTACCACAAGAAAAGACATAGAGGTATAAAACGTCCCACAGTTACGAGAAATTTGTATTTTTTTAGAAATAATTACTACCCAAATATCAAAACTTGTTTTATAAAATCATAGGAGTACCTACGATTACATTTTAAAAGGGATTCATTTATTTACAAAAATCTACATCTGCCAGTGGCGTACGATAACACTTTTATAAGGAATTAATTAATTTGTAAAAATGTCTATATCATGGGCGTAGGTACGATGAAATATTTTTAGGGGGTTAATTTATCTATACTAATTTTATAAGGCGTTTGCTTATGGAGAACCCCAATTCTATTGTTCCCAAGCGATCTTAAACTGTTTATAGGGTGAGTGCTTTCAACCCTACGTTAGTGAGGTTTATTTTACACTGGCTTTTGCCCGCGACTTCGTCCGCGTAGAAGTCGAAAATGGTTCTAATAGGATTTTTAATTAGTTTTTTACGTTATTAATTTTGTTATAACATATAAATTATTGGCTCTGTAGCAGAATAGTGTCAGTCAAAATGACGCAGAACGAAAACAGCGGCGGACAAAATAACGCAGAACAAAAACAGCGGCAGACAATATAGCTCATTCCCTTCCCCTTCTCGAAAATATATCAATGAATTTGTATTCCACATGAAGTTTTCTAAAAAGGGGAAGGGAATAAGCTATGAGGCAGACAAAATAGCTTATTCCCTTCCCCTTCTCGAAAATACATCAAAGAATTTGTATTCACATGAAGTTCTCCAAAAAGGGGAAGGGAATAAGCCATTTTGTCTTACGCTGGTTTTGTTCTGCCGTATTTTTGTTCCGCGCTATTTTGACTGAAGCTATTTCACCCCCAAAATAACTTTCTACCCCTTTTTAACCCCGCTAGGCGATGAGTTTCAATAAAATACGAAACGCGTCATCCATCAATTCCGTTAAAGAATGTTTTTGCAAAATTTGAAGTAGATTGGACCAAGGAATCAAGTTGTCCCATACAAACTTTGCCCCCGATTTTCATCCCCTTAGGGATAGAATTTCGGAAAATCCTTTCTTATCGGATCCCTATGTCATATAAAGAACACACCCTCCAATTTTCAGGTCTCTACAATCAGCATTTAGTCTAGTCAACAAGAGCCTTTTAGGTCAAAACTTTTTAGAGTTCTCCGAAAATTACTATTGATGTGTCATTCGATTCCGAATAGCATGTAGATGTTTTTTGAAAAATTCAAGGACCGCTCGCCAAATTTGCAAAAGTAACACACAATTAAGTGAAAACACGTTTTCGGGCGTATTTTCAACCGCCTGGGAAAATTATAAATATTGGTCCTACAGTTCCGGGAGTTCCGGGAGGATTTTTTTTTAGGAAATTTCCTCCTCTTTTTGAATCTTTTTCCAAATTTGAAAAATCTCAAATAGTTTTTGAGATATTTGCAAAAAACCAAATCCTCTTTTTTTACTTAATTGTTTATAACTTTTGCAATTTTTACGAGCGGCCCTTGAATTTTCTCAAAAAACATCTATAGTTTGGCAAGTCTGAAGCTACGCGGCATCGGCAAGTGGTGAGGAAACATGGCCGATATCTGTCATAAACGTACCAATGGCGTATGGTACCTATTTTCTAAAAGTATTAAAAATAATAATTATTATTATATAATAAGTATATCGATATAGAAACTGATTTATGCTTTGCTTTAAAGGTAAGGTATTTTTCAAAACACGGTATTTGTTAAAAACAAATAACGGTAAAAATCGTACTTGAATTCAATATGGATACGAAATAATAAGAAACCAAGTAAAACTGAAAATACAAAGGTAAACACTGACAACGCCACTGGATAATCAATGTCAGTCAATTGTCGAAGTGAGAGGGAAGAACACACGCACGCGCTTGCCAATAGTCAGGTGGTTACTTAGCAACGGGGGTTTGATAAATATTCACCAATTGAGTTAGTCGGAGGGCGTGGTAATTTTGATTTTCGCACGACGTTTCCGGCTTGAAGAAAACCCATAACATATTTGGAAAAGTGTTCATCTTTTAATATTCAGAAATTGAAAAAATAATGTTAATAGACAAAATCCAATGAAACAAGCTCATTAAAGAACTATCGTTTAATCATTATTGATATATTGTTAATAATAAAAAGTCCATTCTCTAATTATTATCACTACAAACTTAGCACTTTAGCTTTTTCATAGTTAAACGTGGCAATATCGAATATTTTCGACCGCACTCCGCTTCAGTTATGTTTGCCAAACTATACATGCCACTCCGAATCGAATGACACCGCAATCGTAATTTTCGGAGAACTCTAAAAAGTTTTGACCTAAAAGGCACTTGTTGACTAGAATATTATATGTATAGATGTAAAAGATTGCAGATAGAAATATTTGTCCACTCTGTAAGGGCGTCAGCGGATTAAAATTTGTCGAGTATTATTTTAAAATATAAACTATAGGTAAGGATTTATTCCAAATTGTAAATAATAATCAAATTTAAACAAAAACTATCCGTGTATTTTCAAATGCATATAGATATGATATTGTAGGATATAAAACACGAGCATTTCATCGTTTATCAAACTTTGGTACCGGTACCACCCAGAAGATTGATTTTATCAAAAACTGCTGCCGTATACCAGCTTATTTCGAATTCAAAGAGTACCAACAACAGTGCCATGAGAAGAACCTCCCAAGCCCGAGGCGTGAAGACATAGACGGCCATTTTCGTGAAGCCCCGAAGGAACTTGGACGTTCCACACTCACCCAAAAAAAAACGCTAGTTGAAATTTGAATGTTTCATGTGGATTTTTTATGTAAATGTATCTCTTCATTACTTACAGTATATTGTACCGGGTGATTCAATAAGGTTAAAGAGGTACCATATCTCGGAAACCATACGTCCTAGAGTTTGGATAAAAAATCTGCCCTAAAAAAATGATTAAAAATGTTTGTCCATAGATTTTCGCTAGGTGGCGCAATATATCACTTACAAAATATAATTGGATTTTTTACAAAATTTTCTCAAATTTAGGTTGGTAAAAGATATCAACTTTAGAAACTTCTGTCCTTATTCTACAACAACAATATTTTTGAGATGCGTTTTTACTTGTTATTTTATTTTCAAACTAATTTTAGCAACAAACTTCTCTTACAACTTACTGGGTGAGCCAACAATCGACAACACTCACCAAAAAATGCCAATATCTTTGGAATGACAAGAGATGTCAGATCGCGGTTTTGACAGGTCAATAAGTCATCTTATTTGCCTTTTTGTAAGCTAGCTAGAGTTATAGCATTCTATTTGAAATTTATCAGAAAAAAATCATAAATAGAGCTAGGTGTTACATAACGCCCTCTAGTTGCCGATTGAAAGTATTTTTGTATGGAATCTACCTTCAATGCTCTTTGCATGGAGTATAATTTTTGAAAATCGGTTCAGGCATATGGAAGTTACAGTCTTTCTCAGGTCAACGAAAGAACACTTCCCCCGTCACTTCAGAATAGTTGATGCAGAAAAATGACTTCAAAAAAAGTTGTAGAAAAGGGACATTATTTCCCAAAGTTGATATTTTTTACCAACCTGTAATGAGGACTATTTTGTAAAAAATCCTAATATATTTTGTAACCACCCAGCGAAAAACTATGGACTCAAAAACATTTTCAATAATTTTCTTAGGGCAGATTTTCTCATAAGAATTTTTTCTCCAAACTCTCTAGGACATATTACGGTTTCCGAGATATGGTAGCTCGTTACCCTTATTGAATCACCCGGTACAGTTGTCTATTTTTTTTAAATTCAGGATGTCCCAAACTTTCTCTGACTCAATTTAAATACAGTCTGTAAACTTCTGGGCAATAAAACGTAAATTTTCAATGACAAAGGATGTATTGTGAACATGCTTTTTTTTTGTTCGCATTCAACTACAGGTGTCCTAAATTTGATAGTTTTGGAGGGTACTTTGAATATTAGATAGAAACAAAGTAAGCAATTAAAATATTGTAACGTTTATTCTAATTTATATTTACAATTAATTTATATTTACAGATTTATATGTAATTCAGTCCTTATTTAATAATTTATGTCATACACTAAACACACTAATTATAATTTATATGAGAGTCACTTAATAAACACTTATTCGAGGCGCGATTACTTTCCTTCGGTATCAACACTGACTGATTGACTAATTCCCTGCAGCGATGCTTGTGGCCTATTTATACTCGCGAGCCGTAATTCTAGAAATCTTCGACGTTCTGGCGGGTTCACTGGATATTCTCGATGTTTCGTATTCTGGCGGATGCACCGGGTGCGGTGGGTATTCTCGATGTTTCTCGAAAATTGGGCGGAGGAACCATAGTCGTCTCATACGGGTATTTCACTGGGGGCACTAAGTGAGCATATTAATGCAGTAGCTCGCGTAACAATATTATTACAGATTCTTTCGTTAAACAAGCCATGATCCATCCAGGTCTCCAGTAAATTGTTTCATTTTCGAGTTATAGAGCGATTTTCCAGAATTGACCCAAACTGTCAAATATCTTCTTTCTATTAATAGATATGAAAAAAATGTATAAAATAACCGAAGTTCAGTGTAGTAGTTAATTTATTTTTGGAGGGTTCACGCTAGATGACACAAACTTGGGGTATTTTTAAAAGAGAGTGTATTTTGAGATTTTATTGCTTCCTTTTTCAATCCTCTTCCACGTGATATGACATATTATATGTCTATTTCTTACAATTTCTTCTACAGGTTGACATATTATGTAGCGGCAAAGCTATATTAAGTCTTGTAACAAATTGAGCACCCCAAGGGGAAAAAATAGTGTAACCAAAATTTTTAATGTTAAATTACTCTACAACAGCTAAAGCTATAAGTATCACTTGCTACATTTTTAATTCAGAATAATATGTGCTTTACGAATATTATTAATTAAATTAATTTAAAAAATTATACTATTTTTGTACCCCTTAACTATGGTACACCACTGAGATAGAAACTAGTCTATAAGCTTCTCACGAGTGCAAGCAATAAATTGGAAAATTTTTAACGCAACCAGATGAACGATACGGTAGTGCATAAAATACGAACAAAGAAACAAACATTCATGTTTACATCTAAGAGTGAAAATGTCAAATTATCACCAAATTTATCCTGTACGAATATTACAAAAACAACTCATGGAAAATGTTTTGATTCCAAGTATGTGATAGGTTTTAGATTGTCGTTAGAAACGAAAACTATCCTGGAAATAGTCCCAACTATTATTGATGTTTTAGCTTGGGAGTGGGTTATGGATCGTTCCTCATCCCCTGTATTAGCCAGATTTGACACCCTATGATTATTATTTGCTGCGAAACTTCTGTTCTGTAAAGTGGGGAGGGTGAGTTTAGGCCCACAGCACTTTCCAGAAAGGTGGGCAGGTCACTAGGAGACATCTCCTCTATATCGGCAGGTGTGGGCCAAGACTCCCGGCACTCGCATAAGACATGCCTGACAGTATCATCTTCTTGTACACACATTCTGCATAGAGGTATGTCCGCTAGCCCCATAGTATGGAGGTGTTTCCTCAGTTGACAGTGGCCAGTCAGAAATCCTTCTGTTAAGCGTAGGTTTTTCCTGGTCATCGCCAAATATTTCTTCGACGCCAGCTTCCCAGGGTCGCCCAGGGTGACCCTGGCAAGACTGCATCTTTTGATTCCATTCCATCTCTTTAGGGATTGAGCATGGGTGTAACGCTTGGCTAGTTCCGCAATTGTCGAAGTCGTCAGGCTTTGGTTCCTAAAACTTTTAGTCCAGCCGCATCCCTGGCAAAGAATCGGGTATGCGATTACCTTTACTCCTGTCGTGCCCTTTCAGCCAACTCAGGATAATATTGTTATCTACCGAGGCGTAAGCTAAATTTTGGTGGCACTCTAATACTAGCCCTGATGTAACACGTTGTCTCTTCAAGGCTGATAGGGCTTGTCTGCTGTCAGTGCAGATTGTTATGTTTTTGCCAGAAATTCTTTTTTTGGTTAGTTCTTTTGTGGCAATTGAGATGCCAGCCAGTTCTGTTTGAACCACGCTGGTATTTTTCCCATTCCCCACTTAATTCTTAGGCTAAGTGATCTGGAGCGAAACTTATAGTGATCCAAAGAGTTCAATTAAATGATTACCTAGTATGTTTAAATATAAAAAAATCTCTTAAATAGATATTGGCATGCTACGGGTTGTCTTTCAAGTATTGCATATAACAACATAGTTGGCGCCTGTCAACAAATGTCACATGTCAAAATTAACTGTCATTTTTAGTTAACTTAACGTCGAGGTTTCAGACAGCTTCGATTAAAGCTGTACCTAAACTGAATTGTTAAAGTTGATGAGTCAGTAGAAAAATGGAAGACGGTTGTCTCAACAAGATTGTCTTGCCGAGAAGGTTTCTGTTTTCGGCAATGCAGCACCACATCAGTCGACAATTTCTCGTTGGTATGGAGAATTTGAACGTGGACGGATTAATCTTAGCGACGATTCAAGAATAGGTCCACCAACAACGCCAGGAAAACGTCGATGCTGTATGTAAGCTGGTCCAAGAAGATCGAAATGTCACATATCGTTAATTTGGAGCATCATTGGGCATTGCAAAAACCACAATTAAAAAAAAATTCCCACAAAGAATTATCTGTAAAAACATGAATTTCTCGTTGGATACCGGATCTATTTACGGAAGGACAGAACGCAATTGGAGTATTGTCAGTGGTGAATCCAGGATTTACTCTTATATATATATATATATATATATATATATATAATCAAAAATCCTTCTACCATATAGTATGGTGTAGGAAGGTAATCTCTTTTTATCCATGTACGAATTTCCACCATTCTTTCTTGTTTTTGGCTTTTATTTTTGCTTCATTACACGCTAGATTTCTCTCTTTTAAGATTTTTTTTATTGTTTTATCCCAGGTGTTTTTCGGTCTTCCTCTTTTCCGTTTGTTCTGTGGTATTGCCTGCCATACTTGTTTGACTACTCTGGTATCCTTCATTCTCTGTAGGTGTCCCCACCAACTCAGTTGCCTCTTTTTTATGAATTCCAGTAGAGGTTCTACTTTTAATTCCTCTCTTATTGTTTGATTTCTAATATGATCTCTTCTTGTTATTCCTTTCACTCTTCTTAGGTATTTCATCTCTGCTGCTTGGATCTTACTTTTCTGCCTGTCGTTTAAAACCCACGATTCGCATCCGTACGTGAGTATTGGTCTGTATATGGAGTGATATACTTTCGTTTTAGTTGTCTTAGAAACTTCGTTTTTGTTGATAAAATTCTTATTCATTGCATAATAGCATTTAATGGCTTTGTCTATTCTCCTGTTAATTTCTAATTCTTGTTTGCCAGTATTTTCTATTACGACCCCTAAATATTGAAAATCATTCACTTGTTCTATTTCCGAATGATCGATAAATATGCTTAGTTCCTGTCGTTCTTCTGTAATCGCCATAACTTTTGATTTTTGCACGTTGATTTTCATTCCATGTTTCAACATCGATTCATTCCATATATTGACATTATTTTGCAGGCTATCTCTTGTGTTTGCCATTATGACAATATCATCAGCAAATGCGCACTCTGCTATTTGGATTCGTTGCATATTGTGTTAGCCAACATATAGTTTTTCGACACTTTGGCTACACTCTTTTATGACGTCATCCATAAATATAATGAATAATATTGGGCTCAATCCACCTCCTTGCCTCAGTCCGTTGTGTGTTATGAATGTATTCGATTTCATATTTTTACTTATTACATAATTTTCCGTTCTTCTATAAAGTGCTTTAATGTTACTTATCAGCTTTTCGTTCACATTTCTTTTATAAAGGCTTTCCCATATCTGCTGCCTAGGTTCACTGTCAAATGCTTTCTCTAGGTCCAAAAATGCAAGATATACGTTTTGTGTATTAGCGGTTTTCTTTTCAATTATTTGCTTCAATGTAAAAATATGGTCTTGGATGCTACGTCCTTTCCGGAATCCACTTTGCGATTCTGTTAGTGTTTGTTCTACTTGTTTCATCAATCTCCGGTTTAAAATTTGCTCATACAGTTTTAATGCGGTACTTAGTAATGTTATTCCTCTATAATTGTTACAGTCCATGGTATCTCCTTTCTTAAAAATTGGTAATATTACACCCATTTCCCAATCCTTCGGTATCTCTTCTTTATTCCATATTTTATTGAATAGTATTCTGATTATTTCCTTTCCTTGTTCTCCTATTTTTTTGATCATTTCAGACGTTATCTTGTCGTGCCCTGGAGCTTTTCCGTTTTTCAATAATTTTAAAGCCTCTTCTAGCTCTGTTTTTGATATTTCTTCTTCGTCTTCTTCTTGAAAAGGTATCGTTTCTGCTATATTTCGTGTTTTATTCTCTTTAGTGTTTAGTAAATTACTGAAGTACTCTTTCCATCGTTCCATTATTGCTTCTTCTTTTGTAAGTATCACTCCTGTTGGGTCCTTGATTCCTAAGGTTATCGTTGCTTTTTCCGTTCTGGTGCTTTTTAATACCTTGTAAAAAAGTTTTTGATTATTTTTACTGTTCCATTCCATTTTATTTCCAAAATCTTCCCACGACTTCTTTTTTGCATTTTGCACTGACATTTTGGTCATTTTTCTTTGTTTTTTGTATTCGTCATAATTACTTCCCGTTTTCTTTGCCAAGTATTTTCTCCAAGCTCTTTTCTTTTCTTGTATTTGCTTCTTAATTCCCGTCGTCCACCATGCTGTTTGTTTTTTCCGATTATTTGTTTTCAATGTGCCACATGAATTTTTTGCCCCCTCTAGTATCGTATATTTAATTTGTTGCCACAATTCTTCTACATTCATATCTTCAGTATTTCCCATTTGTCTTTCTAATTTCCTATTAACTTCCGTTTCATATTTTTTTGCAATGCTTGGGTTATTTAGTTCATACGCTTTTATTGTTTCATGATCTAGTTTTTCTCTCCTCTTTTGGGTTGGATTAGTGCGTGTACTTCCTTTGATCTTTGCCACTACCAGATAGTGGTCACTTCCTATCTCTGGCCCTCTTTTAACTCTCACATCTAAAATGTATTTTTGGCATTCTCTATTTACAACTATGTAGTCTATGATAGATTTTTCTCTTCTGCTCTCTACCACCCTTGTGAATTTGTGTATGTCTTTATGTTCGTAGAACGTATTTGCTATAATTAGGTTATTTAGTTGGCAGTATTCCATAATTCTTTTTCCATTGTTGTTCCTCACGTCTTCTCCGAAACGTCCTATTGTTCTATTGTATTGTATATCAGCTCTTCCCACTCTTCCATTAAAGTCACCTACTACGTAGATATTTCCTACACCGTTTCCTGTTATTTCGTCAAGCTCTTCCCAAAAAGTGTCCTTTTTCTTTGCTCTCTCGTCTTCATTTGGGCCATATACTATTAGTAATGACCATCTATCCCCGTCGTCTTCCTTCATTTCTACCATAAGAATCCTTTCTGAGTAACAATTCAATTTTTGTATTTTGTGTAATATTTCTTTCTTTATGCATCCTACCCCCGCTTCTGCTCTTTCATTATGCTCGACTCCACTGTATATTAATATGTGTCCGTTATCTAGTGCCATTGTTCCTTTCCCTTTCTTTCTTGTTTCTGTTATACCTAAAATATCCAGTCCTATTTTTTCAAATTCCTCTTCTAGTTCTCTTTCTTTGCCACTTATGCTTCTTATGTTCCATGTTCCGAGTTTCCATGTCTTTTCCTTGTGAATTGCCTGCTTCGTTATATTTTTCTCATTAACCTTCTCCTTGTTTAGTTTTTTGTCTTCTGTAACTCTTCCTTCTCCTTATTCCATTTCCATTCTTCGGAAAACTTCCGGAAACCAATTTTAATTTCCTTCCCCTCTTGTTTTTCTATTTTTGCTCTCTCGCGGATTTTCCTTACCATTTCTCTTTCTTTTTTGCTTAGGTCCGGGCTTATAAAATATCTTTCATTTCTGACTTCTTTTAGTTTGTGTTTATTTCGCATTATTTTTTCTTTATCCTCATTGCCATTGCATTCTATTAGGCACGTTTTATTCCCAAGTTTTCGTACTGCTTTTATTTTTGTCTGCACCTCTAGATTTATTTCAAGAAAGTTACTAATTTCTACTTTTAATTCCTCTTGGTTTGAACTCTGTATTGTTAGCCCATTAAGCACCACATTATTCTCTCTTTTTTCTTTTTCCAACCACTCCACGTTTTACTCTTATGAACCCGAAAATAAACGTCAGTCGGCTGTTTGGGTGTTCAAAGATGAACCAAAACCGACGAAAGTTATCCGTTCTCCAAGTGTTTCCAAAAAGATGGTGGGGAAATTTGTCTTAAAAGCGGGCACTTAGCAACAATTCCTCTGCAAGATTAAAGAACTATGACTGCTGATTGGTACATATCAATTTGTTTGCCGGAAGTAATGCTGAGTTTCGAAGAAAACAACGACGAATGATTCTCCACCAAGACAATGCAAGTTCGACTTTTTTACTTTTCCAAAAATTGAAAATGAACTGCGTGGCCAAAGATTCCAGTCCCCAGAAGATGCAGTCAAGGCCTTCAAAAATGAATGTAGCAACAAGCGAGTGGATGAACTGCTTCCAGAATTGGTTCCAAAGCATCCAAAAATGCATTTCTCTTCGTGGAGAATACAATTGTGCTTAGAAGTTATCTACTGTTTTTTTCTAGCTCTATATGATGCAAAATATAAAAGACAACCATCGTACACAAACAAACTTTATCATTTCTGATAATCCCTGGTAAATTTAGTTTTATGTTCGAATAAATATCTAGTTGCTGCTTCCCGTCCTTCACGTTTTATTGATTTATTTTCCGTAGGCAATACAGAACGTTTCGTAACTAATTCTTTTATCCCCTCATGAAAAAAAAACACACACACATACAGGAGAAAAAAAAAATTATGAACGAAATATGTAAATAGTATCTGGAGGCGATGTAATATTTTAGAATACGAAACTCCATTCATTGTGTATTGGCTTTCCACCGGAGGCGATGTATACAGTAGACCAACCAGCGCATTTACATATATTGCCAACTTGCCGGCATTAAATATTCGACTGAGCTCGCTATCGCGCACAGTAGCATGTATAACACAAGAAATATTCTCGTCTGTATATAATAACATAGTGGAAATTATAATGTTTAAGATACAAAATAAAAATACTAACTACGTTTACACGATAACCCAAGACAAACTGACTCATGTCATTTTGAAATAATCTATTGTAGGGTAGATCCGAATGTGAAATTTTATGATTAAAATGAATATGTGGTTTAAACAAAAAGTTACCTACTAGTTTTGGGCACGTTGTAAATTAATATTAATTGAAATTGTGAGAATAATTTTAAACTTTCTCAAACATCCTAACCAAATATTTAGTTTGCAGTTTGGGATATCACCAAAAACTGTATGTAGAACAACAAAAATGAAGACGAATTCAAAAGAGCTCTTTCTGAGAAAGTTACTGAAATGAAAACTAAATGTGCACCTCTTATTCTAAGAAAGAAGCATGTACAGGGTGGCCCATTAAGCGAGGTAACCGGCTGTATCTCTGAAAGTATTTGACCCAGGTTGTGGGGAAAAATATTGATAGTAAAAGTGGCGAAGAGAAATTGCTGGAAATTATTTTCAACCTAAAAATTTCACCACTAGGGGGCGTTATTGCTATGTTCAAATCTAAAATTATTATCTCAGAAAATCGTAGAATCAGCTATAACTTTGAAAGCCCGCTTAATACCAGATAATTTTCTATAGTGACATTTCTTTGTATCTGACATAATAAGCGAGAAGGAAGACCATCTATTTTTTAGTGTTTAAATTTTATATATTATATCGCTAACTATTCAACCTATCCGACTGTTTCTGGACTCATAAGAGAGAGAGATGTGTGGATTTAGAAGACTGTTCATATACCTTATCGATTACTTTGAAACAGATAAACTAGAGGTCGATTTATGCAGCGATTACTTATTTTTACGATTTTATTAAAAACATCAAATAAAACGGTACTATTTTAGTAACATTTCTTATATTTTAGTGAAAACCGCATCTTGATATCTCTATTCGTTTTTGACTTATCGTAAAAAATGTCAAAAACTAACATATGTAAAAGATCAAAATTAACAAATTAGCTAACCATAAGTAGGCTTTGGCAATACATTTTTGGAGTTCCTTCGTAATGAGTTACCAGTTTTGTTAGAAGATGTGCCCCTTCAAACCAGGGGAAATATGTTTGTTCAGCTTGACGGCTGCCCAGCACATTTTTCAGATATTGTTAGGCAACACTTGAATGAAATATCCAGACAGATGGATAGGAAGAGGAAGCCTCTTTCCCTGACTAGCAAGGACACCCGACCTGACTTGCCTAGACTTTTATTTGTGGGGGTGAGTAAAAGATCTTGTCTTTCAAACGAGTCCTACGACAAAAGCAGATATTGAAAAAATAATTAGAAATGCCATTCGCAGCCTAACATCAGCGGAAATAGCAGCAGGCGTTTTGTCTGCTCGAGAACGTCTAGAGCGACGTGCCAATGATAATGGCAGGCAATTTGAACATTTGGCAAGGCAATAAAATGAGTTAAAATAGATCTTTTTCGCAGCTAACATGTCATCGTATTTTAACGTAATTTTTCACATTTTTACGAAGTCAAAAACGAATAGACATATCAAGATGCGGTTTTCACTAAAATATAAGAAATGTAAAGCTGCTTCAGAATATGTTACTAAAATAGTAACGTTTCATTTAATTTTTCTAATAAAATCGTAAAAATAACTAATCGCTGCATAAAGCGACCTCTAGTTTATCTGTTTCAAAGTAATCGATAAGGAATATGAACGTTCTTCAATATCCTCACAACTCTCTTTCATATGAGTCCAGAAACAGTTGGATAGGTTGAATAGTTAATGAAATATTAAAATTTAAAGACTGAAAAATAGATGGTCTCCCTTCTCGCTTATTACGACAGATACAAAGAAATGTCACTATAGAAAATTATCTAGTATTAAACGGGCTTTCAAATGATGCTATCAAAGTTATAGCTGATTCTACGATTTTCTGAGATAATAATGATTTTAGATTTGAACATAGCAGTAACGCCCCCTAGGGGTGAAATTTTGAGGTTGAAAATGATTTCCAGCAATTTTTCTTGGCTACTTTTACTATCAGTATTTTTCCCCACAACCTGGGACAAATACCCGTTACCTCGCTTAATGGGCCACCCTTTACAACGTAGCAAAAGAACCATTATTAACTAGATACATTGAATTGGTTTTAAGTTTAAAGAAACTAATAATAGAAAATGGAGCTGTTTACGGTACGATCCAACAGGTTATAGTATCTTAGAAAATATTCCGAAGAAAAAAAGTACCAACTTTTATAAACCAAGGGTTTTGGATGAGACGAGAATTTTTGGCAAAGGTCAGAAGAGAAAAACTTGGCAAGATAATACTGTATTAAGAAGAAAATAGGCGATGGCTCAAGATATATAATCGTAAAGAAATTAATGTAATTCGGACTTGGAATGAAAAACCTAAAAAAATACCATAACCCATTGGCAACATTACATGGACCATTGTGACAAAATACTTTTGAAAGACTGTGAAAGTGAAAAAGTTGTAGACGCTTCCGATATCGATCCTCTCATAATCTATCCTTGGGTCCTTGAAATATGTTCAACCTTGAATTGAGCACTGAGCATTGGTGAACCGAATTAAACATGCTCCTAATGGCTGTTGTTTATAAAGTGTAGACTCCTTCAAAGTCATACATTTGACAACCACTGACAGTTTAAAACCGAAATAATAAAACACCTACGTTTTGTGACTATCTGTAAATGTAGTGATAAAAGGACTATAGTTCATATAATAGCCTTCTTGGTGTGCGTCATCGTTTGTGACGTATATCCGGATTTTGGGCATGTCGATATTTTATTTGTTATTTAGATATATAGCTAACCTTTAATTTGATAAATAAAATCATCAGGATCGTATTCAGCCAAATTCGAAAAGGCTCTGAAATTAATAATACTTGGGATATCAAAACACTGCAAAATAAAACAAAATTGTATATTCAATTTACATATTAAAATAATTTAATATTGGTAAATATAGTACAGACCTGACGAGAACTGTCAGTTGGACATTAGAAAAAGACTTAAGACACATTGCCGCTACGAAAGGAACGTCTGCATCGTATTTTGAACGATGTCATTTCGCCCGATTGATAGGTCACATTTGCGCGTAATCTAAACATCAACCAATCAAATTTCTGTAAGTCAAAGATAAGGGTTAACATTGGTAATACGTTTGAACGGTTCATTATTGTGATATTTTCATCAGGATTAATAACAGACCTGCCTTTTTTCCATTTCTTCCAACGTAATGTGTTAGAAGGACATTAACAATCAATGACGCACACCAAAAAGGCTATTATATGAACTTTAGCACTATTTCCCCGACTATATATTCATCTATTTGTAATATTATTTTAATTTCTTTAACTATTGATAATAATCTTCACTTGATTTTTTTTCTTGAAATAGGTGAATAATAAAAATTAATTGAAACATTTACAAGCGAACTCTCAGAAAAAATAAAATTTATATTGTCTTAACATTAACGTGTTTCATAAAGTTCAAAGTACTTTATCACCATTATTTACTAAACTTAAAAGTCCAACTAAAACCAATAAAAAATCTAATGTTTTATATTCTATACCATGTTTGAACTGTCAAAAAAAATAGGTTTGACAACTCAACATCTAGAAAATCGTCTCAACGGCCACAAATATACAAAAAATGCTTCTACACCCCTAAATAAACACAAAACGACAGAAAAACATGAAGTTGATTTCAAAAACACAAAAATACTAACGCAAGACTCTAATTATCAGAAACTTACAATTAAAGAAATTATATATATGTAAAAATACAGTGAACGATAAACAAGATATCAAAAACTTGAGTCAAATTTATAATAATTTAATAAAATAACAAATCAATAACTACACATTCTTCCACTTATTACTCAAATATCGTAGTTTAAGTTCTGAAGTAAGTACTTGTATCATTTTAATATAACTAACCAAATGCTATAGTAACAATTGTAAATATCACCCCATATCCAACCCACAACCCATGAACGACTAAACCGTATACTCCATCAATACTCCATACCTCTTCCTACAATCTACCACCCCAACCAGAGCTCCCCTCCTCCATGGATGTATGTAAATTGGGGTGACATTTACTGAGACCTAAAAGATCTATTGTGCCCCCTTACTTCTACTTAGTTCCTGAGGAAAGTGACTAGTAGCTCTTTTAGTCCTATTTCTCGGAGGAATTTTAGGATATCTGCAGGCTTTAACTTAGGTAAATGTCCCTCTTCTATCCAGTAATCTCCAAGGTGTTGTGCCCTAGGATTCTGAATTGCTGTGCAGTTCGCAAGTATGTGGATGGAGGTTTCTTCTTCCATGCCACAGAATCTACATTCTTCTTCCTCCACTATTTTAAGCTTTTTCAGGTGCCCATTCAGGCGACAATGTCCCGTAAAGATGCCTGTTAAAACTCTTAGTGCAGTTTTACTTTGACTTATGCAT
The DNA here is from genome assembly GCA_947563755.1 of Lochmaea crataegi. Lineage (NCBI taxonomy): Eukaryota > Metazoa > Arthropoda > Insecta > Coleoptera > Chrysomelidae > Lochmaea > Lochmaea crataegi. The sequence goes on from OX387425.1 coordinate 17,196,023, forward strand.
TCATTTGATCTCAACAGGTTATAATCACCCAGAAGAATCTTTGATTGCCTAAGTCCTACTAGATCTTTCCAATGGTCAGATCTTCTCTTTTCTTCGGCTTTGCCTATTTCTTCCAATATTACATTGGAGCTGATACCGCAAAAGGGTTCCGGCCCCCAAAAGGGTGTTCCAGTCCCCCTCTTTGCTAGTTCATCTGCTATTTCATTTCCTTCTATCCCTGTGTGTCCTGGAATCCACAGTAAGGTGACTATATTGTTCTCGCCTAGTTCATTTAGTTTGCCTAGGCTTTCCCACACCATTTTGGAACTGATAACACAAGAGCTCAGTGCTTTAATGGCTGCTTGACTATCCGACATTATGATAATCCTTTGCCTTCTATATCCTTTATCAATATTGAACTGGGCACACTTTCTTATGGCGTGAATTTCCGCTTGAAAGCTACTCGGGGTTTTTCCCAAGCTTTCAGAGTGTTTGGTTCCTGGCCCGTACCCTCCCATCCCAGTTCCTTCAATTGCTTTCGAGCCGTCTGTGTACCATTAAATGGCATTCTTTCCAAGTCTGGTAATGGTATTTGGATCCCATTCCTTCTTGTTGCTTAATTCCGTAACGAATTTCTTTGAAAAGTTATACCTTTTCATCATACCATCTTGTGGCATGTCCCAGGTTTGCTGATTTCTAAGAAGTAAGGAGGTGGTTTTTGTATTGATTCCCTCTCTACTTAGTCTGTATCTTCTTCTTTCTGCAACACTTTCCACCACCATATGTAGTGGTGTGAGGTTAAGAATAACTTCCATGGCTGCCGTTGGGCATGTTCTCATTGCTCCACCAATTTCTCCCTGCCAGATTCCTGCACACCATTAGAGCCATTTTTGCTTTGTATATAATCTCCTTTTCGTGTTTGTTCAACAGGAGTTTACTGTCTAGAGTCAAACCTAGATACTTGACTTATTGTCTCCATTCAACATCGCTCCCATCAAGTTTAATAGTTTTGAGGTTGAGCTTTCTTTTCTTAGTGAAGGCTATTAAGATGGTTTTGGTGGGGTTGATGTTAAGTCCCACTTGCCTACACCAGCTATTTGTATAGTTCAGACCCTTTTGTACGATGTCACAAAGGGTATTTTCGAATTTTCCCCTGGCTGTTATAACAATATCATCAGCATATCCTTGGCAGGATATTCCGAGCTCAGTCAAACCACACAGGAGTTCGTCAACCGTCAGACTCCACATTATTGGGGATGCTACTCCTCCCCATGGACATCCTCTGGTTTTACAAATGGAGACAATGTCTTTGCTCGTCCTCGTCTCTGCTACTCTAGTGGGGAGCAGTTCCGACATCCATTTGGATGTTGTGCTGTCTACACCTCTTCTATTTCATGATCTTTTGACAGCCCCATGAGGAGTATTGTCAAAAGCTCCTTCTATATCCAAAAAGGCGCATACTACGACTTCTTGGTTGTCTAGAGCACCTCGGATATCCTCCGTCAGTTGTACCAGTGCAGTCTTCGTAGATCTGCCTGCCCGGTAAGCATGCTGGTGCGGGTGGAGAGGTAATCTCTCCAGGATGTCTGTTCTAATAATGTAACTGTCAATAGCTTTTTCCATCTTTTTGAGCACAAACGATGTTAGGCTAATTGGTCTGAAGGATTTGGGGTTTGTTGTGTCCCTTTTTCCAGCTTTTGGGATAAAGGTTACTATTGCCCTTCTCCATGCTTCTGGTATATAACGCAGTTCTAAGCTGCTTCGACTGATCCTAACCAAATGTGGCAGAATTTCGTCTTGTCCTTGCTGGAGCAATGCTGGGAAAATTCCATCAGCTCCTGGTGCCTTGAATGGTGGAAAGGTGTTCATAGCCCATTTTAACCTTTCGTTGCTACAAATGTGCCTAGCCATTGTAGTACTTTCTCTCGAAGGTCTGTTATGATCTTCGAGAGGACTATCTCCCCTGTTTGGGCTACTCCCAGGAAAATGAGTTTCTAGTAAGAGTTTCACTCTTTCTTCCTCATTTTCGGTATATTTACTGTCAAAAATGTCAAAAATACAACTCCATAAGAACTAAATTCAACTTTCCCCACAACATATGTGTCCTTCTTGGACACAAGTTCAACCTAGACAACGTTATAAAGTTTTTAGCAGACATTCACCCCTATGCTGTAACTTCATTGAATTGATTTCAAGTTGAAATCTTGACGGAAAAATGACATTTGACATACATTTCAATAAAAATGGGAGACTCCTATGCTGTAAAAAAAATTACAATCAATCTTGCTTCAAAACTTGAAATGAAGTCAAGTAACTTCAATAATTGCTATGCTCTATACGAAAAATTTGTGAAAAATGTCAAGATTTTAACGCACGTAAAAACCCTGGGGTCCTGAATTGAAATTAATCGTAAACAAGTTTTATAACCTAGAAATTTGGATAATTTTGTATTTATATATAAGTTTTTAACATGGATATAATTATGTTTGTAGAATTATTAGAAATTGAAATACAAAGGCAAGTACCTACATTAAACATTGTATAATATATAATTTAAATTTATTGTTGTTTATTATTCAAGTTTCAATTTAAAAGACCGCCAAAATTTATTTTATATTTCTGGCCTTTTTAGGCGTAATTTAAATAATAATAGAAGACTTCTGAGGGATAGAAGTGACCTTTTTCCACCCTTCTCCATTTTTCTGGGCACCCCCAATAGAAGTTAGGAATTGAGAAACTTGTTCCCAAGCCTCCCTTTTCATATCAGGTGTGCCTTTGCCCCACCTAATAACATCTGATTTTTCAAATGATTTTTTCGAAAGTAATTCTCTCTTTCTTATTTTGGTTTGAATAATCGAAATTTTCAACTCAACTTCAGCTTTTTTTCTTTGGTACTATGATACATTTTATTCTATTGAATAAGTATATAATAATTCAGGAAATAAATCAAATTGATCGATTTGTAAACGTGGTTTTTGCATTATGGAATATTCATGAAATTAGTAACAGAAGAATTATTGTTTAATCTTATCAAGATAATTGACCAGCATAATGGATTTATTTACGTCTCAGTTCGAGAGTTAAGATTTTTGTGATAAGCCATCTCAAAATTACGAGCGTTTCAGAAGTTAACTATCGGTTTTTAAGATGATAATTTACAATGACAATCAGTAGCGTGGGAGCAAATGAAAATTATAATGCCTTTCGGCAGCAAAAAAATAATTTATTATTTTTCAGAAGAATCGTTCAATTCAATCTAAAGTGTTTATTTACTTTTAGTAAGCAAATATTTTCAATAGTGCTTTTTGGTTTTAAAAAATAGTTTGATAGTTCAACGAGATTTTAAGTGAATGTGACAAATTTTATTTAGATTTACTCTAGTTTATTGGTTAACCAGGTTTTATGGTATTTATAGCAGGAGGACTGTCAAAAAAGCATGTCATTTGTGATTTCTGGATTGATATTTCTTTTTTCCAATAATTTTAAAAATAGACGAGTAGGACAAAGATATTTGTTGGTGTTGTTCTTACCAACCATTTGCTACTGGCCAAGACTTTAGCACCTCCTTGTGTGGCCTTTGAAAATATGGGAATGTATTCGATACTTCCTGTAAATTCTCCTTTTAGGTATAATTCTTGTTGGAAATAATGTATTTTGCAGTTGACTGCTTCGTTGCCTCGCCAGGCAAGTTCAAAAGAGAATAAGCGAAATACTTTTTTCTGCAGACCGTCTGGGTTGTTTTCGTCATTAATTTTTATCATTTCCAATCATTCTTTTGTTGTAAGGGATTTCGAACTTTCTTTTCTCTTGGTTACCTTTAAGTTATTTTCGTTTTGAGTCCTGCGAATACTGTATCCAACAGATATGATATAGATATCACAGCAGTTCAAGAGGTTAGATGGCAGAAAATGGAGAAATAACGAAAGGTGAATATACTTTTTTCTACAGTGGAGAGAATAAAAAGGACATAACGGAGTGGGGTTTTATGTTAGAAAGAACATTAGAAGTAATATAATCAACTTCAAACCAGAAAATGGACGAATCGCAACACTAAGATTAAAAATGAGGAAGAACACCATAAGCATAGTAAATATTTATGCTCCAACAGAAACTGCAGAACCGCACTCCAAGGACAAATTCTATGACATGCCCATTAAAATTTGCGAAGAAATACCAAAGAAAGACGAAATAATAATATTAGGAGACGCAAACGCAAAGCTGGGTAAAGAAACATACTTAAGAGAAATAATAGGTAACGAAAAAGGAATTATACATGACAAAACTAACGATAAGGGTCAAAGACTCTGCCAGTTAGCTGGAATGATGAACTTGTCAATACTATCAACTAAGTTCATACACCCCAAAAAACACAAAGTAACCTGGAGGCACCCAGGAGAACAAGTTGAGAGCCAGATAGACCACGTATTAGCCACGAGAGGTATCTGCAAAAAAACAATAGACACAAGAACGTAGAGAGGCGCAAACGCAGACTCAGATCACTATCTAGTAATGACAAAAATGAGAGGACAAAATGATGCAAAGAAATATAAAGCACCAATGAACACAAGCACTCTTAACGTGGAGAATTTAAGAACTGAAACAATATGAAGATAAAATTACAGAAAATATTGAAAATCAGACACTGATTACATCAGATATCGAAAATAGTTGAGAAAAAATAAAAAAACGTCGTATTGGAAGCAGCACAGCAAATAATAGGGAAGAAGAGTAAAGAAAAGGAGAAAAAACAATGATATGACCAGCAGTGTGAAGAAATAAGAAAACAAAAAACGCGGCAAGATTAAAGAGGATAAATACTAACCAAGGATCGGACAGAAGATCATACGAGATAATCAGAAATAGGGCAAATGCAACATACAAATAAAAAATGGCTAAATGGAAAAATGAAAGAAATAGAGGAAGATAGGCGTAACATCAACCTAAAACAATTCTACAAAAAGATAAAAGCACCGACCAAATATCCCAATAAAACAAGGGGAATATAAAATTAAAATGGCGTAACAGTATATGAAAGCACGGAAATGATAAAAATATGGGAAAAGTATTATAGCAGAATGCTTCCTGAAGATGATGTTGAGGACCCCAGGGTAACAGAAGACTTAGTAGCAGATCCAGAAAACGAAATCACGTTAAACTGCCCCTCTGAAAAAGAAATAGTGACTGAAATAAAAAGAACTATCAACCGAAAAGCCACAGGAGAAGACAAAATAGCAGCGGAGATGTTGAAGTATGGCGCTTCAGAAGACAATATCCAAACTGATACAACAAATTTGGGCGGGAAATATAATGCCAAGCGAATGGAACACTGGAATAATAACGCCCATCCACAAAAAAGGAGAAAAGGAAGTCTGCAAAAAGTATAGACCATTAACCCTACTTAATACCACCTACAAAATACTTGCAAACATAATAAATCAAAAACTGAAGGCATACACAGGAAAAATAATAGGAGACTACCAAAACGGGTTTAGATCGGGAAAATCAACAGTAACGAACAAATCCTTGAAAAATCCCTGGAATACAATAATGCTCTACACGTCATTTTTATAGACTTCAGGAACGCATTTGACACAATCATAAGACACAAGCTTATAGAAACACTAAAAATACTAGGAATCCCAAAGAAGCTTAGGGAATTGGTGGAAAAGACCCTACAAAACACTAAAGGGAAAGTAAAATTCCAAGGTGAAATTTCAGAAGAATTTAAAATGAATAAAGGTGTAAAACAGGGAGACTCAATACCTCCAACACTGTTTAACCTAGTACTTGAATCCATTTAAAGGAATGCAAACTTGAACGAGAAAAATATTATAGTGAACGAGACCCAGTTAATTGCTCATGCCGACGATCTCACCATAGTGGCTAGAACTAAGAAAAGTCTAATAAAAGCAGAAGAGAAGCTAGACGCAGAGGCACAAAGATTCGGGCTACGAATAAATGAAAATGAAAAACAGATCAATGATACTCACTTAAGAATCAAAAATTACAAGTTTGGAATTGTATCAAGCTTCAATTATTTAGGAACATCTATTGGACAAACTTGTGAAGACAAGATAAAAGAAATAATAATGAAAGGAAACAAAATTCTTGGCATAAATAAGAAATTATTAAAATCTAAATCGATCAGCAAAAAAACAAAAATACAAATCTACAAGACTTTGATCAGACCAGTCATTACTTACGCACTCGAAACAACAACTATAAACAAAAAAGAAGAAGAAGATCTAAAAATAATAGAAAGGAAAATATTGAGAACAATACTTGGACCAGACATAACAAGAGATGGAGAAAGAAGATTAAAAAGAAACATAGAAATAGAAAAGGAAGCAGGTGGAGAAAATATAGTCCGATATATAAAAGCAAGGAGACTGGAATGGATGGGGACACATTATGAGAAGAGCACCAACAGAAATATTAAAAACAATAAAAACATGAGTTCCACTAAAGACGAGAACAAGAGGAAGACCACGAAGCAGATGGTGGGATCAAGTAGAGGAAGTTATAAAAGCATTGAAAATCAGAGACTGGAAAACAAAATGCAGAGACAGAAGAAAATGGAGAACTATAACAAATGAGGCCAGGACAGATAAAAGATTATAGTCGCACTGATATAAGAGGAGTAATCCATCTCGTCAAAAGGATTAAACACAGCTCTATTGAGCTAGCCATAATCCCTCGGGATTGAACGGCCATGATGATGATGATGATGATGAACTTATAGTAAATACTAAAATTTACAGTTTCACAACGTCTGTAACCCGCAAAGTAAGGGTTAAAACTAACTAAACTTAACCAAAAAAATATTAACACAATACTTTTATTCTTAATTTCCAGTTTTCTCCTAAAATATTCGGTTTAAAAAGTTTTTAAATTAATTCTTGCAAAAAAGTACCAATATATTTTAATAAAATACCAAAAGCAGGATATCGGTTTAACATCTCATTGATAATATTTGTTATGCTTAGGTCCTATTTGCGGATTTTCTAAAAATAACGTTTCCTCGTAAAAATAACGAACCAATCAGATAGAATTTGAAATGTGTTATTTTCTACAACCCCTTCTACATATATACGATGATTATAATGGCGTAATTTCGTCGAATTATCTTAACCACATGAAAAAGTTAATTCACCAAACGGCTGTGTGCCAACAACCCAAAAAACATGCAATGCAGATTGTTCTATTTTATCTATGTTTAATATTTATTTTATACAGTCGACCTAGAAGTTACTGATGTTACTATAATAAACAATTATTAACAAATTCCAATTGTGCCATATGCTTTTGTTTATAAAAGCGTTTAGAGTAGAAATAAGTGACAATAAAACCTAGGTGCTGGAAAGTTAATAAAATTGTGTGTCTGTTTGGGGACTTAAATGTCTACAAATTCTTCTTTCTTCTTTTAATACCTAACGTGAAGAGTGAAATTGGCTTACAATGTTTCAAATTTTCACTGAATGGCTGCATAAATTGATGTCTCAAATGGAAAATGACCGTTATCCAAAGTTGTGATAAAAACTAATCGACTCTTGCGATATCAAGTACAACTGGTCAAGGAAAACAAAACAGTTTTTCATTGATTTGAATGTATTATATTACTGGACTAACTTTTCTTTTTTAAAGAAAGATATTTGCACAAAGTGGATGTCAATCTTGTGTCTAGATATTCTCATATGTTTTTGTACAGTATTTTTGATATTTCTGAAGCACCAAGTCCGTATTTATAAAAAAAAATTACCTATCCAAGTCACCCGCACCCTGGCCCAACTACGTATGGGTTATGTTTATAAAATATTGTCTATTATATTGACCAGAAATTAGTTTGCTCTATATGTATAACAATCAAGAAAAGGAAACACTTCTACATGTTGTTTTTGAGTGTCCCATAAATACTGTGATGAAGCACAATTTATCTTGTTTACAGAATGTAGATGCTTCAATTAAGGCTTTGCAAAATATTACAAATGAGGAAGCTATGGTTATAAGCAAATACATCTGGAATATACTTACATTGAGATCCTTTATATTAAATGAATAAGTTTTTACTCTTTTATTATTCTCAGTCTTGTATTATACCACTATATTTATGTATGTATGTATATTGTATATGTAGCCACTCGCTGCTGTGAGCAAGTTCTTAGAAGCAATAATAGTTTTTTAGATAATGTTTTATCCACGCAAGAAAGTTTAATTTTCTTAAGTGGATAAAACGCTCGGCGTGGAGGAGTGGGGGAGGGTTTGGTTAACCTGGTGGAGGACTACCCGACGAGACGTGTGATATTAGACACTAGAGGGGGGAGGTATGAGACGGAGGCTGGAGTGCCCCAGGGCTCGGTTCTTGGACCGACGCTATGGAAGTGTGTGTTTGATGAGGTTTGTGGGATAGTATGTGAAGAGGGATGTGAGATTACGGTGTATGCGGACGATGTGTGTCTGGAATGTATGGCAAAGGGGGAGGCGGGGGTAGGAAGAAAGGCGGAGAAAATGTGTAGGAAGATTTTGGAGAAGATAGGGCGGTGCGGACTAGAAGTGGCGTAAGATAAGACGGTGGGGTTGCTAGTGAAGGAACGGAGCAAGACGAGGGAAGTGAAGGTGATGGCGAAGGAAATGATTATTCGGATGGAGGAGTCTGTGAAATACCTAGGGGTGTGGTTGGATAGTCAATTATCCTTCAGAACACACATGTTAAAGGCGGCAGAGAAGGGGAAAGTGAGAGCAGCATGGCTGGGGAGATTGATGTGTGATGTGAAGGGGCCGGGGGAGTGGAAGAGGATGGTAATTGGTAGGACGGTAGAGCAGAGTATGCTGAGCAGTGCGGAGGTGTGGGGTGAAAGAGCGAGAGTGAATGCGAGGGCTAGGCCAGTCCTGCGGGTGCAGAGAGGGATACTGCTGAGGGTGGTGCAAGGGTAAAGGACAGTGGGTGGACTGGCAGGGACCTACCCGTTGGACGTGATGGCTAAAGCCGGGAATAAACGCTGGAGGGGTGCGACCAGAGAGGAAGTGCGGGAATGGATGGAAGAGGAAATTGAGAGAAGGTGGGAGGAGTATGAGGGCGCGCTAAAAGGAGCGATTGGGAATAGGAGAGATTGGTTGGACGGGAAATTCGGGGAGGTGAACTACTTCTTGACAAAGGTGTTCACTGGACATGGGTCGAGAGTAGGGTACCTCCACAATATCGGGAAAAGAGAGACTGGAGTGTGCGAGAGGTGTGAAGTGGAGGATGATGTGGGGCTTGTGTTTAGATGCTGGAGGAACGAGGAAGTGCTGAAGAAGTTGGAGATGAAACTAGGGGACGCGGTGGAGATAACGCTGAGGAGGGAGGAGGAATGAATGGAGGTGAGTAGCGTAGTAGAGAGCATGGCTAGGGGAAGAAAAGGACTCTAAATGGCATGAGAGGTAGGAGTGATAGTTAGGGAGAAGACGACGGTGTGAGCGGAGAGTGTGCGAGGGACCGCCGCCCGTCTCGAAGTATGCTAGGGTGGTGATTCCGAGGCAGGGGTAACGGCCAGTTTGAGGTGGGTTTGGTTGGTAGGCATCCACTTGGGGATGAGTCCAACACTGTTTGGGTCCTGGACCCATTCGAACATGAGTTTCCCATCTTGACCCGAAAAAAGTGGATAAAACGCAAATAAAATACGAATGCAATACGTTTTATCCACAATCACAGTAATTTAGAATCAGATTTGATCAGAAAGTGATTTGACATTTCGCTCTGACAGCAGCTGTAACGTCAAAAATTATTGAAATTAATTAAAAAAATTGGGAGGTGTTGATTTAGGATTGTATTTTTCATTATTCCACTAGTGGATAAAGTGGTACTTTATATGCTTCATAAGTGTGAATAAAACTCCATGTGGATGTGATGTGGATAACAGTATATCATTCAACAAGCATATAATGATGGCTATTATTCACGCAGGCGAGTGACACAAACACCGTGAATATCGTGAATATCAGCGAATATATGCGAGTAGAATACTATGTTTTGTCCACCACTATGAATTACCTGTTTATAAATGAATTTATTTTTTTTCTCTTTTCTCCGATTTTGGAAGGGATTATAGGCTTTCATATACAGCGTGTCCCAAGTTATCGTTTACAGGCAATATCTCGCTTAATTTAAAATCCATTTTTTTTGTGGGGTTATCTTAAAGAATTAGTATATCAAACACAGCCTGTAGATATAGATGATCTTAAAGAACGCATTCGTGTGGCATGTCGTAGTATGATTCAGGCTGCGTGCACAAGAGCGCTCTTAAGACGTTTTGAAACCTGTATGGAATCTGCGGGAAATAATTTTGAACACTTAATGTAATTTTTTCTTCATTATTTGTATTTTATTTAATAATGAAATTTAGAAGTTACAAAATGTTCATTTTTTTGTGCTAATAATAAAAACCCAACAAGTATGTCACATCGTTGTATTCCAAATAGAGTGACAAGCAATTTTCAACGAAAATATACAGGGACTGTTGAGTGAAATAAAGTTTCTGATAACTTGGGACACGGTGTATAATTTTTTCGACTTTTCTGACAATAAATTTAAGGATACTATTTATTCTGCTTCTCTTATTTTTGGCGGGGTAACATTCATTTCAGGGTCTGATTCGCTTTCCTTATTATATTTTCTAGTAATTTCAATTTAAATTCAGTTTAATAAATCAAAACTCTTGCAATCCGCTATAAATGATTTAAAACGCCAGTTTCTTAATTTCGGCATAATAATACGCTCCGTAGCGGAATGGTTTGGAGGTCTGACTGCCTGAAATGAAGAATTGTAGGCATATCCTGGTCCGGTGAAAATTTTTAAATATTATATTGTGACATTTGTATATAAATAACCTTCAAAATAGGTCCTATTTATCCGTGTCATGTGACCTGTTCATTATCCACACTGGTGAATAATCACACGTAAAATGTAAACATTATCAAATAGACGTGGACAAATACCTTTAACTTGTATAAGTACATATACTTATATGCAAAAAACAGCAACTTCACGAGTGTGCGTATATTAAATTTAATTCTAACAACTTAAATATTATAAACTTACTGAACTATAATCGCATTCATTTTCTTGATATTTATAAATATGTTTGTGTTATATATCATATATTATATATACATAAACAATTCTCAATTATAATTAAGCGATTTTTCTCAATAATTATCTTAACCCAATATCATCATCATAAAATAAAATTTAATGGCTAGGGCAGGTACAACTTTGCGTAGAATCGACCGCCTGGTGATAACTCAAGTGGTTGGTGATTTATGACCTTCTTATATTTCTGGTCGTACTTCACTTAGAGGTTTTTTTACGAATACACACAGTCAGATTACGATCTTGTGCGGGGGTAGTATTTCTTGGTCGTCAACATCTAGGTCTTTCTCTCACCCAAGAATACACCAACTGACAAGAAGCGAAGCCCGGAGAAATTCCTTTGATGCTGAAGGGGTCGAAATAAATGTCCTTGAACGTTACAGCTAACTCTGGTATATACTGAGAACCATAATAAATGGTTACATTTTTACTCGAATAACACTGAGAAAAAGTAAATTAGCATAAAGTTCTGCACTTTTCGTTGACAATATAGACGTGAAATAGATCATTTGAAAAAATTATTTCAACCTACAAGCAAACTCTAATTTGGGTCTGAGAAGACCATAAGCAAGAGGCCTACATGTGATCGCATGACATATGACGACTAATTTAAAAGATGGCTTCCGCAGGTCTATAAACAATTTGTTAAGAATTTTTTCTAAAATTTCACCGATTAAATTGTTAACTATTAAATAAATAAGAAAATTTCTCTAGGGAATTATAAAAACAAAAAAAACCAATTTAAATTGTGAATAATTAATAATAAAAATTCCTTCGCAAATGTAATTTTTCAAATAGACCGTCAATTTTCATTAAATTTTCACCACCAACGATATTATCCTATGAATACCAAATGATTGGTAGTGAAAGATTTTTTAAATCTTACAGCACACTAGCTAAGTCGTCGATAGACCTTTTCAATCATTTATTTATGGGGAATATGATTGTAATTGAATTGAACAATTCATTTTGTTGAAAAATAGAGAACAAACGTTCAGAGGGGTGGTTTTTCTCCTCTGGTTCGATTGCGTGTTTCCATTGGGCATTAATAAGTGAAATGGCGGTAAAATAGTTTCACTTTGCTGCATTATTTATGGGTACTGTGTGTATGTGTATAGGGCAGGGTGGATATCGTTTTGAGAGGGATTAGACGGAATATTTTATGTTCAAGCTTCAGTTTTTGGTAATATTGTTTATAAATATATCAATATATCAACTTAATTTTTTAAATAGTTAGTTTGTGGCTGATTTTATTATACAATGAGAAAAAAAATCATAAAAAAATATAGAGATGTTACTGAGTGAGTTTTATGGGAACAGCACCCTATTTTATTTATAAAACTCATACTTAATTATTCTGTACATCTCTGTTACGGATTGCTTTATCAATTTTGCCTATTTCTTTCACAGGATAGTTTTTGAAATTTGATTTTTTTTGAAATTTGAACCACTCTGTATATTATTCTAATATTTGCTAGCAAAGTCTGGCAACTTTATTATGTATGTATGTATACTGGGGGGACATTCACTGAGACCTAGAAGATCTATTGTGCCCCCTTACTTCTACATAGCTCCTGAAGAAAGTCTCCAGAGAATAGTACCTAGTCACTTTAGACCTATTTACCGAATGGATTTTAGGAGTAGTCTCCTATGTTTTGTGCCCTAGGATTCTGTATTTCTATGCATTCCCCAAGTATGTGAGAAGAGGTTTCATTCCACATAATCTACTTTTGGAAAATGACAAGGTTTTGGCATGAATTGATAAAATTAAGAGTGAAAACAATAAATTTCCTTCAACAGACTAAAATATTGTTAACTAGGACCGTTTAGTTCTAGTGTTAATTTCAAAATTTTAGGCATGGACAAAACCACGAAGCTCTGGAAGCTGGAAGGTACCATTCTTTCATACAATCATTCGTTTGGGTTATGCTCAACGGCACAGGCACTTGAAATAAATCTTTGTACCATTTCCAATTTTTTATACTTCCATTCCAGAAGCTCATCACAATTGTGTAAAGCCAGTGGACCATCTCGAGTCGCGTACTTCAGGTTTTGCCCATGACTTCTGCAATGCCAGAAAAGCCTAGTTGCTATAGCAGCGATTATTTCTTGGTGTGTACTGCAATTTAGTTTGGGATCAAGTGTCACTCTCAGATATTTAACTTCTTCAGATGTTTCCAGTATTTCTCCAAGCAGATGATCTCTTCTGTTTGTAAAAGCAACTACTTTGGTTTTCAATGGACTTACTGAAAGGTCTAGAAATGCTACTTCTTGTAAGACAATTTCCCATTGGTTTGGAAAGTATCAATTGAACTACAAAATTATTTTAAAAATAAAGTATTTGACTGTTTCTCAGGAATAAGTAGAAGGAAGGGGAAACGATATTTATTTTAGGTCTCAGTGGACGTCACCCTAGTATATATATATATACACAGTAATTTTTATGCTGCTCTTATTCAGCTTTTTACAAATCCTCGTACTATGATTTTTGGTATACCAAGAATCTGTGGTGCTGGTTCAGTGCTGGGCGTCTTCTGGCCCCTTTTTTTGCATATTCGTCAGTATTTTCCCCGATACCTGGGAACCTGGTACCAAGGTCAGCTTGCCGTTCCGTTCAGCTAGCATCTTCACTTCTTTGATGCAATTCCATACTAGTCTAGAGGCCACTTTCTGCCTTGAGTCTGACATAAAATGGGTCTACTTGCTCTCCTGTTGTTTTTTCTCGCCTATTGCAAGATTGCATATACCTCAGTCTGGAATAGAAAGGTGGAATTTACCACAGTGTGGCTATAGATATTTTTTTGGAGTATACTTCCGCCCCAGTGCCATTTTCTGTTTTAGACCTCTCGGTGGACGATGGAAGACGATGGAAAACAGGAAGAAAAAATGGGAGGGGCCCTCTGGACCCCTCAGAGGGGACGAGTCTGGTCAAATAGTAGGAAGGGAAGAAGGAATGTAGGGGATGGTTGGAGGGTGTTGCAGATAAATTAAGCGAAATGCAGGATAGCGCATGATATATTGGATGAAGTGATTTTTAGGAGGGAAGTGGATGTGATTTGTGGTTCTGAGGTAAATGCTAGATATGTGGGAAAACAGGGATGGATTATGGATGATACAGGAGAGGCAGGAATAAGAGTGGTGGGAGATGGACTGAGGGCGGATGAAGTGAGGAAAGGAAACGGATGGGTGGTAGTGCAAATGGGAGACATGGTGGTGTACAGTGTGTATATGAGCCCAAATGTCAACCTGGAAGAATATGAGAGGAGCATGACAGGTTTGGAGGACGATCTGAGGGTGTCAAAAGGGAGAAGGAGGATCATTAGGAGAATGGTGACAAGAGACTTCAATGCGAAGAATACTGTATGGGGAGGGAAGAAACCGGACAGAACAGGGGAGATCCTGGGGAAAGTGTTGACATCCAAAGGGTTCGTCATTCATTGATATAACAGCATGAATGGCTAGAGGACAGAGTGAGTAGTTGGAGGGTGCTGGAGGATGAGGGAAGCTTGAGATTACATAGGTATGTGGAGACGGATATAAGGAAAGGGGGAAAGGAATTATCGGGATAGTGGGAATGGAGTTGGACGAAGGCCGAGGCAGAGAGTATGAGGAAGAAAGTAAGAGAAGAGATAGAAAGGGGACTTGGATGTAGATGAATTGTACAATGTGATACAGGGCTGTAAAAGAGAGGGAAAGAGGGGCAATAGGCGTGAGCGGAGGGCTAATTACTGGTGGAATGAGGAAATAGGGGAGCTGTGGAGGGAGTGTAAGAAAGAACGAAGACGGATGCTGAGGGGAAGAGGATAGAGGGAAAAGGGGAATACAAAGAGATGAAGAAGGAACTAGAGCGTAGAGTGGAGAGGGAAAAACGAGGGAAGTGGGGAAAGGCATATGAGATAGCGGTGAAGAGGATGGGTGGAAATAGGAACGAGGTGCTAGAGGAGGATTGTGAGAAGGAGATTATACGCAAATTGTTCACGAATGGAGAAGGAGTTGGAAGAGTTGGAGGCAGGAATCGAGAAGTCCAGGCTACTAGGGGGATAGGGATAATTAGGGGGATAAGGCCGGTAGATAAGTTGGAAGTAGAGGAGGGGGGGAGGAACATTAAAGTAAGGAAAGCATCAGCAAACGGGCAGTTATGAGCGCGTTGCTGAGGCTTGGAGTGGGGGAGGGTTTGGTTAACCTGGTGGAGGACTACCTGACGGGACGTGTGATAGTAGACACTACAGCTTAATCTACACCTAATAGACTATTTTCAAAAAGCCATTTTTGGGGAAAAAACAAACGATCATACTCTGTATATCGTATCACTGTTACGTCTTTGAACATGGCAGCCGCAAAATTTAAGAGGCAGCGCCTTATTCGCACACAGCCAGTCAATAAACAGCATAGTTTAAGCCAAGCAATGTAATTTTATAATTTTCCCCTTTATTTCGTCACAAATTACTCTTCGGGAACATGTAAACCAGGTTACTTTTTAGTCGAATCGAAGCAGCTGCAGCGACACAATCAAACATTACAAAATCGAAATTATTCGTTTTGTTTGTTTTTAAAATATCAAAAAATAAATAAAAAGTATTTGCACAGATCCGTCGGCGTAGCTTATAACTTCTTAATTCGTTTTTAATAACAGATTTACATGGAAAAATAAATTCCATTCCGACGAAAAATTTCAAATGCAAGAAGTAAGAAGTAATATATCTAAACTCGGGAGACTATAATTGTTAGTTACTGAATAAGCCTCGAGCGAGATGGCGCCAAAAACAAAAGAAAGTCGCAGTGGAAGTGCAGTGGTGCCACATGTTACGTTTTTAGTTAGACAAAGTGTCAGTGTGGTGCAAAAAAATTGATTTTTCTCAAAGAGAACAGTTTATTAAAATGTGGTACTTAAATAGTTATTGTAACGTTGTAAGTAGCTTGATGTAATATATTTTTCACACCGAGTTGATTTATTTCGAATTGTTAAATGTCTTCAGTGACTAGCACCAATAGATGGCAGCATCTATACTAAGTTTTGTTCATTTAGTATTAGTACCTGCAATATCAGTTTTCACCAGGACTAGAGTTAATTACTGGTTTTATAAAATTAAAATTTCAAGGATATCCTGTCCTTCTGTTGACTGGATCGTTAATTGCATTTTTATATTATGTACTTTTATTACTAAATTAAAATCTGTGGTAATAATCCTTTTAAATAATATTTATATTCTATATTATTTCATTTTATTAATACGAAAGTAGAGTTCGGTGTACGTACAAAAAAAATGTTAGTATTTAGGAGATCATGTTATTGGGGTGGCTTAAGAGCGTAGAATTAGGAAAAACTTTCAAATTTCACAGTTGCTTCCTAGATTTTTTCAAAATGTCCGTTAAAACGTCAAAATGTTACTCTTCACTTGATAGTTTTTGTTTTACTGTGTGCCTATACCTACTTTCGATTTTTCAAAAATTTTCGGGTATTGTAGTTCTGAATTTGAATTATGAACAATTTTCAATGGCCACTGAGATTCAACCATTTGCTTTATACAAAGAATAATAAGAAAAGCACATAACCTTTATTATACTTATAAAACATGAAGTTGTTGGGACTCGATTGGGTAAAACCTTTAGAATGACATTATGATCGAAGATGTGCGCAACTAATTTTCTCAAAATGTTTTTGATTTTATTCTAAGCGAACATTTGACTTACAGCACACAACTGTAATTAATGGTTTTCCTGTGATATGGCGCTAAAATGTTAAAATTCATATAAAAAAATAATATAAAATGGAAGGTCAGTTGAATAATTTCAACCCTTTTCCAGAGATTTAAAAGCTATTCCTTATTTTCTACTTTTGTTTCCAATTTCGTTTATGCAGTTTTTCTTGCCTTAACAGCTGTTTACATTTCCTTTTAGGTCTTCTTTTCTTCCTTTTTGTCAACTTTTTATCATTTTCTTAATTGTTGTTTTATTAATAATTTTTAAAACTTCTAGTATTAATATCCTTCGCCATTTTATTGAGTGATTGGGGCATATCCTGATATTTCCTAAAAGGTATTTAAATTTTGAGCATGAAAATGGGGATAGTAAAATCACTATACGATACAGACAAAATCATTAGTTCTAATGTTAATGAATTCACAAAGGAAAAATATCTACTAAAATCAGTCTTGAAAAATAATATTTTTTAAACGAAGAATTTAGAAATATAGAGGGATCAAATTTACTGTTTGGACCCTTACTTTGTGGAATCTACTCATAAAATATAACTTCTGTCATTCTGACGATGATATGCAAATATTGAAATAATTATATATGATATTTTAGAGTTTTCATTGTTTTTTTTTCAATAAATAGTGGATTAAATAGTTAGTTTAATTTAAAAATAGAGGTAGATATCAGTTCTAATACCCAATAATAATAATATAACTAACATAACTTTTAAAAACTTAACAATACCGTATGTTGAGGGCTTATTAGAAATATTTAAAAAAAGGTAATCAATTAAATATTCCAACATGCTTCAAATCTACCAATACTTTCAAATTTATCCTAACAAAAAAATGAAGTCAATGTTCTAGAAACTGCAGTCAGGCAAAAATGCTTGGGAAGAGGGGCACCATTTTCAATGGGAACCTAATCCATTAGTAAAAACAAAAAATTAAAGTTCAAAATAGAACAATGTGTTCCAATAATCAATTACCTTCGTTAGGGGCTATCCATAAATTAAGTCACATGAACTTTAGGACTTTTTAACCCCTCCCCCCGTCCTTGTCACAGGTTGTCACATTTTTAGAACTCCCTCCCCTGATGTGACGTCACACATTTTTAAATTTTACGCATGCATTTGAAAATAATCAAAACAAAAATGTTCTTCTCATTTTTTTTTTCTTATTTTCAATAATCTTTAATAAAATCAACATAAAGTCAAATATTTTAGATAACAGAGAAAACAAACGACTAGTTAGGAAGCAATAAACGACTAATTATGTTAATTAAAGATACACAACTTTTAGTATTTCAAATTTTATCAGGTGACGTCACAAAGCTTTTGACCCCCCCCCTAACCCTGTCACACAATGTCACATTCCGGTGATACCACCACTTTTACGTGTGACGTAATTTATGGATTGGCCCCTTATTACGATAGTATCAAAAGTATTTATCCAGGCTTCCTTATGATTCATTGTTGGAATTGTTATTAATTTAAATACACAAAACTGATTTACACATTATTATAAAACAAAAATAATCATATAAACGTGCCTTCACTAGATCCCATTCTTAGTAGACTAAATTATTATTAGAATGGTATTACACAAAGTATTCCATTTTTATCAAAGATAGAATCTAGTGTGAATGGACCTTAAGAAAATTTGACAATACTTTTTTGCAGTCTTGATCTTGAAAATAATTCCATGAATTGTCTAATTTTGTAAAAGTGACACTTCTTGATAACGGTAGCTAGAACGCTACCGAAACGTAGAAAATAAAAATATTGCGGTTTAATTCCTATCAAAATCAAACCAAATAATGATTATTTTTTCGTATAATTTTCAACCAATTAGAACGATCAATTTAGTTAAGTTACCTTGTATAATTTCGATAATACCTGATTATATACCTCCATCCGTTTCTAACCAATCAAATGCCATTTTGCGACCAATCAGAAGCAAATTATACTGGATATTTTTTGACATAAGTGAATATACCCCGGCCCACCTGCCACAGCCAATTGTTAATGTTGCCACATTAACGTCACATTTTTGTTAATTAACATGGATTTCAATCGATTTGGTTTCGTTTTGCCCGTTTTACCTAATAAAAATATAAATTATTATGTAGCTACATAAATTATTTTGAAAATCTTCCGTTTCGTTGTATGCTTTCGTCTTTTTCGGTATATAATCTGACCATATACCACTCGATGTATATTTGAATATTTTTTGACATTATTGTGTAAAATTTCTGTAAAAATTGCGCGAGACAAAAATTCTTTAAAAATATTTTTTAAAAAGAATTTTTGTCGAAATATTCGCCTCTTGTGATATAACTAGTGAATTTACCCCAAAATAAGGAACGTAGAGAGATATTTCTTGATTTTCGTTTTCTACTCTTAAGAATTTTTCTTTTCCACACATCTAATTTTTTATTTTTACTTTGTCTAATTTCTGAAGTTTATTCGAAATCAATTGCAGAAACTAAACCACGCTTGCAAACTTTTTCCTTTGATCTGCATTTGCCGATCAAAGGAAACAATCGGCAGGGGTGACGAACCCGTGTCTAAGCTTTTGCAATAGATTTTGGACAATTTTTACCAGTATCAATTGTATCATATCATTTATTGTTTATTTTGGTATTTCCAGTTAGGTAAACTCACTTACATTTTGAGAATGTTCTTCGTCGCCTTTTTTTACAAACTTATTAAAATTCTATTTCTTCTTCTTCACAAAATATATATAATAGTTATTTGTTTTACTAGGCAGAAAATAACAAGATTTAATGCCGCGGCTGGTGACGCCTCGGCTAGTAAACCAGCCAAGGCATTGAATCTTTTTTTCTGCCATGTGAAACATACTTTTTTCTCCAAATTCGTTCCAATTTCCCGCAAAATCCAAATGATTAAATTCACACAATGTCATTGCCAATTTGATTCAAATTATTTCTTAGAATCAAACTTTTTCTGACTAGGCGGTAAAAATACACCTTTTATGCCTGTCAAGTGTCATTAAAAAGCCACTTTTTAGAAAAAATTATTTGTGTTTCTTATTTCAGTCTAGTTACTAGCAGTTAAAAAAAATGTTTTTCCTCCAATTGAAAAATCAACAAATTATCATATCACGAGCATTGTGAAAATTTTGTCAAGCTAAATCACCTTCTTCTTACATCCTATTGGAAATTATTTTCACATTTACACTTTATTTTTTTATTGTCAATGCGTCTGTTTGTTTCTTGTTTATTTCCGTCGGATTCTATACGTTTTCTGATATCAAATCATTGATTCTTATCAAATTTAGATACATTTTATAAAGAAGTACATTATAAAAAATTAGATAACTTTTTATGCGTAAAATGAAACCTTTTAACTGAAAAACAAGGATAGTCAAAAGTCAGTTCTAAAACTGCGAATTGGAGTGATCATTGCGTACGTTCTCAATCTCTGTATATCCGTGAAACAGTCATTTCTTTTGTATAATATTGTAATGTTTTTGTTATTTATTTAAATAGTTTTCACTTGTGGGATAAAATTATACACACTATGGCTAATTACTACTTATTTATTTAAAGAAACACACACTGCATTAAACTTAATTTATATACCCACTTACTTAATGTCTACTAATTTATTTACTCTCGGTATAATAGTTCTAATTTATTTTTACCACTTGAATATTACACTATTTATCTTCACTATTTCATTCACTGTCCGATTACTAGGTACTTCGGTAAACTGTCTGTGAACTAACTCTTTAGTGTCCGTTTCACTAATTCGCGTTTATATAGTCCTTCTCAAATCTAGAAAATTCCAGTACCTTCCGCGCTCGTCCTATGCACAAGCAAATCAATAAACTCGAATGTTCTTGAAAGGGGCGCAGCCACCAAAATTTACAGTCGAGGGACAGGGCCTGCTTTGAGTTGGTGACGTCGCAACAATATCTAAATTAACCATGTTTCTCAATACTCTTCTTTTTCTTCTAGATGCAGATCGGTTATCTTACTTTTGCCAGGCTCTGTATTTGGTTTGTTTCTAATGAACGTTAAACCACAATAACTTGCATATTTTTATTTTAAACGGTTCGGTCTAACTATTGGTCAGGCATTTGCAACCATGCTTAGGAAGAAAATTACCATGTTCAGTGGAATCCAGCGAACATAATATCAAAAGAACCCAATAGTAAAAAACAAAAAATTAAAGAAAGTGAATGCGGAGAAATGTGTAACTGACATTCCATCAGAATGTAGTCAAATTTTGTAACCATTGTTGAAGAGAAATATTTTTAATAATCATCTATCTCCGTTATCAGGATATAGTATCATAAGTTTTTATCCAGGATTTTTCATGATTTATTGTTGGAATCGTGATTAACCGACAGAAAACCACAAAACACACACTTTATTTTGAAAAATTACATCAATTTTTGGCAGCATTAAATTTCAAAATATTTTCTTTAATAGTCCGTTATAGTTGTCGAATTGTTTTCAAGTGTCAGTTGGGAAAAATAATTTTTGATAACGGTACCTGGAATAACACCGGAAGGTGATAATGGAAATATTCAAAACACACTCAGAGAGAGAAAGAAGTATGCTTTATTGTCATGAATAATTTACAAAAATTGTGAGGACCAAGCGATACAACTTAAAATATATAAATAATGTCAAATTCATAAAAATATTTAAGAACAAATTAAAATGCAAAAATAATACTGGATGTCCCAGAAGTTTCTGACCCATTTTAACTGCAAAAATCTCGGAACTCAGAAACGATAGGGAGGTGCGGTTTTCGATGAACAATTTCTTTTTATATAAAGTTTTTTCAGTATAAATGTTTAATTAGTGAAATCTTATATAGGGTGTTTTAAAAAAATTGTATTTTTAAATGCAAATATCGTCTATTTTCTTAATGAAACATCCTATATATTTTTATTCTATCTGAAAGCTGAACTCTGAACTGCTTGTGTGTATGCTTTGACTTGACGATTCCAGACTTTTTTATATGTTTTTTTTATCAAAGATAGATGTTAATTTCCCATTCCAGAGACTTGAACAACTGCGAGGCAACATTGTCCGAACATTTCAAGAAATTACCCCGGAAATTTAACGCAATTCTTTTGATCACTTTTTGTTCGGATTGTAAAAATGTATAGATTGAAATGAGCAACACTTGGAACATCTTAAATATTTTTATTAAATTAAATAGTTTATAATGTTAATTTTCCTACATCTGCTATGAAAAGTGACGCATTTCTCATACCTTACTTAATTTCAAAACCAAATATTGCTCATACTGTGAGAAATAATATTTCTCACGGCACTTTGCCCACCCCACATGCATTTATATGGAGAATCAAATAAAATCGACAAAAACTTGGTAGCTTTTTCTAATTTTGTAAAGCGTTTAATAGTATTGAACTATTATTTTTTGACGTCTATAGATCACGCTTTACTAATATGACAATTATTTACAGGTAACTGTAATTAAGTAAATACCTACAAAACCGAGATGGTTTTTTGTCGATATAGAATTTTGGTTTGTGATTAGATGTAGGGATGTCGCCGATATCGCACTCTTAACATTTCCTTTAATAAGGCTAATGTATTGGTGTGGTATCAACGTAGTCTCTAGTCCAGGATTATGCTCTCAGAGCTTCTGAACGAATGGCATCTACCTTGTACTGATGAGGTGCAAATACGCCGAAACCGGTCAACAAGTGATGTTATTCCTTCTAATCGCAAACCAGAATGGTTGGTTCTATCTTAACAGATATACCAACCCCGTTTACTTTAGAAGTGTAATTTAATGTCTGTCGGGGCATATAGCCCGGGAAGTAGTTGTTGCTTCTTAGTGGACGGTCTGCTCTTTGGAAATTAATTTTTCTAATTTTGTAAAGCGTTTAATAGTATTGAACTATTATTTTTTGACGTCTATAGATCACGCAATATAACGGAGAATTTAGTGAAAAGAAATGACGTTCCGGGTTTGACCATACAAAATTGTACAAACTTCACCATCAACTATAATTTTAAATAAAATTATTTATTAGTTTAGAGATAGGATACTTTACTGTTATTTTTGTTTTACTAAACATAAAAATAAATATTAAGTTACTTTACTTGTATTCTTTAAATTTGTGCAGTTGTAGAAAAAGTATAGTGTGCAACATGTGGGGAAAGTACTTTTCTCACTTGTTGCACAATATACTATTTTAATAAAATTTTATTCACCATTCAAGTTTGTTTAGTTGTTTTAGTTATTTCTAATGTTAAGTCATGCTTTTTTCAAAAACATTTAGTATATATTTTTTTAAACGTAGGTATTAGCTGAGATTACAAATTTTTTGTAATCTTTGGTATTAGTAGTTAGCAGGCAAATTTTGTAATTGTTTTTTTTAACGTATGTGTCAGACACCTTTATTTAATAAACAATAATTATAATCAATAAAAACCAAATAACTTACTCATTTTTCATCTAAACTTCAACAAATTATTCATTTTCGGAAAGGGGAAGAGTTCAGCTTTCAGCTAAAATGAAAATATATAGGGTGCTTTGTTAAAAAATAGACGATATTTGCATTTAAAAATACCATTTCTTTATAACACCCTGTATAAGATTTCACTAATTCAACATTTATACTGAAAAAACTCTATATAAAAAGAAATTGTTCATCAAAAACCGCACCTCCCATATCGTTTCTGAGTTCCGAGATTTTTGCAGTTAAAATGGGTCAAAAACTTCTGGGACACCCAGTATTACAAAGATTTAATATTATTATAATATCGTACATTATTCTTAATATTGAATCATGCCAATGTAACTCAAAGGTCTATGGTACATTGTAGAATTCAGCCACTGATGAAAAAGCTTTTCAAAGGAGTGCTTTCTTCAAATTCCGGAACTTATTGAATGTATTTGCCACTTTTAGTTCGAAAGGTAGATGATTTTATAATTTTTTGGCATTAAGGTTAATGGATTTTACCAGAACAGAGATGGACATTGTTAGATAAACATCAATATATTTCCTTCTTGTAGGTTAACTATAAATTATTGGTTTTGCAGTTTTCGAACCAAACACACAGATTTCAAAATAAATAGAGCAGGAAGAGTTGACATTCAATGCTTCTTCCAACTTAAGCATATATGTAACAAATAGTTATTTTTTTCAATTTGAAAAATGATTCGAAAAAATAAATAGGTACAAACTACTCCAAAAATGTTGTTTCTTGAAAAAAATAAAGGTTTTAAAGGAGAAATTTACGTTTTTAAAATACAATTCAAATTTCCCACCAAAACGCTAGAATAGTAATGATGACATCACACATCTGTAAATACTTCAAATATTTCATAGTTCGCAAATTAAAAATTTATTTGATTACTAATTTGAATTATTTGTGTGATAATCATGAATTCTATAACGAGTAAATATCATTTAAACGATGAAAAACCAGAAAATACGATAAAAATTCGAACGATAGGTATACAAAAGGTTGACGTCACACGTTTGTGATCGGTGTTTTAGCTAAGATGACCGATTGTCATATTTTGTATTTATATTTCTATTAAAATAAATATAATCACAGTTATTGTAATGTAAAAATTATCTTTATCTTTGTAATCTAAACAATTATTTCGAATGATTATTTCAGTAATTCTTAGTAACTGCCATCATGCCTATTGAGGTTGTATGTATGTAGGTACATGTACGTTTTTTTGGGGAAGGGATCTTATACTAACACTTTAAATACCTTCCGTACCCCCTTCTTTTACTCAGTGCCTAAAAGAAGTCTCACAGACCTGTAGTTATTAGTCCTTTCGGGATGTCCGTAGGCAAGTTTTTTTTATATCCAGTAGTATCCTTCTTTCATTCCACAGAATCTACATGTTTCCTTCTCCACAAATTTGGACTTTTTTGTTTCATTCCTGTCCTAGCTAATCCATCTACTATTTTATTCCTTACAATCCAGTGTGTCCTGGAAGGGTTTTTTAGAATCAACAATTTTTTAAACATAGTTCCTATGAACAAAAATGAGGTTATACAAAGTGTTCTACTATTAAAATGAATCCTGATTTATGGGAGGACTTTCAGTAATGTTGAGCAGTAATTATCCGGAATATTTGGACTACATTCACTTTGGTATCATTTTTCTACTACAGAAATGTTCTTGTAAAATATTTCACAGTGTTTATCGAGCATTAAAGATTTAACATTTTGAAGACATAATTGTTTTAAAAGCTCGTGGATGATATATAAAAGACTTCTAAAATATCATTGGATATTTTGGGAAATATTTTGGTATCCTAGGCTTTCCATAGATGTCCAGTAACTTGTACTGTGTGAAAAACTGCATCAACTATTAAAAGGAGACTCGATTAATTTTTTTCCCTCAAATATACTGAAAACATTGTTGGAAATGACGAAAATAAAATACTGTAAAAGTTTGAACTCTTAATATTTATATTAAGAGGTGCCGCATTGATAATTTCTATTTTCCATTTAAATAACATGGAAACAAAATTATCTTGTGCTTTGGAAATTCATAGCTCACAAAAGGAGTAATACTTCGGAATGATTGAGATATATTATTATAGGAAATTTTATGCTCTATAAAAAAGGTCTCCTATAATTTTTTGATATTTTCACTCCTTTCAAAGTTATTCAAGGTTAAAGTTGACGCTACAATCAAGTTTATGGAAAAAATTTATTGGATATTTTTTGTAGAGCGTTTTATTGGTCAAACATTTGTTATGTTTTTAATGGATCGTAAGTTATTCTCATTAAACTGCATTAAATAATATAAGTCAATACAGGAAGAAATTTCCTAATTGTAATAAAAATCTTTTAGTTCAACAATTACCATTAATAAAAATATAGTTAAAAAACAATTTTAAGATTGTAAATATAATTATTATATAAATTATAATTATTTGAGAAAATTTTCAATTTAATGCGAATAACTTACGACCCATAGGAGATATAAAAAAAATCATCAAGATAAATTATAGCCAATAAAACGCTCTACAAAAAATAATCTATAAATTTTTTTCCAAAAAAAAATTGAAAAAATTGTAAAGTTTTCAAAACGTATCACTTAGTTAACTTTATCCTTGAATAACTTTGAAAGAAATAAAAATTTGGAAAAATTATAAGAGACCTTTTTTGTAGGGCGTCAAATTTCCTACAAGAATTTATCCCAATATAAATATTAAAAGTTCAAACTTTCACAGTATTTTATTTTCGTCCTGTTCAACAATATTTTCAGTATATTTAAGGAAAAAAAAGTAATAATAAATTTTTTTGAAACAGTCATCATTTTTTCGGTTGATAATTTAAATTTCAGAGCAAAAAATTATTTGTCCAACTAATATAAACATAAATGTTTTTATTACAATTGTCAAGAATTTTTTTTAATTATCGCGAATTTCGATGTGATTAGGAATAATTTACGTGTGCAAAAAATATATCCAGTAATTAATACAAGTATATCGATATTAGGTGAGAAAATTTCACATCGGCGTGGTTTTTACTGTCGTATCATAAAATGTTACCTACTTTTTAAGTTTTTATTATAATTAAATGAGTTATATGAAATATTCTAAACCAGATTTTAAGTTCATAATTTCTTTTTAACGCACTTAATAGAAATTTTATAGAATGTATATTACTAAAGTGAGAAAAAGTATAATAGTCAGAGTTTTGTCTGCTTATCCCGCAACCCATCCGAAAACGTAGAAAGAACCAAAATAAATAGACCAATTCCTCGGTGCTCCAAAGTTTCTCTCTTTAACCTCAAATATTGAACATTTCAAATTTCAGTTTACTTGAAAAGTATTTTGCTTAAAAATTTAATGGGATGATCTGGCAACGATGCAATGGTTTTCTTTTAATGTAAATCACCTCTAGTGGTACAAACAGTGAACTAATCATTAGCTAAAATGTGAATGTAGTGTTTTAATTGCTGGTTATCTAGTAAGCTACTGCTTATACCTGAAGGCGTACAAACCACTACGATATGTTTTAGGGTAATTTTTAATTGATACCTTTTTGTTACTTTTAATTATCCATTGTCAAAAATTTAGACTTCACCGGTAGGGTATAATTATTAAATTTAAGAACAGAGAGATGATGCCGAGGGTGAAAAATATCGCCACATTCTTAAAAACAAAATAAAAAACAGAAAACAAAACTTTAATTTTTACTTGTCTTAAATTAAAAGTTCTTTATAATTAAAACATTTTAGGACAAAAATAAGGATGAGGATGAGGATAAAGTAGCCTGTAGCCAACGTTAAAATCCAGATCTTGTTTTTCTAACAGATATGATGTCATATCGTATAATTTAAAAATAGTAAGTAATCATCCAATGATAATTTTCTTATGATTTCCTACATTAGTACTTCTATTACTGATATTGATGTATTGAAAGCAATCTATTCAATATATCAGATGAAATATTATATTGGTTTCTATAATTGCTATCGTTGATGTGAAATATTTTTAATTGTTTTATTATTTTCTGCAATTATATATAATTTTTTTCAAATTTAATTTGAATTGGTAATTTATTTCAAAATTTCCTATTTCAGGGTTGGGTTCTATATTAAATTATTTTAAATCGAATTAAGTTTCAAATATTTATTGAACAATTTTATTACAAACTTTAATAAATTTATAAATTAATTATTATTTTTGCTTTGAAGAATTGACTTTATGTTAATAAAAAAAAATTATTACTATTAAATATTAAAATTTCTGATTCATACTGGCATCTTTTTTTTTGATCAATATTATTTTAATTTATTAAATCAAATTATTGAAACTAAAATATTTATTCCTAATTATCCATAATAAAATACTTTACTTTTCCTAATTTTTTAATTATAATTATAATAATTATTTATTTATGTATTACTTTAACTGCATCTGTAAAAATTACTAATTTTTTATATGGGCCTCTACGTCAAAGATTTAAATTAAAATACCCATTCTTAAAACTAGTCTTTTATTTAAAATTATTAATAATTCTTTAATTGTATTCCCTTTATCATCTAATATTCCTTATATATGAAACTTTGGATCATTATTAGGAATTTGTTTAATGATTCAAATTTTTACAGGAATAATTTTAGCAATACATTATTGTCCAAATGTTGAATTAGCTTTTAATAGAGTTGCACATATTTGTCGAGATGTAAATTATGGGTGATTACTTCGAACTATACCTATGCTAACGGAGCTTCTTTTTTCTTTATTTGTTTATATATTCATATTGGACGAGGTATATATTATTGAATGGACAAACTATTGTTGCGAGGTCACCAACTCAAAGCCGGCCCTGTCTCTCGATTATAAGTTTTGGTGGCTGCGCTGAGGATTCGAGAACTTTCTGGAATAAGGTTTTGTTTGTGCATAGAATGAGCGCGGAAGGTACTGGAATTTTCTAGAGTCGAGAAGGACTATATATACGCGGGTTTTTGAGCGAGTTAACAGTTAGTTCAGAATTAGTGAAACGGATAGTAAAGAGTTAGTTCACAGACAGTTTACAGAAGTTCTCAGTAATCGGACAGTGAATTAAATAGTGAGGATAAATAGTGTGATATTCAAGTGGTAAAAATAAATTAGAACTATTATACCGAGTGTAAATAAATTAGTAGACATTAAGTATAGTGTGTATATAAATTAAGTTTAATACAGTGTGTGTTTCTTTAAATAAATAGATAGTAATTAGCCATAGTGTGTATAATTTTATCCCACAAGTAAAAAGTGTTCAAGGAAATAACAAAAACATTACACTATTTTTTTCTTAACTATAGCAACAGCTTTTTTCTTCCTTCGGTCTTCAAATACTTTATTATTATTATTTCTAAATGTCTATTTTATTGTTTATTCAAATTTATTTGTTATTTTAAATAACTGGAATTTTACGTCCTTTGTAGTATAATTTTTGTCCCCAATTTTATATGCTTCACTTATTCTTCTTATATTTTCTTATAATTTTTAAAATTCAATGGGTTATTTTTAATTTATTTTTCAATTTTCCCTCTTCTCAAAAAAATTATCTCTCTCCCCAATTTTAAATCTAATAATCGTTACCACCACCACCCACATTCAATTTATATCCTTTTCCCCTGATAGCTCTGTATTTTAAAACTGCTTTAATAGTTATTTATGATATAAGTGCTAAAAGTGATATTTTATTTAGTAAGAAAGGAAGTTCCATCCCTTCAAACAAAATCAAATCACTTTTAGCAGGTATATCATACACTATTTTTTCTAAAAACACCATTAAAAGTCCAAATTAACGCATATTTTACATTAATTAATTGATGAAATAATAGCCTCGAAAATTTTTTGCTCTAGTAGATGTCCAATGAAATCAGTTAATTTGAGGTCATGTGATTGAACACAACCAATCAGAACAACATTACACTGAAAACAGACCATGGGCTGTTGTCCCTAGCTGAGCCCCAAGTATGTCCAATGGGGTTGAATTGTCAAAGGTAAGGGGGTAGTCAAAGTACTTTGTGTCCATATTTTGTCCTATCCTTTAAGTATACATTGTAATTACTGTTGATAAATTTAAATTTATTCTGTTTGCCAGGAAAGTCTTATTAACGTAAATTTCACATACTCAAGATTTTTGCGCCAATTGTATAAAAATTTTAATTCAAATATTTATTTCGATGTAAACCGTATTTTGTAAAATAAACTGATCAATCTCCAACGAAACACATACTCCTTTCGTTAAGAAGCGGTTAAAAGGTAGGTATCTAAAAAATAAAAAAAAAGAATGAAAATCTTCCAGAAGTCAACACTAGCTCGATAAGTAAACCGACATTTTTCAGTGGCATTATTATTTTATAAACTAAGTACAAATTGCTATACTTATACTCGATAACAGGGTAACCATGTTATTTTCCACATATTTGCGACCTTTTCATTAAACACTCACTGCTTGTTTTTTTTAACTACTCAAGAATTCAGAAGGTCCGGACAGTCGATAAATTTTCTTAATATATTTCTTCTCCGCCCACATTTTATTAAAACGAAACAGTGAAGTTTTTATCAAAATTCGTATCTCACATAACCGAAACTTGCTTCGACCGCTTTAGAGATTTCATATCATATTTATGAGAAGGCCTGCTCGAAGATTTATTAGATACATGTCATAGTGTGTCTAATTTAATCGCAAAACAGAATAATTTCGATCTTAAACACTTTTTTTATGATAATAATTATGTGTAATTTTAATATTTTTTTTTCTAATATTTTCGGCAGGTTTTTGATGTTTCTTGCCTAGTAGATGGTATCTGTCACTAAGTTCAATATACTCGAGATACTGAAAACAATCTTAACGAGTTTTTTTATCCAGATGAAACGAATATAGATTCGAAGCTTACTTTTGATAATTTTTATTTATTTCATTTTATATTATAACAAAAAATATATAATTGTTAAAGAGGCTTCCCTTGTCAATCCTAATCGATATAATCTTCTGAAGTTCTGTACAATTTCACCCTGAAAAGCAATTGAAAACCAGGGTTAAATTTATGAAGGATCAAATACTCTGATTCTACACTTTATAGACAACAGCATTTACCATTTGGCTCACCAATGCTCAGTGGCTGGATGTGAGCGAAGGCAATACATAGTTTAAAGGTTAAAATGGGAAATCTTGATTGAACTTCGTCACAAAAAGCTTTCATTCTAACAATTCAACGTGAATGGTTTTTGGTAATACTGCTTCATTCCAAGTCATTCCAGTCCGAATTACATCATTTGTAGATCCATTAGTTTCAATAAATTCTTGATCGTAGATTCTTCTTCTTTCTGACCATACTATTTCAATGCTTTACTGGCAATGGTGCTGAACATAAAACTTTGTGACCCATCGATTCTGCATAACAGTCTCTTCATGGCAATTTTGTATCCATAATTTCCCATATTTGGTAGTTCAT
The DNA here is from genome assembly GCA_947563755.1 of Lochmaea crataegi. NCBI lineage: Eukaryota > Metazoa > Arthropoda > Insecta > Coleoptera > Chrysomelidae > Lochmaea > Lochmaea crataegi. The sequence continues at coordinate 17,226,780 of OX387425.1, forward strand.
AAGTCTCCCTTGACCAAGGAAGTTAAATATCTGGGAGTGACCCTTGACTCCAAACTGAATTGGATGGCACACCTGGAAAAAATTACTACCAGGGCGACTAGGCTTTTCTGGAAATGCAGAAGAGTTATGGGCAAAACCTGGAGAATACGACCTGAGGTGGTTCACTGGCTTTACACAACTGTGATAAGGCCAACGATCGCCTAAGGAACAATAGTCTGGTGGAGAAGGACAGAAATGTCCTCTGCAGTTAATATATTAACTGCAATCCAAAGACAAGCCCTTCTTGGTATTACCGGGGGACGGCATTAATGGATGCCCTTATTGGACTTCCTCCTTTGGAACTTTTTGTAACGGCGGAGGCAATTCTTAGGCTGAAATCGGAAGACTTATGATCCCCGAACAATGTTCGAGAGATACAACTGGAAAAATACTAACTGAACCCATATTTCACATGAATTTTCCCATCTAGGGAACAGGTGATGCACCCAGGTAATCCTGGAGAAATCACGTGGTTTACCGATGGTTTCAAAACAAACCATGGCACTGAAGCTGGTGGAGGCGTATATTCACGATATATTCACTGAGTTAGTGAATATCATGCTTGAAGCTATCAGCAATCCAACAACTAGGTCTAGACTGGTGAAAAGCTGCAAAGAATCCCTCAACAGCTGACAAGAGACAACAAAGTGTCTCTAATATGGGTGCGGGCTCATGAGGGGATTGGAGGTGATGAAATGGCGTACCAGTTAGCTGAAGAATGCCCTAAAGGAGACATCATAGGTCCGGAACTGGCTAGATAGGGAACACCAACTCAAATGGAGGTTGACACAAGGGCCAAGGAATTTACTGAACAAGGTAAACAAGGAACTCTCAACCAGGCTATTGAAACTGGGTAAGAGACATTTGAAGACAGTTACCGACCTGGTGACTGGACACTGCACCTTGAGGAAACATCTGCAGAAAATGGGCAAAGTTAGTGAACCTATGTGCTGAAAATGTGAACTTGATGATTAATGATTAAACGCCTACTCACATACTCTTCTTCTGTGAGAACTTAGACGGAAGCACTTTGGAGAATAATTTATACAACCATCACAACTACTGAAAATCCCTCCAGTCAAAATAGTGGCTTTTATAGAAGACACTAAGTTTCTGGAATGGAAGTAGATAACATTGGAAATGGTACAAAGATTCAGTTCAGTGCCTGGGCTGTTCTGTTGAGCACAACCCAAACGAATGAAGGAATGAAGTCTCCCTTGAATATTGACATTTTTAAACTGGGCTCAATCTAGTAATTTTCTTTTAGACCAACTAGAACGTGGAATGGTAGCTGGCGTTATCCATGATAATTGAAGTGAGCTTCTGTAGGTTGGAAAAATTTCTCAGAGAGTGTTCGGCATAATTAAAAATCTCCATTTTTTGTAATTAAGTTGACGAATTTGGATATAGAAACTGAAAATGGACAATTCAACTTCATACCGCAAAAAGGTTCTGTTTCCCAAAATAGAGCTCTACTAGGTATTAGATACTATCACAATATAATCATTAGAGTGGAAGAGCAAGAAATGCAGTGAAGTCTTGATCTTTATATTGAAGATAAAATTCAAATTTTTACGTAGAGGCTACACATGTATATTTTATACATAACTGGGGGTCATTTTAGTGATAGACGTTAAATTTGAACCCAGATATTCTTAGTTATTTTTATTTTTTTGGATTTTTTTTCCTTGATAAAAACTTCCCGTATATCGTGTATAATAACCGTAAACATCTATGACTAAAAAACCTCTCCCAACTGTATAATTAAACTTACAGGACGATATTAAAATGACAGGTCAACCCTTATTTAAACGCATCTGCCTCCTATTGCTTTGACATCTCGTAAAAATCCTCGAATCGTCTTTAAAACAAAGTTACCATTCGAATTCGAAAAAATTAAAAAAGAAAAATTAAAAAAAAAACCACCGGTTTCCGGCATAAAAAATATATAATAACACACGTACGAGTGTGCAGACGAAAAGGTAAGTAATAATTACGTCCGTCTGCCTCCTTTTGGGCCCCGTGGGCCTTTAGGGTCGGTCCCGTATGTACGAAGCGCTCTATCATTTTGTGCGTCCGATTTTTGGTAAGTTGGGTCGTTTGTAGCGGACGCTTGGCGCCGCAAAAGGTCACGTGATCGGATTATCGGTATCGTTTCTAATGCTTCTGATGTCTACCAAAAAACGTAATTTGAGGTTGGGTTCAGGTTAGGTATTTTTCTTTTCGGTAAACCGCAAAGAACGAACATGAAAGAATACATCGATTTTAAATGTATTTCTATTATATCGCACTTATTTTTATAATAATGTTAATAACGAAAGGTTAGGAAGTACAAATTGTGTTTGGTTATTAGTAGCTACTGTTACAGATGTTGGTATTAAACATTTGATTTTAAATGATACATCAGTACTGGGTATCTGATTAAGAGAGGTAGCCCGCTGTATCTCAGAAACTATTTCTCGTACATCTTAGAGAGAAAATCTGTACCTATCACAAACTCGCATACGAGAAACTGCTGGAAATTATTTTCAAGTTTCCTACTCCACCACTACACAATAATAACACAGAAAGATCATTTTTCTATAATAAATGTACCGTTATAGTACTACAAAATTTGAATATTTGTAATCATTAGATCATTTTACGTAAGTTTGCTCCAATACTTTTTTCTGTATCTTGTAAAATAACTGGTAGGGGTGAGTGGAAAAGCTGACTCAATAAAACTGTTTTAACTTTTGTTCCGCTTTATGGATTTTGACAAACTTAGTATAATTAAAAGGGAATTCAATGCCTAATAAAATATTGATATCATCGTTTCATTCCAACCTTCTGCAAAAATATTGTCGCAAGGGCTATCTTAATGCATATTCTCTTTGCTGCAATCGGAGCATTCTCAAAAAATTCAAAATACACTTCTAACATATCATAAGTTTCGCTATTTGTGTAAACCATTACGTATTTTAAAATTATTAAGCGTTACAGGTTCATAAATTCACTTTACATTAATTTTATATTTAAGCTGTCAACAATTTATGACATCTGGACGCCTACTACATTATGTAAAGTTTTCAATTTACTATTTGTTCTCGTTTTTTGCTTAGAAAATAGATATTGAGATGCGGTTTTCACCATTTTTTTAATCCATCCTCTCAATTCATTCGAAGATTCCCAAAAAAAGTTGAAAACAAAACAATTGCTCAATCACTGTCACCTAGCAACCGTTCAAACTACTAGAATGAAACGATGATATAATATTTTATTAGGCATTGAATTTCCTTTCAAATGATACTAAACTTGTCAAAATCCATAGAGCGGAACAAAAGTTAAAACAGTTTTATTGAGTCAGCTTTTCCACTCACCCCTACCAGCTATTTTACAAGATAGAGGAGAAAGTACGGGAGCAAACTTACGTAAAATGACCTAATGATTACATTTAAATTTTGTGGTACTTTAACGGTACATTTATTATGGAAAAATGATGTTTTTGTGTTATTATTGTGAACTACGCCCTCTAGTGGTGGAGTAGAAAACTTGAAAATAATTTCCAGCAGTTTCTCGTATGCGAGTCTGTAATACAGATTTTTTTCTGTAAACTGTACGATAAATATTTTCTGAGATACAACGGGTTACCTCTCTTAATCAGACACCCGGTACAAAAATGTGCAAATGATGTGTAATTGTAGAATACGTGCCCAGGAGGAAAGCATTTTTTTCCGTATGTAATAATACTATAGCTCGACTCAGAAGAGAAACATTCCACCATAATTTATTCATACATGCATAAATGAAGTAAGTACCTAAAGTTGAAATTTTGACTTAATTATATCCAATTCACAATCCAAAATGGCACGGAAATGCCTAGGGAAAGTTAATGAACTAGGAGAGAACAGCATCGTCACCTTACTGTGGATTCCAGGACACACTGGAATAGAAGGAAATGCAATAGCAGATGAACTAGCAAAGAGAAGGGCTGAAACACTCTTGTGGGGGACGGAATCCTTTTGCGGTATCAGCTCCAATGTTATATTGGAAGAAATAGGCAAAGCCGAAAAGATGAGAAGATCTGACCACTGGAAAGATCTAGTAGGGCTTAGACAATCAAAGATACTCTTGGGAGTCTACAACCAGTTAAGAACAAATGAATGCCTAAGCCAGAATAAAACTGCACTAAGAGTTTTAACAGGTGTTCTAACGGCACGCTGTCGTCTGAATGAGCACCTTACTCCAGTCTCTCTTTTCCCAATCTTGTGGAGATACCCTACTATCGACCCATGTCCAGTGAACACCTGTGTCAAGAAGTAGTTCACCCCCCCGAATTTCCGGTCCACCCAATCTCTCCTATACCCTATCGCTCCTTTTAGCGCGCCCTCATACTCCTCCCACCTTCTCTCCATTTTCTCCTCCATCCATTCCTGAACTTCCTCTCTGGTCGCAACCCTCTAGCGTTTGTTCCTGGCTCTATCCATCACGTCCAATGCACCAGTCCACCAACTGTCCTGTATCCCTTGAACCACTCTCAGCAGTATCCCTCTCTGCACCCACAGGAGCGGCCTAACCCTAGCATTCACCCCCGCTCTTTCACCCCACACCGCCGCACCGTACAGCATACTCTGCCCTACCGTACTACCAATTACCCTCCTCTTCCACTCTCCCGGCACTTTCACATTACACATCAATCTCCCGAGCCATGCTGCCCTCACTTTCCCCTTTTCTGCCGCCTTTAACACATGAGTTTTGAATGATTGGCTATCCAACCACACCCCTAGGTATTTCACAGACTCCTCTATACGAATTCTCCTTCTCTTCTCCATCACCCCCACTTCCCTCGTCTTGCTCCGTCCCTTCACTAGTTACCCCACCATCTTATCTTCCGCCAAAATAGTGGAACGAGAAGAAGGTATATTCTGTAGAATTGAAGAAGAAACCTCCATTCACATACTTGCGGATTGACGGGACAAAGAACTTTTAGGAGTACATTTTGATTAAAGGTTTTCATCCAAGATGAAGACTCACCTTCAGAAGTCCACACAGAAAGCTACCATCGCTGAAGCGACGGCAAGTACAGAAGAATGTATGGAAAAAACTGGGGTCTCCACCCAAAAGTGACCCAATTGCTATACATAAGCATTGTTAGACCAATGATAGCCTCCGGATCAGTAGTGTGGTGGACAAAGTGGGAGCTGTTAAGTAGCACACAAAGACTTGCTTGCGTGTGCCATAATTAACTCATAATTTCAACGTTTACTACATTTATGTATCTACAATCGAGGAGTTCGCAATCAAAACCAGTTATATCCACTTTTTCCACAAAATCATGTTTTGACGGTTTACCAATGACATTTCTTAGTTCTATCGAATCTCATGCTTATTATGGATCAAAACAGAGTATAAAGTATTTAAATCAGTAGCTAAAGTTAAGGTTTTGCATCAAAAGCAGATATCCACAAGCACGTCTGAAAAAGTGTGTTATTTTGAATTCTCCTGTAACTTTTCCCATTAATAAGTAATATTTTTTAAATGAATTGTGTCATTTGTGTCCAAAACCAGTTATATCCATAGTTTTTTGGCTAACATCTCAAAGCTGTTAATTTTTTTCTTAAAAACAAATCAATGACTCTTTTTGTCAAACTAGTTCAAACAAAATTATCTTCATATAATTTTACTTTTCCTCAATTACAAAATATCAATAGTTTTTTTCATTTCCTGAAAAATTTAGTAGATATAACTGGTTTTGAACGCGAATTTCTCAATTATGGTTGTGAATAAAATAGTATACCAACCTCGGTGGAAAGTTTCTTTTCTTTGCCGAGATCGACCAGCGCTCGTCGCTTTACACCTCGCGTTGTTATCTTCAATCTACACAAAAAAGAAGGTGAGGAGGTTCTTCGTCTTGCTGGAAGTGCAAGAGATAGATTGTCATCGCTGTTCAGTTGGTTCTCTAGTTCCTGAACAATTAAGACCTCAATAGTGTTCTCCAGTATATCGAGGTACATTTCACCGTTTTAATTTCCAGGAATAAATAAGGGACCAATCTCAGCCAATCTTTGCCCAAATATTTGGTTTCGCAGGATAATGAGTGTGGTTTTCTCTAAATCGATATGGATTTCCATCACTCCAATAACGACAGCTTTGTTTATGTATTGATATGTTTTTTTTTGAATTGTAGTCTATATGAATTCCATACCTTTTATAAATTAATTTTTTATTTATTTTATTATTTTGGTTTCAATACTTATCTTTATTTATATCGTCGGAAATTTTCAAATTATTTCTTTTTTTTTATTTTATTATTTTTTTATTATGATTGTTATGAGACACTTTATTATATTATTTTGTAAATTTATTTAAACTATCTAAAGGAATTATATTTTTGTTTGTGAGTTCAATTTTTTGTGAGGCCAACTCTGTCCTTTGACCTTCAAAAGGTTCCAACGTTGATAGCCTGTGTTGATTGTAAAATATATCATAGATACAAAAAAACAAACACATTCAATTTTGAATAAATGTTCAACAAATGTAACGTTTGATTTATTGTTTAATGCTGCTTAACGGCTTAATTAACTTCGATAATATTCAAAAATCATTAACACTATTTATTTCTTATCCAAAATTCATTCACTATCTCATTCACAACAAAATTAAGAATATACTTATCAGAGTCTATGGTTTTAAAACTACAGAAAAGATTATTAATTTTATATGTGAAGAAATGACATTCGACAACGTTCTAGAATAAAATGGAGTCAATGATGGTTGATATAGAGTTGGTTGTACATGTATCAATTGAATTATATGATTATTAAATATTTAAATTATTATTAAAAAAAGTACACTCATCACTGAAACAAAACTGAATTGGTTGATCCGGAATGTCATTGCCCAATTCACGAAAAATTTGCAACTAATTGGGGTGAAATTTATGAAGCTTTAAAATTTTCCGTACCGGCTCATTCTGTAAATCTGTTCTGATTTTGTTGTTTAGCGTTGCATATTTTACACAGAAACAATTATATTTTCGGTAACTTTAAAGAAATTTATTTGTCACGCTTTCTCCCTTCCCCCTATCTGCTTCGGTCTGAAATCGGTCTAGAGATATAATTTTCAAAATTGTCACTTCCAATACCAGTAGTAGTGGAATTACATCCGGACTTTTTTTAAACTCGACAAGTAGTTTTATAAAATCATTCGTAAACAAGAAAAAAATCATTGTGTGGTTTTATGAAATCACGATGCAACTAAAACTTTTTTTCGGATTGTACGGATTAACTGAGAAATTCCGGAAAATAATGTTTTCTATTTCTAATCAATGATTCTATTTTTTGTCAATAAATGAACGGTACCCATGTTTGAGCATTTTATTTAGACTGTTATTTTTTTAAATATTGTTAATTACATCAAACTTTCTTTCTTTCTATGATATCATTAAATATTGTACAAATTAAATAACTGAAAATCGATTTTTTTTATTACCAACGTTGTTGAATAGAGAATTGAAAACCTTTTAAAGGCGGTATCACACGCTACCCTTTTTCATTTAAAATTTGTTAAAGGGTAGTTATTACCCCTAAAGGTGTTGAAGGGGCAGGTGAATAATTTTATTCAAAAAGTGATGTTTCATATATAAAAATTGACCTGTAAGTTTAGAACCCCACTGTATAACCACTACATTTATTTGAGGAATGATCTAGCTAGATTTTTAAAGAATTTTCGTCCTAAACCACTTGGTACATATTAGAACTATAATTCAATAATATTTCTTTAAAATTGGTTTTGATCTCATTTTTTGAAAAATAGAAAGAACGGTCCTAATGACGACTGTCTGTTGTTGTCATTTTTTGTTACAATTAGTTCAATTTGGCTAAGCTAGATTAGAATGAAAGATTTTTATAAATAAACTTTGTAGTAGCGCTTAACGTGGTTGTCAAAAAAGCATTAAAATGCCTAAAAATAAATAGAAACCAAATTTGTCTATTTCATCTACATTTTTCAACGTACATTTTGTTATTTATGAACATCTGATGATCAGGATACCAACGGAACGGTATAATACATTTTTTTTTCTAAATAGACAACTCGGTGCCTTTTCGGTTAACCGCAAAGCATTAATAGAACTAAGTTGGATTTCTTCTGCGTAGCTTATCTTTTATAATAATCGACAATTTATATTTTGGTTTTGTTCAATTTAAAAATTTTAATTAAAACCTTCCGAAATTCATTTTAATTCGATTTTTATTATTTATTTCGAAACAAAACGAGATAATAGAAATTCTATTCAGAGAAACAAGAGCTACGTGCTTGCAAATCTAATTAAAATTTTTATTACTACACTGACCGTCAAAAAAATCCAACCCCAAAAAATTTGAGATGAGTGGCGATTTTTATGATTTTATTTGTGAATTATAGGTCAATTATTTTGTAGAAATACTATGTTTGAAATTTTTAGGTAGAGTTGAATTTGAAAATATACGGGGTGTCTAAATGTGAAGATGCTTTTTACCCGAAATTTGAAACACCCAGTAGGATGCAGCAACTGCAACAGTGGGTTACAGATGTAGCATTTGAACATTTTGGTTTTTATTCACATTATTGTCTCTGTTACTAAAGAAGATTTAGTGTCTTTAAGTCAACGGTATAAAAAAAGCTGCAAACAATATTGAATCGTACGTTTAATCGCTTGAAAATAATATAATAATAAAATTACCCCATTCAATCAACATGGCATCGAATTAATAAGGATAGTAAAACCGAACCGGCGAAAGCTAACCAGAAGACAAAAACAGTGTTTCTTAACGCAAATAGTGTTTTTCAACACTATTTTCTATTTTGGAATATTTCTAACGACAGCCGCTCTAGCAGCCGAGCTAGCAGCAAACCACTAAGAAGATGGCAAGACATTACAACATCAGACGAAGAACGACGAGCAAGAGAAGTACCACGGGCTAGTATAGAGAGGAAAAAAAAGTAGAAAACAGGACACATCGTCAGACAGCGAAGACGAAGGTATGGATACCAGTGAACCGAAGAAAAGGATACAAGAATGTCTCCTCATGCAAAAACTCAGAGAAGAAGCCACTGAAGCAACAAAGGAAGCCAATGAAGCAAAGAAGGAATCAGAGGAGCTTAAAGGAGCCATTAAGCGAATGGAAGAGGAAATGACGGGACTGAGGAGTGCCATGGAAAACATGGCAAAAGCAGTGGAGGATATACAAGAGGAAAAGAAGACGAAGCCGCTCAGAAGGCGTCCGATGAAAGGCGCAAAGGACTGAATCCCCACACACCGACCACCACTGGGGCTCTGTAAGGAGAGACATTTACCGTCTTGGTATACATTACGATAAGAGAAAGACTCGGGGTGAAAATCCCATGCGAAGGACCTGAGGGCTACAGGAACCTGACAAGGTAACTGAGCGAAGAGAGGAAAAAAGTGGAATGGTACACATACACACCGCCAGAAGAACAAAAAGGAAAGATTATCCTCAAAGGACTGACAAGAAGCGAGGATAGCAACGAGCTGAAGGAAGAAATAGAAAAGGAAGGAGTCCAAATCGGCAAAATAAGCCAAATCTGCTCCAGATTTAGCGAAAAAAGACCACTGCCGATCTACATGGTAGAACTAGAAGTTAAAGAAAAGGAAAAAATCAGGAAAATACAACACATCCAACAAGTGAGGATAAGATGGGAGGAACAGAAGAGAGGAAAAGGACCAACGCAGTGCTATAACTGACAGGGATACCACCACGGACAGACGGCGTGCAGAGAAAACACAAAGTATGTCAAGTGCGGAGGACCACACCGCTCCAGCGAGTGCACAAGACCGAGGGACAAGCCAGCCACCTGCGCAAACTGCCAGGGAGAACACCCAGCGAACTACAAGGGATGCCCACAGGCCCCAAACAACAGGACGACGAGAAAACTACCCCCAAAGGAAACGAAGCCAGGAGTCAGCTACGCCCAAGCGACATCCAAGAAAACCCGCCTACGAGAAGGCCCATAGAAAGATGAGTCAGCATTTCAACTAGTTTAGCAAAAACAAGTGGATCCACTCTATAAGGTTGTCTTTAGTCGTAATAAGTCGGCTAAGGATTTGCCCCTTATAGGGGCAGCGAAAAAACACACACAACAGAAGACAAGAAAAAACGAGAAGACCTATGAAGATACAACCACCGGGGTCGACTCCAGCCAACAGCCATTCGGCTAAGGACGAGCTGTACGCGAAAAACGTGAGCGTCGACGATGAGGACCCATCGGATAGGATGGGGGTTGGATGGAAGGTTCTCCCCGGGATGCATCGATCTCTGAGGGGTGCATCCTGGGAGGGACGGGCTCGTATCGCGCGTGTGTGGGAATAGATCCGATCAAGACATTTAAGCTTAGAATAACCCACTAATACCTGATGTCTAAAGAAGCCTTTCCTCTGTGTGATCAGTGACAGTGTGTTAAATCGGTAAAGCATATTATTACAGACTGTCCATATCTTAATAATCTGCGTAATTTGTGTGCTGTTCCCAACAATATCAAGAACGCTCTTACGGACAAATTAGATAAAACCCTTCAATTTCTGAAATTAATCAACATTTATTATAAGCTCTAGAACTTTTATATTTGTAAATACTTTTATATGTCTTACCCCAAATTGTCAATCTGCCAATGACCCGAGTGGGTGACGCAGTGTATATGAAAATAAATAATTTCTCTTCTTAGTTCTCTTCATATAGTTTTCACACTATTTATCCTTTATTTCCCTTTTAAGAAATTAATCTTTATTTTATAATTTTGCAAAATTTTAATTTCTTCTAAAAATTGAGGAGAATTCACAGGAAAGTGAGTCCAGTTCAATATTGATACAATATATAGAAGGCAAGGGTTTATTATTATGCATGGGAATGCCTAGAGAAACTTAAGGAACTATGCAAGAATAGCATTGTTACCCTACTATGGGTCGCAGGACACACTTATTCTTTTGGGCCCTCTATATAGGCCACTAGTTTAAATAGAGGGATTTTGAGTAGTTCTAATCGATTATTTCCTCTCCAAAGTAAATTCTCACAGAAGCAGGGTATGTGTGAGTAGGTGTTTCATCCCTTAGTTCACATTTTGTGCACATAGGTTCTGCCTTTTCCCATTTTGTACAGATGTTTCCTCAAAATACAGTGTCCAGCGACCAGGTCTTCTCTCAACCTCTATTTGAATTGGTGTTCTTTGGTTTAGCCATTTCCGGATTTCCCCTCTTATGCAATCCTTTAAGGTTCCACAGAACGGTCCCGGACCTATGAAGTCTCCTTTAATGCCTTCTTTAGCTAATTCCTTAACTGCAATCCCCCCATGTTCCAGCACCCATATTAAAGACACTGTGTTGACACTTGTCAGCCTATTAAGGAATTCTTAATAATTTTTCACCAGTACAGATTCAGTGGTTGGATTACTGATAGATTTAACCGGAGCCTGGTTCTCAGTGAATAATCCAGGAGACACTGGAGTAGGAGGAAATGAAATAGCAGATAAACTATCAGAGAAGAGATGGGGGGAGGGACTTTTGGGAGCCGGAACCATTTTGCGGAATCAGTATAAATATAATATTGGAAGAAGATCAGACTGCTCTAATAGTATGGCAGGTTTCCCAGTCGCCTGAGTGTGCAGTTTAAAAAACTGGCGGAGAAGGAAGACTGTCGATTCTGTGGAATGGAAGAAGAAACCTCAATTCATATATTTGCGGAATTCATGGCACTACAGATTCCCAGAGTTCAATACCTGGGAGAAGAGAAAGATTTGCCTGAACAAAAGCCAGCGGATATCCTAGAATTCCTTCAAGGAATAAGACTAGAGTCACTACTAGTCTCTGAGACTATCTCAGGGAGCCGAGTAAAAGAAGGGGTAACAATAGTTATTTCAGGTATCAGTGAATGCTCTTCTCAAAAACATAAATACATATAAAAACGAAAACGAAAGTGATATTATTACAAAAGTTATAAATAATGTATTTATTGTTGTAATTTTTCCAAGAATAAATTCCCTGTTCGTGTATGTGGGAATGTCGCGTTCGCTACATATAAAATAACAAGCATCCCTTGTAGATTCGTTTATATCGATACGAATCATGCAATGTACGTTCGGTGTCATGAAATGTTAGTTAGGGCATTTTTATATTATGAGAAATGCTAAAATTTTCATCGCTGAAAGAGAATTACAGAAATACGAATTTCTAAATAACAAATGGCAATTGCTTTAAGAAACTCAACCAATATGATGGCCGAATGTCGTGTCTGGGTTTAGTTAGGGCGATGCAAAACCGGAAACCGTGACTGTGGTTCCTTTTCCTGCCGCAAGGGTGCGGGAGAGTTCACTACAAAACAAATTTGATACCGCCCAGGTACGGCATTTTCGCGATAATTCTTGGATTGAACTTGGTGATAAAGAATTCCATTGGAAAATCACATTTTTTTTGTACATTGTGTTGTATTGGTTGAGTTGACAATCTACAGGACGATATTTGAGATCTTATAAAAGTATGTATTTGAAAACTATTGATAGATAAAATTTCATAGAGCTACCCAAACATCGCTATTAAAATCGTAAATCAATGTTGGAGAGGAAATACTTATAAATAATAATTAGAAAATTTAAATATTATATTAAAATTAAAGGATAGAAGAAGCAAGTACATCTGAACCACTGACATCATCCTCTTGATAGTTGTAGTTAGGGTTTGTACGAAGACAATTGGAGCAAACGAATTTTTGAACGGTCATAATTCCATGGCGACCATTGAAATATATCGAAATATTTTCCTCCTGGTATTGTCCACATGGACTGAACGTGTGGGTGCCACCAGTGGCGTAGCATGGGCTGTGTGCATCGACAGACATTGAATTACACTTCTAAGTTAAACGGGGTCGGTATGATCTTCAAGATTCAACCAACCATTCTGGTTTGCAATTAGAAGGGTCAATATCACTTGTAGACCGGTTTCGACGTATTTGCGCCTCATCAGTACAAGGGAGATATTCTACGACCGAGAGCTCTGTGAGCTTAATCCCGGACTGAAGACGATACTGACATCTCAATCAATACATATCCGCAAGTGAAGGAAATGTTAAAGTTCTGATAACAGCATATTTACTTCCAACCGCAAACCAAAATTCTAAATTGACACAAACTAGTTGTTTGTAGTATAAATATATTATTACAGTTTCCTATAAATTGTCATATTTAATAAAGCGTGTTACCAATAGATATCGAATAATAGATATATACTACTATAACGCCTCAAAACAGCTAGTTTGTGTCAATTTAGAATTTTGGTTTTAGGTTGGGAGTGAAGATGTCGCTGTTATCACAACTTTAACATTATTAGTGTATTTAGTGTCATTACAAAATATCGCCGATCGGCTTAAAACTTCAACATTCTCTCGACGCTTCGCTAGATTTAAAGCGACATGGTTTGCTGTTGGAAGTGAAGATGTCGCTGTTATCACATATTCTTTACTTGAGGATATGTATTGATTGTGATTTTAGTATCGCCTTTAGTCCGGGATTATGCTCTCAGGGCTTCTGGACGGATAGCATCTACCTTGTACTGATGTTGCATATACGCCGAAACCGGTATATAAGAAATATTGTCCCTTCTAATTGCAAACCAGAATGGTTGATTAAATCTTGAAGATCATTCCGACCCCGTTTAACTTAGAAGTGTAATTCAATATTTGTCGGGGCATATAACCTTAGAAGAAGTAGTTTCTTCTTAGTGAACGGTCATCGTTTTTGAAAATATTTTCAAAACTTTATAAGAGATATCTATTAGCAATATATTTGATTATCTGGTACGAATCCGGCTGATAATGTCGATGATATTCCATCACAGCAGGTATGAAAGTTTCACAATACCATTTTGTAACTACATTTTTTTACAACAAAGCTAAGGCGTTTTGGTTTTCTTGGCTTAAGATAGATCTTAGACAATTTCTGACTCGTTTCCAGCAAAGAAAGCTTTTCTCAACTGCTGTTGCTGTTGCTGCTGCTGTTGATGGTGAAAATAGAGCTAGGCGAACTGCTAAATACAAGTTAGGATAAACGTTTTGCAAATTCTGTTTCCGCAGGAATGATCCAGATTCCGGCTTATCAAAATTGGTGAATGTCGTAGAGGATACGAGTAGGTACAGTTCCTGCATTTCTAATGCCCTATTCTCCAGCCTACTTAGCCAGGTGGCAAATCCGCCACAGCAATGGTTCATGTACGATGGTTGTCCTGCTCATTTTGGTAGAGTAGTTCGATAAGATTTTGACATACGTATGGAAATCGATGGATTGGACGGGAAGGGACAGTCAATTGGCCTGCAGGATCGCTAATTTATGCTGTTTCAATACAAAATCGTATTCAGCTGTGTGATAGAACTTTCCTTCCAGAAACAATTGAATTTAAGTCGAAATGTAGAACATATAATAATATTCTGGTTGTTACTAATCTTTGTTCAGAAAATAAAACAGAGCTGTCAAAAATAAAAATTGATTTTTCTGGATAACGGTGCCAATTCAAAAAAGAGCAAATATGTTATAGTTTTTGAATTTAATGTAAAATTTGTCAAAAAACTTATAAGCAAATTTTCATCATAATAAAGTCAAGTAGCTCTCGAAATATTTGAAAAAATCAATCTGGTAACTTCAAAGGTCTGTAACTTATTTGCATGCACATTTGCTCTAAGGCAAGTTATTTTTAGCCCCAGAATATGTGGGTTAATTTAAGATCTACCTTTTTGTTACATCCTGTAAATTGAATATTCAAGTTTGTTTTCTGAGTTTTTGTTTTATTATTTTACACTCTTTGAAATTTATACACTTTTATCAGTTAATTGACACTGTTGAATGTCATTGTTAAACATTCGATTTTACTTTTTTGTTCGATTTGCGATGAAAACATGTTTTTTTAGTTTTTAACAGGAATACTAAATTATTTATTTATTTTTAAAACGAAAATATAAGAGTAAATAATTTAGTTCCACTTATGATTGATTGATACGAATATAACTTCTCAGTATCATTTTCTTTATTAAATAACATGTTAAGGATAAAACGTTTACCAACAAGTGGTCTCTAAATTATGAAAAAAACTTTTTCATTTAAAAGTTGAAAAATATGAAGACGTCTTAATTCTTTCCCGAATAAACGCTATATCGGTCGAGATTCATAAATTAATAAATCCATAAATTATTCGGACATGAAGAAAAATGTCTAGAAAATTGCCGTGCATTGCATATTGAAATAAATTATTAACGTTAATAGCATATTCTTTTATTGCTACATAATTTTTGAACAACTTTTAATTTATACTCACTCTTGGTATCAATGGATTGCGTTCAAACCGCTGAATTATTGCCGGACCTTAATTATTACTTAACACGCCATATTACCCTCCATTATAATTAAACACTTATATAAATTAATAGCCGATACTACATTTCAGTGGATATGGGTTTTTCTGGACAACAAATCGTTGTTTAACTCCATTACCCTTCTTTTTAAATCTAAGTAACCAGTGAATTAATTTTCATACTGAGCTGTAAACAAAGTTGGCAGGATTATTTTGTAACTCCCAAGTGATTGACTTTTCACTTATGTATTATACATTTTTGTAATCCTATTGTAGAGGAGAATCCAACAATGTATAGGGTGCTCCATTTAAAAAATTGGGAGTGGTGACCATAGGGGGGAGGGGGTTAAAGTTATAACGTCTACATATGAGCAAAAAGACGTCCCCCTTTATATGATTTTTGACGTGTTTTTTCATTTTTTCATAAAAGTGACGCCTTCAGAATTATGTGGTGTGGATCGTTTTCAGTGAAATGCTCTGTACACACATATGAAGATCTTTATAAAGAACACACGCAGCTGATTGTCATCGTAGTGTCAAATCTTGAGTAAGTGTCAAAATTATTGCTGTCACATTGAGTGTTTACCTAATATATTAATTGTGACTGAGTTCTGTAATATGAATTATCTTTTTTTCATTTCCATTGAAAATCTTTGATCGTGGAGAAATTATGGTCTGCTACTCGGTTAGGATGAAAATTCGTAATGCTCGTGGTTCCTCACGCTCGCCTTCGGCTCGCGCTCGGAAATTTCCACTCGCATCGAATTTTCATTCTAACCTTGTTACAGAATATACTAATCTATGATTGGTTTGACTTTATACAATCGCTCGACTTATCGACCGTTTCATGATCAACGAATCGTAAATTTTTCAGAATGGTGGTGGAACGATTGCGGGTTATTGTTTTACCAAAGATCGAGAGAAAGTATAGTGGATCTATAGACCATAGGCGAGCCAAAATTGGGAACCGTACTGTACCAGACAAATTCCACAGAGCTAGGAAATTTTCCAATTCGGCAGCAGTGACATCTACCCACTATCTTGCCCTTTTACTTCCTGTTTTGTTACTGTCAGACATTTTTTGGTCCCGTCTGTTAGTTTCTCGAACAACAACGTCAGTTATTTCGTCAGTAAAAAACTTTTTGAAGATATCGTATGGTTTATCAGTATCACTTACTTTTATATGTATTTTTGGGATCCCAGAAAAAGGGATATCTGGCGGGTTGTCATCCATGTCTGTCCACTCATCATCGTCATTGGGATTTGGAGCTTTGGCTGGAGACCTTGTTGGGGATCGAGACCTCGCTGGGGATTGGTCCGCGTCAGAAAGGTTTATCTGGTCATCGTCGTTCAGATTCGCAGCTGCTGCGGAACTGTCAGAAGATTCTCCATTATTATTCCGGTCAGGGTTAAATGTTTTGTCCCTTGGGCTATCATCACTCGAAAATGGCTCAGCGTCACTTTCAAAGATACTGTCAATTGCTGCCTCTAATTCGGCCTGAGTAAATGGCTTCTCATAGTCAAATACACATTTTCGTTTATCCACCGATTTGGAAAGACGTTGCTCAAGTAGTTGCGCACCAAGACAGCATAGGGTGGAGGCGTACCATCTTGCTACAGCCATAAATCATTTCTGTTTGGAAACAACCGGTTCAATTCGGGGAGCAAGAAGTTTTGAAGGAATTCTAAATATCGAGGACATGTTAAGGTTTCTTCGAAAAAGTATGGTCCAATAATCCTATTATCTATTATTCCCGCCCAAACATTAACTTTCTCTGGGTATTGAGTACGGTACTCTTGCATCCAGTGTGGATTTTCCGTAGCCCAGTACCGATAAGTTTGACGATTGACATGAACGTTTAGTAGAAATGTAGCTTCATCAGAGAAAAGAACCTTTTTTAAAAACATCGGATCTCTGTTATTTTGTTCCATTATAATTTCACAAAATTCAATTCGTCTATCAAAATCATCTTCCATAAGTACTTGTACTAAACCTTACTTTGTAGGGATGCCACTTTTCCTTCTTTAGCTTTCTCTCATTTCCAGTGACGGAATTTATTTTTGGGTGTCAATAAATACACAATACTTAATACATTTTATTAAGAAAATTGTTGAAATTTCATAAATAATATTTGTTACAATACGCAAATCAATTACTGTACATATTGATATGGCTGAATAGGTATTTAAAGGAGCTTTCAAATAATGTATTACAACACTCATATTTCCATAAAAATTTTAGGGATGGCGTCATCACGCTCACATAGATTTCGTCAAGAATAAAAAGGTATCCTTAGGAATAGCCTGTAAAAAAATAAAAATCGACGGGTTTCATGATTTTTCCTCAAAGTCGCCGGCTTACGAAATAACGAATTTAATCCGTTTACTTGCACCATACTGTATATGGTGTTTATTGTTATACATTTTTCAAATGGCGGTTTGTATAAGCCGACTAACTTATCTTGGCACTTGGTAGATACGCGTACGGAAAAGAGACTGCTTTTAGGAAGAGAGGACTCATCATAATCGTAAATAGCTTTTAATTCCATCATTGAACATTCTAAAACATACTGAAACGGTCCTACGCATATTTACGACTTGTGTCTTTGCGCATCTGTTGCTCAAGTGCCAAAATATGTGTGTTCATTTTTAACATGCTGAACATAGTCTACTGACTATGTTGAATATATTTTCAGAAAAATACAATTTCATTAATTTTTACTTCAGCCTTTGTTCCTCATTTAAGACACCACATTGTCTACATATATCTATTTTCTTACTGACATCATGTCTTGTATTTCAAGTACATGCATCAACCCACATTTTATGCAAATCGGTCTCTTTATTTTATAAAACCACGAGATAAACGGATTAACGAGGTAATAACACCCTAGTTGATAACTAGTCTAACTTATTTATATCTAAAACCGTTCTTTTAACGCTATTTCTACGTATCCCACTCAAGAAATCAAAGCCGGCATATCAATTACCTCGTAACACAATGATTCATTTCATTTTATACGATTTCATTTTAAAAATTTCCAGCTCTGAGCCAAACAATACTATAATAAGTTGTTTATTAAGAGTTATTTTGCAATGGCACCCACATACTGACTATGTTTTTTTTTCTGTCTGGTCTTGCATGGGTGGTACTCCTCACATGGGCCGGGTCTGGAGCTTCGATGCCCTAAGCGTCCAATGATGGTACCGTCTCTTAAAACATTTGCATACCATCCGTTCTTCGTTCTTCGAATACTGTGAGCGTTTTTATTTTAATTTCCACGATTGTAATGGTGGTCATTTGTTTTAGATATTTTGATATTGAATGTTAATCTAGAACTAGAACATAGCTTGTATGTTTTCTTTTGTCAAATTTTCAATATCAGCAGTTGAATTTTCAGTGATTTATATTTTATCATCCATCAATACTAAAGTGAGTCTGTGGAAATTTGAAAAATATGGTTACCCATGAATAGTTGCCCTGTTCCTGGACAGAGCAATTGTGGTTGTGGTATGCCTAAGTGTATCTATACCCGTCCTACTAGAAGATGGGATTGCATTCATTATGATAACTCATGTTATCTTTAGAATTTTTTGGATTTCAGTAAGGAAGCGGAAAGGCATTGGAGGCAAGGGTTTGTCTTTTCGGTCATTTTGGATCGTTATTGGCGTGGTCACCATTACAGCTACTACAACAAGGCTTTTTTCCTTGTTGCATTTGTCGGCTCTGTGACTAAGGCTTCCACAATTTGGGCAGATTTGAAGCTTGGTTGGTGGGCCTAGTTTGTACCGGTATTTTTCGATGGAGAGGTTTCTGAAAAGCAACCCCAGGTGCTGTAGTTTTCGCAGTAGTTGTCTCGTTGATTGGTTGTCGACTTATTTTCGAGCCAGCAGCTGAAACTGTGTGAGTCAGTAACTGCTTCGATGTTGTACCGGTACTGGACTATCGAATAACATGATGACATAATTTTTTGGTTCTAAATTAATATTAGTAATTTTTGTGAATCGTACTTTTTTTCTGATTGTTTATATGCTAACAAACTCATCTGTCATAATCAGATACTTGTCAATCCTAACGATGTAAATTCGTTCACGAAACAACGTATTATTAAATACACCGGAATTCTATTCCCATTTATCATATATAATAATAATAACTCGCATGGTATACATTTTTGTGAATTGAATACAATACACGTGTGTGTAGATTATCTTTAATTTTGATATAATTTGTCTAGATATATTTCTAGTTGTAATTTGGCGTGTAACTACTCTAATAAATATTGTTTATTGTTCACGTATATACAAAATACCCTGACGCCTCATTTTAGATGTCGCGTTTTCGATATGATTCATGTCCCACATTTTCTAAGGAATATCATTATCGAAAACTATTTTCACATTCATCAAATATCCTACTGTAATTACAATATTGTATGGGAATTTACACCTAATATCGAACAAATTACGTACATTTATCATACCAAACGTTTTATTATACATTTTGGTATAGTTCAGCTGCTTTGGTAAGATTTGGTTCTTCATCAGTTGGTCCAATAAAAACGCCCAAAAAAAAATAATTGTCCTACTAACAAGGTTTAAAATACATTTTCTTTTGAATTTCCCGATTATTTGTCAACTGGATTCCAAAAAACACTTGTTAGGTATGGGCTCTCTACAACTATATTTCAGACAGAAAATTACCCCATTTGTAGTGCCCCTCGTATAATTTAATTAAATGTAGGTTATTCACGAAATACCTAGCATCAGCAATTACTTAATTAATACTTTCATAATATTGGATAGATATGTTTATCGACAATGGTATAAAAGTATTAGTAAGCATAAATATATATAGTTTTGATATTGATGACAAACATTACATTTACCATTATAAAATGAACTTCAACGAGGTCTTGATTGATATGTGGAGAGATTGGAGGAAACCAATTTCCATCAACAAACATTTTCTTGGACAGACAAGTGGCTTTAAAAGCACTTTAGCTCTGTGGTGTTGGAGTACCTCATGAACAGTAACCTCACCATGCGCAGTCGATGAATATACGACTCCGAGATACCTCAAGAGATGAGCGATATCGTGATTTTTTAATCACGTTGTGAAATGATATCGTGATTGTTTGATATCAGTTATTTTAAAACGTGACGTGATCTCTACGTTTTTGATATTCGGTTTTGAATATAATAATTGCATCTATTTCCATTTCGTAAGATTATCTTTTTGCTATTTGCACAGTCTTTTTATAATCCTATGATAATGAATAAAACAAAATTCGATCTTGTTGACAAGTTTTAGTCGAATGAGAGCGATGAAGGAAATCGCAATAATGTCTTTTTCCACCACCCAAAAAAGTGTTTTTTTACCGAAGAAACGTCATAACTCGAAAAATTTCCAATATTTAAATTTGAAATTTTTTTTCATGGTTTGAGAGTATGAAAACTACCTTCTACCAAAATTTCATCAAAATCTAACATTTTTTAACGAAACTAAAAATATAAATCGAAAAATGCAGTTTTTTGCGTTTTTCGAGCTAATTTTGAGGTTATGTGAAAAAGTCACTAACGAAAAAGTTGTAGTTTTTTCCAAGATCTACAACTTTTATATTCAACTTTTTTTTTCTGGAACCTCAACTTTGGCCGGAAATCGCAATAATGTCTTTTTCCACCCCCCAAAAAGTGTTTTTTACCGAAAAAACGTTATAACTCGAAAAATTTCAAATTTTTTAATTTGAAATATTTTTCCTTGTTTTGTGACTATGAATACTACCTTCTGCCAAATTTTCATCAAAATCGGACATTTTTTAACGAAATTAAAAATAAAAAACGAAATATGCAGTTTTTGGCGTTTTTCGAGCTAATTTTGAGGTTATGTGAAAAAGTCACTAATAAAAAAAGTTGTAGTTGTTTCTAAGATCTACAACTTTTATATTCAACTTTTTTTTCTAGGAACTCAACTTTGGTCGCAAATCGCAATAATGTCTTTTTCCACCCCCCCAAAAAAGTGTTTTTTATCGAAAATACTTCAAAAATCGAAAAATTTCCAATATTTCCAATCGAAAATTTTTTTCGTGGTTTGTGACTATGAATACTACCTTCTACCAAATTCTCATCAAAATCGGACATTTTTTGACGAAACTAAAAATAAAAATCGAAAAATGCAGTTTTTTGCGTTTTTCGAGCTAATTTTGAGGTTATGTGAAAAAGTCACTAATGAAAAAGTTGTAGTTGTTTCCAAGATCTACAACTTTTATATTCAACTTTTTTTTCTAGGAACTTAACTTTGGTCGGAAATCGCAATAATGTCTTTTTCCACCCCCCCAAAAAAGTGTTTTTTATCGAAAATACGTCAAAAATCGAAAAATTTCCAATCGAAATTTTTTTTCATGGTTTGTGACTATGAATACTACCTTCTACCAAAATTTCATCAAAATCGGACATTTTTTGACGAAACTAAAAATAAAACTCGAAAAATGCAGTTTTTTGCGTTTTTAGAGCTAATTTTGAGGTTATGTGAAAAAGTCACTGATAAAAAAGTTGTAGATTTTCCCAAGATCTACAACTTTTAAATCGACGTTTTTTTTCTAGGAACTCAACTTTGGCCGGAAATCGCAATAATGTCTTTTTCCACCCCCCAAAAAAAGTCTTTTTCACCGAAAAAACGTCAACATTCGGAGAATTTTCAATATTTTTGTTCGAAATTTTTTTCCATAGTTTGTGACGAATTTTTTTCGAATGAAAGCGATGAAGAGGTCAATACTATGTACGATTTCGAATATTTCGATTCATTGTCGTTTTCGCTGGCTGTGATCACGTCACGCTTTAGATTTACTTTTAGGAACTGTGACTGACTGTGATTTGTTCGTATCAGTGAAAAAGTAACAGTTCGTGAAATATCTCTCATCACTACACTTAACTGAAAACATCGTCATTTTATTTTCATTCTTTTCATTTATTTTAAGGGTAACGCGTTTTAATATTTAGTGTTTGATGAAGACAGTATAGTTCATAGTTAAAAGGAGTTAAAATTACAATTTTTTTACAGACAAATCTTCAACCATGAGCAATTCTAAGCGAGTGGTTCACAGCCAGACTCGTGAAATAATTTACAACGTATATTAATTCATGAAAGAAGAAAAGGAACAAGATAAACTTTAACTTCCCCTAAATCGGTTACAAGAAAGAGTAGCAGTAGCCACTGGTGTTGGGCTGAGCACCGTAAGAAGAATAATTAAAGAAGCTGATTTAAGAAAAAGTGGTGAAAAGTTGAAGCCACCAAGGAAAAATATTATCAAACCATGCACCCCAAGAGATGAGTTTGAAGAGGAAATTATTAGAAGAATATTTTATTCATATGCAGCTATTCACAGACGAAGACCAACGGTAAAAGATGTATTTGAAAAAGTTAAAAAGGAAGAAGGAATTAATTTTACAGGGAAAATCGATACATTTCGAAAATTGGTGCGAAAAAAACTGAAGACAACCGAAAGGTTTTAGTCGAAAAATTTGATATCAAATCCAAACGAGTCGAATATTTAAGAGAATTAAAAAATATATAAAAAAGAAGGGCGGGAGATTTTAAACTGCGATGAAACATATATTCATGGTTCACATACTTTACGAATGGCATGGGACGATGGAACAAATAATAGTCTAAAGTCACATGTGTCCAAAGGACAACGACTCATAATTTTACACGCCGGGGGCGTATCAGGCTTTGTACCCGGAGCTCTAACCCTATTTAAATCGGGTCTTAAAACAAGCCACTATCAAGATGAAATGAATCATAACAATTTCAGCAAGTGGCTCAAAGAAAAATTCATGGTAAACGTCATAAAGAAATCTGTCCTTGTGATAGATAATGTCTCTTACCATAATGTTTTGGTCGAACCAATTCCCAATTTTTCATGGAAGAAAGCATCTATGCAAAACTGGTTAAGGGAAAATAGCATTTTTTCGAAGAAAAGGAAACGAAGGCCATCGATAAAATTTTAGCAGAACGGGACATTCCAGTTCTACGTTTACCACCATATCATCCTGAGCTTAATCCTATCGAAAAAATATGGGCACTGGTGAAAAATCACGTCGCTGCATGTAATACGACGTTTAAACTTGATGACCTGGGAAGGAACAATGGGAAAAAATTTGTGGTCACGTTGAAAAAGTCGAAAAAGAATATATGCGGAATGAATATATAATGGATGAAGTCCATCGTAATTTCACTTCAGGACGACAGTGAATCTGATTCCTTCTTATTTTCGGATGAAGAGGACCCTGAGAATGAGGAGGAACTTCTGTTTCTGTTTTTACATTAAAATTTTGTGCTAATTAAATTTTTCAAGAAAACTCTATGGTCTCTTAGTATGATTTTTTGTCAAACCCCGTATGAACAGATTTTAAAACTTTAGTTTTTTTTCTTTCTCCAAGTAACTATTTATTTTTTTATTAAAATTTTAACATGTAATATGACAACTTTGTTATGATTTTTTATTGATCAGGTATATAATTTTTTTTATAATAAATTTCAAAGCCACCAAAGCTTGTTTGTTTTTTACTTCTGTAATCATTACAATGTAAATGCGCTACCCATTTTATACTTTCAATTACAACACTGAAGTACCTAGACCCAAGCCAATATTTTTGGGTTTCATTTACAGAGTGTCAGCCGATTTCCGATATACTCCAACACCAACATTAAAATTGGTATCAAACTGGCAAAAATGACTCTTCTCAACAGGAATTCTCAACAAAGTATCTCTGGTCTGGATTCCTGGCCATTCTGGTAAGGATGGCAACGAAAAGGCTCCCCTGCAGCGGAGGGTATCGTCAATACTGCATACGGAGAGGATAGTATTCGGTAGCAAATCTTAAGCTCGCTAGACATGATATGGATACAATAAATTTTCTATTTGAACATTCCAAACAGTTTTGTGATTAATATTTAGTTGTTGAGCAATTTTTTGGTACTCGTCAATAATTCAAACAACCTGATCTTCGAGTTATGGATTTCTCGCAGTTCTAGGTCGTCCGATGATATTCATTGATTTTATAAAAGTTACAGTTTCTTGTAAATGAGGATACAATTTAGTAAACATCTCAGAACATGATGAGCGGTTATTTGGATAACGCAGGGCCTACACACGTCTAGTATCTAAGGCTAAATCATATAAAAAATGCATTTTAGTCATTTCAGCATTAGTAATCATAAGCATCGTTAATAACGAAAGCAGAACTGGTGCTATAACAAAATTAGAATGATAAAAAATTCTTATTTGCTTTTGCGTTGGATTTCAAGTGTGACACAGAATTGTCAAAATTCCAAAGTTCACTGAGAATAAGCATGTTCTTTTTTATTAGTTTTGGAAACCAGAATAGCGTCACTATGGAAACATTATGGTCGAAATAAATTTCATTTGCCTTTAGAGCTCATTTATTACAAAAACAAGTAAGCACCCTGTATCGCATTAACGAAAAAACATATCACACATGTTTATAGGAACTTTTCATCTCAAAATTGAATGTCTAATCACGTTGTAAACTCTCTGTATACATGGATACAAAGCAAAACAATGTGAAAATGCATCAAACGTTATTTATATAAAGGTTATTTTTAAGAGGCGATTCTATTTTTCATATGTCGTTTTTGTCAATTTTGCTTTGTCATGTTGGTAGCAGTGCTTTTATACTATTGATTTACATCGAAAAATATAGAATTTAAACAAATCCTCATCGTATATTGTGATTTTTAAGTTTTCTAATAGGAAATTTAAAAATATAGTCCGATTCTGTATAGTTGTGTGGGCAATCCGCTTTTGATAAAGTTGATATTAACGATAAACATGATACAGACACTACATCATGTTGTGTGATGTGCTAAGTAAGGGGTACGGCTTATGATTTATAGTTATGTAAGGTGCAGCCATTGTAATTGCAGATTGTATGGGGGACCATAAGGCCCGACGTAATCACAAACTTTGTATTCGATTGGATCGGAATTAATGTGTGACCGATTGCCTTTTTGGATTTCGGTATGGCCGCACACACGACGGCATGATTTACATTTATCTGGTTCTTTTTCTTATTATTCTTCTTATTTTTCTGCTTGTATTGTTCCATTGTATCAGAGCGAATTTAAAATTAAAACATTTTTCCCACCACTGTAAACAGGCTAACTAAGTGGTTTTCAATTATTTTTTAATGCAGATGTTTTTGTAGACAGAAATGATAATAATAAACTATTTAATTTACAATTTAGTTACTTAGGTTTCTGGAATATCGAGTCGGTGTTTGCATACATCTACATATACAGTGCGTCCAAAAAGTAACACATTATTAGCTAATTAAACAATAATGTGAAAAAATATCATTTTAAAGGCCTTGAAACGAAACGAAAAAATATGAAGTCTCAAGATCTAATTTGACATAACCTAAAAAATAGAAGGTCATATACATTTCGGTCATTTTCTTTTTTTTTCAACAAGAAAGTCGCATCAACCATAGTAGGTTATTAGCGAAGGTACAGTAGGTAATAACAATTAATTAAATACATTAATTAATTTTAAAAATATTATTAGTTTATGACAATATTATTGTCCTGAAATAAGGTTTCAAATGTGTTGGGTAGTGTTCACTTGGTTTTGTCTTTTATTAAAAAAAGGGGAACCACTTTTTATATAATGGTTTAACTCACTTCAGTCCACTGAGATTGCCACATTTTCCGATCATTTTTTTATTTCAAACGAAAATACTTTATAAAATTAGGTCAAAGAAGATAAAATAAACAGGTACCTTCTTTATCTATGGTAAACAAAACATTAAAGCCATAAATTCTTAACAAACATAAATTAAATGAAAAAGGATTAATAAATGAACATAATAAAGCGGAAGAACGAACATAAATTGCTCTGGAATATTAAAAATAAATTTGATCTGTTATCTCGGGTTTTTTATTTTTCATTTTTATTTTTGTACTGGTTTATTATTTTATTATTCGGGGCCTCTGGAGCCCGGGGGCCCTGGGCTGGTCCCATTAAGCCCATAAGTAGATCCGGCCCTGGGGCTGTCAGTAGGTATGATATTAAATAAAAAACATGATTGCGACAAAGACTAGCCATATAATACAATATCAATTAATACTAATACATTCATTATCGATTCAATTATAATAATCAATTATTTTTATATTATGATTTTCTAGAAAAATAGAACTTATTTGCAACACGGGGTTATTAATATTATACGAACACGGAATATTAGTTATCGGAAAATAAAACATCCGATGAATTTTCAAGAACTTTATAACTATTGGTTCTATGGGTTGTTCCATAAATTATCCAATTTCCACATTTGCTGCTCTTCTTTGTTTACATGTTCTATGCATTTCCACCATCTCTCTGCGTTTACTTGTTCCAGATCTTCTTCAAAATATGCACGGACATCTTTCATTTTATATGTGGTATTTTTCTTTTCTACCAACCCCTTCACCTGAGCCCATATTAATTCTATAGGGTTTAGCTCGCAATGGCAAGGAGGAAGTCGAAATATTATAATATTCCGGTTTTTTGCCATTTCATCAATAGTATATCTTAGGAAACGATGTTTATGTATAATTACAATTGCCAGCAGTTCTTTTTTTAACATAATCTCTTCAAATGTAATTTCTTTATTTAAAAGTCACTGAACGATTTCCGCTTTTTTTCTAAGCGGTGGTAGGCAATTTCTCACATCTCCTTGAATAATAAGGAGCGTTGTCCAAAACAATTACCGAGTTGGGCGGAATTAGAGTTATCATTAGTGAAAAATAGTCTCCAAAAACATCAGCATTCGTATCTTCGAGATAGTCTTGACTCAAATGCTAACAAACCATCTTTCAAAAACCCATCTGTACTTCCAATATGCGTAATTATATCAGTCGTTTTCTATTTTCATTGCGAAAATCCCTTATTGATTTCAAATAATTCCGTCTCCAACATACAATTTCATCTTTTTCGATTAAAAGTGACTTTCTGTTCACATTTTCCAATCTAAAATTCATCTCTAGCAGAATTTTCCACAATTTATCTCTTCCAATTTCAGAAATAATGGCGAAACCCAAATAAGCTATTAATGAGTCAGAACCATTTTTCGTGAAAATAACTTCACATGCTTTTAGGATATTGCTTCACAATTATTGAGATTTTTAGAATAACAAGCAGGTACTACCTTGGAATGGTCATTTTACAAGGGTTTATTGCTGCCTTTATCTGCCTTTCTCAAATAGAGTATAGGTTAGATGGACATAAAATCATATCTAATATCTGTAGTTTGCTTTTGGCAAAAGAGTTTGTTTTGTATTTATGAAGAAATTATAAAAACAACCCAATGGATGATTCCAGTAGTTCATTCAGAATTGCCACTACAAAATTTTCGGGTCTAAAACGACTGACATTTTCTAGGTCTTTTTGGGTACGATTCAAAGTCGAGACAGAAATAATTTTTGATTTCAAAGATTTCTAGATTTTCCCGAATAACTGAACCGGACTATTAATGTTGATACTGGAAGGGAACTTGAATTTTTATGTTTAATTACGTGAGGCATTTTTGATTTTTTGACCCCCTCTCCCCTCTTGGTGAGATGTAGTAAGATTTTTCTCGACCCCCTGCCCCCCTAATCTTACGCGAGATTTTTCAAAATTTTTGTTTTGGGTGTCAGATTTTATTCAAGACACGTTTTTTATTTTTATTTAACTTAACTTTTCCACTAGAAAAAAATTTCGTGATTTTTGCCTCCCTCAAGTGAGATTTGGTAAGTTTCGGCTCGATCCCCTCCCACCCCTGAACACCTCACGAAATTAATAAACACCCCCTTTTCTTTAAATTCTAAAAAGTGCTAGGCATATATTTAGTTACAAATTGGCGCCCAACGTGGGGCCGAACCACCCTTAAAGATAGGTCGTATGCTCGACGTTCAATACCACAAATTAGGGCCTAATCATATAGTAATTAATGAATAAAAGTGTATAAAAAGACAAAAATATAAATGAATGTTTTTAGAATAAAAGACTATTTCCAGTTTCCTTTTTTTTAACTTTTAATTATCTTTGGGGGCGTCCAACAAGTACGTGAGGCATCTTTGAGGATTTTTTGACCCCCCCTTCCCTTTGGTGAGATTTGGTAAGACTCTGCTCGATCCCCTCCCACCCCTGAACACCTCATGTAATTAACAGACGCCCCCTTTGCTGCATGGACGAAACTTGTCAATTCAATGTCACATGTCTTGTTTTTGACATTTGAAAACAATGTAAAACAACAATTTACCATAAAATATACAAGATTAGATCACAAAATACTCTGAATTACTCACTCAGATTAGATGCACGTTTGAGAAAAAACGAAACCAAAGTAAATATATACAATATCAAAAAAAGACATGTGACATTGAATTGACAGGTTTCGTCCATGCGGAAAACGTAAAAATTCAAGTCCCCTAGGTTATTTTATTTTTTACAATAACGACATTAATATACCGGTTTAGATATTCGGGAACATCTAGACTAGAAATCTTTGAGATCAAAAAATATTTCTGTCTCGACGTAGAAAATGTCAGTCGTTTTAGACCCGAAAATTTTGTAGTGGCAATACTGAATGGACTACTGGAATTATCTATTCCTGAGAAATTTTTAAAAAAACCCGATCATTTATACATTTCTATAAAATATTACTTCGGAATTCCAACCCATTTAATAATAAAAAATGAAAATAAACCTTCCGGCATATCATCTCAAGATATTGGTGAAATAAAATATTTTGACACGTGATGGATTTATTACGGTGGTTCCAATTAAAAATCATATCAAAAATATCCTGATGTATCATATGAGGCTATAATTTGTGGTTTCATGTCTGTAGCTGTCTATATACCAATCGAACTTTCAATCTAAGACTGCATAAATCTATTTCGGAATGTTACACGTTCCCCAGTGTTGGGTAGCAAACAATAAAACATTCGAAAGGGTTTCGAAAATAATAATACAAAAAAAATGTTCTCCTATAACAATCGATCGAAACATCACTTTAAATGCGTATCTGTGAAAAGTCTATTGAATTTTCAATTGAAAATAACAATTCTTCACCATTTTTAGATATTCTTATTAGTAAAACATCGTAAAAGTTTACTAAGAGCCGTATTACACCACATTATTGGTTCTTGATTAGTTATGCTTCTGATTTCTTCGTTCCCTTTATCCCATTTTGTTTTACCTGCTATTTTCCTTAAATGTTTCAATTCCATTGCATTTATTTTTGTTTCCTGCTTTTTCTGCAGTTCCCAGTTCTCACTAGCATAAGTTATAGTTGGTACTGTAATTTTGCTGTAGATTTCCAGCTTTGTGTCCATATCAATGTGTTTATGGCTTAGCATTGATCGATTTAAGGAATAATATAATATTGTTGATTTATTTGCTCTGTTATTAAGTTCTGCATCTATTTTCCCTTCTTCTGTTATGATACTTCTTAGGTAATTATAAGTTGTTACTCTTTCTAATGTTTTGTGATTACATTTCAATTCCTGGTACTTACTCTCCTCTTGCTGTTTTTCATTAACTATCATTACTTTGGTTTGTCATTTTCATATTTTCTATTTCTCTTGCCAATAAGTTGATTAGTTTCTGCATTTTATTTTTTGATTTTGCTATGAGTACAATATCGTCTGCATAGAGTAGATTACTTAATCTGACCGGCACCATGTTTTTGTACCCTATTATCATGTCCAGATTTCCTCCTTGTCTTTTTATTTCCTTCACTATTTTGTCCATAATAATGACAAACAATAGTGGGCTTAAGCTATCCTATCACCTTGTTTTATATCCTTTTTCATTAAAAACTCTTCCGATCTTTGACCTCCTATCTGCACTCTTTCTTTGACAGTCTCGTATGTGCTTTTAATTATATTAATACTTCTAAGTCCACTGAGTCAAAAGCTGCCTTCAAGTCTATAAATGTTAAATACATTTCTTCTCCCGCTTCTATTGTATTACCAATTAGCCTTCTTAAAATGTATATACTGTCATTTGCTTGTCGTCCTGGTCTAAAAGCTGCTTGTTTCTCTTCTAATTTTACTTCTATATAACGTCTTAATCGGATCTCTATTATTCTCGAATATATTTTAAAGCTGGTTTGTGCTAAACATATTGGTCTATAATTATTGCACAGTGTCTGATCCCCTTTTTTTTGTATTGGTAGTATAAGGTTATTTTCCCAGTTTTTGGGGATTTTTTGAGTGTCCCATGCTTCCCTGCATATAAGACACAGCTATTATTTTCCTTTTTCTCCTAACTATTTTATCATCTCTGGTGCTACTTCATCCTCCCCACTGGCTTTTCCTATATTAAGTTTCTTTATAGCCACTTCCATTTCTTCTCTGCATTGTATTCATGTTTATTCCATCAACTATATTTGATGTTTTCTTCTTCGTCCTATTACTAAATTTTTCTTCATAGTGTTCTTTCCAAGTCTTTAGTATTCGATTTATTTCGGTCTCCAATTCGCTATTTTTATTTTTTATTGCTCTTATATCTTTTCCTTTACTTCCTCGTAGTCTTTTTATTGCTGACCAAAATTTTCTATTATCTGATGCATGTGTCTCTGACATCGCCCTTCCAAATTCTTTCCAGGAGTCCCTTTTCGCTTTCTTAACCGCTTTCTTGACTATGTTTCTTGACTGGACACTGCACCTTGAGGAAACATCTGTACAATATGGGCAAAGTTAGTGAACCTATGTGCAGAAAATGTGAACTTGATGATGAAACACCTACTCACATACTCTGCTTCTGCGAGGACTTACAAGAACTTAGACGGAAGCACTTTGGAGAGGAAGTTATACAACCATCACAACTACTGAAAATCCCTCCAGTCAAACTAGTGACCTTTATAGAAGACACGAAGCTACTGGAATGGAAGTAGATAACATGGGATATGGTACAAAGATTCAAATCAAGTGCCTGGGCTGATGAGCACAACCCAATTTATGAATGAATGAATGAATGACTATGTTTCTTTTACCGTTATATATTTCCTTATCTTCTCGAGTTTTTGTTTGAAGGTATTTTTTTCATAAAGTTTTCTTTTCTTTTACTAATGTTTGTATTTCTTTGTTCCACCACTTAGTCCTTTTTAAATGTTTGTTGAAATTAATTCTTCCACATATATCCTCTGCTTTTTCGAGTATTATTTGTTTGAATATTGTCCACCGTTTTTCGAGTGTCCATTCGTTGTTTTCATCAATCATTTTTCCGAATTCCCTGTCTGTTTCTTCCTGATATTTAGATTTTTGTTCTGTGTTTCTTAATTTACTTATTGCAATTCTACTGAATCTTACTTCTTCTGTATTCAATATTTTTGCTTCATATTCCGCTACTACTAATCTGTGGTTTGTTCCCAGCTCAGCCTCTTTTCTTGTCTCTACTTTTTACATTATATTTTATAGGTTTTGTGTATAAACTATGTAATCGATTAAACTTTTTGCAATTCTTTCTTCCGCTACAAAGGTATATTTATCTTCTAGTTTTTGTTTCCACATCGTATTTCCTATTATTAGATCGTTACTTTGACAAAAACCTATCGTCTTAAGACCATTTCTGTTCGTTGTTTCCTCTCCATAAACTCCCATACAACCCATTCCTCGATTGTAGGCTTTACCAACTCTTTCCGTTCCAAACAATAAACTCAAGAAGGCTCAATCAGTTTTCTCACTAAATCCATCCAAACTTTGAAAATATAAGAAATTGCTAATAATTTGGCAACCCACTGTACATGTTGGACTTTGATTAGATTCTTTTTACACCAATTAT
Organism: Lochmaea crataegi; assembly: GCA_947563755.1. Lineage (NCBI taxonomy): Eukaryota > Metazoa > Arthropoda > Insecta > Coleoptera > Chrysomelidae > Lochmaea > Lochmaea crataegi. The sequence goes on from OX387425.1 coordinate 17,259,021, forward strand.
ATAGATAGGCGTAAAAGGTGTTTCGTTTCCAAATAGCTACTAAGATTCTGAAGATCTCAAAATAATGTATATACGATATTTTATTTTAAACAATTTCTGCTTATACGTTTTTCCAATTAATCGCTACCCCTTCGCACGATACGCTCATGGTATCTTACACCTTTTCAGATTCAAATAAACATTTCATATTCCATTCCGCCGTATATATATCTATATGTAGGTATACACATCCATCTGATTTTATACACTAAGGAAAGAAGAATGAGAAGCGTTCTAATATTGCGGACAAACAGCCAAGCCATCAAATCGAACCCTTGGGCTGTAATTATAGTAATAACAGATTCAACCTCTATAAAGGCCGATATTACAGTTTCTATACATTTTACGAACATCAGAATCGAGAAGATTTGTGTTTGATTTCGATTGCTTTTTTCGCTTTTCGGTTTCATGGAGCTTTTAATTTTTAACAACGGCATGCTCCAGAGGAAATATTTCTTTTGAATGTACAAGGGGAATTTTGTAATTGGTGTTGAATTATTCGTGATGCCAGGGTCGGTTGAGAGGGGATTTTATACTGCACCAAGCACACTTTCCTACGTCGTGAATTGAGGTGTTTCCTAAAGTTTCAGAGACTTTGGTTCCTGGCCACGTGTAAACCATTGAATGGCATTCATTTCAAGTCGTGATCCCTTCATGTTACTGTATTCTGTATTGGATACAGAATAGCCGCCGTTGGGCATGTTTCCATTGCTCCTGTACTGCATATACAGGATATGCTTTAAAATCTGCAGAGGTTGCCTCTCATCATTAATATGCTAGTCCTCTACTACTCCATCGATTGCTCCATAATTGATTATTGATGTCACTATCGCTGGGTTAGAACCCCAATATTTTCCTGCTTGGCTTCTTTACACTATTAGAGTTCCACAGGAGTCAGATCTAGATACGTAGCTTCTTATCCCCATCATACATCAAGTTTCGAAGTTGATTTTTATTTACTCCATAAAGGATATGAGAATGGTTTTGAAAGGGCTGCCTTCACCAGCTATCTGTATAGTTCAGTTCCCTTTATACGATGACACAAAGAATATTCTCAAATTGTTAACTGTTTGTTTTGACAATGTCATTGTCATATTCTTAGCAGTATATTCCAAGGTCAGTCAAACGTCACAGGAATTCGTCTACCGTCAGACTCCACAATAACGAGGCTCCTACTTCTCCTTGAGGACATCCTCTGGTTTTGCAGATGGAGACGATGTCTCTGCTACTCTAGTGGCGAACAGCACTCTATAAAGAACGTGTTTAATAAATAATATGTTTAAATTTTTACCTAGGAAAGTCACTAATCTACAAGTGTGCATAATTTTTGGCTCCTTTAATGTTTCTTTGAATATTTGGCTCTCCACCATAGTAAAATTAAAATATGCTTTTCCCTAAGTTGAATAACACCTTTTTGGGCACACTGTATATCAAAAGTGATATTTAAAATAAAAAATGTAATCAAAGCTATTAGAGAAAGTTAACAATTTTCGAGATAAAGTCTATAATCTTTCGATGATATTAAAGAACATTAAAAAAAATAGTTGGAATTGAAGGAAAAAAACAGAAGAAAACGCTACAGTTAAACAAACCTTATATATATATACCTATGTAGATAAAAAAAATTGAAGAATGAGTATATATAGACATGCAGCAGCAGCTAGGCGTAAAAGGCCATGACGTATGTTTACATGAGAATAAAAAATCGGACTTTCTCACAGAAAGCCACAATTCTAAGAAACCTGACATACTGAGCCAAGAAAAATGGTCAAAGTCGGTAACAATGCACGCGATGTACACTCCGGAGGGTTTCGAATGCACGAAAATAACAACTTCGGTCACGATATGTCTAAATACAGTATCGGACAAAAGTATATTGTTTGACGAATAAAAGAATTATGGTAAAAACGCTATTTTAAATAAGAAGCTTATCCTAAGGGTAAACATGAATAAATAGATATTTATGAAGATTGAAAATTACACTGTAACACGTGTCTTGTGTGGTTTTTTTTAGCTTGAATTTTAAATATTCTGACTTTGTTTATTCTCATTTAAAGCAGAATACAATATTTTCAAAATGCGCAATTCTACACTGAGAAAGTAGTAGAAAAATTTGGACTTGGTTGTACTTTACGAAAGTGGTTCTGATAAAATTTACAATTTGAGCTGGGAAATTTACAGTTAAACAGTTTCCTCAAACTCCCAATCTCGGTAAGAAAAATACCTAAATTTACAGTTTAACTAGAAATGTCCTTAAGCTCCAAGTTGAACTAAGACTCTTTGGTTAAATTTCCAGTTACTGTGAATTTTGTTGAATTATCAATTTTTGTGGATATTATTGGAGCTTTTTCATGCAGCTTTCAGTTTAAATTGATAAATTCACAGAATTTAGTTTAAATTGGGAATTTACCAAAACTTACAGAAATTTAAAAAAAAACTTGGTATTTTACTAAATTTACCGTTTATACCGAGAATTCTACCAAATATTGAAATTTGAACTGGGAATTCAACACAGTTTACAATTTCAACTGGTAATTTGAGGAAATTTACAGTTTCATTTGATAGTTAATCAAAAATTGCAGTTTATTGATTAATTTACAAAATTTACAGTTTAAACTGGGTATTTAACTGTTCAAACTAGGAGTTTTTCAGTTCAGTCTGGGCGTTTCACTGAGTTTATCATTCAACAAAGTTTACAGTTTAAACTGAGAATTTAAAAAAATTTACAATTTTTTTCGGTATGTACAAAAAATTACAGTTTAAACTGTGAAATTCGCACAGTTGACAGTTTAAACTGAGAATCTACGGATATTTATAGTTTAAACTGGGAGTTAACCAAAAATTACAGCTTAAACTGGGAACATGACAAAGTTGACAGTTCAAACGGAAATTTACAGGTTAATTTGGTAACTACAAAAATTTGCGGTTTAAACTGGGAAAAGTATAGAATTTAAACTGGAGGTTAACCAGAAATTACAGTTTAAACTGGGTATTTAAGGAAATTTACTATTCAAACCATGAATTTAAAAAAATGGCCAGTATAATCTGGGAATTTCACAAAATATACAGTTAAAACTGAAAATTCGACAGAGTTTACAATTTCAACTGAGAAATTTACAATTTTATTTGATAGTTATCCAAAGCTTGCAGTTTATACTGATCAATTTAGAAAACTTGAGGTAAGTTTAACAAAATTTAAAGTTTATACAGGTGATTGAACCAAACTCACTGTTCAAGCACTAAATTTACATTTTAAACTGGGAATCCAACAAATATTACAGTTTGAACTGAAAATTTATGAATAATTACAGTTTGAACTAGGTGTGAACCAAAAAATACAGTTCAAACTTGCAGTTAACCAAAAATTGTAGTTTAAACTCGGTATTTAACCAAATTTACATATTTTTCAGTATTATCTGTTAATCTTCCAATCAAAACTAAGAATTTAACAGAGTTTACAGTTTTAACTGGTAATTTGAGGAAATTTGCAGTTTCATTTTGTAGTTAACCAAAACCTACAGTTCACATTGGTAAATTTACAGTTTAAACTGGGGTATATCACCAAATAGACAGTTTCTACTAAGAATTTTAGCAAATTTACTATTCAAACGAATAAATTTATAGGAATTTTTCAGTGTAATCTGGTAATTTTGCACAATTTACAGTTTTAACTTGGGAATTAAAGGAAATGTACTACAGTTTTATTTGGTAACTACCATAAATTACAGTTTAAACTGTGAAATTTACAGAGTTGGCAGTTTAAACTGTGAATTTATGAGAATTTATGTTTAAACTGTTTACTGTTCAAGCTGGAAATTTCAGAATATTTTTTAGAATAATCTGAGAATTTTACAAAATTCACAGTGTAAATTGGAAATTTTACAATGTTTACAGTTTAAACTGGGAATTTAAGGAAATTTAAACAAATTTACAGTTTAAACTGGTTATATCATCAAATTTACAGTTTATAATTGGAATTTCAGCAAATTTGCTATAAATTTCAGATAATTTTTCAGTGTAATCTGGTAACTTTACGCAATTTACAGTTTTAACTGGGAATTTAAGGAAATGTACTACAGTTTTATTTGGTAACCACCATAAATTACAGTTTAAATTGTGAAATTTATAGAGTTGGCAGATTAAACTGTGAATTTATGAGAATTTACACTTTAAACTGTTTACTGTTCAAGCTGGAAATTTCAGAATATTTTTCAGAATAATCTGGGAATTTTACAGAATTCATAGTGTAAAGTGGAAATTTTACAACGTTTACAGTTTAAATTGGGAATTTAAGGAAATTTAAGCAAATTCACGGATTAAACTAGATACATCATCAAATTTACACTTTATAATTATAATTTTAGCAAATTTGCTGTAAATTTCATATAATTTTTCAGTGTAATCTGGTAACTTTACTCAATTTACATTTTTACCTCGGAATTTAAGGAAATGTACTACAGTTTTATTTGGTAACTACCATAAATTACAGTGTAAATTATAAAATTTACAGAGTTGGCGGATTAAACTGTGAATTTATGAGAATTTACAGTTTAAACTGTTAACTGTTTGCTGTTCAAGCTGGAAATTTCAGAATAATCTGGGAATTTTACAGAATTCATAGTGTAAAGTGGAAATTTTAAAACGTTTACAGTTTAAACTGGGAATTTAAGAAAATTTAAGCAAATTTACAGTTTAAACTGGGTATATCATCAAATTTACAGTTTATAATTGGAATTTTAGCAAATTTGCTATAAATTTCAGATAATTTTTCAGTGTAATCTGGTAACTTTACATAGCTTACAGTTTTACCTGGGAATTTAAGGAAATGTACTACAGTTTTATTTGGCAACTACCATAAATTACAGTTTAAACTGTGAAATTTACAGAGCTGGCAGTTTAAACTGTGAATTTATTAGAATTTACACTTTAAACTGTTTACTGATCAAGCTGGAAATTTCAGAATATTTTTCAGAATAATCTGGGAATTTTACAGAATTCATAGTGTAAAGTGGAAATTCTACCACGTTTGCAGTTTAAACTGGGAATTTAAGGAAATTTAAGCAAATTCACGGATTTAACTAGATAGATCATCAAATATACAATTTATAATTATAATTTTAGCAAATTTGCTGTAAATTTCATATAATTTTTCATTGTAATCTGGTAAATTTACACAATTTACATTTTTACCTGGGAATTTAAGGCAATGTACTACAGTTTTATTTGGTAACTACCATAAATTACAGTGTAAATTGTGAAATTTACAGAGTTGGCGGATTAAACTGTGAATTTATGAGAATTTACAGTTTAAACTGTTTACTGTTCAAGCTGGAAATTTCAGAATATTTTTCAAAATAATCTGGGAATTTTACAGAATTCATAGTGTAAAGTGGAAATTTTAAAACGTTTACAGTGTAAACTGGGAATTTAAGGAAATTTAAACAAATTTACAGTTTAAACTGGGTATATCATCAAATTTACAGTTTACAATTGGAATTTTAGCAAATTTGCTGTAAATTTCATATAATTTTTCAGTGTAATCTGGTAACTTTACACAATTTACATTTTTACCTGGGAATTTAAGGCAATGTACTACAGTTTTATTTGGTAACTACCATAAATTACAGTGTAAATTGTGAAATTTACAGAGTTGGCAGTTTAAACTGTGAATTTATGAGAATTTACAGTTCAAACTGTTGACTGTTTAAGCTGGAAATTTCAGAATATTTACAGAATAATCTGGGAATTTTACAAAATTCATTGTGTAAATTGGAAATTTTACAACGTTTACAGTTTAAACTGGGAATTTAAGGAAATTTAAACAAATTCACGGTTCAAACTGGGTATATCATCAAATTTACAGTTTATAATTGGAATTTTAGCTAATTTGCTATAAATTTAAGATGTGAATTCTGGTATACTTTACACAATTTACAGTTTTAACTGATAATTTAAGGAAATTTACTACAGTTTTATTTGGTAACCTCCATAAATTACAGTTTAAACTGTGAAATTTACAGATTTGGCAGTTTAAACTGTGAATTTATGAGAATTTACAGTTTAAACTGTTTACTGTTCAAGCTGGAAATTTCAGAATATTTTTCAGGATAATCTGGGAATTTTACAGAATTCATAGTGTAAATTGGAAATTTTACAACGTTTACAGTTTAAACTGGGAATTTAAGCAAATTCGCGGTTCAAACTGGGTATATCATCAAATTTACAGTTTATAATTGGAATTTTAGAAAATTTGCTATAAATTTCAGATAATTTTTCAGTGTAATCTGGTAACATTACACAATTTACAGTTTTAACTGGGAATTTAAGGAAATGTACTATAGTTTTATTTGGTAACCTCCATAAATTACAGTTTAAACTGTGAAATTTACAGAGTTGTCAGTTTAAACTGTGAATTTATGAGAATTTACAGTTTAAACTGTTTACTGTTCAAGCTGGAAATTTCAGAATATTTTCAGAATAATCTGGGAATTTTACAAAATTCATTGTGTAAATTGGAAATTTTACAACGTTTACAGATTAAACTGGGAATTTAAGGAAATTTAAACAAATTCACGGTTCAAACTGGGTATATCATCAAATTTATAGTTTATAATTGGAATTTTACCAAATTTGCTATAAATTTAAGATAATTTTTCAGTTTTTTTCTGGTAACTTTACACAATTTACGGTTTTAACTGGTAATTTAAGGAAATGTACTACAGTTTTATTTGGTAACTACCATAAATTGCAGTTTAAACTCTGAAATTTACAGATTTTGCAGTTTAAACTGTGAATTTATGAGAATTTACAGTTTAAACTGTTTACTGTTCAAGCTGGAAATTTCTGAATACTTTCAGAATAATCTGGGAATTTTACAAAATTCATTGTGTAAATTGGAAATTTTACAACGTTTACAGTTTGAAACTGGGAATTTAAGGAAATTTAAACAAATTCACGGTTCAAACTGCGTATATCATCAAATTTATAGTTTATAATTGGAATTTTAGCAAATTTGCTATAAATTTAAGATAATTTTTCAGTTTTTTCTGGTAACTTTACACAATTTACAGTTTTAACTGGTAATTTAGGGAAATTTACTACAGTTTTATTTGTTAACTGAATTTATGAAAATTTACAGAACTGTTTACTGTTCAAGCTGGAAATTTCAGAATAATCTGGGAATTTTACAGAATTCATAGTGTAAATTGGAAATTTTGCAACGTTTACAGTTTAAACTGGGAATTTAAGAAAATTTAAACAAATTCACGGTTTAAATTGGGTATATAATCAAATTTACAGTTTATAATTGGAATTTTAGCAAATTTGGTATAAATTTTAGATAATTTTCCAGTGTAATCTAGGATCTTTGCAAAATTTACTGCTTCAACTGAAAATTTAACAGAGTTTACAGTTTGAAATGGGAAAGTAATAATAAATAAATTATTTATTTTAAGTGTAGCGGAACCTGGGAAACGAGAAAACATTATATGGACATGGGACGTTTAATATGTTATTTTTTCAGCATCAGAAAAATCCTAACGTGATTCATTTTCATCAAAAAGATAATTGCTGTCTTAATTTTCTCCCTTTTATGAAACACTCGGAAAACTTCAATTACACTATATCTTTTACAACTATCGCACGATTGTTTTACTAATATATTTATTATAGATTTGAGTGAAACAAAAAAAAGACAAATAAAAGTAGAATGTAATGGGAAATAAAAATATTCAATTCAATGTGTATTAACCAACATCAAATTAATAACGAATGCATTAGGACAATTGACAAAATATACAAGACGTAAAGTAGCTGGAATTTTATCATATGAAATACGTCATGCCTAACCTTGGCGTTTAATTTATTTGTTTGGACAAGATAGGAGTGCTTATTGGTCGGAATTTGGCCACACCCAATATCACCCACCCACCCACGCATCCATAAAGGATCGTGATGTTTGGTGTAAGGGGACTGCAACATCAGAACAGAAAAAGAATCGAGCAATAAAAAAATAGAAATGAACACCGAACAGACCTGGGGTCATCTTTTAAGTAGGGTAGTTTTTGTTCCACGCAAGGGGTTGTTCGAATTTTTTTACCCTCATAATATTAAATTTTCAATGAAAGATATTTTTGGTGAGTACATACGGGGTGTATCGAAAGTTATCCTTATTTAAATGTAAATCTGCCTGGTACAGAACAGATCATTTTTTCAAATAAATAATATCGCATTCATTTAGGTAAGTTAAATATTTCACTCTAGGAATTTATCAAAATTCCAAAAATAAATCTAAAGTGATTGTTTATGGAGAAAAGGTGAATTCTAAAATAAAATGATATTATTCTCGAAAATAGATGATAAACTTATAAAATTAAATCGTGGTAGGTAATCTAAGATAATAATAAAAACTCAATCCAAATTACAACACGAATAGAAAAATCAAAATTGAAGCTTAGAGGTAATAAAAAATAGTGGTAGTCCTACTATAGTCATAACCATAAATACTAGATTTGCAATACCTCCATAAAAATAAATCCAAAGGAGACCAATCTGGTGATCGTGTGCTCCATGAGAATTTTTGAAGATGTCAAGGTCAAAGGCCCTAGATGAAAATTGTCAAGGTACAAAACAACGTTAAAATCCAGGTTTTGTTATATAGAAACATTTTTAATCTTCTGTTAAAAATGGAGTTATTATTATTATAGTCACAAACAATCTCATAATTATAAAAAGTATAAGTAGGTAGTAAGAATAATAGTTACAGAGACAATCTTCGCTTTTTTTTATTAGCCATAATGTCAAGTAGATATTTTATCAGAGAAACATCGATATCCCAGTGTATTGAGCGCTCAGCCAGGGATCTTAGCCTTTCGTGTGACATTTTATTTCTTAGGAAGGTTTTTAGCCTTTTAAGAGTAGAAAAAGATCTCTCAACACTGGTTGTAGTAACAGGTAAAGTAGAAAGGATAACCAGTAAATGAAGAAGAACAGGGAAAAAAATGTGCTCCAAAACCTTTAAGGTTTCGGTATTTCTGTCTAAACCTTTACGTAGTATTCACCCTGAAGAGCAGACAGCAAGTAATTATCTTCAATATACGCAGAAAGCTGCTCTAGTTGATTTGCATTTTCATTTGAGGCAAAGCCCGGTAATAAGCTTTGAAAAGCTATTAGTTTGGTTGAGTTTGTTTCAAAACGATCTTGTAGATTCATTATAAGTTGATCGACGCAATACAGGAAAATTCTAATACTATAATAATAATAATCTTCGACAGAATTAGTTGTTGGATTTATACGGTTCTTCTGCTTACCAGCTAAGCGAGCAATTGTTAGCTCATTCTCAAATAAATCCTGATAAAGTAATGAAGCAGCATTATTAATTGAAGAAGTAATCACATATTTGGCTTGTTTTAGAGCAGAAAGTAAATCATGTAATGGACTTTGAAGGTATTTAGACAAAGGCAATGTAATGCTAAGAAGCTTTTCACAAACTACCAGAAGCACAATGAGAGCGCGCTGGAAAAATCATAACTTTCGAAGGTTTTAAAGACTACCACGCTATTATGACGCTCAATAAAACGAGTTTCACACAAACGAAGTAATCTGGTCTTTTTGGAATCGGATAAAAGTTCTTGAATTTTTTGTTTTAATATCTCATTGCCACGGTTGTTATTTCTAAAAAAATTGAAAATCTCATTTACAAAGCCGTGACAGTTTCTTACTGCTGAGAGAGACTTCATCGCATTTGAAAGGGCTAATTGAGCCGATGGCTTGCACAGTGCTTTTGGATACCGTTCTCGTATTCTTGTTTGAAGCCCACAGACGTGCCCGGACATGTTTGCTGTGCCATCATACCCCTGCCCTACACATTTAGTCATGTCTAGTTTCATTTTTTTACATTCCTCAATAACTAAAATAAATAAACTCTCAGAAGATTGATCAGATACTGGTACAAACGACAGAAAATATTCACGAATAACGGTTTTTTTATCTGCCTCCGATTCCGATACATATCTTACACAAAAAGACATTTGCTCGACACCAGATACATCCATAATTTTATCCACTAATATAGAAAAAAACCCGGCTTCATTAACCTTTTGGTTTAAGAGAAGCCGCTATGTTTAACACTTCGTTTTGAATTAGCGGACTCACATAGGTAGCGTTTTTAGAACTTGAAGTTAGATGCTTTTTTAAAACATGTGAAATATCTCCTGAAGTTGCGAAAAATCTTAGAAGAGCTCTAAACTTTCCGTCCTTGTTTGGAGGTTTTTATAGTTGTAGATGACCACTATCTTCATCGCCTCGAAGAGGAAGCTCTTGTCCACCTCAAAAAAGTATACTTTTGATAATGGGTCTTAATACTGACCGATTCTCTTCTCGTTCTCATTGAGATAGTTACCCTACCAGTTATTGAACGTCCTGGGAAAGTGTTATTTAAATACTTGGTAAGAGGACCGTAATTGTGGGCAGAGCAACCATCTTGTCGAAACCAAATATGTCTCCTACCAATCGATGAATTTCGGGAACAAGTTGGTGTTAAATACTTAGTGCCAGCCCAAGCAGCATTTGGACATTGCAAGATAGTTATATAACGTTGTAGTGACCACGTCACGACTCAAATTTGCACCAACTTCCTTTTAAGTATTGAAATTATGACTTTGCCCACCACATCCAAATTATGTACAGTAAAATTAACACATTTTTACTACCAGCAAAACGTTCAATTTTGCGATAAACCACGGACAATATTGTGGCAAAAAACAAACGCGCCTCAATAATTTTTAGTAAAAAGCGAAAAAAAATACTATGCCATTTATTATTTTTCTTGATGGCTGCATTTATATTTAAAAATAGTATACAAAGTCTCCAGCAACACAAATGCTGGTCACAAAATTTTCAAAAGTGTATTAGAATAGGTATGTTTTTTTTTTAATAAATTCGTGAATCAAACAATGGCGGCCAAATCAGTTACATGCCAACATGGTGGACTTTGTTAAGCGACCTAATCTATACCCAAATACTACCTATTTGGACAAGAACACCTAATTGCGACCTTTCCCAACTTTCCTTTTCGTTACACGATTGGTAAAAGTTCAAATGACGGTATGTGAATCCAACGTCTGTTGAAGGCTGGCTCGAAGGCCCAATGGCTAAATAGTCCAACTACCGCAAGGCCAACTTTGCGGACCGCGGCTAATGCGACGAAAAGACGACCTGTCATTTTTAAAATCCTAACCTCTCAACAACAATAACAACATCTACACATGATCCTCACTACTTCTAACATAAAAATGGTTCACTTTTTTAAAGTTGTCTTTATTCGAGAATTAAAAAAAATTGAGCCCGTGCCCCATCGTTGGGAGGAGAAGGGGCAATTGTGGTATCCTCGAAAACCGAATGAGCTACATCTCCAGCAAGACCCCACCAGAATTCCGAACAAGGAATATTTGAACTACTTTTAAACGTCCGCCCGTAGGTCAAGTAATAGGAACAAAAAGATTTAGGCATGTTTTTATAACATGCGGATCTAAACATTCTTAGAACGTCGTCTTGTTCCAGATTAGTCCAAAGACACGAAAAAGTTAAAAATTAACGTTGAGCGAATGTTGTCTGACTAACTAAAAATAACGTTCGATTTGCTGACGTCGAATAGCCATTGGCCCGATCGACTTCGAAGTTCCAACGTCAGATTAAGTTATGAACTGACGTTGTCGGTGAACGTTAATGCAAACAACTATATAATACCCAAAACCAACATTATGTAAACATTATGTCGGAAGTCAGAATAATGCTGCTTGGGAGCTAGATTTACTCCAATAAAGAATGGTCCGATCGAATTGTCGTCTATCATACCAGCCCAACCATTCAATTTCCATGGGTACCGGGTGTGTATTGTCGAACCAATTTAAGTTTTCTCTTAACCAATACCAGGAGGTTTGTGATGGCTAAGTAATGGAAAACTTGACTCGTTCGTGAAAACTACGTTCTTAGTGAACTCTTCATTGTCATTATTAATTTACTTTCTCACAAATTCCATCCGTCGAATATTGTCAGTATTCAAAATTTAAGGAGCTTTCGTAATTTATAAGTCGAATTACCATTTTTCTTTAGAATCCTTCCCTTCTTCAGTTGCAGCACTGGAATTCACAGCAACATCAGCTCACTAAAAAGTGTAGGTTGTATTGCAGTAGTATAAGCCATTATTTCCAAAATTTCTCTGTCCACTCCCAGTGGAGGAAGAAAATTTCTGTGTCGGACAGGACTTAAAGAACCTGGTTTCTCAGAATTCTGAATTATATCATGCACACTTGGTAATGAAGGAGTAGGCCTATCATCAAATTGTAACATGTCTATCGACCTGTTTCGATTTTACAGAATAAATCCTTTTAATTAGCGCTCGTTGTCACTAGCCACATCCAATTATAGTTCTGTGATCCCAAACTCTTCTACCCTGACCGTTAGACAATTGACGTCTGCCAACGGACGCTTCCATTTTTTGCACAACGCCACGTGAAACACCCCTTTCTGTTATCGACCGCCTAAGGGGACAGATCATCTTTCGCTATCTTTCATATCTTAAGTACCTATCTTATGAATTTTGCTGTGGTAAGTTCAAAATCATAATTTATAATTAATAAGCTTCTTCTAAAGTACTGTCTGATATAATTTTCGTATGCATTCTTTATTTTTTTACAGAGATAGACGAAATTAAATTCAACACGTGTTCATAAACTGTTCTTTTATACTAATATGGTAGTTTTAAGCCAAATATTCTTTTATAATTCACTGTTTTACTTTTATACAAACATTTTCAAGCTTTTTCAGTTGCGAAATAACTTTTTTAATAATTATAAAATAACATTTTTATAAATTACTGTTAACCTATAAAATATTCTTTCGTAACGCCAGTACCGGTTCCATATATTTCCTAAGCACGATATTTTTTCATATAACTAAATAAATAACTTTTTGTTATGATTAGTTTCTTTCGGATCATTAGTATCTTTTTTTAATTTAGCCGATAATTGCTATTTTTACTGTTTTAACATGGAACATATAATGTTGGAAAGCTTTCAGTAAATTAAATAAATTTTTTGACTTTCAAATAACTGCCTTCCTTTTCTTTAACCTGAAAAGCTGACCAACATAATGTGCCATTATATTCAAGTTCCTACATATCCCTGATCCACCTGTACTTCTAGGTAAGCACAGCCCCTAGGCTAGGATGTAACCCAAGAATTTAACCCGAGAATATAACCCTAGGCTAGAATATAACGCCGAGGATATAAACCCAAGAATATAACCCTAGGCTAGGATATAACCCAAGAATTTAACCCAAGAATATAGCCTAGGATACAACCCGAGGATATAAAGCCAAGGATAGAACCCCAAAATACCGCCCTAGAACAGAACACATCAGTTCAGATCAAGACCTGACTTCTTCTCCAGGAAACCACTTCATCTAAGCTAAGTACCTATAAAAGTACAAATTCCTCTATTAAATTCCGTTGTTCATTTCCTGTGGCAGAATAAATTTGTTTTAAGTCGTATCTTTCATTTTTTTAAATCCTCAACTATAAAAGTTGAGGGAGATCCGCCCGGGGTCACTTTAATTATTAACTTTCATTTAAATTTTACAAGGCGTTTCTACCTTTTCCGCCTTAGTTTTTAGTACTTTTTATCGTTAAAAAGGTAGTGGCGCCCTCAATTTTTACAACCCTTCTGTTATCCTTGTGCAGCATAAACTTGGGGTCGAATCACCCTTGAGAGGAGTCTCTAGCCGGAGCCCTTCGAGCTGGTGCCCTGTGGGGTACAGGCATTTACCGTTACAAATTGGCGCCCAACTAAAAGCAACTTTTACCGTTACAAAATGTTGCAGAAAATACAAATTTTCATGTGATACCATTTTATTATTTGATTCTTTTCTCCTAAATTGTACTTGATTAGATCGTTATAAATTTAACCTATTGTTTCTAAGCGCTTATTGAAGCGAAATGAAATGAGAATGTCGCTTCTTGCTTGTCTATGTTTGGTCAAGTTGATTTAGTAGTAGTTGTGGGTAAAAGGATCATTTTCAATTGTCCCAGTTTTTAAATCTCGCGTTTACACTAGACTGGCTTCGTTTCTGTATACAAACACAAAAGATAACGTTACGAACCTGTCGAAGTTATAGACGAAGTGTTTACAGAAATAATATGCACATATGTAATAATAATAATAATATGGCAATAGCGAGTTTCCTAAGCATAGCTTACATTTTTCATTTATTATTTTATGCAATTGGAGAACTTTACCACATTTACCACCCTTATAAAAATAAAGTAGGTAATTCCAAGTGTAAGTTTCTGGTTTAGCGATTAGGATTGTGATAAACGGCATCGGTGGGAAGTTAATCGTAAAGAAAATGGAACAAGAGATTTAAAAAAAAACGCCGTGCTCCTCTCGCATTAATCCTTATAGAGATGGTGGGGGGGGTTGCTAGAACGTCCGTGCAACGATTACAAACTACGTTCTTGATTATAGCTTTTGATTTTGTAATGTATCTCCAAGACAGTGTAATGATCATGCTCTAGGCAGACTGATGGTGATATATTCGACGTTTTAGAATGAAACTATCGTACCGAAATCCGATCATATGTGTAACAAGCGGGGCTTGAAGGATATTTAAAAAAATCTTCCCCTTTCCCCAGACCAAATATTTAGTTGACTTGTCTTATTTTGTAGATAATAATAGACATTATCTACATTTATTTCATAACAATTCACTGATGAATATGATATTTGATCTTGTCTTTCGGGACCGTGTGACAAAGACTCGGATAAAACTGCTGCCAAAGTAGCTTATTGTATTTTTGTTCGTGCTTTTTCATAGCACATAACACCCAATACAGCACCAGTGTATACAGGTTCTTAGCTGTCTTCGTATGTGTAGGTACCGTACAAGATTCATTGACTCTGGTCTGAATCCTGTGCCATTCTGGTATGAATGGCAACGAAAAGGCAGACTCTTGTAAGGGAGGGTACCGAAGGTGATTTCATCGGACCAGAACCTGTTATACACCCCTCGAAGAATACTTCCAAACTAGTAGGACTATAACAGGTCTGATCTACGTTGTCTAACAGGTCTGATCTACGTTGTCTAACAGGTCTGATCTACGTTGTCTAACAGGCCTTTTAACATGCCACTGTCGTCTGAATCATCATATGGTAAGATTTGGACTGTCGGAAGATCCGAGGTGTCATTTTTGTCTGGAAGATGATGAAATAGCAGAACATATATTTTGAGCCACAATAGACTCTTGCGAGTCGCAGTGGAGGATCAAATGGACCCTTTAACCACAAATCAAACCTACAATGTCAGGGTAGTTTTAATAAAACGAGTATTACAGGGTTATCCTAGTTTTAAACTTGTTCGGAAAAGTTTTTGAATAAAAGTACTCAACCAAATGTTTTCAAATTTAGCAAGTGTATTTATCATAAAAAAAATTGAATGCATAAATATAAAACTGCTGTCAAAGTAGCTTATCGTATTTTTTTTCGTGCTTTTTCATAGCACATAACACCCAGTACAGCACATTTGTCCTATGCACCAGTTTATACAGCTCTTCTTAGCTGTCTTCGCAAGGGTAGGTACCGTACATGTTTCATTGACTCTGGTCTGAATTCTATGTCATTCTGGTATGAATGGCAACGAAAAGGTAGACTCTTCTAAGGGAGGGTACCGAAGGTGATTTCATCAGACCAGTTACCTGTTATACACCTCTCGAAGAATACTTCCAAACTAGTAGACTATATAACAGGTCTGATCTACATTGTCTAACAGGCCTTTTAACATACCACAGTCGTCTGAATCATCATATGGTAAGATTTGGACTGTCGGAAGATCCGAGGTGTCATCTTTGTCTGGAAGATGATGAAAGAGCAGAGCATATACTTTGTGCCTGCTCCGCTGCGGTTCGAATCAGATATCTGATGTTTGGTATGGTCTCTCTCTCGCCGTCAGTCCTGGAATATTATTCACCAAGTAGACTTATCCAATTTGTTAAGAAGCTGGATTTGTTTGGTGAAATATGAATGGGTGTGAGCCACAATAGACTCTGCGAGTCGCAGTGGAGGGCCAAATGACCCACTAACCACAAATCTAACCTACAAAGTCAGAGTAGTTCTAATAACACGAGTAAACAAAATATATTACAGGGTTATCCTAGTTTGACACTTCTTCGGAAAAGTTTTTGAATAAAAGTACTCAACCAAATGTATTTATTATGAAAATAACTGAATGCATAAAGATATTAATAATTATTCGACTTGAACGCCATTTGCGAAGTGAGGGAAAAAAATTTGCTCCACTATACTGACATGGAGATACAATCATTCGGAAAGTCTGGGAAATATCTTCAAAATTTGCTAAAAAAGATTGGTTCTCAAACTAGAAGATTGGAATTTTTCAAACCCATCTTATATCTAAATGTTCTTAAAACATGCTGTCAAAATTTCGATGTTGCGTGTTTCGATTTTTAGTTAGAGCTGCAGAAAATTGGAAAATAATGTTTTGAAAATAGCTAGGGAGAAAAATACCGATCATCTTAAAGCGCATCCGCACTATGCGATCGGTTTTACCGATTGGCAAAGCTGATCAGCAAAGGCCGTATGACATCACGTCTTCTCTGCAGTTGAAGTGAGTACGCGAGACGAAACCTGTGAAAAATGAGCGAAGTCTAGGATGACGAAATGGTGGCAATTGCAGCTGCAATTATAGTTGATGCGCTAATCCCAAAACGTAGAAAAGAAAATTTTTGGTTTGTCCAAGCCTTCGAAAACGGATCCGAATAGTGGCAGTGATGGTTTGCCGTCCACACATCAAAATGCCGATCGGCTTCCTTTGACCGAGACCGTCAAAAATCGGATGCATAATCCATTGACGCATTCATGCCGAGCACGTACATACTTGTAATGAAAAGCCGAATGGCATAGTGCGGATGCGCCTTAAGAGATGACAAGGCTCTCCCGTGTAAAGACGCGTTTCCACCGAAGCCGATCCGCAAAGCTGAATCTGTGGAAACGTGTCAATCAGCATTGCCGATCGTTATAAAAAGGCGATCGGTTTGCCGAACGGAGAACCACCAAAAGTCGGTCCTGATGAAAGGAAGCCGAGCCGAATCGAAGTGGTGGAATTGCGAAGCCGATTGGCGCAGAGATTTTGGTGCGTAGTGAAATTATTTTCTTCCAGTTCTCTCGAGGAAGTCGTGGATGTATCTACTGCGCTGCGAAAATAGGCAATTTTCGAATAAAGAACTGGACTAACGAACAGGTTTTGTCCTTGATAGAGCTGAATCGTTCTCGAAATGTAATGTGGGATTGCAAAAACCCATGTTACGAAGATAAAAATAAGAGACAAGACGCCTTGATGGAAATTACTCAGGAGTTGAATTCAGATAATACCGAGAAGATTGAGAAGAAATTTCGTCATTTGCAAAGTCACTGGATTAGAGGATGTTTATACAAGTAAATGGTTTGCCTTTAAATCCATCATGCAATAATTATGAATGCTGCAGAGGCAAGAATCGCAACATTTGGATGTCGAATGGCTTAAAAATGCCGATTTGGTGAAAACAGTAAAAGGGTGGTATGCTTTGCAGATCAGCTTTGGCGATCGGCCCCGATCGGCAATGCCGGTTCCGGTGGAAATGCGGCTTTATACATATGCTTTCTCCTCCTACCCACAATACTTATTTATCTTGTTGCATTCAGCCCATTGCTTATATTGTTTTTCATACATGTCTTCCAATTTTTGTTGACTTGTATCTTAATATTAGGTGGTATTGAGAAATGAAAAAAAAAATACACTAGGATCATTTACGATGAATAAACGCGTCCAATATTACATTTTTGGATAATTTTTCGATTTTTTCCATTTCTAAACAACATTTTTCTAAGTTATTATTTATTATCAGACAGTTGACTCTGGTTCTAAATATTTTTCTGTTTTGTATCCCCAAATCAATAAATATGATTTATTAGTACGCCTATGTTTAGTAGTTGATGGAACAAGGAGAAATAAGACTTTTTTTGTTTTTATACGTATCGTATCTCTTCCTATTTGACGTTTGTGGGAATTTTTATAACGAATGACTAGTGAAAATGTTTTGATAATATAGTACAGCGGATTGATCATGAAAAATTCCCAGAAACTTTTACAGAAATAAAACAATTCTCATGTTTCACAGTAAATCTTGATTGCAGTCTTTTGATTTATAACGATGAATTTCTACTACTTTCCTTGTAACAGTTATTGAACCAAAAAAAAAAACTAGAATTCATTATTGAATGCCGTACCTACTTGGATTTTCAGATTTAGTTTGATTGTAAGTCTCTAAAAGCCAATTTTTTTTTAAATACTCAGTTGTACCTAACACCGCACGTCGATATATTCCTAACGAAAACTGTCAAAAATGGACAATTATCGTCAAAATTGGTCAATAATTGTCAAAAATTATTAAAATTTTGAAAAATCTCGATAATTGTCAAAATCTATCAAAAATGGTCAATAATTTTGAAAAATTGTCAAAAATGGCCAATAATTGTCAAAAACTATCAAAAATATTCAAAAACTCTCAAAAATTGACAATTATTGTTAAAAATTGTCAAAATTTTGAAAAATAGTTGATAATTGTCAAAAATTGTTGAAGTTTTTGAAAAAATGTCAAAAATTTTGAAGTATGGTCAAAAATGGTCAATAATTGTCAATAATTGTCAATAATTGTCAATAATTGTCAATAATTGTCAAAAATGGTCAAAAATTTGGAAAAATGAAAAAAATAAGACAATCTACTAACTCCATTTAACTAAGGTAGTGGAGGCAAATATGGCCCAGCAGGTAATATGGCCGAAAATCCCTAGCGCAAAATCTAAAACATTTATTAGCAATCTGGCAACATCACATAACTGCCTGTAACCGTCACTACCAAGGACAGTTTGAGCGACCACTTGCCGCCACAGTTAATAAAAAATAAATCGATTCCTGCGAAAAAATCGATTTTCTTTTTGTATAATTTTATAAAGTACATGCTTTTCATATTCCGATAATAAACCTAAGAGATTCATTCATTAACAATTTATCAGATTGAAAATCAAATAAAATTATATGAAAATTGTCAAAAATTTTGAAATATGGTCAGAAATGGTCAATAATTGTCAAAAATTGTCAATTATTGTCAAAAACTGTTAAAAATGGCCAATTTTTGTCAAAAATGGTCAATAATTGTCAAAAATTTTCAAAAATTGTCAAAAATGGTCAATAATTGTCAAAAATTTTCAAAAATTGTCAAAAATGGTCAATAATTGTCAAAAACTTTTAAAAAAAATTTGAAAAGTGGTAAAAATTTTCAAAAATGGTCAATTGTCAAGTATTAAAAAAAAAGGCAATTGTCAAAAATTTCAAAAAAAATGGTCAATTGTCAAAAATTTGAAAAATGGTCAAAAATTTTCAAAAATTGTCAATAATTGTCAAAAACTATCAAAAATGGTCAAAAATTGTCAAAAACTGTCAAAAATGGACAATTTTCGTCAAAATTGGTCAATAATTGTCAAAAATTATTAAAATTTTGAAAAATGTCGATAATTGTCAAAATCTATCAAAAATGGTCAATAATTTTGAAAAATTCTCAAAAATTTTGAAAAATTGTCAAAAATGGCCAATAATTGTCAAAAACGATCAAAAATTGTCAAAAACTGTCAAAAATGGACAATTATTGTTAAAAATTGTCAAAATTTTGAAAAATAGTTGATAATTGTCAAGAATTGTTGAAGTTTTTGGAAAAATGTCAAAATTTCTGAAGTATGGTCAAAAATGGTAAATAATTGTCAAAAATGGTCAATAATTGTCAAAACTGGTCAATAATTGTCAAAAATTGTCAAAAATTTGGAAAAATGAAAAAAATAAGACATTCTACTAACTCCATTTAACTAAGGTAGTGGAGGCAAATATGGCCCAGCGGGTAATATGGCCCAAAATCCCTAGCGCAAAATCTAAAACATTTATTAGCAATCTTGGCAACATCACATAACTGCATGTAACCGTCACTACCAAGGACAGTTTGAGCGACCACTTGCCGCCACAGTTAATAAAAAATAAATCGATTCCTGCGAAAAAATCGATTTTCTTTTTGTATAAAGTACATGCTTTTCATATTCCGATAATAAACCTAAGAGATTCATTCATTAACAATTTATCAGATTAATAATCAAATAAAATTATATGAAAATTGTCAAACATTTTGAAATATGGTCAAAAATGGTCAATAATTGTCAAAAATTGTCAAAAATGGACAATTTTTGTCAAAAACTGTTAAAAATGGACAATTTTTGTCAAAAATGGTCAATAATTGTCAAAAATTGTCAAAAATTGTCAAAAATTGTCAAAAATTGTCAAAAATTGTCAAAAATGGTCAATAATTGTCAAAAATGGTCGATAATTGTCAAAAACTTTTTAAAAAATTTGAAAAGGGGTAAAATTTTTCAAAAATTGTCAAAAATGGTCAATTGCCAAGAAATTTAAAAAAAAGGTCAATTGTCAAAAATTTAAAAAAAAAATGGTCAATTGTCAAAATTTTTTAAAAAATTTGAAAAATGGTCAAAAATTTTCAAAAATTGTCAATAATTGTCAAAAACTATCAAAAATGGTCAAAAATTGTCAATAACTGTCAAAAACGGACAATTCTCGTCAAAATTGGTCAATAATTGCCAAAAATTATTAAAATTTTGAAAAATGTCGATAACTGTCAAAATCTATCCAAAATGGTCAATAATTTTGAAAAATTGTCAAAAATGGCCAATAATTGTCAAAAACTATCAAAAATTGTCAAAAACTGTCAAAAATGGACAATTATCGTTAAAATATGTCAAAATTTAGAAAAATAGTTGATAATTGTCAAAAATTGTTGAAGTTTTTGAAAAAATGTAAAAAATTTTGAAGTACCGTCAAAAATGGTTAATAATTGTCAAAAATGGACAACAATTGTCAAAAATAGTCAATAATTGTCAAAAATGGTCAAAAATTTGGAAAAATGGTCCATAATTGTCAACTATTGTCAATAATTATCAAAAATGGTCAATAATTTTTAAAAATGGTCTAAAATTTTGAAAAATTGTCAAAAATGGACAAAAACTATCAAAAATTGTCAATTATTGTTAAAAACTGTTAAAAATGGACAATTTTTGTCAAAAACTGTCAAAAATGGTTAAAAGTTGTCATTATTTTGAAAAATGGTCAAAAATTTGGAAAAATGGTCACTAATTTTGAAAAACAGTCAAAAATGGTCAATAATTGTTGAAATTTTGAAAAATGGTTAATAATTGTTAAAATTTTGAAAAATGGTCAATAATTGTCAAAATTTTGAGAAATGGTCAATAATCGTCAAAAGTTGTAATAATTTTGAAAAATAGTTAATGGATAATACGAGCCGTTTCCGAAAATCGATTTAAACACGTTATTTATAAAATCGATTAATATTACTATAAAAATCGTTTACTAAAAATCGATTATAAGAAAATAAAAATCGATTTATATAAAAATCGATTCTTTTCTAACATCCCTACGTAGCAGGCAGTTGGTTTCTGACTGCCGAGTTATGCATGTGTTGTTATAATTTTTCGGCTGATTTGTTGACCACCTTTTCAGGCTAAGAGCCAAAGGGAACGGTCTGCAAAATTAAAAAAGGTAAATACATGTTTTTAAGTATCTTTACATGGAATATTTATTCGCTAGTGAAACTCTCTTTTTTTTTCACTTATTATGTTGTCTCGATGTCATATCGGTTAATATGGCCCACAGAAGTAGGGGGTTATATGGCACTGGATAGATGGGCACATTACCCTACTTAATTAAAAAAAGATTTATTTTTTTTTAGCTTAGAGATGGGAAAAGTATGCAAGAATTTACGCAAACGATGGTCTCAAGACCAACTTGAACAGGCCATAGCAGCTGCCAGAAATGGAGAATCTCAAAGAAATATGTTTGTACCAGATTTCAAATAGCGATTGTCGGAAAAGAAGCTGGGAAGTCCAAGCATACTGAATCGTCAACAGGAAAGAGATTTTGTGCAGCGGATTAAGCGATACTGTCAAATTGGATTACCGCTCATTCCCAAACTTGTCCGACATCAAATGTTTCGATATTGTGATATAAACAACATTCGCAATAATGTTAACAAAATAAATCAGCTTGCTGGAAAGGACTGGCTCTATTTGTTCCTGGAAAGAAATGGTGATTTACCTGTACGAAAAGCGCAACCTATGAACCCTGCACGCGCTCAAAAACTGAACAAAGCAATTGTTTCTGACTACTTCACCTTATGGAAACGATGAACATTAAAGATAAACCACAAAATTTATATAATATGGACGAGAAAGGCTGTCGCCTCACCATACACCATAAACAACGTGTTATGTCTGAAAGGGGATGGTTGCGCCTGAGCATGCAGAAAATGTCACCGTTGTGACTTGTTGTAACGCTATGGGCAAATCTATTCCACCTATTATAGGAAAACGTCTAAAACCAGACTTTTGCGACAATTTACCCCATGAATCCCTTGTAAAAATGGCACATAAAGGGTCTATGACGACGCAACTCTTCAATGAATTTTTAAGACATTTTGCTCAGTATAAATCGAACGGACCTACACTTCTTGTATTTGACGGAGTTTTCAGCCATTTAGATTACACAATTGCAGAAACAGCTGAGTCTCTTGGTATCACATTATGTTGTTTGCCGTCAAACACCACTCATGAGCTCCAACTACTAGATAAGGCAGAATTTCGCTCTTTTGAAGCCAATTGGGACCAGGAGCTTTTGAGATATTGGGAACCCTAAACAAGGCCAGATTCAACATAATTTTGTCCCGTGTTTGGGCCAAATGTATGACACCAGAAAATATTATATGCGGATTTAGAGGTACAGGATTGTTTCCTTTAAATACTGACGCAATACCCGATATGCAGCTTTTGCACCTTCTTTAGTAACAGAGCTGATGAAATAAACGCAGACAATAGTGGAAACTCCGAAAGGTCAAACGGTGAGATTTCGTCTGATGATGATGTTCCATTGGCAGCTAGAATAATTAATCCAGTTTCTCAAGAACCTTCTCCAAATAGATTGATTAAAAAATTAAAACCGGCTCAATCTCCCTAAGTTTAAAGATTTTTCACTCTGGGCCATATAATCCGACCAGATTTGTAATATGGCCCTAGAGCAGTTTAAAGGATTTCTATATATAAATCTATTACGAATCATTTCTGACTAGGTTAAATTGCTTATGTATGTCGGCCACTTACTTACCTATCTTGTGGTTGAAAAAAATATTCTGGTTCCATGGAAAAAAAATATATTAAGGTGGGCCATATTTGATGCCTCCACTACCTTATTCTGTATGCATAATAAGCTTTAAAATATTAACGGAAAAGTCTTAATTGGTCACCATACCGGTTAAAATTTAAATCCTTATGTTTTAACCTTGTCTAGTTGAACGAAATATTGAAAAATACAGTGCTAATATTATAAATACAACAGCATTATTATTCGGATTACTTTTATACACTCATAAATTTGACGTTTCACCCAATATATTTTGGGAAAGCTTAAAGTTTTCTAGAATGTTTACTTTCTTCTCTATATCGAAATATCGTTAGTTTTGAGATTCCACTTTTAGGTATCATTGTTACTGTTGAACAAAATTATAGGTTAATGATAAAATTATAATTGGGTCAGTCAATTAAGTAGAATTAATTGAAACAGATCTGTATATACCTACCTAAGGTTTATTATCATATTCATGTATTTCTAAACGGATAAGTATACATATTTTATCCTTAAATACTGATCAAAGTGATTTATTCTATTCAAATGAACATAATTCCAGTTAATCACAATAATTGGTCCCATTTAACAAGTGTTAATTTTATCAATTACCCAACAAATTAAAGCAAACCGCTCAAACAGTCTGGCGCCGTAATAACTTAATAATATAAACAAAAAGTCAATGGCTTCTTGATTGGCGTACTTAATTTCATATGATATAATATATAACGAATATAACCATTACGATTTGTCTATATAATTAAAATAAAATTGCTGTAATTTTGATCAATTACCTTTTCTAATTTCACTCAAATCCGTAGATATCTGCTTACTTTCTCTTATAACGAGTTTCCTTTTCTTCGGCATATTTCAGAGATCGTTCGAAGTGGATAGTAAAGCTACTGTTTAAGAGATGGCGGTGAAAGTACTGGAAGCTTTTTATCTAACAGCTTCATGAAAATCATACAATCATTATATAAATTTAAATATCTTGTGGAACAGAACAACATATTATTTAATTATCAAGTTTACTATATTATTTTTCAAAACATTTTCTAAGGAGATAATAATACAGTTTAGCACGCGCTTAACTATTTTTGGAAAAATGTGTGAGTGTTCATATACCCAGATAGCACAAGTACATTCATAGAAGCACATGATGGAATTTTTGAATGTTCTCAGAATATTTCCACAACACAATCCATATATTCTATGCACATTGTATGGACATCCAAAGTGGACTGAGTTTCACATTCTACAAACGTTCTCAGAACGTTCTGAAGAATATTCTCAGCAGTTCAATAGAATGTTTCCAGAATATTTCTTTCACATCCTAGGCACATTCTATAAATGTTTTCCGAACATCCTGAAGGATTTTCTAAGAATATTATCAAAATATTCTTAGCAACTTGATAGAATATTTCCAGAAAATTTCTTTCATATCCTAGGAACATTCTATGATCATCCAATGAACGTTACAAAATTTACTGAGAACATCCACCAAATATTCTGAGAATGTCTACAGAATGTGGGGAAGTCTACTGGTTGATTTTTTGAGAAGGAACCACCCTGGATATCTCTGGAAATGAAAAAGTTGAGGGAAATGAGAAAATGTACCTTCGTATTAGATTTAATGAAACAACAGAACATGGACTTTGGCAAAAAATACTAAAACTAAAAAATTTAAGTTTAAAATTATTAAATTATCAGTTTCTTTTTCATATTATTTCCTTGCTCTTCTCCAGCCACAGTTTAACCGATCCTTCCACTTCTGCTGCAGTGGATGTTACGTGAAGAGGCATTAGGTACAGCATCTACAAAAAATATCTCCTTTATTGCCAACTTTCACAATGAAACAAAAAAGATAACAGATTTGATTTGTCTCACAGTTGTGAGTCCAACAGTATATCTGTTTCAACACAATTCTTATTTTGCTACTATTGCAATCACTTTTTTTTAAATTATAACTGAATATTTCAGAAGGCAAATATATGAACTTTTTTTTATCAAATGCAACAATAATAAATTTGCAATAATTGTATGTAATGTTTCTCATAGTGCGTTGGAACTGTATTGAAATCTGAAATAATATTCTCAGCTCCTTAATTTTGATAGGTAAGGTTTCCTTACCTATCAAAACAAAAATTTTCTTTTTCTTGAATCCAACCCAACTAAATGCCATTCCAAGTTTACTTCTCAAAAGTTTGTCCATTATTCTTTTAACCATAATTTTGGTGTTGTTTCCTCCAATTCTTGATAATTCCAATTGCTGAAAAATCTAAAACGGCTCTAGTTTTCTAAAAAATGTATTCCTGTTTATAATTTTGCAAACAAATACGATGAAGTGTTAAGGACATTTAATACTCACCACTTGCTTGTAATTATCTTTATCTGCTAAGAAATCTTCAAGGGTTTGAAGATCTTCCTCAGTTGAAAATGGAGAATTAAATTTCAAGAATATCGAAGGAGAGGTGGATACTTCGGGTTTTTTCAAGTTAATCTGAGCTATGTCTTCAGCAACTGATCCATTTTGAAATGTAGTATGGACAGGTTTCTGAGGACTTGACGTTTGAACTGTTCATCTAAAAAAAATATCGCATGAAATTTCTCATTACCACAAATACAAAAAAGAAATAGATATACCTCTCATGTTATTATTTGAGCACACCACTTCATCATGAGTCTCTTTGGTTGGTTTGATTCCATTGGCTGTACTTTCGTTTCATGATGGCAATTTTCTAGACTATGCAAAGAGAAAATAGTAGTTACCTGATCTATACAAAGGATAACTAGAAAGGCAAATAATTTTACACCAACGTATGAGACATGAATAGCTAGTTTGAAAAAAGTTAGGTTAGGTATTTCGCTAGCTGTTGTATAAATAACATTGCTTTAGGTTTTTTTTAATAATAAATAAATACTTATTATATATATATACCTGCAACAAATATCTCACTTTATCACACACTTTTTCAATTATCTTGCTCAGAAATCATACAAAAATATAAAAAAGCCAATCAGAACGAGAACAGTAAACCTTCCTTACATTCTGAAATATTTTATCTCAGGAGCTTCTGGGAATGTAATAATGGATATTATTAGAATATATGCACGGAACAATCCATGAATGTTCGCAACATTCCAAGAACATTCCATGAATATTCCAAAGAATATTCTACAAGATGACAATTTCGCACCTTATGGGAATATCCTGAGAATGTTTGTGCTATCCGGGTAGTAATGATAAATAATCATTCTTCGTTGTTGATTAATTTCCTTGATGTTAGTCGAATATTTCTGGTGGACAAATGGAACGTCTTACGTAGCTGTAACTGTAATTTTTGATAATTTTTCGGAAATTTTGACCATTTTTCAAAAATTTTGACAATTTTTGACAATTATTGACCATTTTTTCAAAAATTTTAACAATTGTTGACCATTTTTTCAAATTTTAACAATTTTTGATAATTATTGACCATTTTTTCAAAATTTTTGACAATTTTTGACCATTTTTCCAAAAGTTGACAATTTTTGACAGTTGTTAACCATTTTTTCCAAATTTCTGACAATTTTTGACCATTTTTTCAAATTTGAACAATTATTGACCATTTTTGACAATTATTGACCAGTTTTGACAGTTTCGACAATGATTGATCATTCTTGACAATTTTTCAAAAATGTTGACCATTTTAGACCATTTTTCCAAATTTCAACTATTATTGAACATTTTTGACAATTTTTGAGCATTTTTGACAGGTTCTGACAATTATTGACCATTTTTGACAATTTTTCGAAAATTTTGACCATTTTTCAGAAATTTTGACTATTTTTAACAATTATTGACCATTTTTGTCAGGTTTTTTTTATAATTATTGACCATTTTTCAAAAAATTTAACAATTTTTTACCATTTTTGATAATTTTTCGGAAATTTTGACCATTTTTCAAAAATTTTCACAATTATTGACCATTTTTCAAAAATTTTGACAATTATTGACCATTTTTTCAAATTTTAACAATTATTGACCATTTTTGACAATTATTGACCAATTTTAACAGTTTTGACAATTACTGATCATTTTTTTCAATTTTTCAAAAAATTTGACCATTTTAGACCATTTTTCCAAATTTTAACAACTATTGACCATTTTTGACAATTTTTTAGCTTTTTGACAGGTTCTGACAATTATTGACCATGTTTGACAATTTTTCAAAAATTTTGTCCAGTTTTCAAAAATTTTGACAATTTTTAACAATTATTGACCGTTTTTGACAGTTTTTCATAATATTGACCATTTTGACAATTTTTGACCATTTTTCAAAATTTTAACAATTTTTGACCATTTTTGACAGTTTCTGACAATTATTGACTATTTTTGACAATTTTTCAAAAGTTTTGACCATTTTTCAAAAATTTCGACAATTTTAAACAATTATTGACCATTTTTGACAGTCTTTTATAATTATTGACTATTATTTCAAAATTTTGACAATTTTTGACCATTTTTCAAAATTTTAACAATTATTGACCATTTTTGACAATTTTTCAAAAATTTTGTAAATCACTGAACATTTTTTTTAAATATTTAACAATTTTTAGCCATTTTTCAAAAATTTTAACAATTTTGGACAGTTTTTGACAATTATTGACCGTCTTTGACCATTTTTTCAAAAAATTTGCAAATATTGACCATTTTTGACAGTTTTTGACAATTATCGACCGAATTTTTGACAATTTTTGATAATTATTGACCATTTTTCCAAATTTTTGACAATTTTTGACTATCCTTCTCAAAAGTCCTATGTCGTGCAATAAGAAGCAAGCTTCAACAAGCGTAAATAAAGTCCACCAGTGGAAAAACGAACCTATTTCGCGCGACCGTTGATATTTTATATAGCTGGGCCATACCAACGTGCTCTACGAGCACTTTAAAACACCCGCGCTGCACACTTCTCCCCCTTGACTGTCTAAAACTAAGCCGTGGTCATGCGTGATTTTCCCCCTTAAAATCGCTGCATTCAGTCCAGCGCAAGGAGGCATACGGTACGGTTCGATTTAAGTCCCGTGGTGCAGGTGTTTTTGTTTCTGTGTATTGTTGACAATTATTATATAAACTGTGAACTATGGAGGTGGTCTACAATTTATTTAATGTAAAGAATCATATGAAGAAAAGATAGAATTAAAAGCAAAAGGTAGGCCATTACCAGATATCACTATTGAAAGAACTTACACTAGTAGAGGAAAAAGTTATACACGTAAATTTAGTAGAGACATTTATTCAAAAAACGAATGGATTTGTGGATGTAACAAAAAAATGCTTTATATTGTTTTCCTTGCTTACTTTTTGGTGGCGATAAAGCTTGGACGGAAATAGGAGTCACGGATCTAGAGCATTTGAGTTTGAAAATAAAAAGAGACAAAAATTCTAAAAGCCATCTTCATACTTGTATGGAATTTGTGTTAAACATAATGAAAACGTGTCGAAGTATCGATATATTTTATCAAAAATTATTAATTGTGTTAAATTTTGTGGAGCTTTTGAATTGGCTCTTCGGGGACATAATGAGAGCGATACTTCCAAGAATCCGGGAATATTTCGTGGGCTTATTAATTTTTCGGCTGAATAAGATGCAACTCTAAGTGAGCACCTGAAAAATTCTTCGGTATTTAAAGACACTTCCAAAGAAATACAAAATGATCTGTTACAGTGCAGGCTTGAAGTCTGTCATGAACAAATAATTGAGGAAATTAATAATTCTCCATTTATGGCGATCATAGCGGACGAAACGACGGATGTTGCTGCAAAATCTCAAATGCTGAATATATTCAGGTACAGCAAGCGCCAAATGTGATGGCGAGCCCGCCCCCATGCGCGCAAACTCATTTTCAATGTTACCTCCCAGTACAGCTCTTGCAAGACATATAAATTCTCTGTACAGAGGCGTATCGTTAGTTGTCCTCCAATGACAGGCGAGGGGCTTTTCGTAATCCAATAGTAATTTAGTTGGGAGAGTCTATACCTGCGCCATCGCTCGCCTTCACGTTTGGCGCTTGCTATATGTTCGTAATGGTGTGCCAATTGAACTTTTTTGGAACTACGTAATTCCTGAAAAATGTGATGCTGAAACAATTAGCAAAACAAGTATTATAGATCCTTTAATTCAAAATTCGCCTAACAAACTGATTGCACAGAGTGATGAGCGGACAACACGCAGGCGTTCAAGTATTAATTAAAAAAAAGTACCTTTTTGCCCACTACGTACATTGCTATGCCCATCAACTAAATTTGATTACGTCTGAAGCTGCTTCTGCAAATTCGCAAGTACGTGTATTTTTTGGAAATTTACAAGATATTCCTGGCTTTTTTAATAATTCACCCCAACGAGTCGAAGTGTTGAACAAGATTGTGAACAGAAGGATCATGTGATGCCTTTTGGCCTAATATAATAATATAATAATAATATAGACTTAATTTATAAGAAATAATTTGTTAGAAAAGTAGTGCCTAGAGACTCTTATTTTTTGCGAACCGAATAGACTTAACTTATAGGAAATAATTTTTTGTTAGCGAAGTAGTGCTCAGTACGTGACTCTTATTTTTCTTGAGTGGCAATTGCACACCTTAAAATTTTTACCACGAGCCGCCACTGCTTGCAGAGGAATTGCTGCTACATAATCGGCTTTTGAGAGAAATCTTTTTGGAAACACTTCGAGAACGGAAAACCTTCGTCAGTTTTGGTTAATCTTGGAACACCCCAACAGCCGACTTTATTTTCGGGTTCATAGGAGTAAATCCTGGATTCACCTCCACTGACAATACTGTGTATATTTTTTGAGTTTCCTGAGTTGAACCCGTTTGAGTTTTTTGACACCAATTGACTCTGCTTTCTGTTCTTCCGTCAACAGATGCGGTATTCAACGAGAAACTAATTTTTTTACACATTATTATTCATGTAAAATTTTTTGAATTCTGGTCTTTGAAATGCCCAATGATACTCCAATGTCATGATATGTGACATCTTCTTGGATCAGCTTACGACGTTTTCCTGGTTTACTGCCTTTGTTACTGGACCTCTGTTCTTGGATCGTCGCTAAGATGAATCCGTCCACGTCTACATTCTCCATACCAACGAGTTATTGTCGACTGATGTGGTGCTTCATTGCCGAAACCAACTCGGCAAGGCATTCTTGTTGTGATAAATGTCTTCGCAAATTGTAAAAAATTATTGCGCGAAAATTTTCGACTGGCTCATCAACTTCAAAATTGAGCTTTGAGCGAAGCGGTCTGAGACGTTGATGTAGGAATTTTGTTAACGCTGCTTCTTTTCCACACTATTTCCTGTTTCTTTATGGCTAATCCGTTTTAGTCACTTTACTATATGTATGAACAGACTTTATCTATTTAGCATATTTGCATTTGCTTTAATTTTATTTTACTTCAATTCTAATTAAAAATACACTGGGTTCATTTGAAAAGGACCCACCCTTAATATTTCAAAAATGGGACATATTAGAAACAAATGCCGAAAGACGTCAACTTTTAACTCGAGGGGGACACTTTTTGGCGCTAATGTCATAAACGTCAGATTCACCCTCTCCCTTCAGGAGATACCCCTTCCATTTTTTTAAATGGCATTAGGTATCAAGTCATTCCTCATTTAAAAGGTTTGGTAAATCTCTATTCAATCATTTTGTTTTGCCTTTGATACCAGCCTTCCATTGTTTTTTGAACGTTGTTTAAAATTGACTCTCTTTCAATTTTTCTTATGCCCCCGTATTGTGTTATGATAGAAAGACTCTTTAAAGAATAAAAAAATTACAAATAGTAAAAAGACAACTGTTAACAAGAAAAAACTGCTATTTAATCATGTGTTCAAAGTGACCACCGTTAACATTCAGGCAATAAAAGAGCCAATTTTAAACAACGAATAAATAACAATGGAAGGCTAGTATCAAAGGCAAAACAAGATGATTGAATAGAGATTTACCAGACCTTTTAAATGAGGCGAGACTTGATACCTAATGCCATTTGAAAAAATGTAAGGGGTGTCTCCAGTAGGAAGGGGGTGAATCTGACGTTTATGACATTAGCGCCAAAAAGTATCCCCCTCAAGTTAAAAGTTGACGTGTTTCGGCATTTCTTTCTAATATGTCCCATTTTTGAAATATTAAGGGTGGGTCCTTTTCAAATGAACACAGTGTATATATTTATTAATCAGTTATTATAATAAAAATAATATAGACATTAACATTTGTCAAAATAGTCAAATATTTGTTAGTTTTTATGTGGGTTTCTTAACGTTGAGAATGTAGTTTGGAGTTTCCCATAGAACAGAAAAAAAGTAACAATTAAAGAAACTCCTCGAAAGTCAAAGACAAAAGATGAAAATGGCATGCGATCGATTGATATGAAGAGGATTCTCGAGAGTTGTTGAAAGAAACAAAAGAATCGTTGTGGCTACGAGTACGACCATGTAAAAGTAGAACGAATGCGGATAACATATAAATTATTGACATTCATATTTATTTATCTGAAATTCTAAGACGATCTATCTAGGTCCAGATAAAATGTTTAGATTATGATAATTAATTTTGTAAACGCAATACTACTTCCTTACACAACAGTGTTGTAACAATTGATCTGATCTATATAAGATAGATCCATATAACCACGATGTATGTATGTATGTATGTATGTATGTATGTATGTATGTAGATTGGGGTGACATTCACTGAGACCTAAAAGATCTATTGTACCCCCTTACTTCTACTTAGTTCCTGAGGAAAGTCTCAGAGACTAGTAGCTCCTTCAGTCCTATTTCCCGGAGGAATTTTAGGATATCTGCAGGCTTTAACTTAGGTAAATGTCCCTCTTCTATCCAGTAATCTCCGAGGTGTTGTGCCCTAGGATTCTGAATTGCTGTGCAGTTCGCAAGTATGTGGATGGAGGTTTCTTCTTCCATGCCACAGAATCTACATTCTTCGTCCTCCACTATTTTGAGTTTTTTCAGGTGCCCATTCAGGCGACAATGTCCCGTAAGTTTTACTTTGACTTATGCATTCATTTGATCTCAACAGGTTGTAGTCACCCAGAAGAATCTTTGATTGCCTAAGTCCTACTAGATCTTTCCAATGGTCAGATCTTCTCTTCTCTTCGGCTTTGCCTATTTCTCCCAATATTACATTGGAGCTGATACCGCAAAAGGGTTCCGGCCCCCAAAATGGTGTTCCAGTCCCCCTCTTTGCTAGTTCATCTGCTATTTCATATCCTGCTATCCCTGTGTGTCCTGGTATCCACAGTAAGGTGACTATATTGTTCTCGCCTAGTTCATTTAGTTTGCCTAGGCATTCCCACACCATTTTGGAACTGATAACACAAGAGCTCAGTGCTCTAATGGCTGCTTGACTATCCGACATTATGATAATCCTTTGCCTTCTATATCCTTTATCAATATTGAACTGGGCACACTTTCTTATGGCGTGAATTTCCGCTTGAAAGATACTCGGGGTTTTTCCCAAGCTTTCAGAGTGTTTGGTTCCTGGCCCGTACACTCCTATCCCAGTTCCTTCTATTGCTTTTGAGCCATCCGTGTACCATTGAATGGCATTCTTTCCAAGTCTGGTAATGGTATTTGGATCCCATTCCTTCTTGTTGCTTAATTCCGTATCGAATTTCTTTGAAAAATTATACTTTTTCATCATACCATCTTGTGGCATGTCCCAGGTTTTTTGATTTCTAAGAAGTAAGGAGGTGGTTTTTTTTTAATGATTCCCTCTCTACTTAGTCTGTATCTTGTTCTTTCTGCAACACTTTCCACCACCATATGTAGTGGTGTGAGGTTGAGAATAACTTCCATGGCTGCCGTTGGGCATGTTCTCATTGCTCCTGTAATGCACATACAGGCTAGTCTTTGAATTTTTGAGAGATTTTCTCTCGTTGTCAATAGGCTAGTTCTACTACTCCACGCATTGGCTCCATAAGTGGATTGGTCTCACTATGGCAGTGTACATCCAGCTCAGGATTTTTGGGTTGCACCCCCAATTTCTCCCTGCCAGATTCCTGCACACCATTAGAGCCATTTTTGCTTTGTATATAATCTCCTTTTCGTGTTTGTTCCACAGGAGTTTACTGTCTAGAGTCAAACTTAGATACTTGACTTCCTGTCTCCATTCAACCTCGCTCCCATTAAGTATAACCACGATACACATATACAG
The DNA here is from genome assembly GCA_947563755.1 of Lochmaea crataegi. Taxonomy (NCBI): domain Eukaryota; kingdom Metazoa; phylum Arthropoda; class Insecta; order Coleoptera; family Chrysomelidae; genus Lochmaea; species Lochmaea crataegi. The sequence continues at coordinate 17,292,628 of OX387425.1, forward strand.
GGTGTCCAGAAATTCTTCTACCAAACTCAAACTACAGATACTAGATGTCTATCTAACCAAATTTACCTTCATCCAAAAGTACTTCCTGAGGGTTACTGGACAAGGAGAGCTCGAACAAAAATTTTATTTTGCGGTGAAGCTTCGTTTACTCGAAAAGGAATTTTTATTTACATAATGCACATCAGTAGAGTCGCTTGGGGTAAGAGTTCGCAGCGGGTAAATGTGCGCAGGCGCAGGCAGCTCTCTAATCCGATGTTGCCACTTCTTATTTTGGTAACATCTAACCTCACTTTTTGTTGACGAATGACTATACGATTTGTGTTGTGGGTTGTGGCACGGACTTTTTTGTTTTTATCATAAATCTAAATCTAAATTATTGGTACACTATTAAAATGTGATTAGCCAGGAATAAACGCTGGAGGGGCGCGACCGGAGAAGAAGTACAGGAATGGATGGAGGAGGAAATGGAGAGAAGGTGAGAGGAGTATGAGGGCGCGCTAAAAGGAGCGATTGCGAATAGGAGAGATTGGATGGACCGGAAATTCGGGGAGGTGAACTACTTCTTGACACAGGTGTTCACTGGCATGGTTAGGGGGAGAGAAGGACTCGATATGGCATGGGAGGTAGGAGTGATAGTTAGGGAGAAGACGACGGAGTGAGCGGAGAGTGTGCGAGGGACCGCCGCCCGTCTCAAAGTATGCTAGGGTAGGGATTCCGAGGCGGGGGTAACGGCGAGTTTGAGGTGGGTTTGGTTGGTAGGCATCCCCTTGGGGATGAGTCCAACACTGTTTGGGTCCTGGACCCATTCGAACATGAGTTTCACATCTCGACCCGAAAAAAAAAAGTTCCTTAGTATACACACTATAGTGATATAGCCGATTTCACTATTGTCGAATGTAATGTAAAAACGAAATTTAAATTTGAAATCTTAGAAAATCTACCATTTGTGATTTTGAAAGTCTATTAAGAAATTTGTCGGTTTATATATAAGTTTATTACAATTTCTACGAATGTGACGCCTAGTCACACCCGAAATTCAAAATAAAGACGAATTGCATCGACACATTTAAAGAACGTTCTACGGTAGTTTCGAGTAGTTGGCCATGGGAAGTTTTAGAGGTACACGGTGTTTTAACATTCTTTTGTTTAACTATCTTGATGCGTCATCGGTAGTAACGATTGTTACAGAGGCGTAACTAGATAATATATTAATAATCATTGGTTTATCTTTTTGGCAAAATCATGCTCACTGTAATTCATTTGAAATGCTTATAATAAAAAGCTACCGTCATCAAGTTCAATATTTTTTAATAGTACCTACTCAATACTGTCGTTTCGGTATAGTTGGTATTCAGTACTAAATTCAGTACGATGCAATGCGATAAATTTTATTATAAGTAGCTGGTAAAACATAATCCCATTGAACGTTATTAGGTTTGTTCCGACAACAATCTAAAACTGTACGACCATTTTGGCTATGACCACTTATTTTCTAATCATTGCTGACAGTTTCTGATTGTTGTTGGAAATTGAAAATCAAAACAGTAAAGTTGGCACAGTTGTTCGTTTGCCTTATATCGTTCGTTTGCTGTTTCAATCCACTGTCAATCAGTATCTTCTGCCACTTGATACCTAACAAATATTAAAATTTGTTTGTAAGGTTTGTAAGTCACATGTGATTAAATATACACTGCGCCGCTAAATTAACGCATAATTTAAAAATTACCTCAAAACTATCTCGTTATTAACGTTAATACTCCTAATAATAAATTAGCTAAAAAACTAAACAATATACTTAATAGTTATGGTGGTATATCTAAATACTCAATTGAAAATTCAATAGAACTAATCAAAAAATTAAAAACATACAAATTACAAGATAACTCTAAACTTATTTCATTTGATGTTACCAATATGTTCTCTAAAATTCCTCCTAAAGAATGCATAACACTTTGGTTAAAAAAATACTAGAGGATAAAAATATCAATCCAGGAATAATATCAGATATACTTAATTTGTTTGATGTATGTATTAATCAGAATTATTTTACTTTTGATAATAAGGTATATATTCAAAATGAAGGTTTACCAATGGGAAGCCCTATATCACCAATTTTAGCAAACATTTTTATGGACAGCTTAGAAAGAAAAATCTTTGAATGTAACATTTCAAAAAATATATTATTTTGGTATAGGCATGTAGATGACATATTAGCTTGTTTTGTAGGTAGTGAACGACAATTAGATATATTGTTCAATCATATTAATAATTTACATCCAAAAATTAAATTTACATTAGAAGTTGAAGAAAATAACTCAATCAATTTTCTTGATATTAAAATTCAAAGAGTCAATAATATACTTGATTTTTCAATTTACAGAAAACCAACACATACTGATGTGACTATACGATATAGTTCCAATCATCCCATGTCACATAAATTAGCAGCATATAATTCAATGATACATTTTCAGTTCCTATGAACAAATATAATTTTGATAGAGAAATTAATATAATTAAACAAATAGCCACATCCAACGGTTATCCATTACATATAATAAATAAATTAATTAATAAAAAAGAGGAAAAAGTGGCATTACAATTAATATTTCCTGAAAAAACTAGGGAAATACAAAATTACAAAACCATCACATATGCTGGTAATATTTCTAATAATATTGCAAAGATAATATCTTGTTCAACAAATACAGCAATTTCTTTTAAAACAGAAAACAATGTGAGTAAAAAATTGTTAAATGTAAAAACAAAAATACCCCCATTAAAAAAGTCTGGAATATATAAACTTAAAAGTCCAGAATGTAATGCTGTCTATATTGGTCAAACAATTCGAAATTTTGAAATTAGATACAATGAACACTCACGAGCATACAGATTAAAACAGCCAGATAAATCACATTGCGCAAAACACCTTCTTGACACAAAACATTCATTAACACCTAACACAGAACTAGAAGTACTGCATATTTGTGATAAGAAACAAGAACTAGATTTCCTTGAAGAACTAGAAATTAGAAGACACTTAAGAGACCCCACAATATGAAGTTGTCAATAAACGGATAAATCTAGGGAGCTCTCCACTATTAAACTGTCTTATTAAATAACAATTGTAAAGATCAGCAGATATAGTTTTCCTTGGTTTCCTATATCATTGCACAGTTATACTGATCTTAAATGGGAAAAAGATATCCAGGATATCCCCATAGGGCTAATAATACCTAAGCTTTAATATTTGTAAAATCATATCTTCTTCTTTTTTCTATTCATATATATTAAGTCAATCACAAGATAGGTCACTTACTATTTGGTCTAACCAAAATATTAAACATCAAGTAGGTATCACATAAAATATCATTCTGACGATGATATGTCAATATCGAAATAATTATCAATATCTTTTAATAATTTTCATAAATATTTTAATTAAATAGTGGAATTAATTAGAAACAGTTAGTTTCATTTATAACATTAATATGAGTAGATTCCACAAAGTAAGGGTCCAAACAGTAAATTCAATTAAATTAAATTTAATTAGAAACAGTTAGTTTCATTTAAAAAAGTGATACATCTGAGCTGAGACTATTAGATTCTGGCTGTCTATAGTCATCTAGAAAAAGGAGAAGATGATCCAAAATACTATATACCATTCCAGAATGACGTCACTGAAAGGTCGGACATATTGTTCTGGATGGCACATGTCATATTCTATTTAGTTTTCATTGTTTACTGGTAAACAACGGGTGATAGTTAGACTTTAATTAACAATTAGTTCTTAAAGCAATGCGGGAAGCAATAGTTAAGGTATCTTTTTTTCGATTTCCGGCTGTTTTAACGAATCGAGGTTCTACAAAGTCTGTCTGACAACCAACTAACTTCACTACAAGCTAGATTTTTCTAAAATACAGCACATGCGAAAACACACAAGGTTCAACTCCAACTAATCGAATCGGATACCCTCCAGCACAATATGGCTGACTTATCAAAGTCATGTGTTCTGGAATGGTCTATTGGATAAACTATATCTGCGTTACTAGATTCTTATACTATATTCGACTTGACAACACAGTTCAGTTATGACGAGAAAAATTCGGCATTGTGATTTATGTTACCTATATCAGGTATAATAAATGATGATTGACAAAAACAAAAATGGATCCCATTCAATCTGTACTGGATGTAATTTTTTCAGCTACATGTTTTCGAAAAAAAAAAAACTAATTTCTTCTCGTTATCTCCAGCCCACTCTGATCTTTTTTATGGGAAGTAATATTGGCACATTCATCCATTTGGTAATCCTCAGTAGAGAATAATTTTTCTCTACATCTACTGTCAAGTTCTCTAGATAACCTTTTTTAAATTTTTTCTCGAATTTCTGCGCTATTGTTCAAGATCCCTTGGATAAAATTTGCTTTATTTTGTTGTCATTTTTGTTTGGTTTCTTCTTTTTATAGTTAATGACTTTCGCTTCACCCAACAATTAATAGCCATCTGCTGATTATCTTCAGCAGCCCATTCTTCTAGATATTTTTTACATTGAGGACAATATCATTTTACAGATCTGTCACTTTTTTTACCGACCATGGAGGAACGGTATTCCCACCTCTACATTTTGTGATGAATACCCGCATAACTTTTTGGTTCGATCCATTTATTATTATTATTACATACACTGTGTTCATTTGAAAAGGACCCACCCTTAATATTTCAAAAATGGAACATATTAGAAAGAAATGCCGAAACTCGTCAACTTTTATCTTGAGGGGGACACTTTTTAGCGCTAATGCCATAAACGTCAGATCCACCCCCTCCCTACTGGAGATACCCCTTGAATTTTTTCAAATGGCAGTAGGTATCAAGTCATACCTCATTTAAAAGGTCTGGTAAATCTCTATTCAATCATTTTGTTTTGCCTTTGATTCCAGCCTTCCATTGTTATTTAATCGTTGTTTAAAATTGGCTCTCTTTCAACTTTTCGTATGCATCCGTATTAGGTTATGACCGAAAGACTCTTTAAAGAATAAAAAATGTACAAATAGTGAAAAGACAACTGTCAACAAGACATAAAACTGTTACTTAAGCATGTGTTCAAAGTGACCACCGTTAACATTTAGGCAATAAAAGTTGAAAGATAGCCATTTTTAAACAACGATTAAATAACAATGGAAGGCTGGTTCAAAGGCAAAACAAAATGATTGTATAAAGCTTCACCAGACCTTTTAAATGAGGTATGACTTGATACCTATTGCCATTTGAAAAATGTAAGGGGTATCTCCAGAAGGGAGGGGGTGAATTTGACGTTTATTTTTTGAAATATTAAGGGTGGGTCCTTTTCAAAAGAACACAGTGTATAAACAATGGCAGAGGGACAGAGGCAGATCACTTGTTGGAGGAGCAACTAATTTTTTTGGAGCCATTCGAGACACTTGTGACAATATACAGAGAAATTAGTGATAGAAGGTTACCGATTTTTTTTAAATGAACACTTTTTTAGAGCTTCTTACGTTCATATCTCACTATAGATTAGAAAAATCTGGAACACATCATTGGATTGACTTTTATACTAAGGAAATAAACAGAAACATCTAGAACTCTAAGGCCTAAAGCCTAAAATATTAATCTCTCAATGACTCCTCGGTAACTATGAGCAACATTACATGGACATGGTCCAACCAACCTGCAAACATTACATTGTAACAAAAAAAAGTTTAATTTCTCATAATTCTTACCTTTCAAAATCGGAATTTTCTGCCAATTTTTCTGAAACTTTTTTTTTGTATTTATCGTAATTTGGCATAGTTATGTGTTTTGACAACAGAAAAATTCATATAATCATTGATTTATATTAATTTTTTTCATTTATAAAGCATTTATCATTCAACAACCTGAACAGCCATAAAAAATGTCGGAACAGAACAAAGTTGTCTGAATGTCATGTCAAATGTCAAAACCAGCTAGTTCTGTGATCTGTGTTTCAAGCTAAAGGTGGGATTACGATGAGCGTTAAAATGCCAACTGAAAGAAGAAGTAGCTAAAGGTGGTTCATATTTCTCTCTGTTTCTGTTTCCATAGGAAAAATCTATTGAAAAATCGCCCATATGAGCAACCGGAATATATTATATCGCCCAAATAATCGCAAATCGCAAAAATGAAATTTTACTCGCAAGATGACTTTTAAAATCGCCCATTTTGCGATAAATCGACCGAGTTGGCAACCCTGAATGTAATCTAAGGTTAGTTAACTTTACGAATCTCCGACATGGTGCAAACCACACAATTTGTTATTAAATTTTACCGGTAGTTAACAAACCGCCGTTTAACAGAGTAACGGTTCAAGTGGCTGTTAGGATGATAAAATCGCGTTTTTAATCTTAACTCATTAATTGGAAGCTGAGAATGATAATGGGAAATCAATAGCAGACAAGAGAGAAATTTGCTCCACTTACTGAATACTTGAGAGAAGTATTTAATCTTGGAATGAAATATACCAAGAACGAGATAATAAGATGTAGGTCATTGTTTACTTATTCCGTCTAATACGCAGATTGAAATTAAAATTTATAGTTGGATATCTTGTCTAGTATTGATATCCCATTATCATTCCCATTTTCCAATTATTAAGTTAAGATAAGATTAAAAACGCGATGTTTTTAATACTCTAGAATAAATAATTTTCCAAAATATTTCAGTTAATTGCCTACAATCCGAAAAAAAGTTTCACCTGTATCGTGGTTTCATGAAACCACACAATTATTTTTTTTGGAAATTGAGTATAGTGAAAAAATAAAAATTTGATCTGTTTTTTATTCTGGACGATTTTTCTTAGAACCTATAGATTTGGTGTATCTCGGAAGGTGATGAGGTTAATGACTTGTCTTTCTTATCGGCTTGTTCTCATTTTTTCTAAATTCAACTAGATAATGTATGACTTTTGCTTCAAAATATCTCTGAAAAGAATAAAAATAATCATTTTGGAGACAAAATTGGTATATAAATCCATTTTGTAGCCTTCCATATAATATATTGTTACGTCGGACTTGTACTGAAGATATATGTCAAGATCCATGAAGAAAAAGAAGAAGACAAACATCTGGACTCATCAATAGAACTGTCATCGAAAAGTCGAGAACTGTCTGGAATATGTATAAAGTATAAAAAGACGTTAGTTGGTTTTTAAAGTATTTGAGATCTGTGTTCTGGTAATGAGACGTTATTGGAATTGAATTGTTGGAGGGGTAAAGAATTAAAGAAAGTAAAAGGAGTAACAATATAATAATAAGTCTCTTCTTCTACTGTGTGTTTTGGTTTGTTTACATTTTCTAGTTTCAACTAGAGAATTGATGTAATTTGCTTCAAAGTAGGTGTGGAAAGAAAGAAAGAATAAAAAAAAGTCATTCATTGATATGCCCTGTATTGCACCTGTAAGCTTTTTAAGATTCATTGAACTGGTTATTGATAGCTGATTGATGAAATTCAGTTTGACATTATAACAAAAAAAAAGAGATTCCAAGTATACCGACAAATAACCCAATAAAGAACCTATCAACATCACCTGATTGATAATAGCGAACCTAATAAACACAAAATCACCTTTTGTCGGAGAATAAATAATTATGCAATAGCGGCTAACACCTTTTTGTCTAATTATGAGTTACAAAGACGTCTTCAGTGTATGTTTTCATCGGAATAATATACGGTATAATTAAACGGTAGTGCTCAGCAGGGGTCGCTGCTGTTCCAAAAGACGACACGCTGTTTTACAATCGATAAAACATGCCTCGACCCTCGCGTACCTGCTGATGCTCTCACTGCAACTCGATACATTTCTTTTTTGATCAATGAACAATGAGTTATTTGATTTTTTTAATTTTCAAAAAAATGTGTTAATAAAGTTATCTTTCCAATTATATTTGAAAGATTTACATAATTTGATTTCAGTAGGATTTAGATCTTACTGTCAGCTTCCTCAGTGGATCTTAATACCATTGAAACCTGTGGAGGATAATAGAAATTAGGATGAAATGTATTTTTCATTCATTCATTCATTCATATATTTGGGTTGTGCTCATTAGCCCAGGTACTTGAACTGATTCTTTGTACCATTTCCTATGTTATCTACTTCCATTCTAGAAACTTCATGTCTTCTATAAAGGCCACTAGTTTGACTGGAGGGATTTTCAGTAGCTGTGATGGTTGTATTAATTCCTCTCCTCAAGCGCGCATACCTAACAACATCAGCACAGCACCGACAAGGCACGTAAACGCCTCAACCACAACACATTTCTCAGAGATAATATTTTGGGGACGGCGTGCTTGTGGTTTGCTGATCCTTTGCCGACGTCGTAGACTCACTTATCAGCACATTTCGGCTAGTACAGTACAGTTCAATATCTCTGACAATATAAAGTGAAGCCTATAGTCGGGTATCGCGGCGGTGGTGATCCCGTGTCGATGCGTTAAGTGAACCCATACACAACCGACGAGTTGCCCACTCGACGGTGCTGTGACGATGCTTATCAGGTGCTGTGCTGTTAAGTGAGCTTCGGCCTTTATGGACCGTTTTCAAGAGAAATCAATTTTAATTTGCCGTATTTTCTGCATTCTATATTATTATTGGATTACTTAACAGTTCCTAGTTGGCTTTGACAAATCAACAAGAGAGAAAGGTAAAATTATTTTAATTTTTCTTCAAAATGGTTAATTATTACCATGAAAAAAAAATGCTGATATGCATTTAATCTATGGTGAGGTGCAATGAAAAGCTCGTGCAGCCGAGCGAAGAAGACATTCCAATCGATCAGCATTCACGGCTCTCACCAACGTCTAAGAGAAATTGGCTCAGTAGTACCTAAAAGTACTGAATCTGGCAGGCACCCAAATGTTATAGAGGTATACGAAAATTATATTTTGAAAGAAATAGAGCAGAATCCGGAGTTTAGTACTAGAAGTCTCGCGGCTATGTATCCTGCAACTAAAGTTTGTATCGAGGTTCGTATATCTTGTAATGCTTATTACACAAATCACTGATTTGCCTATTTTGTCTTTTAGTATGCTTCCCAAAACTACACGAGGTCCAAGAGTCACTTCAGACCAAATGGAATGTATGTTGCGGATAACAAGCAATTGCTGTTATCAGGAAGAACACTTCCTTTGAATATGCTTGAAGCAGATACAGCTTGGAATGAACTACCAAAAAACCTTAATTCGATGCGTGGCCCCTCCAAAACAGTAGAAGAATGGAGGTGATTCTTCATTGAATATAAATCCAAAAGAAAAAAGAAAGCTAGAGAAATAATTGTGAATTTACAACACACTGGAGGAGGAGGAGGCAAGCCAAAGCAGCTTAGTTATATGGAAGAAAAACTGATGTCACTAATAACTGGTTTAGATGTATTGTCAGAAGAAGTTAACTTGATATCAATCCCTGTTGCTGATGAAACCTATTCAAACTACCAGTTTCAAGAATTTTAGGAAAATGTGATGGACTCTGAACCTATTGAGAATCAGCCCGGTACTTCAGAAGTAATGGGTAATGTTGACATACTAAAGTTTGTAGTTTAAATGTAGTCCAGTAAAAGACAACCACAGTTGGAGCTAAAGCTATAAAATTCAATTAGTTTGGAAGGAATCATTGAAATTATGTTAAATAACAATGTATTTGTAGGTGTTCAGGCTTTTTTTTAAATAAGAGATTTCAAAAAGGGCTCAAATCTTTTTATATTACATACTTATTTAATTTTTTTATAGGAAATTATCTAACTGAAGAAACTATAGTGGAAGATGTTCCTACAGTTTCAAATGATAAAATGTCAACAGCCACAGCCATATCCAGCCTACATTGGTGAAAATCCGCACGCCAAAAAAGATACGAAGCACCAAAGATTTAGCATAAATGTCTGGATATGTGCAATTGGCAATCAACTACTGGAACCATTAGAGTTACTTGGCTGTTCAACAGGACAGGATTACCTTAACTTTTTGCAAAATGATTCACCTGATTCAATGGACGACGTTCTTCTAATGACATTAGGCATAGCAAAATTTATGGTTAATGCACGATGGTTCTCCTACTCATTTTAGTCGAGTTAAGATACAAAATACATCGCCTGTTGGAAATTTGGAAATATTACGATTTAGGGATCAGTAAAACTTCAATTTTAAAAATACTGCACCTGGAGAAGTATCATCATTACCATTTTACTTCGGTGCAAAATTTATTGCCAGCAGATCTACCATTAAGATACCAATTTGCAAATGATATCCGAAACAGGCAAAATCTGAACCACACCTTTGTTGATAGAATATTATTTACCGTCGAAGCCACCTTCACACGCCGTGGTGTTTTTAATTTAAGAAACAATCATGTCTGGGAAGTTGAAAATCCCAATGCTAAAAAAGAAAGGCATTTCCAAATTTCCAACATGAATTTAAAATAAATGAATGGTGTGGGATCATTGGTAACTATTTGTTAGTGCCATACGAGTTACCCCATAATTTGAATGGTGATAATTACTTACATTTCTTGCAAAATGGCTTCATTGATTTATTGGAAGAATTGCCACTGAATTTGAGGCAAAATATGTTGATTGTGCACCGCCACATTATACGAAAGCAGTCAGAAGATATTTAAACACTATCTTTCCTGAACGCTGGATTGATCCTTCCCTTGGCCATCATGTAGCCCAGAATTTAATCCTCTCGATTTCGGTGTATGGGGTGCAATGAAGCAACTTGTTTATAAGAATGTCATAAATACTCGCGACGAACTTTGGCAAGAAGTAAATAGAGAAGCATTGTCTTTTGATCCAATGACGTTATTTAAGATGAGACGATCTTTTATGAAACGTATGGATAAGTGCATCGAAGAAAATGGTGGACATATCGAACATTTACTTTAGTTATAATGTTATTTGTATAGTTTACTTTTTCTCAATTTGTTTAATAAATAAAATGTATCCTAATTAGGATTTCAGTTTGAAGTACCATACACATTTTTGATGTTAACTGCTGGTATACTCTAATACTGAAAAAGAAAATAACTACATTTTTCGAACAAACTTTAATTAAACAATAATCATGTTGTTAATCACTAAAATGTGATTATCTCTAAAACCGTTAAGATTTGGGGATACTAACAAATATACCGTTTTTTAATAAAATGATCTGAACTGTAGGCCATTTTGTAAAACTGAACAAGAAGCTTGTCATCAGTCAACGTCACGATCAGTGAACAGTGTTGTAACACTAACATCTGAAATTATTGTATTTATATTTGTAGTTTTATAAAAATTGCGTTTTCTATTATTTGTTATTGCTCAATAAAATTTTATGAATTCAACAAGAAGGTTTAGGAGTTTTATTTGTTAAACATACATCTGTGAGGAATTAAACTGCACGTCCTTTGAAGGAGAATTTTGTTTTGGTTGAGTTTAGCTGAGCAGAGAAAAAAATCTACAAATTTATTTTCATTTCAATTTATATACTATAAAAAAATCAACCCACGTTTCAAATAGTCCACAAAGAAAAATAAAAAATATTAATAATATAGGCAATACGTTATACACGCACGTATAACATCGAACCTGCATAAAATAAAAATATTAAACATAACATTACAAATTGGCGTACAGCGTGGAACATTTGGTGTATTAAAAACAATACATCAAAATTTGGCTCACCAGCGTGGGGCAATAACATTTCATTACAATTTGGCTCACCAACGTGGGACATTAACGTAATATAACATTTCATAACAAAGTGGCATCAACGTGACACTTTTAACATAACATAACAGTACAATTACTCAAGGACCACCCTGTATAAGTGAATTTTGAGTTGATATTTACAAGCATCAGGGGAATTGACAGAAATCGCGGAATATTACCACTTTATTAAAAAAAGACAACAAAAAATTTTTGCGATATTAAAAATGTTTAAAATTCGTAGTAATGGGATTTTACTGCCACAGTCCGTTTTGTGATGAAATCATTCTGTTGCCTTCAAATAAAGTAATGAAATTTTCGAAAATCCACTTTTCAAAACAAAACATACTCATAACTAGACTGCTGCTAATTCATATGGAATGTTTTTAATTCCTGCGTCTAAGAATATCGAAAGCCAACGCTATGAACCGATTATCGATGCCTTTTTGCGTAGAATCGTAAAAACAAAAAATTTGTCAAATGTCAGAATTTCCTTCTCGTTAATTTTGAACATTAATAAATGAATTATTATTGTATTGATCGTTCCTTGAACGTGCCTGTAACAACAGGTAGCACGTTATATAATAAAAAAAAATCTAATCAAACAACTCGAAAACTAGTAAACGATCTTTTTTAATCTACCAGTAGTAATAACTCACTTCCCAGTTGCCCTCCGAGTCCGAAGAGATCGGAGTAACAAGAGTAGTACCGGACGATACTCGTTTGTCTGCTAACAAATGACGTTCGCAATGCGAATCAAAGAGTACGCTGATCGCAGCCGCCCTCGTTTTTGCTGCGATTCAGTGTGTGAAAACAATGGCACATCGCTACGACCGCATTCTCCCTTTGATGCGCCGCCAACATCAGGTATGCCGCGACGTCGTTCGCAGTATCCAACTTTTCTTCTTTTAGTTTAAACATTTTTCCTTCAGGGATGGATCCGCATTTTGTTACAATCTAATGTTTCACGTGTTAATTACCGGTGAGCGAAACCGGCTTGAGATCGTACAAAAAGAGAACAATTCAATGCCATAAAAGACTTCTAATAGATAATCAATTGAAAATCGAATTATACCATGAAACACAAAAGGATAATTCGTCCATTGTTTATTTCCGCCAAACAGGTGACGACAAAAAGTTATTAGAAAAAAGTATATATGTGCTATATTAAAATCTCTTTATATTATTTAAGGTAAAATAAAGGAAAGAGGGAAGTAATTGGAGAAACGGTGGACAAATGGTGAAGGAGGGAATCCCTAAGGACACAAACTGAGCTCATTCCTCGTGTTTGCAAATGAACATCGAAAGGGGGTATAGAGGCCAAAAGATCTTTATACTCTCAGATAGTCAGGCAACACTGAAATCTTTAGATCAGATCTAGACTGTTCTGGAACTGCCTACAAAAACTCTTATCAAAAACTGCTGCAGATGATTGTACATCTCGGTAGATTCAAACTAAATATCAGACGTAGGTACTGTAGGACATGTGCCAAAACAGGAACACAGCAAACTCCTGGTCAAAAAACCTTCGGAATCGCTGACTAATGAAATATTAAAGCTCAGCAGGGGCCAGAGAAGGAAAGTGACAGGATTACTTACCGGTCACTGTGCCCCAAAGAAGCACATGCATACAATTGGCTTATATAGGGAGGAATGTATCTGTCGGTTGTGCATGGAAGAGGAGGAAACAGCCTCACACATAATCTTCGAATGTGAAGCACTGTGTCTCATTGGATATATAGACTCCTAGGTCTAGAGTACCCAAGGGAGGATTACTCCAAGAAACACCTAGTGAAAAAACTGTTGAGTCTGATAACGGCTACTGGTCTCTTCACATAAACACTACAACCAAGAGCACAAAAAGCCTAAAGGCTGAAATGCAGAGGTCTCGAAGCCTCTGACTGGTGGTGCCGAACCAATCAATCAATCAATCAAGTAATTGGATTCCAAGTGCTAACTTATTTGGTACTACTGAAGAATGAGAAATTAGTTTACGCATGTAGATTGCAAATCCAAACTTCCGAGTACCAATCAGCATTTTACTTTCATGTTTAACCTCAACCAAGGGTTCAACATTATACAATTTATCGGGATGGGTAATAGAATAAGTATAGAAGCCAGTAGTGCAATTCTCGAATCATTCGAAAATATACGAATGAAAATTTTCTAATGGAAACTATTGACAGTATTCCTGAAACCCTTCGTTTTGTACCATTCGAATTCAATTCTTATTCGAAATGAAGTCGAATGTTTGTCCGGCAACGGTATAGAGGCCAAAAGATCCTTTTCTCTCAGATAGTCAGGCAAGACTGAAATCTTTAGATCAGATCTAGACTGTTCTGGAACTGCCTAAAAAAACTCTTATCAAAAACTGCTGCAGGTGGTTGTACATCTTGGTAGATTCAAACTAAACATCAGACGTACTGTAGGACATGTGCCAAAACAGGAAGACAGCAAACTTCTAGTTGCGTTTGCCGCATTGGGATTGGTATTGCTAAAATTACCATTGTTCTCAAAAAGTGTTGATCAGGCATATTTTCATCTCGATGATCAAATTGAGGGTTATGCATTTAATATTGCAGCCTTCGCTAGACCTGCCAACGTGACTTAATAGGCAAGTTCATCTTAATTTGTAATAATCACGATTTAATAAACGTATTGTCAAATTTCGTCCGCAAATTTGCTTATGCGTAATACATCGTGAATATGGTTTTATAGACTTGTGTGAAAATAAGACATTCTTGCATTCGAAATAATGGACGCATGATTCGAGAACTGCACCTCAGGCTGATTGATTCATTACCTACTTAAGGTTTTAATTCCTCGGCACCTCAATCCTTATGCTTTTTCTGCACTTGGTTGTATCGTTTGACAGTCTTTTCACAAGATCCTTCTTGGAGAAATCCTCCCTGATCTAGTCCCAAGAGTTCATATCTCCAATGAGTCAGTTCTTCTGATCTGAGGAGATTTTCATTTACCGACACGTGTCGATAATTGGATGATGCATGGTTGGTTTTCATTAAAATCAACTATTTCCAGAAACGAGTGATTACGTCTGTTATTCTGGAATTAATATGGGTGCTGGTTCCTTCGTTCCAATTTCCATTGTCTTCCATTCTGTATGCAGCCATCTTCGCCTCCGCCGTAAAATGCAGAGCTATAGGCGAAAGATAAAATATAGTTTCCAATGCAACGTCCTTCTCATCGTACCCATATTATGCACAGACAGGTGAGCTCCTGCAGTTTCAACTGTTCCAGTATTAGCACATAAAATACTAGATACTGTTCAAAATATATTTTTGGACACTCTGTGTTATCATTTCTACCAGCTTGTTTTATTCTACTATGCTTTTCACTTCTCACTATTTTTTTAAGACCATCGCCTCACTTTTTTCTTGATTGATTGATGGATAAAACTATGAAAAACCATTGGTCGATATTCACCAAAGCAAAACTGCCTAGATTGGGCTTCCATCTGCTTTCCCACACTCTATATCTTGATCCAATAACTGTCACATGTTGATATTCCAGAGGGTTGTTACAAAGAGAGATATTTGACACAAAGTGAAGTAATGTAGGGACATATTTAATTCAATTTTTACAAAAAAACTTGTAATGACCAGCTATATGCAGATAATTTACTTAAAAGTTGCTTACTTCCTTCATTATAATGACAAGGAATCATTATTTTCACCCCTATGATTTTACATTACTAAATTGTTTTTGCTAGATAATATGTATACCGGTATTTTTTTTTAAATTAATGTTTAAAAAAATGTTTTTGTCCTCGAAGCACTTCTGATATGCGCTGGTATTGCCTTGAAAAATGCAGTGTTTATCTACTCAATTGTCGCAAACCTCCATCATTTTCCCTTAAAATTTTTACATAATATAAAATTTTCTATAATCGTAAAAAAAGGATAGAACCAAAAACATTTTTGTTCGAATTATAATGAATTTACAAGGGGAAAAACTAAAGTCAGTTTTGCATAATAATAACTACCTTACAGAATTTATAAACAAAAACGTTAGCAGCATGGGAAATAAATTATGCTTAATACCCAATAATAGTAGTAATTATAATTCAACAAATATAAATTTCAAGACCTTCTAGGCATTCATTTTCTCTAACGTGGTTGTAGTTTCTATTGAGTATCTTTGATTGTCTTAGGGCCGGTTCCACCACCTCTGGTTAAGAGTTCTAGTTATGGTTAAAGCCTGCAGATATCCTAGAATTCCTCCGGGAAATAGGACTGAAGGAGCTACTAGTCTCTGAGACTTTCCTCAGGAACTAAGTAGAAGTAAGGGGGCGCAATAGATCTTTTAGGTCTCAGTGAATGTCACCCCAATTTACATACATACATACATACATACATACATACATATGGTTAATAAGAGGTTTGCTGTTCTATGACTGCTTGCTTCTTTATAACCATAAGCTAAAGTTCTTTGACCAAAGGATAAAGTAACAGATACTTTGAGCTCTTGTTGAGACTGTAACCACTGGTTAACTTAATTTTGGTGACATTTGACTTTACAATCTTGACAATTGTAAATAAAATAGTTATTTGTGTATTTAGAGCGTAAAGTAACAGATTGCCGCTTGAGAAAGAATGTTGCCGCAGCGCGGCGATCTTTTGAAAGCGGCAATTTTATTTTACGCTCGAAAAACACATAATTTTTTCTACAGTCGCCCTTTTAATAATGAAAACAGTTTTTAATATTATCTTAGGTTATAATAGGAGTGGTAGAATAATCGTCATTTTCGCTACTCATCATGATCAACCTTAAAAAGATCTACTGACCATTGATGTTAAAGAATAATCGATTTTTTTATTTAAATTGATTATAATATTCTTACAATCGATTTTTAGTTATCGATTTTTATAGTAATATTAATCGATTTTTAGTAAGTCAATTTTATAAATTACGTGTTTAAATCGATTTTCGGAAACGGCTCGTATTATTTATTGAGTATTTTTCAAAATGTTGACAACTTTTGACGATTATTGACCATTTCTCAAAATTTTGACAATTATTGACCATTTTTCAAAATTTTAACAATTATTAACCATTTTTGAAAATAATTGTCCATTTTTAACAGTTTTTAACAATAATTGACAATTTTTAACCATTTTTTATGGCTTTTGACCATTTTTCAAAATTTCAGACCATTTTTCAAAATTATCGACCATTTTTTATTATTATTGACAATTGTTGACAATTATGGACCATTTTTCAAAATTTTTGACCATTATTAACCATTTTTCACCATCTATCAAATTTTTTGACAATTTTTCAACTATTTTTCAAAATGTTGACAATATTTAACAATAATTGACCATTTTTGATAGTTTTTGACAATTATTGGTCATTTTTGACAATTTTTCAAAAATTTTAACAATTTCTCAATAATTTTAACAATTTTTCAAAATTATTGACCATTTTTGATCGTTTTTGACAATTATCGACCATTTTTCAAAATTTCAACAATTTTTGACAATTATTGACCAATTTTGACAAAAATTGTCCACGTTTGAAAATTTTTGGATTTTGGACAGTTTTTAAAAATAATTGACAATTTTTAACCATTTTTGATAGTTTTTGACCATTTTGGACAATTTTTAAAAATTTTAGACCATTTTTCAAAATTATCATATTATCATTTTTGATAATTATTAACAATTGTGGACCATTTTTCCAAATTTTTGGCCATTTTTGACAATTATTCACCATTTTTGACCATATTTCAAAAACTTTAACAATTTTTGATAATCATCAACTATTTTTCAAAATTTTGACAATTTTCAACAATAATTGTTCATTTTTGATAGTTTTTGACAGTTTTTCAAAATTTTTGACAATTTTTCGAAAATTTTAACAATTTTTCAAAATTTTTGACCCTTTTTCAAAATTATTGACCATTTTTTTGACAATTATCGACCATTTTTCAAAATTTTAACAATTTCTGACAATTATTGACCATTTTGACAAAAATTGTCCATTTTTGACAGTTTTTAAAAATAATTGACAATTTTTAACCATTTTTGATAGTTTTTAGCCATTTTGGATACGTTTTCAAAATTTTAGACCATTTTTCAAAATTATTGATCATTTTTGATAATTATTGAGAATTGTGGACCATTTTTGACCATTTTTACCACATTTCAAAAACTTTAACAATTTTTGATAATCATCAACTATTTTTCAAAATTTTGAGAATTTTTAACAATAATTGTCCATTTTTAATAGTTTTTTAAAATTTTTGACAATTTTTCAAAAATTTTAACAATTTTTCAAATCTTTTGACCCTTTTTCAAAATTATTGACCATTTTTTATAGTTTTTGACAATTATCGACAATTTTTCAAAATTTTAACAATTTTTGACAATTATTGACCATTTTGACAATAATTGTCCATTTTTGAAAATTTTTGACCCTTTTTGATAGTTTTTGACAATAATTGACCATTTTTGAAAATTTTTGACCATTTTTGACGATTTTTCAAAAAATTTTGACCATTTTTCAAAAATTTGTAAAAGTTTTTGACAATTAATGACAATTTTTGACAATTTTTGGAAAATTTTTACCATTTTTCAAAAAAAATTCAGAATTTTTGACAATTATCGACCATTTTTCAAAATTTTAACAATTATTGACAATTTTTGACAGTTTTTGACAATTTTTGACAATTTTTGACAATTATTGACCATTTTGACAATAATTGACAATTTTTGACAGTTATTGACCATTTTTGACCATATTTTATAATTTTTGACAATTTTCATATAATTTTATTTTATTTTGAATCTAATACATTGTCAAATATTCACCAATTGAGTTAATTCGGAGGGCGTGATTTGATTAAATAAGCGAGCGAAAAAGATTACTTTTTTGCGCTAGAGCGTAAAGTAAAAATCCTCGGCATTTGTCGACTTTAGGATTTCATTTGAATATAGTAATTAGTCATTTTACGCGCGACTGTAGAAAAATTTATTTTGGTCACAGCACATCTCCATATATTTGTAAATAAAAGACGTTAGCTCTTAATATAGATCCTATAAAGTATCATAATAAAAATAATTATTGATCCCGGATTTGATGGCTCAGATGAGGATTCTTTCCCATGCCTCAACCTCGAAGACCAAAATTAATCCGAGAAAGGGTAAATTATTATGAAATTCTCAGATGTAAATGTAAAATTACCAAGAGTCGTATTAATATTTAAAGCTGGATGCTTTAATTGTTTTAATGATGCAGGAGTGTATGTTGCCCAGTTATTTTCTGGAAGTAATTCTGCTTCTTTTTCTCCTTCTGGTTCATACTCAATGATAATACTTTCCTAAAAAGTATTTAGAATAATAGTTCATAAGGTGTATCTGAAAGTACCTACACTTTCACAAAACTGGATGCAGGTTTCAATACAATTTCACTATTTATAAAGCAAATAACAAACAAATCCTCAAGCTTACCATGTCTCTTAACTCCTGCATATCTTCATTTGGTTATGGTGAATAAGAGTGCTGTCGATAACTGCATCCAGCTACAGGTGCATCTAAAATTAAAGAAATTAAAAATATTTACGATACCCAAATAACAATAATACCTTCCATTGCATCACAATCAAAGTCATTTGTTCCTCCTGTGATAGTTTCGGCACCCAGTTCATAAATTTTAATGGATATTTCTGATATCCCTGGTGCTTTGTATCAACCTCCTCCTGTTCCCATAACGTTTTTTGCTTTTCTTGGGCATATTCTCTTCGTGCCGTTTTTTTTTAAGCAAATTCCATTTATTATGGAGTTGTGTGGCTGACCTTCTGTCATAAATGCCGGAACAGTTTAGCTCAGCGGCAATTTTACCCAACATTGCTGCTTTACCTTCCAGGTTGCAGAATCTGTGCTTTTATTTTCAATGATTTTATAATATTTTTTGGTTAATACCAACAGAGCATCAATTTCGGTTTTTAAAAAAGTTTTCCCCTACTTTTTTCTTTGGTTACTTTTATTTTTTGTTCTTCCACATCATGTTTTACTTTGTCTTCCATTTTGAATAAAAACAATCTTATAAAACAAGGTGCTTTAACCAAACTTTTATCTGAAATTTTTAGGCGGAACAGACAAATGTTGTACAATATCTTTATAATGGATAAAGAGCAGTAGCCCTTATTAGGCTCAACAGTCTTTTCACTAAGTCCTTCTTAGAGAAATCCTCCCTTGGATACTCTAGTCTTAGGAGTCTATATTTGACCAAGAGTTTGCTGTGTTCCTGTTTTGGCACGTGCCTCCAGTATGTCTGATGTTTTGTTTGGATCCACCGAGACGTACAACCACGTGCAGCATATTTTGATATTCCAAATACTGGTTCAGGACCAGAGAATGCAATTTCAAACCCTAGCTTTGCTCTTCATTGCTTACAATACTCTTGTGCCCCGAGACTCACTTAAGAGTGACTCTATTGTGGTTTGCCAGGGTAAAAGTTTTTTAAGGCAGACCCAGACCAGTCTAGATCTGATCTGGGGAGATGCTAAAGATTTCAGTGCTGTCTGACTATCTGACAGTATGAGGATCTTTTGGCCTCCATACCCCCTTTCATTGTTCATTTGTAGATAGCGTAGAATTCTTTCTGGAGTACAAATGCAAAATTCCCCAACGATGCGTGGACATTCCACCTGGGTCTGGCACCATGGACTCCAGCTCATCCCAGTTTAGCTGGATATGGGAGGGTTGGTTGTCGTTAATTGTGGCCAACATGTTATCACTTCTCATTTCAAGAAGCGAATTTGAGATAACATCTGTGATTCTGGAATGACTATGGGAGTTGGTTCCTTCGTGCCAATTCCCATTGCATTCCAGCCTGTGTGCAGCTATTCTCGCTTCGGCCTTAACATGCAGAGCAAGAGGTGGAAGATTGAGAATGGCTTCCAATGCCGCAATACCAATAGGTAACCATGGGTCTTACCACAGTTGTGTATACAACCAGTGAACTATCCGTGGATTTAGTCCTCATGTGTTTCCTATCGTCCGTTTGGCAGCCATTAGGGCCAACTTCACTTTGGAAATTGAAAAAACATTTGTGGTTTAGTTCCTATTTATAACCAAAAATGAATATACAAGGAACGTACAGAAGATATTTCTCAAAGTAGTTCCAGCTCTCCCCCTTTTAACGACCCGGGCCCGACCTTGGGCCTTACAAAACAAACAATCCGCATGGAGACAAGGAACTGGTTGCGAAATCACTGGAAGGCTCTACAGGGTCTCAGGCAGTCCAAGCTCCTATTGAGGGGATGGACTAATGGACATGCTAGAGCTGCTCTAGAACTACCAAGGAGTAGGTTAAAGAAGATAGCAGGACTCCTAACAGGACACTGCTGTCTGAGGAAACACCTCTGTAACCTAGGTTTGGAGGAAAGTCCCCTATGTAGGGGTTGCGGCATGGCTGACGAAACGTCGTACCATGTTCTCCTCGTATGTCCACATTGGGATGTGTTACGCAGGCGAATCTTCGGAGTCCCTGTTATGGGTCCCGGGGATATAAGCAGGCATCCACTGAAGAGGATTGAGTCCTTCGTAGAGGGACTCGGCTTCATGGTTGCATAAATAGCAGGAATGGCACAATGGGCCCGCCAGTGGCCTCAGTGCCGGAACCTTGGCTTGAGTTTTCCTTGGCCAAGGTTCGCCTGACTAATATAGTAGTAGTAGTCCAGCTCTCTACTTTTTGTTTTCTTTTCAAATATTATGTGAATATCATTGTGGTATAAACTTGGTGGCATCCAGCTTAATAATAATTGCTCATTTTGTTCCACTGATAGTGTATAAGATCATTTTTTTATGGCATTTCAACGACAAAACGCCAATATATAGGTACCTAAGTGAATATTAAGCTTGTATGTTGAAAGAATTCTGGCGAAATTGGAAACACGGGCTAATGATCAGGTTAGAATATTCTTCTTGTCCTTAATGATACTTTTTGTGGCGGAACCTATTATTTTTTAACACCTTTTAAAGTTGAAATTAATTTTTATAGGTGCTCACACCATCTAGCATACTTTTATGGTAATAACTATTTGCGAGAACCTATAATAACACCTCGTAAGAGTCGGTTGGTAACGATACTTTTTTATAGGTCAATGTCAATTGATATTTCTTTGTTTTTTTTTCTGTAAACTTTCTTGTTCTTTGAGCTGGTTAGATTGAAGTATATCTGACAATAGTGAATCCGACGAAATGATGACATTGTTGATGTTTATATTCTTCTTTCTTGCTGTAAAATTGTTATAAAATTACTACTTATGAAAATGTAGAAAAACTTTTTGAAAGACTATTGAGTTTTGAATTGGGTTGTGAGAAAAATATGAAGTAAATTGATGTTATGCTATGAGAATACAATGACAAATGACGAAAAACAATAAATTATCCTAACGTTGTCAGATTTTAAATGCGACGTTAACGTTTTTTGAGAGAACTTTTATCTATTTCACGACATGATTTTATCGAGTCGTTCAATGTCGAATACAATTCGATCGTATCGGATCATCCCATTCTATATTTTACGATCGAATTGAAATCGGGTGTTCTCGGATTTGGACAGCAATTTTGATACGAGTCTTACAAAGTGAAGTTAGCCGAAAATGTTTTTTGATCTTGTCGACAGAAAAAAAGTTCAAAAAAGTAAATTTCTTAAAAATATAACTCTTTATTATATATTACCATTTTATGCTATGTCCTTTTAAGACAAGTCAACTATTTTTTCTTATATTTAGTGTCCAATAAATTATCAACAGATAAAGAAAATATATATAATTTTTTAATTAAAATTTCGTTAGTAGAAAAAATATTGTATGCAATTTGTGTGTTGAGTTCCTTTTTTGACTCATGTGATCGTAGCATTAGCCTTCGGCTCATGCTTATGACAAAATTCACATTCGTCAAAAAAGGGTCAGTTTACACACTTGTAGCATAATAACTATATTGCATAAAAAATTAGGTACTTCTCTTGATGTTATTTTCGTAAATGCGCAATAATCGGCAGAAAACACATAAGACTTTTTATTTTTTGTTAGAAATTAGAATGCGCAGGTTAGAATGTGACAGGTAATGCCAAATATCATATAAGTTTCAAAATAAGTAAACGAATTCGACTGGTCCATACCTATCGAGTGAATCGACTCATATTTCTACGACTAATCGAAAAATAGAATCTCTGATTGTCAATTTTGGTAGGCCCTTACGATGGTAAAATAGAATCCTGCGGCAGACGAGGAATAAGTAAAAATTGGGGAAAAAATGTATTTTGGACATAAGGATATCAATTACATTAATTTTGAGATAATACTACATTGCGTATCTAGTATTAAAAACAATATATTCCCGACGACGATGTAGATTCACATGTCATCTTAAATTTATTGCCAAATAAATCCAAGGCAAAATATGAATACGCTTACAAACGTCTCATGGAATACTACCAGGCAAAAAAGACGAACTTTCAATCTGAAAATGTCATTAATGCAGATTTTTTCGATGTATCTATAAAGTGGTAAGCATATACGTAATGGTCAAATTACTCCTTGTTGTGAGCTACTCTTAGTACAAAAGAAGATATTGATATTACAAAATATTCGAAATTACGTACAGGAAAGTATAGTATAGCCCGAAATAAACAGTACTGAACTTGCAATTATTTTATTGTTTTGAAATACATATTATTGACACTTTATTACATATCTTCTAAATGTGCTCCTCTTCGCTCAAGACAAACTTCATACCGATGTTCCAAGTTTCTCATCATGTTATGGAATAAGGGTTGTCTCAGGTCCGTGAAGAAGGCTCTAACGGCATCCTTTAATTCATCGATGGTTTTTGGTGCCCGTTTAAAAACAGCAGTTTTAGCCATGCCCCAAATGTATGCGGCTGGAGAATGTGAAGGATAAGGGAAGTCAGAAAAATCGTGAAATGAATCTACTTTGAAAATGTTCCTGAAGAAATTGACGAACTGTGACAGCAGTATGGCAAGTTGCCCCGTCCTGCTGAAAAAATTGGTCTCGAAATGCCAAATTACGTGCACGACCGAATTGACATAGATCGGGGATAAAGCGGATAAAATTTGTATGTACCTCTGTTGATTAAGTGTGACTTGCCTACCATTCTATTCGATAAAGTACGGACCAATGATTCCGTGTCCCGAAACTGCACACCAGACACTCACTTTTGCAATATGTAAAGGAACTTCTTGAACCTCATCTGGTCTGGCAAAACCCAGAAATCGATCTGTGCGACGATTTACATAGCCCGACAAATGAAAATGTGCTTCAGGATTTTCATACTGTAACTGGTGCAATATTCCACTCTACTGCGATAATCCCGAGGAAGTAATTATTGATGTACCTTAATCACATACGATAATGCACCCAGCTCCTTCAGGATTCTTTTCAAGGAAGATCTTGTTAGGCCAAGATGCAACGCTGTGCTTGTCTGACTGGCTTTCGGATTTTCTAAGATTCGCTCAAAAACACGTTCATGGTTATTGTTGTTGTTGTTAACTGTCCTGGGACGCCCCGAGTTTCCTTTTCGTTGTCACAATACATTACCCGTATTTCCGAACTTTTCAATAACCTTAAAAATTACAGCATTACTTGGATAACGTTTATTAAACCGTTGTGTGGAATCACACACGAATCGCAGACTTGCACCATTCCGTATGAGCGAAAATAATGCTCCACCAGAAACACTTTCTCCTCTGTACTTAACACCATTTTTAACAATTAGGCCCTACTAATTAATTGTTTAAGGTTTACTTGACAGGTCTATACTAGTTAACTTGGGTATGATAGCGCGCACATAGAGACACCTATGTTTCAGTTTCAGTACTGTTTATTTCGGGATATACTATACTGTGTGTCCCAGAAGCTTCTGACCCATTTTAACTGCAAAAATCTCGGAACTAAGCAACGATAGGGAGGTGCGGTTTCCAATGAACAATTCCTTTTTATATAAAGTTTTTTCAGTATAAATGTTTAATTAGTGTAAACTTATATAGGGTGTTTTAAAAAAATGGTATTTTTTAATTGCAAATATCGTCTATTTTTTGAATGAAACACCCTATATATTTTTATTCTATCTGAAAGCTGAACTATTTCCCTTTCCGAAAGTGTATAATTTGTTTGTTTTAAGTTTAGATGAAAAATGAGTAAGTTATTTGGTTTTTAATGATAGCCTGTTATGAAGTCATCTAGAGGCGTATGCTTTGACTTGACGATTCCAGACTTTTTTATATGGTTTTTTTATCGAAGGTAGATGTTATAATCCTATTCCAGAGACTCTGGAACAACTGCGAGGCAACATTGTCCGAACATTTCCAGAAACTACCCCGGAAATGTTACGCAATTCTTTTGATCACTTTTTGTTCGTGTTGCAAAAATGTTTAGATCAAAATGGACAACACTTGGAACATCTTAAATATTTTTATTAAGTTAGATAATTCATAAAAAAAAATTTATAGTCTTTGGTATTAGTTAGCAGGCAAATTTTGTAATTGTTTTTTATTTAAAACGTATGTGTCAGACACCTTTATCTAATAAACAATACCCAATCATTAAAAACCAAATAACCTACTCATTTTTCAGCTAAACTCCAACAAATTATACATTTTCGAAAAGGGAAAGAGTTCAGCTTTCAGATAGAATAAAAATATATAGGGTGTTTCATTTAAAAAATAAACGATATTTGCAATTAAAAAATACAATTTATTTAAAACACCCTATATAAGATTTCACTAATTAAACATTTATACTGAAAAAACTTTATATAAAAAGAAATTGTTCAACGAAAACCGCACCTCCCTATCGTTTCTGAGTTCCGAGATTTTTGCAGTTAAAATGAGTCAGAAACTTCTGGGACACCCAGTATTAGAAATACATCTTTGGCAAAATGCCTCAAATGTTCGCAAAAATTTCAAATCTGCCATATGCACGGGATATTGTTTCCGTCCTATGAGACATTTTTGGTTGATGCTGGGGCAGATTTAACTGCTTTGAAGAGAAATGTAGGATGAAAATCCTCAA
The DNA here is from genome assembly GCA_947563755.1 of Lochmaea crataegi. Lineage (NCBI taxonomy): Eukaryota > Metazoa > Arthropoda > Insecta > Coleoptera > Chrysomelidae > Lochmaea > Lochmaea crataegi. Next base: position 17,318,407 of record OX387425.1, read on the forward strand.
CTGCTGCCAAGGATATATAAAGGAATCTTTTACAAAAAAAGAAGAATTAGCAGATACATGGACTGGTTTGGACAGTCTTCGGTCTGGGAGAGTTCGTTGGTAAAATATTAGATTGACTAGCGTATTTTGGTATCTGGGGTAAATTATAGAATTTCTTTATTTTAATCCTGACGCTGCAAATGTAATTTGTAAAACTGGTAGAGTAATGAATTATATTCCTGTTGTGGAATTAATTTATTTCATTTGGTTTTCATCTTTTCTGTGGAGATTACCATAATCTTAAACAGACCCTAAAGCACCGTTACTTGTATATATATAATCTAAACCTATCTAGTCGAAGGTGTAAGGTGTGAAAGTTTGCCTTAATCATTGTATATAAAACCTCTCCCTGTGTTTTTGTTTCTTGCTTTGGTTCGTGCTTCCGCTAGAGTTATATCTTTGCTTTTCAAAAGTTTTTCTATGTTATCGTTTATCGTCTTGTTTTCTGCTTTCATGTCTTTTTGCCTCCCATATCTGTTTTACTGGCATGTTATTGCTTAATCTAGTTAAGTGTCCAAACCATTTTAATTGTCGATCTTTTATGATCTGGATTACTGGTAGTGCATTAAGGTTTTCTCTTATTGCTGAATTTCGTATTCTGTCTCTCCTTATAATTCCTGCGACCTTCCGTAAGTATTTCATGTCCATAATCTGTAATTTGCTTTCCATCCTCTTCGTCAGTACCCAGCTTTCGCATCCAAAAGCTAATATAGGGAGAAATATAGTTACTTGTACCGTTACTTGCATTTTTGATTATTCTCATTGAAGAAAACGGCACAATTTGAAGAAGGGAAGTATGGCAAGCTGTGAAAAATTATTGAATCGAATTTACATTTGGAGTATTTAAAATAAAGCTATCACCTTCATAGTTGCACGACAAAATATTGAAGAACATGGTGGTCAATTTATGCAAGTAGATAGGGGGTTAGACATTTATAGCCCGAAAAAAGTTTATAAATCCATCATTGTACAGTAAATAGTGACAGATACCTAGACGGTAAAATTTAGATACTAAAACTAAATATTATTTTACAAGCCAAACATTTCAGTTGTAAAATAATCAAACTATTAGGCATTATATTTTCCAAGAAACGAGTACGATACGATACTGTGCTATTGTTATCGGATTAACGACTACCTGCTGTGGGTTTTTTCTCTTGAATCAATCATGTCGGTGTTAAGTTAAAACGAAATATCTTGGAATGGTGTATACCTATTCATTGTATTTTATTTCATTTTCTCAGCGCGCTCATATTTTTATGATCGTCACAGCCTACTAAATAATAATAAACAATCATTAATATCAAAATTTTGATTTGATTTTAATTGTTCTGAATAAAGTTTTGCATTTTTATTTTTAGTATAATGTCGTGAAGCGAACCGAGCCACAACAACGCGTGTGACGTTTCTACGACTAAATATAATTTTTTTACCGAACAAACAACAATACTATTATAACTGGAACAGTAAAGGCTCGTACAGACCAAAATACAAAGTTCGCGAGCTGCTCGTGAACAGCTCCCGAACCCGCCTGAAGTCACCAATCAGCTCGCGAACACATACGCCCACACCAAAAGATTTTCTTTTAATATTTCCCACCCGTGTACAGTTCGTCGAGTTCGCTAGAGTGTTCTAGATATTAAGAATAATTTTAAAAACATTCAAAAAATAGTTCACGTCCACATAAGCTCACCACCTGTTCACGAACAAACCCCTGATCTAGAACTGTTCGCGAACTCGCGTACATACCAAGCTCGGAAAATGTTCGGGAACTGTTCGGGAACAGCTCGCGAACTTGGTCTGTACCCCGCTTAAGCCGCAAACGGATTTAATTGGATCCAAAAAAATCAAATATTTATTATCGATGCCAGTCAATGTTAGTGAAAGCGCATTTTCTACTTCTCGCTAATGATTAGTCATCTACACAAAAGGTAGTCATTCATTCATGAAAGAAGATTATAATTCATCATTATTATCGATGCCGATCAAGGTATGATATATATAATAGAAATTTTCCAGTGCAAACCGTAGATTTTCTATTTATTCAGGAAATCGACAAGCGTATAAGTTGCTCCGAAAAAATATATGCCGCAAGGAAAATCCAGCCTCAATAATGCATTTGACATACAACTGAGCCACAGCAAAGTATAGTCGGGTTTTTGATTTGTCATAAATAATAGGTTTGTTCGTAGAGCGATCACAAACGGTTGGAAGAGCGGTGAATAAAACCGTTCACAGAGAGGCTCTGCGCGTGAGTGGTCCAGTTTCCAACCATTTGTGATCGCTCTACGAACAAGCCTAATAAAACCAGATCTCTTTGTGTTCTCTAAATCTCTAAAAAAGGATAATCATGGAAAAGACAAATGCAATGTATCGTAAAATATTATGTTGAACTCCAGTTTCATTTCAGATATAATATATTGAGGAGGAGACCAAACTGAGAAGCAATAATTTAGATGAGTATTAACTAAAAAACAATAAAGATATTTGTGTTTTTTTTTTCATCAGTGCTATATAGAAATCGACGAGTTCAAACTAGTACAAGAATGCAGAAACGATCATCGGATTCTCCATTTTACCCAACTAAATTCCCTCTCAATTAATTTTTGATAAAGATATTAAAAAAAACACAAAATTTCATCTACCAATTATCGAAGCACGGTCCTGTTTTTTAGTTGAATCTTCTGCTAACTAACGCTTTACTAGTACGGGGAACTTTTTATTGCCGGCAGTTTTATTTATTAGGTATCCACCAGTGGAATTTTCTAGGTTATGTTATTGTGTCGTTCCGTAGAAGACGACAACCCCTGCTGCCGTAGTGGAATATTTGAACTACTTGAGCATTTTTCCTGAAACCACAAGAATTTCTCAAATAGATTTACTTGCATATATGTGAAGATATTACGTAGGTTAATATACGTTAACTGTGTTGATTGTTGCCAGCAAACGTGTTTTCGAGAAAATGGTATAAAATTATTTCGATTATCAGGCACTATTGGATTTTTGCATGGAATCAGTGTGATTATTGTACCGGGTGTTTCAATAAGAATGGCTTTCGGCATTCTTAGGAATATTTATAGTACAGCTTCGGGACAAAATTTTTTATAAAAAAAGTACTTCGATAAAAACCTGGAAATTACCTACACACTTGTAGGTCCATCACTAGAGGGTGTACTTGGAGGATACTTCAAATTTTTGGTATTTTTCGCGCGTTGCTGAGGCTTGGAGTAGGGGAGGGTTTGGTTAACTTGGTGGAGGACTACCTGACGGTACGAGTGATATCAGACACTAGAGGGAGGAGGTATAAGACGGTGGGTGGAGTGCCCCAGGGCTCGGTTCTTGGACCGACGCTATGGAAGTGTGTGTTTGATGAGATTTGAGGGATAGTATGTGAAGAGGGATGTGAGATTACGGTGTATGCGGACGATCTGTGTCCGGTATGTACTGCAAAGGGAGAGGCGGAGATAGAAAGAAAGGCGGAGAGAGTGTGTAGGAAGATTGTGGAAAAGATAGAGCGGTGCGGACTAGAAGTGGCGGAAGATAAGACGGCGGGGTTGCTAGTGAAGGGACGGAGGAAGACGAGGGAAGTGATGGTGATACTGAAGGGAAGGAGAATTCGGATGGAGGAGTCTGTGAAATACCTAGAGGTGTGGTTGGATAGTCAATTATCCTTCAGAACCCACATGTTAAAGGCGGCAGAGAAGGGGAAAATGAGGGCATCGTGGCTGGGGAGATTGATGTGTAATGTGAAAGGGCCAGGAGAGTGGAAGAGGAGGGTAATTGGTAGGACGAAAGAGCAGAGTATGCTGTACGGTGCGGAGGTGCGGGGTGAAAGAGCGGGAGTGAATGCGAGGGCTAGGCCACTCCTGCGGGTGCAGATAGGGATACTGATGAGGGTGGTGCAGGGGTACAGGACAGTGGGTGAACTGGCAGCAGCGGTGCTGGCAAGGACCTACCCATTGGACATGATGACTAGAGCCAGGAATAAACGCTGGATGGGTGCGACCGGAGAGGAAGTACAGGAATGGATGGAGGAGGAAATGGAGTGAGGGTGGAAGGAGTATGAGGGCGCGCTGAAAGGAGCTATTGGTAATAGGAGAGATTGGATGGACCGGAAATTCGGGGAGGTGAACTACTTCTTGACAGAGGTGTTCACTGGACATGGGTCGAGAGTAGGGGACCTTCACAAGATCGGGAAAAGAGAGACTGGAGTGTGCGAGAGATGTGAAGTGGATGATGATGTGGGGCATGTGTTTAGATGCTGGAGGAACGAGAAAGTGTTGAAGAAGTTGGAGAGGAAACTAGGGGAGGCGGTGTATTGGGAGAACATGGTGGAGATAATGTTGAGGGGGAAGGAGGAATGGATAGAGGTGAGTGGCGTAGTAGAGAGCATGGTTAGGGGAAGAGTACCTCCGCCCGTCTCGAAGTATGCTAGGGTTGTAACATGTCTATCGACCTGTTTCGATTTTACAGAATAAATCCTTTTAATTAGCGCTCGTCGTCACTAACCACATCCAATTATAGTTCTGTGATCCCAAACTCTTCTACCCTGACCGTAAGACAATTGACGTCTGCCAACGGACGCTTCCATTTTTTGCACAACGCCACGTTAAACACCCCTTTTTGTTAACGACCGCCGAAGGGGACACATCATCTTTCGCTATCTTTCATATCTTAAGTATCTATCTTATGAATTTTGCTGTGGTAAGTTCAAAATCATAATCTATAATTAATAAGCTTCTTCTGAAGTACTGTCTGATATAATTTTCGTATGCATTCTTTATTTTTTTACAGAGATAGACGAAATTAAAATCAACACGTGGTGATAAACTGTTCTTTTATACTAATATGGTAGTTTTAAGCCAAATATTCTTTTATAATTCACTGTTTTACTTTCATACAAACATTTTCAAGCTTTTTCAGTTGCGAAATAACTCTTTTAATTATAAAATAACACTTTTATAAATTACCGTTAACCTATAAAATATTCTTTCGTAACGCCAGTGCCGGTTTCATATATTTGCTAAGCACGATATTTTTTCATATAACTAAATAAATAACTTTTTGCCATCATAAGTTTCTTTCGGATCATTAGTATATTTTTTTATTTAGCCGATAATTGCTATTTTTACTGTTTTAACATGGGACATATAATGTTGGAAAGCTTTCAGTAAATTAAATCAATTTTTTTAACTTTCAAATAACTGCCTTCCTTTTCTTTAACCTGAAAAGCTGACCAACATAATGTGCCATAACATTCAAGTTCCTACATATCCCTGGTCCACTTGTACTTCTAGGTAAGCACAGCCCCTAGGCGAGAATATAAGCCCAGAACATAACCCTAGGCTAGGATAAAAGCCAAGAATATAACCCTGGGCTAGGATATAACCCAAGAATTTAACGCCGAGAATATAACCCAAGAATATGGCCTAGGATACAACCCGAGGATATAAAGCCAAGGATAGAACCCCAAAATACCGCCCTAGAACAGAACTCATCAGTTCGGATCAAGACCTGACTTCTTCTCCAGGAAACCACTTCATCTAAGCCAAGTACCTATAAAAGTACAAATTCCTCTATTAAATTCCGTTATTCATTTCCTGTGGCAGAATAAATTAAAATTTTGTTTTTAATTCTTTTTTCATTGAAATCCTCAACTATAAAAGTTGAGGGAGATATCGCCCGGGGTAATTTTTAGTAACTCTTTTATTTTTTAACTTTCATTCAAATTTTACAAGGCGTTTCTACCTTTTCCGCCTTAGTTTTCTTAGTATTTTTTTCCCCCAATTTTACTCCCTCATCGCTGCTCTCCGGTACTTTTCATTTTTCAAGAATATAACGTTTTTTTATTGGAGTGTTCAAATGAGGGAGCCCTTCCTGAGAGCACTCCTTTCTCGTTCTTTCAAGAATACGCGTCCAGGACGAGCGAGTCCGAAAAAACAGTTTCCGGTCGTGTTGCGTACATTTTTTTTTCGGCAACCATGTGGTATAACAAATCAATAAAACACGTTTCTTTGTAATATTTATTAATTAATTATTTATTATTAATTCGAACAATTGCTAATATTGAAGGGATTCAATTTGTTTGAAATGTTTGGTATATTTAAATCCCTTTTGTTGAACTCAGAACATGAAGGTAAGGTATCCGATTCATGTTGATTGTTTTCATATGTGATTATTTTTTGAATGGTCCTGGCAATTTTGATTTTGTTTGAAAGTGAATCGTCTATATATTCTTCAGCGACATTGGTAGACATCCAGCCATCGTGTCTCTTTAAATTTGTGATATTTCCACCATTATCAGCAAACAACGTCGCTGGATAGCTTTACAAATACTGCAATCCTGAGTCCTACATTTCCAAAACTGTGGATACCAACAGGCTGAATTGAACATTTTCCTTTTTTGTAATTTACAAATAATCTGTTGTGTGGAGTATGGGATGGCCTTAAAGATAAATATTGCCTATACAGTACAAAATTTTCATCCGAAAAAAAACGTCATGTTTTGTAAACGTCGACGAAAAAAATGTATATTTAAAAATTAAATCTGGTGACAAAATTAACGTTTTGGAACTAAAAAGAGTGTCAAAATTATGGCAGTTATCGTAACTGAATTACAAAAAATAATTCCGACAACCTCTTTCAGTGGGTTTTTAAATAATCATGCCCCGGTACTTTCTTGACAGAATGTATGCATAATCTCAATAATTTTTCGTTTTCTGTAGTCGGATGTCTAATATCACGTCGTACATCTAATACAACGACTACTGTATATGGAAATTCAAATGGATTCATGCGGTTAGGTTATAATTGATAGGTAAGAGACGTATTAAAATTCTGCTTTTTTGAAAAAAAAACTTCTGGACTTTTCTGCGGCGTATAATAATAGGGAGAGAATAAGAAATTTCTTTAAAAGTATGATAATGATATGCAAATGAAAATAGTTTATTTTAATAAACATGAGTTTGGGCAAGTAGCTGAATAATTTTTTTTGTATTCATTTTATTTTTCAGTGATTTTTAGAATGTTTTAATAACCATGCCTGTTGGCGCCATTAAAACCGATGACTGTGTCAATTTTGCTCATAGTCTAGACTAAAAATTTTCGATAATTAGATACCTTTACTTTACAAGTTGCTCATTGTTACAAATATATTTTTAACGGTATGTAACTGAATTGAAGAATAGAGTTTTAAATTGGTTAATTAATTTGCTATACATTAAGGCAATTAACAAGATACTTTAAATAAGTTTTATCTGATCTGTTATTTATTAAAACAATACCTTTTTGAAGAAGAATATTTTAAAGCGGTAATTAACTAGTGTACTTCGCGGTGAAATACCCTAAAAAATCAATTAATACAGTAAAAAATTCTAACAAAAACTTCTCAAAAGCTTATTTAATATTAAGATTTCTTAACATGCCGATTGCCGATCGACCTGTTTCGACTTTTAAATTTACATCGCAAATCCTTCTTTACTTTCCGCTCGTCGTCTCATTAGCCACCTCCAATCCCCAACCCTAACCATAAAACAATTGACACCTGCCAACGGCCGCCTCCATTTTGGCAACTCCGATCGCCACGACCAATGCTCCTTTTCGCTATCGACTGTCTTCGAGGCAAGACTTACCTTTCTTCCGAATCTTATCTTTTCACCTAAATTACTGTGGTAAGCACAGCTTCTAGGATACCGCTAGTAGAATATCTCAAAAACATCCCTCAAGGATACAGCTAGTAAGATACTTCAAGGACCCCTCCGAAAACACCACTGGGATACCTCCAGGTCCACTTATCTGTACCAAAGAAAAGTACAGGCATAATTTCTCTTCTGTTCCTTTCCCAGCAAAAATAATGTTTTAATTTCTTATTTTAATTTCGAATCCTCCCGGCTATAAAAGCTCTAGGGATCGGTTAACGTGTTCAACTTTATTAAATATTATCTTAATTAAATTGGTGTTTCTACCTTTATCACCTTAGTTTTCTTTTTATTTAAATTCATTTTTGTTCTTTCATCGACGTCTAAAAGGTAGTGGCGCCCTAAAGCTTCTTATAGTCTGACAACCCTCTGGCATACCTAGTGCGACACAAACATGTAGTTGAACCACCCTTGAGGAGAAGAGTCTCATGCTGGCATCGTTCTCGAGTGGCCACTCTATAGCCCAAGAGAATATCAAGTTACAATTTATATGGAGCTTACTGTGTATGCCTTCTTGTTACGCTGAAGTTCCTTGTCTTGACCCGCTCTTCTCACTAAACTCCGCAGGTTAGACCTCAGATCATCCGTATATTGGGAGGGATGTGATTTTTCCTCCCCCATCGTTAAAAACCTTAACCTAGTCAGGCCTTCACAGTGGCACATATGTGTGCTGAGATCTCCTCGTCTTCTCGGCAAAATCTGCATAATGGTTGTTTCTGCCAATCCGATGCTGTTCATAGGTTAATTGAGTGTACAGAGGAACCAAAACAGGATCCTGATTGTTCACATATTCTGGCTTCGTAGGTTCTCCTTGAATTTTGCAAGGAATCATAAACGAGAAATTCATCTGCATGAAGCGGATTGCTTTTATAATCGGTTGGCTGACGGAGTATATGGCATTGATCTTTTTCTTAAGCCGTTACCCCTCCAATAACACGCCAGCACGGTGATGTATTGCTGCAGCTTCTGCCTGGGATAAGCGCAGTGAGACTTTTGGCTTTGACTTGGTTATGTATATTCGTACACCTTATTTAGGTTATGGTTGGTTTTATTGGTAGTTGCCATTGAGTTTCGTATTCTTATTCTTTAAAATCAAAAGGTGATATACCTACTTATAGCAAGACCCTTAAGTTACTGAAGAAACTACTTAGAGAGAAGTTTTATCAATTACTGACCCTTTTTGTTTATCAAAATCTGCATTAATGGAAACATTTCCAATGGATAGATAATTTAATGAGGAATCGTTACCTCACTTTTACTCACTATTGTCAAGCTAATATTTGTTTCAATTACAACAGTTTTGGCGGAACACTTTTACCTCACCGTATTTTCATTGGTAGTAACAGTGGAACAGATACTGCCAGCTGTCATTGGAAATCAACAATTACGTCAACACAATTGTTCGTTTGCTCTAGATCGTTCGTTTGTTGCTTTATTTACCAGATTCTTATACTTTTTCAAACGCTTGGCAACATAGATAGTTCAGTGATGACGACAACATTCGGTTATGATGTCCATTGGGATATATATCACTTATACAGACATCAATAATAAACAGGGTGGTCTGCGTTTTTTGGCACTAGAAGAAGATGTTTTGGAGGTATGTGATTAATTAAATGATTCAATCAGTACAACCAGCCAAGATTCCAAGTCTTCGGCACCTCAGCAGATACTGGTAAGTAATCCTGTCACTTTCTTCATTTGGCTCCAGCTTTGGTTTAATATTCCGTTGGTCAGCGACTCCGAGGGTTTTTTGACCAGGAGTTTGTTGTCTTTCTGCTCAGGCACACGGCACGTCGTCTGAGGTTTTGTTGAATACACAGTGCAGCAATTTTTGATATACCAGAGATGCGTAAACATAGAATCCAGCTGTTATTTCTCTATCAGTTCTAAATCCGTCAGCATTCCATCCTGACTGTAAGTTTCCAACCCAATCCAATTCAGCTGGTTGATGCATAATTGAATGTCACTAACTTTGGCCGGCGTTTTAGGTACTGGAACTAACTAATTTGGCGTCATAAAGGGCCAAAAGTCAATTCCAATTATGCAGATTTATTTATATCCTTTTTTTTTCGAAATAAAAATATCAGCCCATGTATTTTATGGTGAAATTGCTGTTAAAAATATTAATTATAATTTTTTTTAAATATAAAACTGTTGTTGACTCTCTTGAACTTCGCTGTTTATTGATCCCAAACAAATTGGAAATTAAACAAATAACTGCCTATGTTAATCCCACGCTGTCCTCTGACCGTACAACGTTACTTCCTCTTATTTTTTTAAATAAGGCAAGAGAAAACGTCGTCGTGGAGACTAGCCCTTCCTGGTGATTCAAAGACAGTTACACTTGACGGTATTAAATACACTCGTAAAATCCTGTGCTTTTTAAAGTCGTTCCGCTTGGAAGGTTGCATGAAGTTTAATTATTTGTTTTTATTAAACATTATTTAGTTTTTTTTAACGGAAATATTTTGTTCAATTTCTCTTGTAAATTGTTTTGAATGATGAGTGATGAATTTATTAACTTATCAGGTACGTTTTGTTTTTTAACATTACAATTACTGTTTGTTCTAAAAATGTTCATTATATATGTCATCGATAATAATAGTTCTATTCTTCACCAAATGAGAATAATTGTGCTGTTTACTTTTCCATTTATCATAGAATTACTGTTTGTCTTGTCAGTGGTCAATTATTACTGGTTCCCTTGTCAAAAAATAATGAGAAATCATAGAAACGTCACACGCGTTGCTGTGGCTAACAACATGCTCTCGATTGTCACTTGACAGCGACAGCTGAAAGTATGTCAACGGCGTGAGCCAACTACGATCAGGCCTACTCTACACCTAGAAAACTGTAGGACATAAAACTGAGTGACTATCAATTATTTAGTAAACGTAAAATAATTTATTGAAACCGGAACATAATTGTCTTTTTATTTCACCTCGACCCCTCTCCGTTGAGAAACCGGTGATCATTTTATTTTTAAGAAACCCTCCCTTTTGTCACCTCAACTCCAGTAAAGGGAGAAAAGGGGGTGGCAGTATATTTGCAAGAATTCAAGTTCCAGTTTGGAAGCCATCGGATTTTTCTTTCATTTTATGGAAAATAACCTAAAATATTAGACATTAATAATTCTGTACCGGACCGGACCAAATTTGTGTTTAATGGATCCTGTTATAGCCCGTTCAGAATTAAAACCGTTGCACGTCACATCTGTCATAACTGGACTATGTTGCCAAGCCCTTGAAATAGTATGAGAATCTAGTATATGTCAAAATTAAGTTTATCAAATATTCTTCTTTTTATTTGGCTATCGGTTAGGTTTAGTTATTGATGGTTATTGTGTGCCAACTTCGACTTATTTCAGTTACACATTAAACTTTTATTTGTAGGTATGTTAACAGTAAAGCACTAACTAAGAAATTCTTATTTTAAAAACTATGAAATTATTTCTAGCACTAAAAAGTGGAATAGTTAACACTTTTATTTGTATCTTTATACCACAACACTTAATTAGTTAGAAATTATGGAATTATTTAAGTATTTTAAATGTATTTATATATATATATGTGGAATAGTATCAAGGAAAAAATATAAAGTGGTCAATTATTTGTTTTAAAATGTTTTATTAACTTCTTCCTCTTTCTCTAAAACCCTTATGCCGTTCAGCGTCGGGTTTTATTAACATTAAATATTAATTATCTAATATAATTTTTAGGTTACAATAGCAATTACCTACATGTTGCTTCTAGAATGTTGTCAATACAATATGAAAGGCTAATGTAAGATTCTGATAAGCTGGATGACTTTTTTAAGATAGGCAATTTTGTTTTATATTTTGGTGAAATAAATCTTAAAAATTTTGTAGTTAAGCCGGGATGCGAAGCTTTAGTATGTAGGTCATTTTCAACAAAGAACATCATCCTAAGATATATGATCATTGATCATAGCAAAAGAAAATTGTGCAGCAAGCACCACCACAGCTCAAAAATAAGAGCAAATCCATTCTATTCTTCGAATGAAGGTATATGCGAATGATTGACTAAATTCTAGCACTGACATCAATACATATTATAATTATCAGTATATTTTGTTGTTTCTGAAAAAAACATTCATTGAAAGGGCAGTATTCAAATAACACATTCATATCTTTTCATATTATTTTTGTTAAAATAAAAGTAAAACAACATTTATTGACTATTGGGTATAATTTGAATAAGAATTTTAAATGTATTAAGCTAGTTGTGTTGTATTCTGAATTCTAGCATATAATTTGCTATATCACTGTTCAAATACAGTTTGTATCTGCTTACTAGGCTACAATATGAATAAGCTCAGCTTCAACATTTGTTGATTGACTTCCATATTGTGTCATTAACCTAATATTATCGAAAAGCATTGTCCATAATTTATTGAAGGTTCAGAAACATTCAATAATAATTGGTTTTCAAACCATTTAAAAACATGTTCTTCATTCATTTCCCCATGATAATCACTCAAGTGAGATTCATATGAAAATATATTTTCTACTCCATCAATACAACCATCTTCATTCTCAGCATGAAATACAGAATATCTAGAATATAAACAATTTAGCATTCTAAAATTTTACATACATTATTGTAACATACCTTTTGATGTTAACAGCATACAGTACCATGTTGGAAAATTCAGGATTCATTAATAAAAACAAATTTATACAGTGGTTTATTTTTGTTGAAAGTCCTCGGTCTGGATGTGTATCATATTTTAGTAAACTACTCAGGAACATTCTACATTGAATAATTGTGCTACCTTCAATTGCTGCAGTAACATTCCTGAAGTGACATGATTATCTGTAAATAAATGTCCATGTATAATTGCCAAGTATTAAGAATAATGTAACCGAATATATGATAAATAGAGTTGGTTGGGTATAAAATTAAGTTTATACTTGCTTGCTTCATACACGCTGTAAATAGTATCAGGAGTAAATGCATTCACTATTGCAGTATTATTAAGTTTCATTTATACGTTTTTTGAGTGTGACTTTAACATTGATAACTCATCACTGCTTGTGAAAAATTACTCACAGTTCTTTGCAGTTTTTTAATAACACGAAGATAAAAAAATCGAAAAATTAAATGAGCAATATAAAATTGTCACAACATAACCCGAAAAATGTCAAGACGTTGTAACATGTCTATCGACCTGTTTTGACTTTCAAATTTATATCGCAAATATTTCCCTAATTCCCGATAGTCGTCTCATTAGCCACCCCAATCTTCAGCCCTGACCATAAGACAATTGACATCTGCCAAGGATCGCTTCTATTTGTACAACGCCACTAATGAAACCCCTTTTCGCTGTCGACTTTCTTCGAGGAAAGACCTCCATTTTCATCGCTTGTATATCTTACCTATCCAAATGGCTGTGGTAAGCACAGCAACTAGTATACGGTGGACAACTAAGTATACCGTTGAGAACTAGTATACCTTGAGAACTAAGTATACAGTTGATAACTAAAGATACCATCAAACGAATGACATAATATAAACGAACGTCTCTTTTTCGACACTTTGATGACGTGCAACGGTTTTAATACTGAACAGGCATATTAGATCTGATGACTCCTGGCTATTTATTTATACGTAACTACCGTCGATGTTTTCATTCGGTATTCCTTCTACTTCTTGCAAAATATAGGTAATGCTTCAATTCTAAATTATATCATGGGTTTTTTAATTTAGTACATTTGAAACGGCACATTTTCTCACAGCATTTCAATAGATTTTTCCTTCTTTATTTTCCTTCATTTTTTCTGAAAAACTTTGAACATAAAAACCTTACATAATCAACAACTTGTAAACTCGGCTCTAGAATATACTTACTTGCACATAGAATGGCTTTTATAAATATATATAGCCCGTTCAGTACAAAAACCGTTGTGGATCATCAATGTGTCGAAAAAAATACGTTCATTTATATCATGTCATTCGTTTGCTGCTGTCAATCCACTGTCAATCACTATGTTTAGCATCTCTAAACTCGATAAATATTGAAATTTGTAGGTCGCGTGGGAATACCATATACATATACCATAAGCATATACTATATGCTTAAAGAAAGCTTTCGTAATTAATTTCATATCAAATACAACTTGTAGGTTAATTAAATATTAAACTGAAACGAACGTCAGTCGTACTAAAAACTTTATATGTTGGCAAAAATGCGCGCTGTTGCCGCGATTAAAATGGTTTATTTGGTTCAGTTGACGTCTTGACATTTTTGGGGTTATGTTGTGACAATTTTATATTATGCTCATTTAATTTTTCGATTCTTCTATCTACGTGCTATTCAATAAAATACCAAATGTCGGATATAGGTGTAACACCCCATTCTAAGCTAGTATGGATTGTATAGGTGTCCTAAACGCAGTTGGAGACCATTGCAAGGTCATTGGCACCAGGGCAAGAGGGTCAAAAGGGCAATGAATTGGCGGATGAAACGGCCATACAATGCTCATCAATGCTATTCATTGGACCGGAACCCTTCTGCGGCGTGGCAAAGTCGACAATAAATATGGTCAAAAGCAAGTGGGTGGCACAGAAATCTCTCACAAGGACCGGGACAGTCGAAATAATTCATTAGATACATCATACATAATTTGCCACTGTGTTAGATTTAGTTTCTCAATAAAAAATATGATATTTCTTCGTTTATTTCAACAACTTGTCTATTATTGAACAGCCATTTTGGAGATAATTAATAGGAGTGCGTAGAGCGTCGACTCCAAACACAACTAACGAATCCGACTGAGATAGGTAGTTTTGTGCTTTATCAGAGTAAGTTACAGGGTTGTACTGACAAAGAAAGGTCAAGTAAATTTAATAAAATTTTAATAGGTGGAATTATATAAAGAAATAAAAAGATCATTAACTGTATTCAATACTCATACTCATACTCATACTCATATTCGGACATTCGCCAACTTTTACGGCAGACCTAATAAGCAAAGATGGGAAAACTGTCAAAGCCGTAGTAATTATGTTAACAGGGTAAGCTGAACAGGCACGCAAAGCTAATGGGGTTGACAGACGAAGCCATGTGCAGATTCTGTCACCTAGAGGAGGAAACTTCAGAGCACATACTATGCCAGTACGACTGCCTGGCGAATGTGCAGTTTCTTTTACTAGGTGAAGGGAAGCCACCGGCAAGAAATTAGATGAATGATTGAGGCTGACTGGCTTTTTAAAAAAGGTCGGTCTGGAGAATGTAATCTAGATTCAGAGGACTACAATCTGAAAAGGTCGCAGTGGAATAGGCCGATTAGCCACCTCATCAAATCTAATCTAATAAATTAAGATACCTATCGATTTTTTTTCAATAGTAATAACAAAATATCTCGTAACAAGCTAAAATTGAATTGTTAATAATCATACAGTGTTATAAGATTAATCTACCCAATCACGCAAGTCAATCGACTTAGCAAACCGTTCAATATAATATTTATAATGACCGTAGTATCCTTTTTATAAAACTCGTATTTCTATTGACAACAACCAGTGCACTTCTTATTTTTAAATGGTTTCCGTTAAAAGTTTTTTGTGAGCTTTAAATTTTTCAAAACGGAACACGTTCATGAAGCTTCTGCAATATTCATGGATGATTGACAGAAGCTTGAGAAAATATTTGAAAAGGTAATTTAATACAGATAGTTGTGGGAAATTATACACATTCAGTCGAAAAAAAAGCCGGGAGTAGAGGCATGTTATTGCTAGTAATGATAAGTCGTCGTTGTTTCGTACATTAATAAAAAAAATGTAGTACAAATTATACAGCGAGAAGACATAACTTTAGTTGCATGATATATAATAAATATGGGCACGAGAAAAACCTATTCTAAATGGAACAATATTGAGATTATCCAACAAAGTAAAGTATCTAGGATTCACTCTGGATACTGTCTTAACTAGTACAGTCACTCAAAGATAATTTTCTCGCTTGCCTTGGCAGCCCTTTGGAGCCCATGATATGGTGAACAATAGCCAATAAACTAACAGAAATTAAAAGGAGAAAACTATTAATTGATAAGGAAGATCAATGATCTTTAATCAGTAGATCTATGAATAGAAGTGTGACATTATGATGAATGATCTGAAATCACTTTGAGAAGATTTATTTCTAAGATTGACAAGAATGAATAAAATAAAGCGCACGAACCTCACATGGAAGAAGAAAAAAGAAAACCCCTCTTCTATCTACGTATTGATGGTCTTAGAAAAAAAGGTATGTTCTTTTCTTTTACTTCTTTATTACCAAAGTACTTAACACCAGAGATAAGCTCTAATAACAGAAATTAAAAGGAGAAATCTATTAATTGATAGTAGATCTATGCATAGAAGGGTGACAATATGATGAATGATCTGAAATCACTTTGAGAGGATTTATTTCTAAGATTGACAAGATTGTCATCTACTTTTGGTACACCATGTAAACAAACTAACCTTTAAGCCTTTTATATTTTTCAATTACTAACTTTTATGATCTGGTGATCATCCTATGTTCAAATAAGGTATTCAGTAAATTTAGACTATAAATATTTGACCTATTATATCTCATATTGTTATAAATAATAAGTGGTAAATACTTATTTATTATTTTTAGGTGCCCTTCAGGGAGACGCTTGAGAAAAGTGAAAGGATTCCTGGAGACATTAACTGTATTAATCCTACTTAAAACAATCAGGATCTGTTTTTAATAAACCAGCAGTTGGTAGGTACAGAGTTCATTTTTGGATGTTTGAAAGAGAGGCACAAATAATTCTTTGTCCCGTAACAATTTGTGCAAAATACCATTGCAGCAAAATCTTAAGTAGTCATACATTGAAATATGGAAATCTTCTTTACCGTTACAGTATAAAACCTTATTTAAAAGCATCTGAAGCATTAGTTCGAAGCCATCTTTTATAAACCAAGTGTAGCTTTTCCGTAAAGAATCGTAAGGCTCTAAATCTTGATCGACGGCGTCAATAGAGCACATATTTTAATTAAAATATTCAATGTGGGCAGGCTTTTTAAATAGAACTACCTTGTAACGAGTTTTTTCACAAAACCCTTCAGTATGTTCACTTGTCAACAAGTATACATCCTTCTTGTCTTTATATCTAACAAGCAGTTGCATGTCTTTTCGTACAAAGCATGATTGGTACGTTTCTAGTGGAATTCTAGTTAATTGAGCAGGAACTCCACGATTGCTTCTTATAGTTCCAGTCAAATGGGTTCCTTGAAACAGTAAAAATTGCGAAAACCGCACGGAAGTATACCAATTGTCCAAAATTACTTCTCGGTCACTATTCAGTTCATTTTGGGCTAAATGCACGACAATTTTTTCTTTCGGTGTCTTGAATATGGGAAACATTGAAATTGTCTTTTCCTATGAACAAACAGAAGTTCCAAGTATATCCTCGCAAATGTGGAGCGCTTGGGCACATTGCAAAAAGTTTTATGTCAAACCTACTTATTTTTGTTTTTATATATTGTCGAAAGTGCAGCCTGCCCTTGTACAGCATCAAATGTTCATCGATAGCAAACACCGGTCCTGGGTCAACCAAACTCATGAAGTTACTTCTGAGCATAGACAAGTAAATTCCAAGTCTGGTCAACGGAGTATTTTTTCTTGCTGCTTCAGATAGATTTATTTACTTTTGGCCCAGCGCACAAAATGTTATTACTCCCAGTAATCTGTATTGCGAGGGCACTTTGCTAATCCAGTAAGAAAATGAAGTGCAATGAAAACATACATCTCTTTTTTATCGAGTTTCTTCCACTGAAGGCCATACACTTTCTATGTACCTACTGGTTTTTGTTCAAAGTACATTTCAGCTCTTCTGTTCGTCCACTCACATAATTTGGCTATCACATTCGAAACAATTGACTGGGTCTTTTCATTCTTCCAAATCAATGGCTGTTGTGACAATTTTATATTATGCTCATTTAATTTTTCGATTCTTCTATCTACGTGCTATTCAATAAAATACCAAATGTCGGATATAGGTGTAACACCCCATTCTAAGCTAGTATGGATTGTATAGGTGTCCTAAACGCAGTTGGAGACCATTGCAAGGTCATTGGCACCAGGGCAAGAGGGTCAAAAGGGCAATGAATTGGCGGATGAAACGGCCATACAATGCTCATCAATGCTATTCATTGGACCGGAACCCTTCTGCGGCGTGGCAAAGTCGACAATAAATATGGTCAAAAGCAAGTGGGTGGCACAGAAATCTCTCACAAGGACCGGGACAGTCGAAATAATTCATTAGATACATCATACATAATTTGCCACTGTGTTAGATTTAGTTTCTCAATAAAAAATATGATATTTCTTCGTTTATTTCAACAACTTGTCTATTATTGAACAGCCATTTTGGAGATAATTAATAGGAGTGCGTAGAGCGTCGACTCCAAACACAACTAACGAATCCGACTGAGATAGGTAGTTTTGTGCTTTATCAGAGTAAGTTACAGGGTTGTACTGACACTTACCTTGTAACGAGTTTTTTCACAAAACCCTTCAGTATGTTCACTTGTCAACAAGTATACATCCTTCTTGTCTTTATATCTAACAAGCAGTTGCATGTCTTTTCGTACAAAGCATGATTGGTACGTTTCTAGTGGAATTCTAGTTAATTGAGCAGGAACTCCACGATTGCTTCTTATAGTTCCAGTCAAATGGGTTCCTTGAAACAGTAAAAATTGCGAAAACCGCACGGAAGTATACCAATTGTCCAAAATTACTTCTCGGTCACTATTCAGTTCATTTTGGGCTAAATGCACGACAATTTTTTCTTTCGGTGTCTTGAATATGGGAAACATTGAAATTGTCTTTTCCTATGAACAAACAGAAGTTCCAAGTATATCCTCGCAAATGTGGAGCGCTTGGGCACATTGCAAAAAGTTTTATGTCAAACCTACTTATTTTTGTTTTTATATATTGTCGAAAGTGCAGCCTGCCCTTGTACAGCATCAAATGTTCATCGATAGCAAACACCGGTCCTGGGTCAACCAAACTCATGAAGTTACTTCTGAGCATAGACAAGTAAATTCCAAGTCTGGTCAACGGAGTATTTTTTCTTGCTGCTTCAGATAGATTTATTTACTTTTGGCCCAGCGCACAAAATGTTATTACTCCCAGTAATCTGTATTGCGAGGGCACTTTGCTAATCCAGTAAGAAAATGAAGTGCAATGAAAACATACATCTCTTTTTTATCGAGTTTCTTCCACTGAAGGCCATACACTTTCTATGTACCTACTGGTTTTTGTTCAAAGTACATTTCAGCTCTTCTGTTCGTCCACTCACATAATTTGGCTATCACATTCGAAACAATTGACTGGGTCTTTTCATTCTTCCAAATCAATGGCTGGGTGGAAATCATATTCAGAGGAAAAATTATGCGGTGGTCTAGGAACTTTATCGGAAAAGGGGTCACTTAAAACCTGCCAATCGTCCATGGTCACGTTTTCACAAAGTTCATCCTCATCGATTTCCGAATAGGTTTCATCAGTCTCACTAATTACCGAATTATCACTCAACTCGTACTCCGAATCATCACTACTATCTGTAGAAAAATCCTGATCATTCATCATACTTAGAATTTGTTAAAATACAACAGTGTATGTCGAAAAAACACTCTAAATACGATAAAACAGACTTTCCCGCCAAAACGTAATTTTGAGGCGAATGCTGTCAGAGTTACTACTTATAACACCGAAGAATATATTCACTGAGCCTGTGAACATTATCATTCCATCTAGGGAGTATGTATTGTGATGCACCCAGGTAATTCTGGAAAAATCATCTGGTTCACCGATAGTTCCAAAACAAACCATGGCACTGGAGCTTAAATAAACGGACCTAGAAAGGTAATTTTCTTTAATTTTGGTCAATATACGTCTGTGATTCAAGCAGAGATGATTGCCGCTATTGATGGAAACATCAGGAGAAGATATACCATAAAAAAATTAAAATATTCACCGACAGCCATGCTCTGCTTAAAGCTATCAGTAATCCAATAACTAGGTCTAGACTGGTAAAAAACTGCAAAAAATCTCTTAATAGGATGGCAAGAGATGTAGTATGGGGGCCGGCACATGAGGGGTTTGAAGTTAATGAATTGGCAGACCAATTAGCTAAAGAAGAGTCCTTGATAGGTCCGTTTTATGGAACCACAAAGGATTGCATAGAAGGGAAAATCGGGAACTGGCTAGATAAGGAACACCAATTCAAATGGAGGTTGACACAAGGTCACCTCCATACAAAGAGTTAACTGAACACCAATTCAAATGGAGGTTGACACAAGGTCACCTCCATACAAAGAGTTAACTGAACACGGTAGACAAGGAACTCTCAACCAGGCTGTTGAAGCTGGGTATGAGACATTTGAAGACGGTTACCGACCTGGTCTCTGAACACTGCTCCCCGAGGAAACTTTTGCAGAAAATGGCAAAAGTTAGTGAACCTGTGCAGAAAATGTGAGCTACAGTGATGGGTAATGCTAATAACCACCTATGTTATTAACCAGTTTTTAGCGTTAATTAACGCTAAGTTAAAAATTGTTTGAAATTAACCACGGTTGACAATTTAGGCGGCCACTTGAAAAAGAAGAAGAAGAATTTTTATAAAATTATAACCTATTTTTTTTTCAAAGTGTCAGAATTCAAAATATTTTTAAATTCGCTGTTATGTTTCTAGATGCTTCGCTTCATACTCTATATTCATAATAATCCATACTACACCATAGCCCATGTTACTGGCCCATAGTTACTGCTCATAGCTGTTAAGATGGTAGGAGAAGGAAGACGAGATACGGATATCTGGGATCATTTCATTAAATTCAAAAAGTGTGGGTGTAAGTACCTAAAAGGTCGCTGCAAATATTGTGGAACTGAATACTAATGCAAAATCATATTATTATGTGCAAAAAATGCCCAGCTGATGTTCGAAAGAAAACCAAAAAGAACATGGAAGCTAAGATGAAAGGAAAAAACCTCCAAGTTAAGCATTCTTTAAGACACAAGAATTATGTAAAGTAGCATGCCGAATCCTGGACATTCCCCCGACATCAGCTTCATGTGAACGAATCTGGAGTACTTTTTCTCATATTAAAACAAAAAAAGGAATATATTGACAGGAGACAGAACAGAGAAACAAGTGTCCATTATGTTTAATTTAAAACTTTTTAAGGATCTTGACCTAAATTCCAAACTAAAGAATTTACATGTTCTAAACTTAGCCCTGATGAAATCAATAACTTTGAAAATGATAATGTTAATTTATCAAGTTCAGATTCAGAAGATTCAGATAGGGAGAACACATTAACACTTCATTTTTCTGATGAAAGTCCTTCTATAATAGTGAAATTGAAGCTGAAGATAAACCTGTATTAAAACAGACGCCATTGGCTGACTTTTTGGAAAAGAAAAATACAGGGAATAATAAAGCAAAAAAGCAGAATGAAGAAGCAAGTACTAATCAAATGACTCAAAGTGATGGGTCAGAAAATAGCCTCGGATACAGTTGATATTACCGACATGGAAGATGACAATCGGTTCATAATCGAATTTACTTAATATTTTTTAAAAGCAATTTTCTTACTCTTTATCAAAGAACCAAATCTGATTTTTTTTTGTTTTTTATTTTTTACGGTATGAATGAGAATATTATTTTATTTTAGTTTTTTGTTGATTTTCCTATTTTTTTAAGACAATAAAAATCGTATAAATTTTTTTGTGATTTATTTTTATATTTATATAAAAGCATTTTCCCGCATTTTCTAGTCCGCGGACATCAGGAGTTTGCGCAGTAATTTTTCCAGGTCTATTAAATAGGATTGCGCAGACTCCTGACGTCCGCGACTTCTGAATTCTGGAGCTTTTATTTACATCTCAAATAAGCTTAAATTATGTCAAAATTTTTGTAATAATGGGCAGAACACAAATATCTAATAAACAATTTTTTTTGGTTAAAAATGGATAGTTAAAAACTAGTTATTAACCAATGACCGGTTAACAAAATTATTAACCGGTTAATAACAATCAATGGTGAGCTATATGAACGAATAAATGAATGAATTACCTCTTAATTATGACTATAACTATTTAATAATTATCGTAACTGATCTCTTACTTTTTGTCGACTTATTTATATTCAATGTTATGCCATTGAACCAGGCGTTAATATTTACATTTCAAATATTAAATATGAAATGTCATGAATATTTTCAAGAACAAATATAATTTAAAATATGAAATTCTTTACGAAATGATCAATATTATTGATTGCCACAAGGGACTCCCCACACCTTTGTTCCTGCTAGTCAAATTTTACAAAAAATATTCAATGTCAATGGGAATATTTTATTGATATTTATTTGTAAATTCGGTTATAAAAATGTGTAAAACAAACCAAACTTTTTATATAGAGTGAGTTTGTACATTGAAAACTACTATTTTTATTAAATTATAATTTGAAATAACTGATTTAAATCGAATTCCCACATTTTTATAGATCAATTTTAAGGTATTTCAGCTGAAGTAAATTCAAACCAACCCTGTCCTGTGCGCCTGTGACCGAACTTTTTATGAAAAAAAAGCTTGAATATTTAAATTAATAATTTGATTATGCACCAATACATAATAATATAATTTTAATATACAAGATATAATAGGGCCATGTTGAGTTCTGTCACGTTTTATAATGAGAATTCTAGCAAAATTGCTATGGTAAAGCCCTTAAAATTGGGGTTCGCGTTGTGGGAATACGAAATTATGTGTGGAAATTACTGAAATTTGAAAGGTTTCACCATTATGGATTTTGGGTCATCTGAATATTTTTTATAGATTAACATTTTTGTCGATCAAACGAAGACATATAATTTATTTTTGTTTGTTTTGTTGATTAAAAAGGCTTTCGGACGAAATAAATACATCTAAATAAGTTTTTGTATATTTTCAGCTTTTATGTTTATAGAATTAGATTATCTTTTAACGTTTTCCAAGCCCTGATTGGATTTTTCGTTTGTTTAAAGATGTATTTAACCTTTATGTTTAGAGGTACCAAAAAATAAAAAAGAGTTACAGATGGTTTTGGGTATGATTACTTACATTTCAAAATTTTTACCAGGAATTTTTCTAGGAGCTTCTGCAATAGGCTCGGCACCAGGCTTAAGTTTAATTTTGTGAGTAATATATTTTATTTCACCAATAGATTCAAATAAGTCTTTATTTTCCTGTATTAAGTTTTCTATTTTTCTGTTTTGAATCATATTTATGTTTAATCAGCTTATATTTCTGTATGAATTCCAAACCTATAATACATGGTGAGTCAAGTTATACAACTTGAAACGTCTCAATATCTTCTATATTATTTACGTTGCATGGTACTCGAATTTCTCCCTCTATATTGCCGATAGAGCTTCCATCATAGTTTAATAGCTTTATTTTTGACTTATGTATCTGTGCACCAATCTTTGAGGCCACTTCTTTGGTCAAAATATTGGTCTCTGCACCAGTGTCCATTTTACAGCTAACTTCATGATTATTTATTAAAACTATTTCTGTTAATTGATCCAACTTGTTTTATATTATTTTCCATTTGTAATTTTATTTGTCCAATAAATAACTCTTTCTTGGTTATTGAAACACATTTTCTCAAAATGCTTGAACATTTTACAATTTCCCCATGTTTTGCCATATGCAGGACATTTTCGAAAATCATGCCTTGTACCACATTTTTGGCAAATACGCTTTTTCTCGTCGTACTGTTTTTTATTCTCTGTTTGATACATTTTTTTCTTTATTGCATTTACGCCCTTTCCGTCTTCTTCAAGCTTCTTACTTTGTGCTTCTGCTAGTTCAGCCGCTTTGCAAATGTCTTAAATCTAGTTTAGGTTCTTTAACTTTTAATAAGTAAATAGTATTTTCAATTAATGAATATATATTTTATTTATAGTACTCAAAACATGACACAAGACCAATTAATCGTTTCGGAATAGTTTCTTTAAATGAAATATCCGAGAAGATCGGGAAAAGCATCTCGGAAAAAAAAACATTTGGGGACAATTTACTGCCTTCAGTAATGAGCGCAAGTACCATTTAGAGTCTCAAGCTAGCAAATATACTCAAAGATTGGGCGTACAATATGCGGAGAATGGATGGCCAAGACTGAAAAGAAAGCATAGTTAAGACTGTATGGAAATGTGCAGATGGTAGGAAAATCCATTTTAGGACGTACGTTGCAAGGAGCCAAGGGAAGCGAACAATTCTAAGCAAATAGATCTTTAATCCTTTCCGTAGAAAAGAAGGCAAAGCTCCACATCTCTTTACTATAATGAGTTCAAGTTACTAGTCGACACATGCGATGAAAATACAACAGATGGGCTAATTAAAGAGGTATTTCATGTATTTTCTCACGAAAGTACGGAGAGGTAACAGAAACTTTTCTTATTCCCGAAATTTAAAATTCTGAAAACCCAACTGGTAGGATAGAATGCAATCCAATTTTTTCCAGAACGGTGCAAGGAGAATAGAAAATGAGCCGATTCAAATTGGTTTATGCCCAGTGAGACTATTTCATAAGTAGGTACATGGATAAACGAAAAAACGTCACTTATGACCGTTTCTTTTAAACGTCAAACTCTATCTAGTGCTGCTGCATACAAAAACTGGTTCAAACATATTCCAGTTGATCGGAATATCATTTCTACGTGGACCCAGAAGGCAGCAAAAACTGCTGGCTTAGATTTAGGAACACAGAAAATATGAAACCATTCCTTAAGAACTTCTGCTGTAACTGCTTTGGTGAAGAGTGGAGTAGGTGAAGATATAAATAACTGGTCATGCGTCTACTGGTTCAATTAAGCCGTACTTACAGCTCGATGAAGAATATCATGGGAAAATAATTAAGAAAATGGTAGAACATCAAAAAGCTCCAGAAACCTTGGGAAGATCAAGACCGAATCAGCAACTTCAAATACCATTTACTATAAAACTGTGTTTTCAATTGTAATAATTTGTGCTGTTGAAAATAGTATTTATCATTATTATTATTTTCCCCAATTTTACATACACTTTTTTTTATTATTATTGAAAACAGCATATATCGATGTGCTAGTACGTCCCTGGCTTGTCACTATTGTAAGGAATTTTGAAACAAGCTCACGTTTATTTCAGAAATTACCATAATTTTGCAAAATCGATTACAAAGTCAGGTCAGTGTTTGATATCAAGTACTCAATTAATAGAAGCTTATGTTTAAGGGTGATCAAAACGGACCGTAGAATTATATGCTATTTTAAATTTTTCGATAGAACTATATTTTCAACCTAATTGTCATATTTTATAAAACTTTTTTTCACAATAAACTGATCATTTTGTTAACCCAAAATTTTAAAAGAAAATTGCCAAGACAAAAGTTGCATATAATAGGTCGGTGGGTGTTCAGCATTTTTTTTTATTATCGTTATTTTTCAAATTTAAATAGTTTTTGGAACATATTATAATCCGGGTCTCGCGAGTTAATGATTGTTGAGATATATTCATTTATTTTTCATAATTCCATAATTTTTATCTATACAGTGCTTCTCAAAAGTCCCCTCCCCCCTCTTTTCTTTTGAATGGTGATACTTAGACTGATGAAATTTGGAGGGTGAAGGAGTGTAAGCTTCTCTACTAGTGGTAACAGGTGACGTAATAGGCATCGGTGACGTCACCAGGCAACTGAAACCAATAATATTAAATGGGACCTTATGGCAAGTGACACCTCGTTTGAAAGGTATTTAGAATACCTATTCATTCATATTCAATTTTTTTTGGATTTACGATGTTTTTGATGGTTACAATAAATAAACACTAAAATTTGAGTTTCGCAGTTTGGGTTGGCTTCAAGGTAAGAGATATTGCCTCCTAAAATTTCATTTCTGTTCAGAAGGATGAAAAGTTCCTTCCTGGGAGCAGAATTTGGGTGGGAGGTTTCGTAAGTTAAGGGTTTTGAGCGGAGTTGTTTGTGGAGAAGTGTTAGATGAAGATTGGGACGAAGAGGTCCGAACTGAGCTGCGAACGGAGGCTGCTTCATTGATTTGGCGGATATTTGGGACTTCATGGGCGGAGGAGGCCTGGGAAGACCAAGAAGATTGAATGGAAGGAGGTTTGGCAGCTTGTGCGTAAGATCTGAGTTTGGAATGGTCTGAAAGTTCTTGAATTATAGTTTCGAATTAATTTAAGTTATCGTAGATCATTTTGACTATAGATAATTGCTCTGGAGGAGGATTATCTAGAAGGGGTCATGGAATCGGAGATTCCATGAGAGGGCGTGGTTTGGACGAAGAGCTGGAGGGCGTCTCCAAAGTTGGTTGAGTTCTGGATTGTTTTTTAGAAGATGTTGGCAGTTCGGGAAATTCATCATTGTCTGTGTCTTTCTTTTTTTTTGTCGATCTATACATCGATTCTTCTCCAATATATCAACTAGTGGGGCATAAGCGACGTTGCCAGGTTAGAACTTTTAATAGTATATGGAAGTATTAGTGTATGCATACATATGAAAACTGCATGGGTACAGTCTTGCATAAAAATTATGACTCACTTCGCTACAAGCTCGTATACTTTTTACTTTGTATTTTCTCGAACAAAAAATTGTCTGTCAACTCTTTATTTAGAATAATAAACGATATTGTAACAAACAACATACACCTACATAGTGGTTTATAAGAAAAATTACCGACAATTTTCATGTTTCGAAAAGACACTGCCAATATAACATTTTCCCATCTATACTATACGTTGACCATGTGGTAGTCAGTCCCTCAGTGTTACCAAAATTAGTATAATTTTGTCCTTCCTCAATTTTTTGCGTGTTCGAAATTGCGAAGCTTTTATAGCATGCCTGTGTTTGGGTTCATCATAAGGATACAAATGTCACGTGTCAAACGGTGGAAGCCGGTATTCGAGAATGTTGTCTTTTATGACGTAGGTAGGTACATACAACTGTCTAAAAAAATCGCATGGAATGAGCTAAATGTTTTCTGTACGAGGGCACGTTACAAGAAATATTAATATTGGAAATTGAGAAAACAAAATTATTATAAATTCGGAATTAGATAATGAAAACAGCTGTAGACTGAGTAGACTTCTAGAAACATCGATTATTTTTTGGAAATTTTTGAAGAATTGAGCTACGATTTTGATTGGATGTATTGGACACCGGAGAATTTAATCAGCTGATGAATTTTTATCATGTTTATAAGAGACAATTAAACATTCATCCGTCATATTTCATTAGTAGTTACTTCAAGTTCCAAATAATTCTATTTTTAAATCTAGGAGTTCATCCATTTCTCAAATGTGGTTAGAATCCGATAACGGTTATCAAGAAAACACAAAGTCAGACCACAGAAAAATGTATAATACCCAACTAGTTTCGGTTAATTACCATCATCAGCAATCACAACTGGAAGTATTGTATAGAAGTAATATTGAATCAAGTGGTTTGACAAAAAAATCTATTTTTGACTGAATATCATGCACAATTTTTAATTTATTTTTCGATTGGAAAACGTTCAGTGCAAAATAATGGAATCGGTATTCCCTGTAAAAATGAGCTGAATAATATAAATATACTCATTATTTTTGGGACATATCCTGCTGAAATGGAGATAGACTACGTGATAAAAAATGAGAACGGATCTTCATATTTTTAACATAATTTCGCTTTGAGCTGAAGTTTTGGATAAATTTTTATTTTGGGTTGAAATGTTTATCAAATTTACAGATTTAACTGGGTTTTTAACCAAACTTACAGTTTTCACTGACAATTTATAAAAATTATTCTTTTTGTCATTTATTTTGGGAAATCAAACCACAATCTTTTTTATATTTTTAATTCAACGTTTCGGTAGCGTTCCAGCTACCGTTATCAAGAAAAATTTAGTTTTTATAAAATTCTGGTCAAACAGGGACATACAGAAGAACTTTATCAAAAATTGCTGTTTTTACCTTAAATTCATTGAAAATATGACAACTTTAACTAAACATTCTTAAGAAAATTTACAGTTCGTTCTGAAGACTTAACAAAACCTAGGTACAGTTTTATTAGGGAGTTGAATCAAAACCTACAGTTTTTACTTGGATTTCACAAAAAATACAGTATTATTGGAAATTGCGTTGTACCTGTATAGGTTACGGGGCAGGTAGTTCCGTCGAGCCTATGGTTTACAACTATTTTATGGTCCGAACCCCCGATCCGTGCTATCAACTCTTTTGGGACAGACTTTAGCTTGGAATTTCAAATATATTCCACAGTTCATTAAAAAAATTTCATTTTCATTTTGGCATCAAATCAAAGCTTACAGTTTCTACTTGGAACTCACCAAAAATTACAGTTTCAACTAGGAAGTTATGAAAAATCACAGTTTTTACTTGGAATTTATAAAAAAAATTGAAGCCTTAACTTATGTATGTATGTATATTGGGGTGACATTCTTTGAGACCTAAAAGATCTATTGTTTCCCCTTACTACTACTTAGTTCCTGAGTAAAATCTCACAGACTAGTAGCTCCTTTAGTCCTATTTCCCGGAGGAATTTTGGGATATCTGCAGGCTTTAACTTAGGTAAATGTCCCTCTTCTATCCAGTAAACACCTAGATGTTGTGCTACAGGAATCTGAATAGCTGTGCAATTCGCAAGTATGTGGATGGAGATTTTTTCTTCCATACCACAGAATCTACATTCTTCTTCCTCCACTATTTTGAGCTCATTCAGGTGCCCATTCAGGAGACAATGTCCCGTTAGGATCCCTGTTGAAACTCTTATTGCAGTGTCACCCAGAAGAATGTTTGACTGTCTAAGCCCTACTAGATCTGTCCAATGGTTAGATCTTCTCTTTTTTTCGGCTTTGCCTATTTCTTCCTGGCGGTGCGGCGAGTTTTCCTGAACGCGAACGAACTAACAAGCGAAAGCGAGTACTCAGTTTTTCAATCAAACAAAAAAACAATTCTTATTTTCTTAAATTGTAAGTTGTGAATTTTGTTGTGTATAGTGTGATATTTCCAAAATTCCCAGTTTTATCTGTAAATATGGTTGCGCATTCCCAGTTTAAACTGAGTGTTTTTAGTTTGTGCTCTGAATTTCCCTTATTTCCCAGTTAAATCTGTAAATTTGTTGAAATTCACAGTTTAACCCGTAAATTTAATGAAATTCACAGCTTAAACGATAAATTTGGTGGGTTTGGTGAAATTATCAGTTCAAAATGTGAATATGGATTCCGTTGAGTTTGCAGTTAAAATCGTAGATTCCCATATATTAGGATCAAATCTATAAGAAGTGCTTAAAAATTAAAGGCACGCAGTTATCGTGTCGAAGTTTCCGATATTAGAAATGTTTTAATCCATACATAAACAAGATTAGGATTCAAATTTTATCAAGTATCATGTCCAATTAAGAGTTTTCTGTTAATATTTCGAAGTTTATCATACATACAGCAAACTGCATACAGCATAGTTAAATGGGGTAGCAGCGATTGTCTAATTTTTAATTATGCATGCTTACAGAATTGCTCCTATACACAGTTGAAACCGTATATTATTTAAATTCCAAGTTTGGGCTGTCACTTTGGTTAAATTTTCGGTCAAAACTGAAGGCTCTGTTGAGTTTTCAGAATGAACTGTTGATTTTTTTTGAAATTCCAAGTGAAAACTTAAGTTTTGGTTCAATTCCCAAATAAAACTGAACGCTTTCTTAAGTGTTTAGATTGAACTTTAAATGTTCTTGAGAATAGTAAGTTATTATATTATAATAATTTTTCATATATTCTGAAGAAACACTGCAATTTTGGTTATATTTCCAGTAAAAACTGAAAGTTCAGTTTAGTTTTCAGAATAAACTGTACATTGTATTGAAAATTCCTGTGGAACATACACGACAAAGCAAAAATGGCTCGAATGGTTTGCAGGGATCTGGCAGGGAGAAGTTGGGTTCCTTACGACATTGCTTCCCAAATGTATGTTCCTTGCATGTATGTATGTATGTATATCGGGGTGACATTTACTGAGACCTGAAAGATCTATTCTGCCCACTTACTTCTACTTAGTTCCTGAGCTCCCTTAGTCCTATCACCCGGAGGAATTTTAGGATATCTTTTTTTCGGCTTTGCCTATTTCTTCCAATATTACATTGGAGCTGATACCGCAAAAGGGTTCCGGCCCCCAAAAGAATGTTTCAGTCCCCTTCTTTGCTAGTTCATCTGCTATTTCATTTCCTTCTATTCCAGTGTGTTCTGGAATCCACATTAAGGTAACTATATTGTCCTCGCCTAGTTCATTGAGTTTGCCTAGGCATTCCCACACCATTTCGGAACTGATTACACAAGAGCTCAG
This sequence comes from Lochmaea crataegi, assembly GCA_947563755.1. NCBI lineage: Eukaryota > Metazoa > Arthropoda > Insecta > Coleoptera > Chrysomelidae > Lochmaea > Lochmaea crataegi. The sequence goes on from OX387425.1 coordinate 17,348,550, forward strand.
TGCTTTAATGATTGCTTGACTATCCGACATTATAATAATCCTTTGCCTTCTATATCCTTTATCAATATTGAACTGGGCACACTTTCTTATGGCGTAAATTTCCGCTTGAAAGATACTTGGGGTTTTTCCCAAGCTTTCATAGTGTTTGGTTCCTGGCCCGTACACTCCTATCCCAGTTCCTTCTAATGCTTTTGAGCCGTCTGTGTACCATTTAATGGCATTCTTTCCAAGTCTGGTAATGGTATTTGGATCCCATTTCTCCTTGTTGCTTAATTCCGTAACGCATTTCTTTGAAAAGTTATACTTTTTCTTCATACCATCTTGTGGCATGTCCCAGGTTTTCTGATTTCTGGGAAGTGGGGAGGTGGTTTTTTTTTAATGAATCCCTCTCTACTTAGTGTGTATCTTGTTCTTTCTGCAACACTTTCCACCACCATATGTAGTGGTGTGAGGTTGAAAATCACTTCCATGTTCTCATTGCTCCTGTAAGGCTAGTCTTTGAATTTTGGAGAAATTTTCTCTCGTCGTCAATAGGCTACTTCTACCACTCCTCGCAATGGCTCCATAAGTGATAATTGGTCTCTCTAAGGCAGTGTACATACAGCTCACGATTTTTGGTTTACAACCCCAATTTCTCCCTGCCAGATCCCTGCAAACCATTCGAGCCATTTTTGCTTTGTCTTGTTTGTTCCACAGGAGTTTACTATCTAGAGTCAAACCTAGATACTTGAATTCATGTCTCCATTCAACCTCGCTCCCACCAAGGTGAATGGTTTTGAGGTTTCTTTTCTTAGTGAAGGCTATTAAGATGGTTTTGGTGGGGTTGATGTTAAGTCCTACTTGCCTACACCAGCTATTTGTATAGTTCAGACCCTTTTGTACGATGTCCCAAAGGGTTAACATAAGATTTTTAATAAAATTCACAATTCACTCTAAAGACTTCACAAAACCTAGGTACAGTTTTAACTAGTAATTTTCAATAAAATGTACAGTTTATTCTGAAAACTAAACTGAACTTTCAGTTTTTACTGGAAATATAACCAAAATTGAAGTGTTTCTTCGGAATATATGAAAAATTATTATAATATAATAACTTACTATTCTCAAGAACATTTAAAGTTCAATCTAAACACTTAAGAAAGCGTTCAGTTTTATTTGGGAATTGAACCAAAACTTAAGTTTTCACTTGGAATTTCAAAGAAAATCAACAGTTCATTCTGAAAACTCAACAGAGCCTTCAGTTTTGACCGAAAATTTAACCAAAGTGACAGCTCAAACTTGGAATTTAAATATACGGTTTCAACTGTGTATAGGAGCAATTCTATAAACATGCATGGTTAAAAATTAGACAATCTGCTAACTCCATTTTACTATGCTGTATGCATGATAAACTTCGAAATATTAACAGAAAACTCTTAATTGGACATGATACTTGTTAAAATTTAAATCCTAATCTTGTTTATGTATGGATTAAAACATTTCTAATATCGGAAACTTCGACACGATAACTGCGTGCCTTTAATTTTTAAGCACTTCTTATAGATTTGATCCTAATATGTGGGAATCTACGATTTTAACTGCAACCTCAACGGAATCCATATTCACATTTTGAACTGATAATTTCACCAAATTTATCGTTTAAGCTGGGAATTTCATTAAATTTACGGGTTAAACTGTGAATTTCAACAAATTTACAGATTTAACTGGGAAATAAGGGAAATTCAGAGCACAAACTAAAAACACTCAGTTTAAACTGGGAATGCGCAACCATATTTACAGATAAAACTGGGAATTTTGGAAATATCACACTATACACCAAAAAATTCACAACTTACAATTTAAACTGGGAAATGCAAATTCCACTAAATTCATAGTTTTAACTGGGAACTTCAATAAATTTAAAGTTTTATCTGGGAATTCCCCAAAATTTAGGTGCAGTTATAACTGGAAATTCCACCAAATATGCCTTGATAAAATATTGCTGTGGAATAAGAAAATGAGAAGAAATATGTGGTTTATGCAGGATGGAGCTCCACCTTATTTCCCACTAGTTGTTAGAAATCATCTAAGTGACCCTCAACGATGGATTGACAGAGGAAGTGATTTTAAATGGTCACCAAGAAGTCCTGAGTATAACCCTCTTGATTTTCATGTTCGGGAACATATTAAGTCCTTAGTGAAATTAATTCATGATACGAACTCTGTAGGAAAATGTGGAGTGCGGCTAATTTTTAAGGGGACAAAATAATATTTTCTCTGAAAGTCGAAAGTCCTTTATTGAAAGTATTAGAAAAAGCATACCAATCGTAGAACATTTATTTTTAGTTTGCTATTTCTATGTTAAATTGTTTTCAATTCTGCTTCATCCTCGAAATGAAGCACTGTAGTTTTTTATTCTCTGTAACTTGAAATCCGCTTGTGATACTCTGAACTGTTCAATTCCGTTTTTCTCGAAAACGGATGAGATCATCGGGTTTAGAATTGTATACCAATATTACGTAGAAATTATGTTTACGTCATATTTTCTAATAAATATCATTAAAAAGTTTCGTCAAAAAAAGTTACCAGTTAATTTAATAACACTGAACTGCAATAAAATCCTCCTTCAAAAAATTATGTCATATAATATATGAAGATTTTGATGCTCTGAATCTGTTCCCGGTGGCCGATTTTTTCTATCACGTCTAGATTTTTCAAAATGAATTTTTTTAACTTCCTGCTAAGAATATCAATGATTCTTCCCAATGATTTTCGAAAAATTGGGAAGTTATTGTTTTTACCCCTTTTTACAAAAATCGAGGTTTCAACAAATCTCGACGTTTTGAAGCCCTAAGAAGCTTTCCTGACTATTTTTTCGATGATGTCCGTACATCTGTATGTATGTATGTATGTATATGTGTGTGTGTGTATGTAAACCTCTTATAACTTCTGAACGGCTTGACCGATTTTATCGCAGTTGGTGTCATTCGAAAGGGCTGCACCAAACTTAGATTTCCTGTAAGTTGGAACCAATTCGGACCGGTAGATTTTGAGAAATTGCAAAAAAGTGAAAAAAAGAGTTGTTTTTTTTTCATTTTTTCAAAATATCCCCAAATTGGCTGAACCGATCGACCTCAAAACTATTCAGCTCTTAACCTTGAAAACCCGCATCAATCGTCACTAAGTGCGTCAGAATCGGTTCGTGAGATATCGTTGACGAAAAAATCGAAAAAAAGTGTTTTTTTTGTAATAACTCCGAAATGTTTCATCAGATCAATTTTTTTGTTTGCAAATTTTTTATAGAGCTCAAAAAACTACATCGATCGCCGCCAACCGCGTGAAAATCGGTTAATTCATTCAAAAGTTATAGCAGTTTGAAAATTAAAAAAATCGTGTTTCATCGAACTTTGATGAGACTTTTGAGCTCGAAGAGCTCAAAAGTATCGAATAGCTTTATCTTTGTGCTCGAAGAGCTCAAAAGCGACAAAATCGAATGCATTTGAAAATTGAATTTAGCGGGAAGTTGCAGGGATGGCCTTTAGGGTCAACCGATTTCCAGATTTTTTTTCCAAAATATCATCGTCATTGTCAGGTTTTTTTAAATTTACTTACTGGATTGCAAGGAGGATACACCAAGTTTTGCTGTTTTTTATATGAGTGGAACAGTCGCGAGAAAGACAAACATTACAAAGTTGAAACTTGGCCACAAAGAAAAAGCTTGACTCCTGGACTTAAAAATGTATCTCAAGAACCTCTAGTGCCAAGTGGCAAAATTTTTTTGGCACCACTTCATATAAAGTTGGGACTCATGAAAAACTTTGTGAAAGCTATGGACAAGGATGGTGCAGGCTTTCAATATCTCAAAACAAAATTTCCTCGAAGCAGTGACGCGAAATTGAAAGAAGGGATTTTTGTAGGTCCGCAAAACGAGAACTTATGACGGATGAAGTTTTCAATTTGAAGTTAAACAATGCTGAAAAGAAAGGTTGGGTGGCTTTTGTAAAAAGCATTGTAAAAATCATTCGAGAGCTTCTTTCTGCTTATAAAGCTTTAGGATACAATATGTCACTCAAAATTCATTTCTTGTACTCGCATGTAGATTTCTTTCCGGAAAATCTCGGTGCCGTATCAGATGAGCATGATGAAAGGTTTCATCAGGATATTATGCACATTAAAATAGTCAGCTTGCTGATTTTTGTTGGTGGATTCGCCGAGAAACTTCGATGGAAACGATGAAAAGGAAGAAAACTAAAAAATAACTTGAATTATATTACCATATTGAGATAAATATACTGATATTCCTAACTTGTGACTGTAAAATTAGCACATTTCACTGTAAAACTTAGACCGTACGCTTTTTTCACTTTTTTGTAATTGTTGTTACTTTGTTAATATTATTTTTTAATTAAATAAACATTATATTTGAAATCTATCTGCTGTATTTATTTGCATGTTAAATTCCGTGTTTAGAGCACCGAATATGATGTTATTAAGCATGAAAACATTGAGGAGAAAAAATTTTTTTTTTGTAGTCCAGTGTAATCAGGAATAATTCTCGTGGCAAACAAAATGTTATAAAATGCTTAAAATAATATTCCTTGTCCAAAGTTATGCCTATCCGTGCTGATTTTGATAACAAATGATAAATATACAGTGGAATTATGAGCAAAAAAACTCGTAAACCCGTATTTTATTTAGGCATATTTGGTCCTATCATCAATATTTTGGTGCAAATAATACGCCTTTAGACCATGTCTCAATAGTTATAAATCACCCTGTATATATTACCTATATCAAAGCACCCCCAATAAAATATTTTCTTACCATTATTTTAAATTTAATTTTTATCGAGTGCCTTTCTATTGATGTTGAACAACATCTTAATAATTAAAAAATATTTCTCACATTTTAGTTTGATCTACTATGGAAGCGTGTTTCTTTGAACTATTATTTTATGTGTTCTAATGATAATCATTTTCTATTTGACCCGACAGTTGCGAGATTACGGCAAATACACGTCTTTCGTTTCTAGCGATATCGTGCGGAAATGTAATTTCGGAGACAAAAAGGTAAAAGGAATGGTTTAATAACCGACGGTAGTGTCATTAGACAACAACAAAAAAAAAGATGTGGTCTATAGCACTGTGCCACCACGAATCTGAAAATGATCATAATTACATACAAAGTTCACCAGACGCCCGCCTATGGCGCCTTACATAGGCGGCTAGACCCCTAAATAAAAATCAATAGAAGAAATATAACGATAAACACAAAAAATAGTAATTTGATTGAATAGATATTTTAGATAATTAATAAATGTATGAATTTTGGAAGATGCTTCCGGGGAATCACTTCAAAGTGTAGTGTAAGACAATTTTTTTTTCTCACCCTGTTATTCTTAAAATAGTTTTCGTTCCAAGTAAAATGAATTAAATCATGGGTATACCCTAATATTTCAGAAATGCATTTCTCGACCAAACAACCAATTGTCTGAAACAGATAAGTAAAGTATCAAAATGTCACGTAGTCTTCGAGGCCACGAAAGGGGAAAGAACATTTTAAGAACGATTTGAGATTTAGTTTCTAGAAAATAACTAAAGTGTTCACTTGAGCCAAATAAATCTATTAAAATATAGTGTGTATTGTGGTGCATATCAGGAGTTAAATAGGTGAGTCTATCTCACAGAGTAATTCATTTCTGCCTGTTATTTGATATTTGATTTTAAAAGTTATTGTATCACATAGAGTATAATCATTTTTATTAATTACTTTGTTTAAAGTTCTTTAATATTCAACGTTATTAAGAACATTAATTTGTTGTTGCATTTCCTATTCATCCAATCCTACTGTACTGTCGAGGGTTTGTGCCACTTGCAGTTTGACTCACATACCTATACTGTACTGTGGAGAGTTTGCGCCACTTGCGGTTTGTCCATTCCTGATACAGGGTGACTTCTCACATCACCCATATCTCCTTCCACTCCCCTGTATTGTGGAGAGTTTGAGCCACTTGCAGTGTAACCTTATTTAGCTGTAATGTGGAGAGTTTGTGCCACTTGCAGTTTAACTCACATACCTATACTGTATTGTGGAGAGTTTGCGCCACTTGCGGTTTGTCCATTCCTGATACAGGGTGACTTCTCACGTCACCTATATCTCCTTCCACCCCCCTGTATTGTGGAGAGCTTGAGCCACTTGCAGTGTAACCTTATTTAGCTGTACTGTGGAGAGTTTGTGCCACTTGCAGTGTATTATTATTTTGCTGTACTGTGGAGAGTTTGTGCCACTTGCAGTGTATTATTATTTTGCTGTACTGTGGAGAGTTAGTGCCACTTGCAGTGTATTATTATTTTGCTGTACTGTGGAGAGTTTGTGCCACTTGCAGGGTATTATTATTATTTTGCTGTACTGTGGAGAGTTTGTGTCACTTGCAGTGTAATATTATTTTGCTGACCTGTGGAGAGTTTGTGCCACTTACAGTAGTTATAATATTGTTTGTGGAGAGTTTGTGCCACATATTCCTTACATGCATTGGGGAGAGTTTGCGCCCCTTGCACCTTTCCTAATAACCCTAAATATTTACTATTAGGCATTTATTTTTGATCAAGTGAAGTTTTAACTTTACTTTAGTACTGATATGCATAATCACAGTTCAAACACATAAGATGCACCTTGTATATTATTAATACTTTCATTAATTTTGGGGATTTCAACTATACTAATCGTTAGTTAAATAATTAATCATTATTTATGGCAAATTGAATACTCAGAGTGTTTTTCTATCTAATTCTAGGTACGTCATCTCGGTTGTTCAACCTACTTGGACCAGGTCTATATTGACTGTTCAATTAAATCCAGGCATCACGTCCAGTGTCTTGTAAATAGTTATTTTCAACATTTAGATTTGTTTTATTATCTATATTATAAACAATATAATGTAAGTACACAGTAATTAATTAAAAGTTAAATTCTAATTAAATATATCAATCTTTACAAATCACTCATTCTCCTCAAGTCAAGTTTTTCCCTCCTTACAGTAGTTTGCGGCAGTTTCAAAAATGTATTGTATATTCAGTTATTCAGGGTGTTATAAATTTAGTGACCTAAGAAACATTAGTACAAAATATGTTGTTTTAACCTAAAACACTTAAATAAAATATTCCTCCTTACCGATACACAGGGTGATTTATTATACCTATTATAAAAAATGGTTAAGAACCTAGGAATCACAGGATTAGAAATATTAAATAAAGCATGGAAAAACGAAAAAATTCCTAAAGAATGGGAAATAGCATTAATTACACCTATGTACAAGAAGGGAGACCAAAAACAATGTCACAATTATAGAGGAATAATCCTGAACAATACTATCTTGAAGATATATGAACAAATTATAAATAACAGAATTAGAACAATACTAGAAAGCCAACTATCAGAATCACAAAGCGGATTTAGATCAGGAAGGAGTCTACAAGATCACATGTTACCATATATAGCTTTCATAGATCTTGATACAGTACCTCGAAATAAAGTATGGGAAAAGTTGAAAGAGAATACACGGTAAAATAATGAAGTTATCCAAGACATATACAGATACATGCAATGAGAAACGGAATATAGCTGTTTAATGTATTTTCCGATATAAATAGTCCACCAACAAAACATTTCTATAAATTCACTTCAATGAATATCAAGTATTTAGCTGGACAGCTGGGTTCAGACCCACTGTAAGAAACCCTGCCCCTTCTTCTTCCAAAATTTGTTGGTTATGTGCATTTTTTGCAGTTTTGTGAACATCTACAATTACGAAAAATTTTAATTATTCGAACAACTGTAGACTGTAAAGGCACTGGTCGGTTTTTAAAAGCAACAACGAATAAATTTACTATTTCCCTAATCGAGTCACCTCCAAAATACCACGATAAAATTTGATTTTTTTCCTGAGGTGTGTACATTTTGAACAGTACTCTCAGCTATCGACTGTTGTTTACTTACTGTCTGATCAAAGAATACACCAACTAACAAGAAGCGAAGCCCGACGCAATCCCTTTGATGTTTTGCTAACAAACATTTATGAACTTGAGAAACCGACGTTGACAGATAACTCAGTAAATACACTGAGAAAATTATCAAATTCTTGAATATCAGCGATATAATTGGTCGACAAAGTGAAGTATGACAAGTATCTTATTACAAAAAAGGATAGGCAGCTTCGCTTCTTGTTTGTTGGCGTATTCTTTGGATACGAAGTGGTGGATATTGTAGGTGTCCAAATAAACGATTGTAATAATCGTGTTTTTAATCTGTTGAAGCTTGGTGTTGGTCGACTAGTTCAAAAGCAGTTCTGATACAATTAAAAAACCCCTATGTTCCGTTTCTCATTGCATGTATCATGTATATGTATAAGACAAACAAGAATTTCATAATACGTAACAACTTGAAGTCAGAAGGATTTAGAACTGGCATAGGATTGACACAAGGAGGAGGACTAAGCCCAACTTTATTCAATATGGACACCATTATAAAGAAAAGCGAACATAAAAATTAGAAAATGTTCATTTGACACAGAATTCTAGAAAGAGTAAAAATATCGGAGGGAGTTTTTGCAGATGCTAAAGTACTAATAACAGGAAGCGAAAAAGAATTACCAGAATACATAATCATCTGGAAAGAAGTTATGGAAGAAGAGAGCATGAGAATAAACACAAATAAAACAAAGATACTAATAATAGGTGACCAGAGTATCAATACAGACATTAAAATAGATAACATAAAAGTAGAACAAGCTACCTTGGAATGTTTGACAAAACGGGAAAACAAGACGCTGAAATAAATGAACGAATTACAAAAACAATTAAACTGTACTATGCTTTGAACAAAAATTTTATTGATAAAAAAGAAATATCCAAACCAACAAAGATTAAAGTATACAATACAGTATACTTATAGAGAAATACTTATGGATGTGAATCTTGGACTCTCTCAACCAGACAACAAAGTAAAATTCAAGGAGCAGAAATGAAGTATCTTAGAAGAGTGGCAGGGGTAAATAGAATAGACAAAATAAGGAATATAAAAATAAGAGACGAACTGGCAGTACAACCAGTATTAAAATTCATACAACAACGATAACTCGGTTGGTGGGGTCACATTCACACAGTAAATAACAGGAGGCAGCTGAAACGGATATATGAGGTAAGAACACAAATAAAGGAAAGAGGATGGAGGCCAAAACAGACATGGAGCAAAATGGTAGGTAAGATATTACAAGAGAGAGAAAAATCCTGAGAAGATGCGAAAACATTAACAAAAGATAGAAAGGCATGGAAAAATTTCATATATACAGAATGAAATGTAAACCCGACACCTATAGGTACAAAGGTTATATATATACCTATATATAAAATGATGTTTTGACGCCTCACAATATTTTTGGAAATTATTTACGATACTTTAACTAGTGATAAAATTTAGTTTTTCTCTATTACCAGAGGCGTGCGGTAGACATAAATACTTTCCCCCCTTCCTACGATTTAGGCCACTGTCGTAATAATCATTTCAGCATGTTTTTTCAATCCTTCGATTCTTTCTACGTAAATATATCATCCTCTTGTGTTTTAGGTTAAATCTTTATCCCGTGTGCTGAGGTCTCTCCAGTTACTATATAGACAATTCCTAATGAAACACTCTGTATAATAGCATTACCTATATTATGTATGTCATTTTTAGATCACAAGTCTATGTTGTGCGAGGCATTAAACAATTAAACTATTGTGACATCGTATACAATTCTTAGTTTCTTTTAAAAAAGTAACATTAATCTAAGCTGACAAATTTTGCCAAGGGACAGAGCCCTGGATTCATCTCTTATTTCTTGCACTGCAACTGGTGATTTTCTTGCAACAGTTTGCTATCCAGGCAATGGTTCTCTTTGGACATCTTGTCTCCATGAACCCGGGATAATTAAATTATTATCGAGATCTTCAATGTCAAAAGTTCCTGGTGGGAAATAAGTGTTGATGGCTTCAACATTTCGTCGCAAAAAATTGTGGAGATAAAGACACGATAAACTAACAAGTTCTACTTTGTTCAGGACTAATACTACAGGCTTAAGCAAAATAAAATTCCGAAAACGTTTGCAACTATTCTTCTTGCTCTAGAATGTCTATAATTATAAATTCGTTTGGAATTGTTAGAACCAGGTAACTGACCAGAATATGGTTTCATAATATTTGTCAATAAAGCGAATGCATCATCAGCGGCAAATATAAACGGCATTGGGTTATTTCTTCCAAGCAATGGTTGATTGGGTGGTAACCGAAGACCTCCTTCACTTCACACAAGTTTTTTTATAAAAGCTGGTAAATTTCAAAACTCCTCCATCAGATATTCGTCCTTGACATCCAACGTCAGCAAACAGAACATTATATTGCACAATACTGTGTGTCTTTTTATAATTAAAATAAAGGCTTCCACTATGTGCCGGTGCAACAATTTGAACATGTTTACCGACCATAGCGCCAACACGGTGGGGGAAATTCCATCGATTATTAAATCCCTACTTTAAACTTTTTACACTCATTATCAGTCACGTGACCCCAACAAACATTTTTAAATGCGACAATGAGTATATTATTTGTGGATTATTATTTTGAAAGCATTTGAAAGATACCATCCCCGCTACTGGCTCATTCAAATTTGATAAAATGTGTTTGAGAGAGACAACATGAGGTCATAATCAATGACAACCACACAACATCCAGCTAAACTGGAATGAGCTGGAAGCATGCAGTCAGGATGAATCTAAAACTGATAAAGGAAGGAACTGGGGTCCATATTGCTAAACCCTGGTGTAATGTTTATGCACCTTTGGGGAAGTTTGCAAATAAACATTGAATAGATAGATTCCAAAAGTGCTCTGAAACTGCATTTACTGGTCCTGAACCAATATTTGGAATATCAAAATCTGATGCATGTTACACCTCGGTGGATTCAAACTAAACATCAGACGTACTGGAGACACGTGCCAAAACAGGAACACAGCAAAACCCCCGGAGTCGCTGACTAACGAAATATTAAACCTCAGTCACCGGTCCGGTCACTGTACCCTAAGGAAGCACATGCATACAATTGGCATATACAGGGAAGAACCGATCTGTCGGTTGTGCAAGAGGAAACAGCCTCTCACAGTATCTTCGAATGTGAAGCTCTGTATCATTGGAGATATAGACTCCTAGGACTAGAGTATTCAAGGTAAGATTTCTCCAAGAAGGACATAGTGAAAAGACTGTTGAACCTGATAAGGGCTACCGGTCTCTTCACATAAACGGGATAACCAAGAGCACAAAAAGCCTAAAGGCTGAGGTGCCGAGGTATCTTAGACTCTGACTGGTGGTGCCGAACCAATCAATCCAATCAATAAGTGTTTTCAAAGTTATGCAATAAAATGTGTATTTTATTGACACCCTTCATCAGTCTGTATCTGACGAACTAACAAAGGTTAGGTATTTTGAATTTGTCTCAACGATCTACCTGTTCAACGGTACTTATTCACGGGACACCCTGCGCATAAGCGCTGTGGGAAAATTGTTTCAGAATGATAACAAATTTTTTACTCTTATTGACAATATCTTTCGAAGTTTGACAGTGACAAACTGATTTGATTGCTATGTACGTGGACTTATTATTTAAAATAAAAGTGCTAAAAAACAGACTATGTTATAACAAAATTTGAAGCTCAAAAAAGTAATACTAAAATTATTTTCCATTGAAAACGTTTATTGAGATATCCCGTGTATATTTGGATCCCACACTGACTTTACAGCGTGCGTTCGTAAATCTATGAATGGGCATTTCGCTCTTTCTCAGTGCCCTTTTCTAATGCGAATGATTTTGAATGAAGTCAAATTGGCTCAAAGGGGATACTACATCGTTAAAATTTATTGTTGCTTTCCACAGAACGACTCTTTAATGCTAGAGGGACGATTTTTTTTCAGATGGTTTGCTTCGCCTTGTTGTATCCTTTTCTGATAGGGCACATGAGGGCAGATGAAATACTTAATTTTGTCATTTTACTCGTTCGTAAAGAATTCGTATGAAATTATAGAAAAATCGGAAGTTTGGGAACCAGATTTTCTAAATTTTATGGCAAATAAACATTTTTAGGTTATAATGTCACAGAAATGTCAAAACAATGAAAATATATAAGTCAAATTATGGTCGGAAATATTTATATTACTTATTCTGAAAATGTATCCAGTGCAATCCCAAATTATTACAAACAATTTAAAAATCGAGATACTGATGAAGAATATGACGAAAAACAAGATTATATTGAAGATTTTAATATTCAACCACTTATCGATAATAATATCGATATTACTTATAAAACCACTGATGAAATTGATGAACCACCTCTCCTAGAAGAACTTGAAATTTATCCTGAACGTATCCTTAAACACACTATCGATATTTTGAATCCTGTAGGTTTGTTAACTAAGCAAGCCATTAGCTTCACCAAAGAATCAGATCTAATTGGGCCAATTTTATTTTGCTTAATTCTAGCATCTGCATTACTTCTCTCCGGTAAAAATGCTCACTTCAGTTCCATTTACAGCTTTTCAATGGTTTCCTGCACCATGATGTTTTTACTACTAAATATAATGACTCCCAATAATGGATATGTTAACCTTAGAACAGTATCCAGTGTTTTAGGATATTGTTTGGTACCTGTGGTTTTTCTATCTGTCATAGGGATTTTTTTTAAATTGAAAAACTTTTTCGGATTAGCTTCTGCTGTATTTAGCGTCGTTTGGTCCAGTTTAACAGCATCTCGAATGTTTGTTATTCTAATGGGCGATAAAGACCAAATATTGCTCGTTGCTTATCCTTGTCTGTTAGCGTATAGTGTCATTACATTGTTAATAATATTTTAGAATGGTATTTTGTTATAATAAACAATACTGTAAATTTTGTATTTCCTTCTTTACTCGCGAAAATTCAATAACAAACTGAGCCGAACAAAGCCGAGGTAAACAGAACAAGCAGGTAAAACTTTTCACTCTGTGTGTAATTACCCCAAACAATTAACGAATCACCATTTAATGATGCTTCTAAGTCAGACTATGGTTAGTTGCAGCAATCTGATTTGAAAACCCTATAGTTACAAAATTCCAGAGGGAGTGAAAACTGCGTGCTATTTCCAGACAAATTATCTAAATTTAGCTTCTACAAATTCAACCATTGTGGGAATTGGCCTAACAGAAGAAGCTGGTTCCAAAATGTGTTTTGGTTGATTCTTCAATGTTTCCAGGAGAAAGAATAGCCTCTACGCTAGCAACTAACTTGGGTAAAGTTATAAATTTTTTCAATTCGAAAGCACTATAACATAAATAAGTAACATAACTACGTGGAGAGTTTTATTGCCAAATATAAGGTTCAAACCAGTAACCGCTAACTATAACAAATGTGGACGAATGGCAAAACGCAAAATTGTTAATCTTTTCAAAGATCAAAATATTGGGCTGTCATTCATTGACAGAGCAATGAGGGAATGTGGAGGGAGAAGGTATACCATGTGAGATTTTGCCAAAAAGTGGACGGCCCTATGTTTCAAATAAAACAGAGTGCAGAGTGATATAAAGATAATAAATATATAGTTGGAATGTCCTCTAGTCTTCTCATTGAGTTGCTTGTCAATTTGAAATTTTGCAAATGGCAGATAAGATTGAGATTAATATGAGGCTTATGTGCTTCTAGGAACCTTTCCACTACGACCCTTGTAGATCTCTTAAATCTGCCCTCATGTTATGCTAGAGTTCCTTGTCTACAGTTGTGATTTTTACTTTACTCTCATCGAAAACCTTAGCGCAGTCTGGTCTTTACAGCAGCACGGTATGCAAAACCTGCATATGGTTGGGTCTTCAATGCCCTGTCAGGAGCCCAACCAGGATCCTGGATGTTCACCTATTCTGGTTTATTAGGTACTCCGTGAATTTTGGCGATTGTTCTTTGATAAACTCTTTAGCCTCTCTCATTCCCGAGGCCTTGCTCCATCATTCTCGAGACTGCTTTTTTTTAAGTACTTTTTTTTCAAGTACTTGCTACTGGCTTTTCACAGCGCTTTCGCTATACCTCGGTAGGGTTATGAACACATCGTGCTCCCCGGGCTAGTGAATTTGCCTTTTTATAGCCCTTGTGAGCTGAGTGGACTGGTACCCAGGGCCAAGCAAATATGTTTTGCTGCCCAAATTTTGAAGAGTGTCCAAGCAATTCCAAATGAGTTTGGAAATCATTTATATGGAGCTTAGGTTAGGTTCTATGTGAGTGGGGCCTTCTCGCCACCTCCACTGCGACCCTCGTTGGGTCTATTGTGGCTCACCCCTAGGGATTATAATTCACCCCACAAGCCTGTGCTTCTGACAAAGTCCATGGTTGTATTTGGTGATACTTTTTTGAAGTCGCTCAGCTCTAAGGTACCAGAACCGAATATGTTATACCTTACCCTGCCCAAGGCTGGGCTTGAGCATAGTATGTGCTCAGCAGTTTCGTCCTACAAATTACAGAACCGACAATCTGAGCCAGACTCATCTTCTTTAGGTGGTAATTTAGTCGACAATGTCCTGTAAGCAGTCCCGACAGAATGCGTAGATTTGTTCTATTCCATTCCAGGATCTGCTTATTTTTTGTACTCGGAGGGTTGCATATGAACGCCTTCGAGTGAACGAGCCCCGGTATTTTGTCCAGTACGTGAAGGTTTTCCTCTCCGTCCAGGAAGCTATGGCTGATCTAGCAGTGCTTTCCGCAATGCCAAAAAATTGTTCAGGTCCGATAACTAGATAATCTGATCCCTTCTTTGCCAGAGTGTCGGCCTTCTCGTTGCCCTCCACTCCTCGATGCCCCGGCACCCAGGTCAAAGTGACTCTGTTTTCCGTGCCTAGTATATCAAGGGATTGTAGACAGTTATATACTAGCTTAGATTCTATCTTGTTCGAGCTCAGTGCTTTAAGAGCAGCCTGGCTATCTGACAGGATGTGTATGTTCTTTTTAACAACAGGTTGATTCATCAGCTCTTTTGCAGCCAGTTCAATGGCGTATACTTCAGTCTGAAAGACGGTAGCGTACCTGCCCAGGTTGGCTGTGATTTCAGCTCTAAGTTATCTGCTGAAGACCGACGCTCCAAACCCCGTTTCCGGTTTTGGATCCGTCAGTGTAAATCCTAGGAAGGAGATTTCTTCGCTGTCCCATTGGTCTCTCGTGGGAATGAGGACCTCAAAGGGCTTATCCACGTTAAGTTTTGTCACACAGAGATCCGAGGGCATCCCAAGAATGTGATGATTATGTTTTTCCCTCAGCATTCCCGAATGATCCCTCAGAGTCTTTCCATTTATTTGCCTCTCCACTGATAGCAGTCTATGCGCTGCTCTCTTGGCTTCCTTCTCCAAATGAAATTGGAGAGGAGTTAGTTGCAGGAGGGCTTCCATAGCTGCCGTTGGTGTGGATGACATTGCTCCGGTAATGACCAGGCACGAGTTACTGTGTTATTCTAAAATTTTTATAATAATTACTTTTGGGGACAATTGTAACAGAGCAAATGGGGACAGTTGTAACGTGTTACAATTGACCCCATATATTCGATACACTGTAGATAAATTAATCAAATTTTGTTTTTTTATCACGCTTTTATTTGCTTCACCTGTGTGTGAGCTTGTGAGTTTGTTTGTAACTATCCTAGTAAGTGGCTTATTACTGTTATCCAAAGACTGGTTCACCAATTTTATGAAAAATAATCCCACATTGTCAATAAGAGCGCCTGAAGCGACAAGTCATGCCAGGGCAATTAACTTCAACAAAATTAACGTGGACACATTTTTCGATAATTTGTCAAATGTAATGGATAAATACCAGTTCGAATCCCAAAACATATATAATGTTGATGAAACTGGGGTAACGACTGTGCAAAGGCCAAAAAAGGTAGTTGCTATGAAAGGGTTGGTACCATAACATCAGGAGAGAGAGGAACGTTAATAACTGTTTGTGTAGCCATTAATGCACTGGGAAACTCTATTCCACCATTTTTCATTTTCCCAAGAAAAAAGTATAAATCGTTTTTTCTAAATGGTGTTCCACCGGGTTCTATTGGAGCAGCGAATGGTAGTGGTTGGATGGATAATGAAACATTTCTGGACTTTATCAAACATTTTGCTAAATTTGCCAAGCCCTCGAAGAATAATAAAGTTTTACTGGTTTTAGATAACCACGACTCGCATATTTACGTATCGACAATCGACTATTGTAGGGAAAACGGAATAGTGCTACTATCTTTTCCCCCGCATACTTCCCATAAGCTTCTACCCTTGGATAGGGGAGTTTATGGGCCATTTAAGAGTTACCTAAATAGTGCTA
Source organism: Lochmaea crataegi (assembly GCA_947563755.1). Taxonomy (NCBI): domain Eukaryota; kingdom Metazoa; phylum Arthropoda; class Insecta; order Coleoptera; family Chrysomelidae; genus Lochmaea; species Lochmaea crataegi. Next base: position 17,364,933 of record OX387425.1, read on the forward strand.
TGGATGCTTGGATGAAAAATCACCCTGGACAAACGATGACTATATACGATCTGCCAGGAATTGTAGCAAAAGCATTGCCATTAGCTACAACACCTAACAATATACAAAGTGGATTTAGAGTGAGTGGTTTATTTCCATTTAACAGATATATTTTTGAGGAATCCGAATTTGCTCCTTCTTCGGTAACTGATCAGCCTTTAAATAGTAACATCTTAATCCAAGAAATGGAAGCAGTAGCTTCAACTTCTTCAGCATATATCCTTAATAGGTCGAACGCGTCCACTTCGAAAGATAGTCCTGATGTTCTTAATATATCAGAAGTCGATGGTGAACCTCTAGCCTCCACTTCAAAAGAAATTCAGGTGCTTAACACATCCAGGGATATACTGTTAGAAATTCGACCATACCCTAAAGCTAATTACAACAACAACAAAAATACTAAAGGTAGAAAAAAACGCAAGTCAGCTATTTTAACAGAAACACCAGAAAAGAACGCTCTAGAAGAAGAATTGGCTAAGAGAAATGAAACAAAAGCAAGTAAAGTAAAAAGAAACTTCACTGGAAAAGAAAACAGAGGGAAAGCAAACAAGAAAAAGAAAATAGAAAATTCATCCGAGGACGAAGATGACTCAAAACGAGTCTCTATTGTTACATACAGTCAAGACAATAATGGAGGGGAATGGATTAAATGCAAAGTTTGTAATTCATGGTGTCATGAAGAGTGTGCAGACAATGTAGATGACTCGTATTTTTATTGTTTAAATTGTAAAGATTAGTTGTATTGTTTTCTAAATAGCGCCAAGTTTAGTTACTTTTCTACATACATTTTATCTCATTGTTTTTTTCTGAATATAACTTGCTTCAAATGTTTTTTGTATTCATTTTTATTAACATTCTCTATTGTGTTACAATTGCTCCGTAAGCTGTTACAACTGACCCCCCCCCCCCTCCCGTGGGTACAATTGTAACATTTGACACGAACATGGAAGAGACGTGTTAAGTTCAAAGATTGTCACATTTTAGTTACATACATATTTGAATCTTAATAAGGAATATTTATGTTATCAGAAGAGTTCCGTTTGATAAAATTAGAATATTCAGTTTTCGAAGAAAATCGTATGCTGTCAAAATTGTTACAAATGACCCCACTCTCTACCTAAACGAAATAACCTGCAATCGTTTTAAAATATGTCTCTTAGGTCTCAGTGAATGTCACCCCAATTTACATACATACGTCGAAGAAAAAAATTTTCAAAACCAAAATGTCATTGTCCTCGTTTTACCCCCTACAATTGGGGATCAAACTAAAGATGCAGAATGAAATTTATAATATTTTCGTTTAATATTTAAACAAAAAGTAAAAAAAAACAATATTAGAAAAGAAAAGAACAAGAAACCTAAGAATATGTCACAAAAAAAATGTGGATCGTCATCTTCAGGTTCGATTCCAGCACAACCGTCATGGGCCCATCTTCCGCATGTCCAACCTTCGGCCGATTGGGAATACAGTCCATTGCAATATAAACAGTTCGCATCGGGATCTGATGAATTTGAACTTTCAGAATCATCAATGCGTTCCTTCACTTTTTTTGCGGCCTTCACTGTTTTCTTTTCATAGGTACTTTTAGCGCGGTATTGAGGGATTGAGCCAATCTACTCCAGATAGTTTTTCCTTGTTTTTAAACTTAAGCTGAATTTTTTTTTCAGCTAATTGAAATGCAATGCTTCTTACCTCTTTCTCTGTTAAGCCATGTAATAAGGACTCCATTCGTTAAATGTAATCAACCATTTCTTCTTCCTGTTCGAAGTTGAAGAAAGTCTTGAAAGCGCCTAAAGATTTCGTAGATTCTTCAGCAGCAGTTGTATTTTGATTTTCCCTGAAAGCCTTAAACCTTATTTCAAGGCTTGTCTGCGGAACTGATTTTCAGCATTTCCTTATTCGCCAAAGCGTTTCTGAGAGCCTTCATGTTTTCATCTGACCAGGTTTGTCGCTGTGTTTTTGTACATATTTACCAACCATAATTAGCACTGAAATATTATTACAATGAAATAGTAAAAGTCGGTCGTTATTTTGCCCCGTTCGAAGCTCACCGTTTTGCCTCATTTGCGTACAGAAATGTTTAATTAAGACATCACCTTAAAATATCAGTCTACCGTTTATGGCCAGGAAATAAGATGCTTATGTTACGTTCTAAGCTAGGCAACAACAATACAAAGTTTTAAATCGATTAACGAAGGGTACTTACCGTTTATATTTTTAATCAACTCCACAATTTATTTCAATGACAAATTCCTCCACAGCTGCATCGACCACTGCGATGAAACTTTTGTAGCAACGTGGTTACCAGTGGAACTAAGTGTTGGAGCAATTAACAGATCACATCGTTTAAATATGCTAGATCCCCATTTTACCCCTTATTCCCCTACTAATAATTCCTTTTTCATTTAACTTTTTGAATATTAATTTATTTTGTTTCAAAAAATAATGGACATCCTCCTGTATAAATGTATATGAAGTCAAAGAGTATAGCGTGTTCTTAAGATCATACATATTTATACGTGATCCTAACCTGTAATAATAGTCGTCTGAGCCTCGCTGATAATCTCCGCGTTTAAATAGCGTTTCTATTGGCCGGCGAGCTGGTTTAGGGTGGAGCATCTACATTTTTATGCATTAATTTTAATTTCATCGTTTCCTACATAAAAGTTAAGAATACGCTTGTAATTGATGGTTATTTGAAGAATTATGCGCTGTTTGTAGCTTAATATATCCGTTTATTACTAAATATCTTTAAACCTGATCCAGAAGCTAAGATTATTAAACTTGTTGGTAATTGAAAAGTTCACAGCTACATAGTGTGGAATGTTGTATAATACAGGTATTCTTAAAAAATTTGATTGAAGTCTATTAAACATAAAAACTTGCAAAAAACTCTAAAGTCTTCTGGTGTTCAAGACAGACTTAAGGAGACCTTATTTAATCAAGGATAGGTACTTGTGGTTTCTCTTTCATTTCTATACCTTCTTCGAAAAAGGAAAAGTTCTAGATTTGTAGGAATTGTTTGATTTTTTTTAATATCCTTTTACTTACTTAAATATTCCTCATTTCTACAACTTAAATTTTCACAATTCAATACAAACAACTTCTCACTTTCAGAACACAGAACGCACATTTCTAAAACTTCAAAAACTAAACTCACTATAATGTCAATTGTACTGCTTTTTATTCTTTTCATCTGTTCCAGACAGTTCTCGTCTTTTCGATGACATTTCTAGACTTTTCGATGACAGTTCTAGATGATTCCAGATGTATGTCTTCTTCTTCTTCTTTATGTACCTCTACATATCGGTACAGGTCTGACGTAATATTACTCCCTCTTTTCTAGTTATTCGTCCCCAATAATCTGACTGTTGGGGTCTGGTTGGAGCCAACAGGATGGATCGGGTCCGCAGTGAGAGGCTAACCTCTCGACATGGATCACCTTGGGCTACTCCTCGCTGACAATTGGATGCGGTAGACTAGGTCGTTGATTTTCATGAGAACGGTGTAGGGGCCTTCCCAGTTTCGTTGCAGTTTTTTGCACAAACCTTTTCTGCGCTTGGGATTGAAGAGCCATACGGGGTCACGTCTCGCTGCTTCTTCACTAGGAGAAAGTCTTCCGGAAAGATCATGGAGATGCTTCATTTCCCTGCCAGTGACTAGCCATTTGGAAAAAAATCCATTACAACCATCAGGTACCTATTTGTTTCCTTTTTCTGTTAAAAAGAATATCAATTGCAAGTCTTTCAAAAATCTCCCCGGAAAGATACTGTGCCATTTTTCCTCGGCTTCTTCTTCCTCCTATCTGCGCCTTTCCTTCTGTTCTCCTCCCTCCTTTCTGCGTCTTTCCTTCTCTTCTTCTTCCTCCTTTCTGCGTCTTTCCTTCTCTTTTTCTTCCTCCTTTCTGCGTCTTTCCTTTTCTTCTTCTTCCTCCTTTCTGCGTCTTTCCTTCTCTTCTTCTCTCTCCTTTCTGCGTCTTTCTTTCACTTCTTCCCCCTTTCTGCGTCTTTCCTTCTCTTCTTCCTTTATGGACCTCTACATATCCTCAGTACAGGTCTGATGTTACAGTATTCGAAAATAGCGCAAAGCGCTACTCTTTAAGCAACTGAATGTTTAAGGTATAATTTAGTTCAAAATATATCGTTGGCTTCTGTGAATAACCATAAATAACATATCCATTTAGCCTCATTGTATAGGTCCGATCAATATTTACAGGGTCAGTTTAAAAAGAGTCCAAACTAAATGAATAATGTTTAAAATCATTGTTTTTATTAATTCGCAAATGGATTTGCTGCAATTATAAAACGTAACCTCAGCATTAAACTACTAAAATATAATAAATATAAACGGAAACGCCCTAAAAAACATAAATGGTTTTGTTGAACTTAAGTATTTTTCACCTACTCTGAATTTAGTTCTATGCTACTATCTTTATCTTCACCTAAATTTATTATAAAGGGTTCAACATTAGTACTCATACACAAATAAGAATTTTCCTCATTAATAACATGCTCCTGCAGAAATGTTGCTCACTACATTTTTTAACAATTTGACTACATATGAGCTAAAGTGGAAAGAGCATTATTTCTTCTAACATTAAATTTAACCAGGTGTCATATTAGCTCAATGGTATTAAACATGCAATAATAGGGGGAAAGACGCAACACTGTATGTCCATTTTTAATTGCAAGCCTATCACACACACATTCTTTATTAATTTTAAAAGTTCTTTTACGCCCGTTTTTGCATGTTTCTTCAAAATATATTTCTGAATTTCTGCTTTTGTACTACTATGATAGGTTCGTTCCAACAACCATTTCGAGGACAGTTCTTGAACTGGTTACGAATTAATTTGTGCGCATGTTTCAGTAAAGCGCGTTATAGGAACGGTTCCTAATTTCAGGTTGGAACACTGAACTGAACGACCCTGTCATTACATGAATCTAACCTAACGCATCCTTCATCTATGGTCATTACTAATTTAGCTTCAAATTAAAATTAACAAAAATGAATATACTGCAAGGTGAGCATCTGATGAAAATATTAGAATATTATCATAGGAAACTTAACCTCAACTTCTGAAAAACCAAATCTACATCAAATTAAACGTCACTGCGCATGCCTCTAACAAATAGATTCAACAATTCTTGCTTCGGACCGCGAACCGTTTTCACCATCCTTGAACTAGTTCCAGAACAGTTCACGTTACGTTGGAACAATGAACCAATTTAGTTCCGAACCGATTCCGTTATGTTGGAACGAACATTTTCATTTGCGCGTGCTCCGCCAAGTTCTGAACTGATTCTAGACCTTGTTGGAACGAACCTAATAAGGAAAAGTCTTCAAATAGTCTGGCGTCAGTATGTCTTAATGGTGATAATCTAAAGAAGGATCTGTTATGTTTTTAGCTGAAAGCAACAGACTTTTCGGAGCATAGCCATTTGCTGAACCTGCATGTATTATTGTTATCCTTTTTCTTTTATTTGAAGGAGCTTCCGTGTATCATTTTGTAGAAAAATCTCTCTATCCTTATCGTGCAGCGTCCTGTGTATCGAACCATGTTTCGTCAAGGTCGGCAATTCGTCGATGTTGTTCTTTAGCTAATAAATTTGACCCCATATCCGCAAACATTAAAATTCAATTATAATTTCGATGTTGTTTTGCCATTTTCATGTTTTGAGAAAATCGAGAAAAACTGTTTCCATATGTTTAATAAAGTAAAGTAAAAAGTGATGCTGTTACCCACATAGCACGCAATATTCCTGGGATATTCTCTCAATGTCCTAGAAGGAATATAAATATTCCGAATATTCCAAGAATATCCGGTAAATATATATATTCTGAACGGATATTCTACGGATGTTCCCAATAGAATATCCATAAAATAATATTAGGGGCAAATCCTAAGAATATCTCTTGAGGAATATCTTTCGTAGAAGATTCTCAGAATATTCGGGAAGGGAGTTTCTAAAAGCATACTGAGTAAGAGGCCATTAGTTAGCATAAGAAGAATTGACATCTGCCAGTCTGCCATTGAATTATTTGACTCCTCCAGTCATCCATTTGCAATATTTGCATCCATACTTTTGTGTGTATTGTGAATTTTTAAGGTGAGTAAAATTTTGGTACTTATTATTATGAAATTAAAAACAAATAAGTAGGAAAATTATTAGAGTTCTAAAATATGTTGGGGAAAATGCGGTAATACAACCTGCAAACACGTGTGAATCAAATTATAATCGGCACTCTAATGAATTAACTAATGAAATCTCCGACTCCGAATTGTATTACCTATAAGTATTAAAATTCATGTTTATGTTTGTTGCAGATGATACTGCTGTAGAGGCCAACAGAAAATGCAGATCTAGTGCCACTATTTAACATAGCAGACATAGAAGAACTGGAAAACATCTACAAACTGCTTTCAATCTAGATGCGTAAGTGATATTATTATATTCTTATAAAATTACTACACAAGACTATTTAATGAGAAATCTAATAAATAAAATTTTCTGTAGGTTATTTACCTAAGCCATGAGGGAAGATTGGATTACATAGAAAGTGTTAGGAGAACTTTGAGAAAAATCTTTAAAGAGGAGGTAGCCATGATGTACAGCTTTCAAGGACATAAAGGGAAAAACTCATTTAATAAAACTCAAATATGCATTGCCATAATAAGTGAGTATTATGTTTTGTTGACAGTTTTGTGTAGAAATAAATTAAATTGTTGAACAAGTTTAGCAAAAATGATAAAGCACTATTGTTGCAGTAAGTAATTGAATAATATATAAAGCTTTATTATAAATAGAATTAACTCACAGAGTATAATATATAGAGGGGCAATTTTAAAGCTCTTAACAGAATAGTATTCTATTATAATGTACTATGTCGATTTGAGTTACATAAAAGTGATAACTCTCTTAAAATAATACTTCTGTAATTGCTTGTTTTTTACATAAAACTATATAATTTATTTCCATGTACAACAAGATTTAGTAAAAAATAATTCAATGTCAAACTAATGAAAGCTCCTCAACCTTATAAAAATTGAAAGATCGAGATGAATAGATATTTATGTATGCAAACAGGGCACAATAGATCTTTTAGGTCTCAGTGAATGCCACTCCAGTATTCGTTGGCAAACAGGGTTGATATAACAAGTCAAAATTTGAAATACTATACATCTGTTGTGTATTAAATAATAGAATATTATGGACTTTTCTACTTCCAATTTTATTGATATTGCAAAAATATTGGTAAAATTTTCAAATTTTAACTTTATACAGATTACTCATACTTTATTATTGATATTGGATTGGAAATAATATTTATTCCAAACACAAAAACTATAACAACTTTTTTTTTTAGAATCTGTCTTAAAACAACACTCTGAAACTACTTCCAAGGATGTTGGAGTGGCAATTAGCAAATGGTTAGCTAAAACCAAAGAACGTATGAAAAAATTCCCAACTGAAGATAATGATGTATTGGAAATAAATAATTAATTAATATTTGGTTTTTATATATCCTTTCATATAATTTCCCTTAATAGTTGAGTTTAATTTACATGAAATATTCATGTAGTGTGAAATGTACATTCTTCAAATATCGTCAGGAGGACATTGAAAGAATATCTGGAATATACTTACAATATTCCCTTGGTGTTGTCCCTTTAACGTGCCAATCTGAATATTCATGGACCATTCAAGGAACATCTGCAATATTCATGGTATATTCGCTTGGAATGATCCCCGAATGTGCCAGTTTGAATATCCTTGGAATATTCCAGTAATATCGGGAATATGCGTCGTATATTCCTTGAAAATATCCTTCGAATGCATCTTGCGGAATATCTATATGATATTCATAGAATATCTAGGATATTCATGGAATATTCTCACAGGATATCCATCGAATATTGTGGAGACTGAACAAAGTGTTAATCCTAGGAATATTCTATGAAGAATAAATATATCTCTTGGACATTCACTGAATACACCATTATTCTCTATGAATATCCTATGAATCAAATTTTGCTATCTGGGTATGTTATCAAATATTTATTATTACGACAAAACAGACCAAAAAACTCTAAAATATAAAATTAGTGAGTTAATATCCATATTTTTGTGCACTTTTCGCCCTTTCTCCAGCCATATTTTATAGAGATATGTCTATTCGCCCTTCAATGGTCCGTTTCATTGCATTGTGTCTGTTGTTTCTTGAAAGATAATATCCATGTTAGAAATATCCAATAAAGACTCAGTATTTTCTGCCAAATATACATCCCCGAGCTTTAAATTATGATCATCGGTAGTTCGGCCTGAAATCATTCAAAATCCTACAGGTTGTTTGTGTTATTTTTTGAATTTGATTTACATGGGAGTCAGCAGTGTGTATCCGAAACTATTTTTTTACTAATTTTTACACTCGTGTTAAAAAACGCTGTTTTCTGAACTTGTTGCACAATATACTATTTTCTACGACCACTATTGAAAATGACACTGTTTCATACTCACCTCTTCATTTTTTCCAATCTTAATTGGATTATTTTCATCGCTTGAAATTGTTATAATAGCACATGAACCACCGGAACTTGGGCTATCTTCAACCTCTGGACTGTCAGATATTCTTGATATATGAGGTACCAAATTTATATCACTTAGTACTTTAATCCTTTTATTATCACCTTGTATAACTAAATTTAATATTCTTTTAGCTCTATTAGACTTAATTTTAAGATATTTTGACGGTAGACAATTTCTTAGACACCGACATTTATATAAAATAAGTGACATTGTTTTGCCTTTTTGCCAAAATGACCACAGAGTTAGCACTTATGGTATGAGGGCCGCGCCAGGTGCTTCTGCCTCCGTGTGCAAACGATAAATGGCCGTCCCCTATTACCCCTACACAAAATGAAAGACGGTGATAGATGTTCAAATAAAAAGACGTTTAAACTTATTAGTTTTAATAAAAAATATAAAATTATTACATTTTTCCAACACAAATAAAATAAAGGATGAATAATAAAAAACCTTACCACTCGAGCTACTTGTATATGCTATATGATATGAAGTCGATAGCTGTGGAGTATCTTGTAAAAATTTTTGAAAAAAGTTTGTTATACCTATTAGAAGTATTTCTTTTTGCTGCTTCCACCTTTTAAACTTTTAGTTTTCGATATTGAGCACCAGATAAACGTTTGCGTTTTTCTGACATCTGCAAATAAAAAAAAATATCAAAATAATATTTATTTCAAACATCTACCCACAAACCACTAAGCTAGTCGCAAAATTGCCATGCGTGATTTAAAGCTATTCCCATATCAACTCCTTAACGTAAATGCGTCCCTGGAAATTATTTTCTTTTATTTTTTATTTAAGTTAAGTTAAGTTTATTTTGACGCTTCACCCCTGAGTAGGTACGCCCTTGAAAAAAGTATAAGATCCACGGAAAACTTGGACGAATTTCATTTCGGCGACTCAATTTCTCATGTCTGACCGTTTCGGAGAAAGCTATGTGGTCGGGCGCAAAAATCGATGTCCAGTTTTTTGTTCAAAAAAATTTTCCCTACACGCCCATATATTTATTTTTTGTCCAGCGGTTAATTTGATAGGTGCTCAAGTTCCCCGGTATAATTTTAAACTTTCTCTATGTACTCTTTGCAACATTTTCTTTAATTACCCCACAAGCAAATGTTTAGTATGAAATGCAAAACTTTATAAAATTACCATATTTTATGTACCCCTGGCTCCTGTAGCCCCCAACGTGCGCCTTTGGATTTTTTTGTATTATTATTGTTTTACTTGAATCTAAATAAAATTTTCGATGCTTTAATAACCCACAAGCCATGTTTTATAACAAAATGCGTAATTTTAATAAAAATAATAAGTCATTGCAAATAATAATGCTTTATATATTCAGATATAAAATTTATTTATGATTGAGTAAATGTTTCATCCATTTTCAATACCCTGATAATTTTCACTTATAATCTTCCTAGAGCACGAATTATTTCCGGAAATTTTCTCGAAGTGCGAATTTTCTTTAAAAATTCGCAACTGAGGAAAATTTCCGGAATATTAATTCATGCTCGCGGGAGATTCGGTAAGAAAATTTTATACCAAAACTTTTTTAAAATAGAAATTAAATTGGTGACATACTTAGGTGACATATTATTATTATTTATGACAGCTGTCAAGCCAGAGGGAAATTTCCACTTATTAATTTCCCTCTATGCAGGGAAATTTCCGAAGAAATTAGGTTATTCTCATAGCAACATGTCAAAATGCAGGCATCTGATTGGCTAAAATTAACTGGTATAAAATTTTCACTAGTATAATACCACTAGAGGTCAAATTATTTCCGGAAATTTTTTCGAGCTCATGAATATTTTGAAAATTATCGAGTCGAAGACGAGGGATAATTTTCTTAAAATAGTCATGAGCTAGACAAAATTTCCGGATTTAATTTGACCTCGTGTGGTATTCGGTAAATAATAATAATCAAAATTTATTTGTCGATTTCCAATAACGTCAATTTTTGACGTTTGAGGTCTGGTCGACTTGATTATTTAGTTACCATGGCAACTTAGTGAAACCCTAACCTAAAAATTATTTCAGTTTTGAAGCTGTCAAGCGGCACGACTTAAAAAATTCCTTTGAATTGTTGAACACAGTATATTCTTTAATTTTACATAAGTTTTGTGTAACTACAGTGGTATAAAATTGCTTTTTTGCAAATATAAACCAGAGTGTCAAAAAAATATTCTGACATTATAAACGTAAAAAAAATTCAGTATAATTCTCTGGTGGGTACCCACCATGAAAAAATTTCCGATAAAATTCATCCGTTGCCATGGTGATCTGTCAAAATAACACGTTTTGATTGGTTAGAAATTACAGGTGTGGAATTTTCGGGGGTAATATCCCTAGTGCATTTAATTTTTCCGGAAAAATTCGGAAAAACGAGTTTCTAAGTTAAAAACCCGAGTCGAAGACGAGGATTTTTCCACTTTCGCGAATGCTATTTGTTAAAACAGATTACTTAGAAACGAGTGTTCCAATTTTTCCACAGGAAAAATTAGATGCACGAGGGATATTTGGTAAGATTAAATAAACATTTTATTTTAATACAACATTTTTTTTTATTAAAATAATAAGAACAATAATTAATAAGAACAATATAACTTTCAAGCTAGGAAAGGTAATTACTTCAAACTTGTCAAACTTGCTGAAATTTTTTCTGCTGACAGCTAAGTTGACAGTTGTTAAGTAATTTTTCCACTTAAAATTTATATTTGACATACCAATTCTGGATAGCGATTGGTCAAAATTAATAGGAAGGAAATAATCAGGGTAATTATCAAAATTCAAAAAATGAATTATCATTCTATCAAATAAAATCATTGGAATGACTTAGTAACTTAGAAATAAATAAAAAACTTCTTAAATCAATCAAAATACAAAAAATCAAACATTATTCTAAAAACAAAAATCTTTGCAATGAAATGGTAACTAATAACTAAGTAAAGCAAAATAAAAAAAATTTAAATAATTAAAATACAAAAAATTGAACATCATTCTAGTAAACAAAAATCTTTGGAATGAAGTGATGGTTTAAAAAAAGTAAAACCTTCTTTTAAAGAGGAAACTAGTAATAGAATTTTGATTGCTGCTCTTTTAAATAGCGAAGCCAGCAAATTCTTCTCCAGGGAATTTTAAAACTAAAAGAAATGCCTGAAAAAACCTTGAAGTCAAAAAACTCATCAAACAACATGTTTTTTACATTAATAGGCTCCGGTGATACACGAGCATCCCTTATTAATTGTGCCCAACCATCAGGCGTAAACACTGGTACATACTTTGCCTTTCTTTCAACTTTGGAGTGAATGGAGTCACACTGTGACCAGTTTCAAAAAAACGGTGATCAATTATCTTCAATGACTGATGATTGCTAAGGAGTTGCATACACATGGAAGCAAACAATTTCACCAATCCGATAAATTCTAAGTGCCGAAAACACGAATGTGGCACATTCACTATTTTGGATTTCACAAATTCGCTCAAACTGCAATGCCAAAAACACCAATGTGGTACATTCGTGCCTTAGGTATTGAAGCAACTGCCAAATTCCCACTTTCTCAAATTAGACATCGGGTGTTGAGGGGTGTTAGACTCGTGGTGCAGATTCGTGGCTTTGTCATTGAAAACTTTCAAGGTTAACACTTAGGCGAAATATGCCAAATTTGCACATTCGTGGTTTTGGCATTGTAGCTCTGAGAGAATCCACTTTCACATTCACTCAACGAAATGGCAATCGAGTCAATTGATTGCTTCAAAGGAGTGAGGCATTCTGGTAACGCTTTCAGAGAAAGTGGACCCGGAAATCGAGCTCTGGGTTTTTGTATTATATCGTTTATACAGCAAAGATTCGTGAACATTAGTTATTACTTCTTTAGGATGTAAATGTTTTCACTACAAGATTTCTCATTATCAGCAATATCCAATGAACTCCACATTATACTACAACAAAAAAATCACTCTGCGCTACGATAAACCAAACACTAATGTAACATAGGTTAACTCTTTGGAAAACTAAATAAAACTAAAACTAACTTTACGAAATTTATATCTACTCAACTGGTATAAAGTTAGGGATATTTTATGGCGTAAGTGATAATTGGGCTTTTATTGCAGCTCAAAGCCAACAGTAGATGTTGAACATAACTTATCTTAATTTATTCTGTTAAAAATATGTTCTTTTAAAGCGAAATGGAATTCATTAGTATTTATTTTAACGGAGCTTATTTTTGGGTAAAAATAATATTTTGCATTGTACATTGATTCATTTTTCTGCAACAAATTATAAGCTGTTTTGTGTTATGACTGTAAATATTAAATATTATTCCGTATGGAGAATGTGCGTTGTTGTACTAAATATTTCATATTGATTATGAATAATGAAATTTAACGTGTGTTTTTATTAGCGTGCATGTCATAAAATGATGTAATAACGTAGGTATGAAAGTTTGTACTTGACAGATATTCACGCGGTTCTAATTTATTATTATAACCAATGAAGCTATTTGAAAGGAACTCGGTAATAATATTTTCATTATGGATATTTATTACCTAACACGTGTTCGCTTTTTCATTATAGTTTATTTTTTAAAAATCTGTTATAATTAACCATACTTCACCAATTTTAATCCGTTAAATCTCTTACAGAGTGAAAAAATATTTCTATAGTCGGGGAAATAGGGCCAGTCCTTTTATCTGATCATACTGTAAATATAGTTACAAATCGTAAGTGTCAAAAGGATCAAATAATGGAAGTATTGGGATTTCAAATTAAGATTGTAGCGCTACCGGCGCGGATAGATGAAATACTTTCTACCACATTGATTTATAACCTTACTTTTTCTTTCATATCGATTTCATTGTTTACTTCATTTATTTCGTATTTAGAGTATTCGAAGCGTGGTTTAGGCCCTTTAAACGTTGTTAAAACTGTGATTCGGATGTCTTTTACATTTTATTAATGTTCATTTAGATTTAATAATTATTGGTGTAAGGATTAGTGTAATTTTTTTTAATGGTTCCATTCCAAGTCCGAATTACATCAATTGGAGATCCATTGGTTTTAATAATTTCTTGATCGTAGATTATTTTACTTTATGATCAAACCATTTCAATGCCGCTGTACTGACAATGATACAGCTGTGAACGAAAAACTTTGTGACCCATTGGTTCTGCATAACAGTCCAAATAATACCCTCCTTTTGGCAACTTTGTTTTTATTATTGCCCATATTTGGTATCATTGAATATCGATAATTTCAGACTCGGCCCAATCTAGTAATTTTGTTTTAGACCAGCTAGAACATGGAATTGTATCCACCAATCGTGAATAGTAACTGGCGTTATACATGATAATTAAACTAGGTTGGGTATCCATTCATTGATTCGTTTGGGTTGAGCGTAACAGCCCAGGCACTTGAACTGAATCTTTATACCATTTCCCATGTTATCTACTTCCATTTCAGAAGCTTCCTGTCTTCTATAAGAGCCACTAGTTTGATTGTAGGGATTTTCAGTAGTTGTAATGGTTTTATTAATTCCTCTCCAAAGTGCTTCCGTTTAAGTACTTGTAAGTTCTCGAAGAAACAGTGTATGTGAGTAGGTGTTCCATCATCAAGTTAACATTTTCTGCTCTTCACTAACTTTGCCCATTTTGTGCAGATGTTTCCTCAGGGTGCAATGTCCAGTCACCAGATCGGTAACTGTCTTCAAATGTCTCTTACCCAGTTTCAATAGCTTGGTTGAGAGTTCCTTGTCTACCTTTTTCAGTAAACTCTTTGTATGGAGGTGCCCTTGTGTCAACCTGCATTTGAGTTGGTGTTCCCTATCTAGCCAGATTTTATGCAATCTTTTGTGATTCCCCAAAACTGTTCCGGACATATGAAATCTCCTTTAAAGCCTTCTTTAGATAACTGGGCCACCATTTCATTACTATTGCATTACCGGCTCCCATATTAGAGACACTTTGTTGTCTCTTGCCAGTCTGTTGAGGGATTCTTTGCAGTTTTTGACCAGTCTAGATCTAGTTGTTGGATTACTGATAGCCTTAAGCAGAGCCTGGCTGTCTGTAAATATTTTAATTTTTTGTCCGGTAAGTCCTCTTCTGATGTGTTCATCAATACCTATATCGGCAATCGTCTCTGCTTGAAACACAGACGTATATCGACCAAGGTTAAAGAACATTCTCTTTCTAGGTCCTTTTATACCATCCCCAGTGCCATGGTTTGTTTTGGAGCCATCAGTGAACCAGATGATTTCTCCAGAATTACCTTGGTGCATCACATGTTCCCTATATAGATTATCACTCGCTCACTGATTATATTCTTGGTCTCATCTATCGAAACTCATGTGAAATATTGGTTCATCTAGTTGTATCAGTGTGTCCTTTTCGAACATTGTAAATTTGGTTTTGAAACACTTTTCAAAGTTTTCGCAAATTAATTTTCAACTTGTATGCTGTCAAATGTTTGAAATATTTACGAAACTGTGATGTCACAGACAGACTTAAAAACCTTTATTTTTTACAGAGCTAACATTCATTTCGGATAAAGTATATGCGTGCAAACATTGTGGAGCACCTTTCAAAATCAATCAACATGCCTAATAGACCTAAAAACTTGAGCCATGAATACCAAAAGTAGCGAATAAATGGTTCTTAATAGAAATTAGTAGTCTGAAAGGATTTGGCACCGAAAATATTCCATAGAGTGTTTTGACATTCTTTTGATTAACTCTGAACAATCTCTAAAATACCAAGATTTAACAAAAAATGGTTTTGCTAGTGGAAATTTGTCTTTTTATCTACAATTTGCCATGAAAATGTTAAAGGTGGACCCAAAATAACAGATATATAGAACTTCAAAGTTCAATAATAGTATATTATGCAATGAGCACAAAATGATGCCCATTTTGAACGAGTATAAAATTTGCAGCTCGAGCCGAAGGCAAATCTAACTCAATATCACTATCAGTTTCCATTTTAATTAATAGTTTTTATAGAAAACAAGTATGAAATTACTCGTTACCTACTAAAACTTTGACAGATCTGCTGACATTTCATCAATTTGTCGCTGGACGTCATAATTTGACAACCGTAGTCGTCGTGATTTTAGGAGTGAACCTAGACCTAACACGAAATATTCCATTTCGCATCTGTTGCTTAGCAACTTGCCTAGCAACCGATGCAAAAATGAAATTCTGTACAAAATGTGCTTGTTTATGATTGAAGTTACGGTTATAAAATGAACATTTATCGAGCAGTGGCGGCTCGTGAACTTTTTAAGAGAGGAGGTTGGACATAAAAATTGTCAAAATTTTTTAAAAATGGTCAAAAATTGTCAAAATTTTGAAAAAATGGTCAATAATTATAAAAAAACTGTCAAAAATGGTCAATATGTGTTGAAAATTGTCAAATTATTTGAAAAATGGACGAAAGTTTTGAAAAATTGTCAAAACCTCAAAAGTTTTAGAAAATATAGTTAATAATTATCAAAAATTGTCGAAAACTTTTGTTAAAAATGGTTAATAATTGTCAAAAATGGTCAATAATTGTCAAAACTTTTAGAAAAATGTCAAAAATTATTAAAAATTAGTCAATGATTGTCAAAAATGGTCAATAATTGTTGAAAATTATCAAACATTTTCCCATATTTCAGGTCGATAATTGTTAAAAACTGTCAAAATTTTGAAAAAATGGTTAATAATTGTTAAATATTTTCAAAAACTGTCAAAATATTTGAAAAATTGTCAAAATTTTGAAAAAATGGTCAAAAATTGTCCAATTTTTGTAAAAATGGGCAATTGTCAAAATTTTGAAAAAATGATCAAAAATTTTGAAAAAATGGTCATAATTAAATTATCATAAATTGTTAGAAATTGTCAATTATTGTTAAAAACAATCAAAAATAGACATTTATTGTTAAAAACTGTCCAAAAAGGGTTAAAATTTGTCACTAATTTTGAAAAACAGTCAAAATGGTCAATAATTGTTAAAATTGATCAGTAATTGCTATTTGCTGGATAAATTGGTGAGGAGGCCGATCCTCCTTAGCCTCCTTCGAGGAGCCGCCACTGATATCGAGGTTGTCGTAGAAAAACAACATTACATTGTTGCGTTTTTCTGAACGTGTATTAATTAATAGACGATACTGTTCCATATCTGATTTCTTTTCTTTTTTCCCTCCAGTTTACATTTCTCTCGTTATTTCTTTTTCAGTTTCCAGTCTGTTGGATATTGCTTCCTTTCTCAGCCCATTAATTTCTTGGCAATACTTTTTTTGTTCGTCCTCTATTATGATTATACAATATAAAAGATCCAACCAGTAATTGAAATAGCACGTTTATTTTTCGTTTGTGCCTAATTAGAAGATTTAAAGTATCTCTTCGATTTATTTTTTAACGAATAATATTTTTTAAACAAAGAAGAAAGTGCATTTAAGCACGTGCGCAAAATATTATCTGTAATTGATGATTTCGATTGCACGATCGAGTGGTGCCGAATGAATATGACGTTTATTCGTTCTATGTTTTGTAAATAACGATAATGAGCAGGCATATTCTGACCGCAGATTTAGTTACGCCAATTTATACGACTAATGACCGTTCAACTGCTTCAAACCTCGACGATTATGTTTGTACCGTCAAGTTACGTAAATCATCTTTATTATAATTTAAGAGATTATGATTATTATTTTAGGAATTTTAAAAAGATCTCAAAGGTGGTAAAGTTAGGTTTAATCTGCAGGTTGGATGAAAATATCGTGCAATCGAATGAAAAAAATTAGTATAATTTCAAAAATGTCTTAATTTCCCATTATAAAGGTCGATTCACATATGTCAGTCACGTCCTATTCAGATGAGAATATAGCTGCTGCATAAAAATAAATACCGACATTTACTTTTATACAGGAATAAAATAATGATCCTGTTATAATCCATGGATTTCACCGTGTGAGCAAGGAATCCTTTGTCACTACGTATAAACATGTGTGTGTTTCCACAAGGACCACAAAATTTAAACACTCTTGTGAACTGTAGAGAGCAGCTGGCGACGGTGACGACAACCAATCAACAACTGGTTGCGTTACAGTAGAGTTGCCTCCAAGCATCCATTGAAGCTCCAAAATGGCATGGGAATGCCTAGGAAAACGCAATAAAATATATCTCTCTATCATTTTTTGCAGTCTTTTCACACATTCATATATGATCAGTTGTTGAGTAAATCTAACAAAATTGATACTCTTATGCAGTTTTGCAGTGATAACATGTTGGACTTGACCTCGAGAGTGTATCTAGATTAAGGATACTAGAACCTGTAACGAGCTATTTTTGTGGCAAGTCCATTTTTATTTTTCTCCGTAATGTATTTTATTTTACCACTAAGTTTTATATAACTCGTTACTTAGTTTCCGACCCTTTCTATTATCGCATTGATTTTTCCGTTATTACCGTTATGATGTATTTTAGTATAAATCAGAGGTACGCAAATCCGAATTCTACCATATACGATTTATTCATTTGCCATATTTAAATTTTCCAACTGAAAAGACGTCCGGTATATACACTATTTTAATTAAAACCGAAAATCGTCAGGTATATATAGAATTTTTTGTTGTAAGTAAATAAATTTTGCTTATAATTCCCTTACCACGACTAAGGCCGAAAAGTATAGGTAGGAATTTGGATATAAATTAGTGAACAATTGATAGGAGAATGGTTCGTGAATCTGTTAAAATTTGTGTATTCCGGTGTCGAAGCTTTATTTAAGAAGGTGAAATATTTTATAATAAACTGTATATTTATTCGAAACTTTCCGTACCGCCGCGTAATTGTTAGATGTATTCTTTTAAAAATTTTTCCGACCGGTTTTTTTTGTTGTTGTTGAGTTGAATTTTTTATTTAATTTTTTTGTACTTATAGCAAAAAAAAATTGAGATTAAAGAGTAATTTGCTTTATAATTTTATTACAGCGTTCAATATATTAATTAAATGATATGGATTATTAGTTGATTCTCTGGTGATTTTATACTTTGGGTTTTCAGCAGCTTTTATATTTAATTGATACTTATGTGGATTATGATATTTTAATTTTGTTCTAGTCCTTACTTACTTTTAACTCGTAAAATTTATTTTCGGAATAGTAGTTCATCGTAGTAACTTCCCGTGTTTCTTTTAAAACCGAAGGGTTTCTCGAACTTGGAAGAGGCTTATCCATAACTTGTTTGATTACCTGGCAGATTTAAACCGTTTTTTCACCGTCTCGTGGACCAACGTATTTTTTTTATTGTCTAAATAATAGTTTCCCGTCTTTTTCTTTGAATCCAAAGGGTTTATCGAACTTGGAAGAGGCTTAGCCACAACTTGTTCGAGTACCTGGTAGATTTGAACCGTATTTGATAACCTGACCGTTACGTCCGTCAAAGTACCAAGTATATGGTATTTTCTTTTCCCTGTTATTTTTCTAGTCACTATAGAATTATCAGTAAAATAGACCACAGACTAAAGGGTCAAGGGGCCGTGGAGCAAACCACGTTAAAAATCTGGCGCCCGAGATTTAAACCGAATTTTGCATCAAGGGTGTCCATAGTGACGTGTTCGTGTGGCAGGAGCCACGTGTAAGAAGGAAAGCTCGTTACAAACCTCGTAACGGAGGAAATATAAAATTCCACCCTTCCTCTCTTTTCATATAATATAAATAATACTAATATTTTTTAGAAACAAATTATTCGTATTGAAAGAATTCGTGCACCAAAATACACATTAGTGACTATGAATGGGTAATTCCAATATGTTCTCTCTAGCTTTTTTATGTATATATATATCTTTGCCTTGTTAAAAAAAGCCAATAGCTAGAAATCATTATATCGTTTGAAATAATTGCTTAGATAAATTCTCAATTACTAGTTTTTTTTCGTACATTATTATTTTTCAAATTTATTATTATTTTGCTTATCATTGAGATAATGTAATAATTAGGTACATGAAAGTATGTGGTGTTATAACTTACTAAAAAAGAAAAAAATTATTATTTAAATTTTCTTCCTATTCCATAAAATGTACAGGTCTTGTACAATGAGTTAGAAGGGAGTAATTTACAGTAAGACTTTATAAAATCCGTGCCACTGTGTTCGACCATATTCATGAACTCGTGTCTTAATAGACATCATTAAAATGCTCATTGTATAATAATATACTGTTCAAAGGTATATATATGTTTATTCATAACGTTTTTATTTCGATTTTATTTAAATTGTTTAGTTGGTTTGTGCTTAATTGCGAATCTTTAACGCAAATCACTTCCAAATTTTGGAGAAATGGTCAAAATTTTGGAAAAATTGTCTAAAATGGTCAATAATTGTCAGAATCTGTCAAAAATGGTCAAAAATTGTCAAAATTTGTCAAAAATTGTCAAAAATTGTCAAAAATTGTCAAAAATTGTCAAAAACTGTCAAAAACTGTCAAAAATTGTCAAAAATTGTCAAAAATTGTCAAAAATTGTCAAAAATTGTCAAAAATTGTCAAAAATTGTCAAAAATTGTCAAAAATTGTCAGAAATTGTCAGAAATTGTCAAAAATTGTCAAAAATAGTCAATGATTGTTGTCAACAATGGTCAATTTTTATCAGAAACTGTCAAAAATGGTCAATAATTGTTGAAATTTTGAAAAATTGTCAAAAATTGTTGAAATTTTGAAAAAATGGTCAATAATTATAAAAAACTGTCATAAATGGTCAATAATTGTTAAAAATTGTCAAATTTTTTGAAAAATAGTCAAAATTTTTGAAAAATTGTCAAAATGGTCAGAACCTGTCGATAATGCTCAAAAATTGTCAAAAATGATCAATAATTGTCAAAACTGTCAAAATTGATCAATAATTGTCAAAAATGGTAAATAATTGTTAAAGTTTCAAAAAATGGTCAATAATTGTCAAAATTTTTGAAAAATGGTCAAAATTTTCGAAAAATTGTCAAAAATGGTCAAACATTGTCAAAATTTTGAAAAAATTGTCAATAATTATAAAAAACTGTCAATAATTGTCAAAATTTTCGAAAAATGGTCATTCTATTGTGCATAAGAAGCAAGCTTCTGTCGGCAGTCCGACGACCGCTCACCTTTTTTAATCTTACGTGTAGTTTTCGAGATTTCGCAAAGGGTAAATAAATTAAAAAGCATTTAATTGATTTATTAATTAACAAAAGAACATTTGATTCAAAACATTTGATTACATTTAATTACACATTATTTTAAAGGTTAGAAGCTTCTCTTTTTAGATTTTCTCCGATGGATGTCCTCAGGTCATTCCCGTGTAATACTCCAACAGTAATCTACTATCATATGCTCATCCCAGCGACCTTGGTATCTATCTTCCATAACCTTTAAATCTTGATGAAAACGTTCTCCTTGTTCTTCGCTGTACGCTCCAAGATTTTCAGGAAACTTTTCTAAATGATTGTCCAGATAGAGTACCTTTATGCTCATTTCACATCCAAATTTTTTTAAAGCTAAATAAGAGGTTTTGAACTAACTCTTTGTAATACTCGTCCTTCTGATTTCCTAAAAAATTTTTTACAACAGCAACTAAAGATTTCCAAGCCGCTGCTTCTAAATTATTATTATTCATTGAATGTATGAAATCGTTGTCTTTCATTAAAAGTCTTATCTGTGGGCCATCAAAAATACTAGCTTTTAGTTTTTCTTCACATAAACCGGAAAACTTTCTTGAAAGATATACAAAACACGGACCAGTTTTACCTATAATGCCTTAACATTGTAACATGTCTATCGACCTGTTTCGACTTTCAAATTTATATCGCAAATATTTCCCTAATTCCCGCTCGTCGTCTCACTAGCCACCCCAATCTTCAACCCTGACCATAAGACAATTGACTGAGGCCACTGGCGGGCCCATTGTGCCATTCCTACTACTTATGCATCCATGAAGCCGACTCCCTCGATAAAGGACTTAATCCCCTTCAGTGGATGCCTTCTTATGTTCCCAGGGGCCATAACAGGGACTCCGAAGATTCGCCTGCTTAGCACAGCCCAATGTGGACATACGAGGAGAACAAGGTCCGACGTTTCGTCAGCCATGCCGCAACCCCTACATAGGGGACTTTCCTCTGAACCTAGGTTACAGAGGTGTTTCCTCAGACAGCAGTGCCCTGTTAGGAGTCCTGCTATCTTTTTTAACCTACTCCCTGGTTCTAGAGCAGCTATAGCATGTCCATCAGTCCATCCCATCAATAGGAGCTTGGACTGCCTGAGACCCTGTAGAGCCCTCCAGTGAGCGAGGTCTCCTTACGGATTGTTTGTTTTGTGAGGGCCAAGGTCGGGCCCGGGACATTAAAAGGGGTAGCCGCCCCTTCTACAGCCAGCGCGTCCGCCCTTTCATTGCCTTCAAAACCAGAGTAGGCCGGAGTCCATTCTAGCCACACTGTGTTCCGCCTTGCTAGATCAGCAAGGCGTTCACGACATTCAGCAGCAAGCCCTGAGTTGATGGTAAATCCACTCAGGGCCTTGATTGGAGGCGTGCCAGCTGAGACCTAGCCGTGGCCAGGTTACCCTTGGCCACCAGACCAGAGCCGCGTATGTAAGCATCGGCAGCATGATCACTTTATTGAACCACAAGCTCGTCTTGGGGGTTAGTCCCCATTTAGGACCAATAGCTCACCTACATTCCCGGTACGTGTTAGTTACCTTGCCCAGGCGACTATCAAGGTTGGCCTTCCATGTCAGCGACGTATCCAGGATCACTCCCAGATATTTCACTTGTTCAACCACTGGAAGTGGCACTCCACCAAGGTGCAGACCATCAGGTCTTATACCTCTCTTCTTGGTGAAAGCAATTACCTCAGCCTTGGCAGGATTAACTGCAAGTCCGTGGTCGTTGCACCACCCCTGTACCCTATTCAGGGCCCTTTGTATTAGGTCCCTGAGGACGGTGATATGCCTTCCAACAAGGACAACGATATCATCGGCATACCCAATTGCCAGAAAGCCCTCACCGTTTAATAAGATATTAATTCGTCGACTATTAGGTTCCACCATGTGGGCGAAAGGTCGCCCCCTTGTGGACATCCCCTATCGACGACCATTTTAGCCATATGCTTCTTCCATGCAGCCTTTACTGTGCGGTTGCGTAGCACTAGCACTAGCACTAGCACTAGCACTAGCAAGCCACTAAAATTCCGAAACGTGCTTTAGATGTCGATATATTAATATAAAATGTACACGCTTATTTTACCGCTGAAAAAGACAATGGAGGGCCGCTGCATACTAGTATATATAACCAGGTTTGTGATGCGCTGTGTAGTGGTTAAAAAAAAGTCAGTATTTGAAAGTACGAAAAACGAAAAAATTGAAAAAAATGTTGAAAAATATGCACGCCGTCAATATACGAAGGCTGTTGATTTTCCCGAAGTTCACAATTTTGAAATTCATATATAAAAAGCTTGAAAAAATTAATATGTCTCTTTATTTCCAGATCCAGTCCTTGGAGAGTTTTGAGTGTTTTTATTCAAAAAGGAAGACAACAAGAAAGTTTTGTGTGAAAGAACTGGTGTAGTTCACAGAAGAACAGAATTTTTGAGAAATTATACCAAATTGAAAGAAGAGTATTATTCATTTATAGGTATATTTGGACAAAACCTGGATTTTCGGTAAGGGTAGCCTAGAAAAAATTTGGCAGAACGAAGGTGTAAAATCCATAACACACACCGATAGCGAAGGAAAAAGACATTATTGTGCATGCAGATGGAAAGTATGGTTATGTTGATGGAGCGGATCTCTTAGTTTCGGCAAAGTCAAAATCGGCCGATTATCTCGATACTATGAATACAATTTGTAAAATGGTTAAAAGAGATACGTTTACAAGTGCTACATGACCCAAGTGCTATTGAGTTGGATAATGCTCCGTACCATTCGGAAAAATGAGAAGAAGAAGAAATGTCTCAGATCGCATGTAATTAGGTCGACAAACATATGATCTGAGGCTTTCTCATTTACTGGCCGAGGTGTCTATACCTACTATTTTGGTGAATATACAAAACATATTGCAATAACCACATTGGTGGTAATGGTTACAGTGGCGAGACTGCTATTGCTGAAATTTGGGCAAAAGCTGTATGAAACTGCGGAAATTTAATAGAGAAATCGTGGGCTCGTGAGAACCGAATCGAAGAAATTATTCCAACTATAATTTACAATCCAAACGAGGAAATCAACGAGAGTGATTCTGACTCCGACTGTGAATTTTATGATTGAAAATAATGTATAAGTGTATTAGACATATTTATTAAATAACCATCAAATTTTTTTAAATATAATTAAATACGAGCATAGTTCCTAGCAACAAAATCCATTTTGTTCATAAAAGAGCAATAAATAAATGCATAATGTAACAAATTTCCGGGTTTAATAATGGGGAAATTCACAAGTGTACTTAGAGATGCATCAAGTCAAACTAGTTTGATTTTACTCAACAGACTTGACTTGACTTGAAAATCAAACTTTTTAGGCAAGAAAGTTTGACTTGACTTGATTTCTGTATCTTGAGGTTTGACTTGAAATCAAACTTCTTCAAACAGTTTGAAGTTTGAATATCATATTGCGCAACGTGACTCTGATACTAATGATAACGAAAGTACAATATCTGAAAATACTGCAACAATTGCAAAGGTTAAGATAATTTGTAAAAAAATTAAAAACTCCGAAATGTTAAGATTAAACTTCGCAAAATTTTGCGACTCATTACATTTACACATGACCATTCCCAAACTGGAGGTAAAAACTAGATGGAACTCTACATTGGAAATGCTGTCCTGGGCGTTACAATTCAAACGTTCGATTAATATTCTTTGTGACAATACCGATAGTCTTAAATTTTCGATTACATGCTACAGAATGGGATGTTATTGAAAGAACATGTGAGTATTTTCAAAGTTTCAAGGAGAAGGAGAGAAATATTCTACCCTTCCTGAGGTGGTTATTGGGATCAATATGATACTTGATGAGC
Organism: Lochmaea crataegi; assembly: GCA_947563755.1. Classification (NCBI taxonomy): domain Eukaryota; kingdom Metazoa; phylum Arthropoda; class Insecta; order Coleoptera; family Chrysomelidae; genus Lochmaea; species Lochmaea crataegi. The sequence continues at coordinate 17,389,569 of OX387425.1, forward strand.
ATGAACTAGATAATAAAGAAAATATAGACGAACTTGATGCAAAAATAATTCTTGCCCTTCAGGCAGCTCGCGATAAAATTGTTAAGCATTACAGTAGGACTAACTGGATGTATCGTATCGTTTTGATTTTGGAGCCTCGTCATAAAATTGAAACGTTTTCTTTAACGACATGGGGACAATTTTTAAAAGATGAAGCCATCAAGAAATTTGAAGAAATTTATAAAGAAAATTATTATTCACCTTACACTGTCAAAGATTCATCCCAAACCCTAACTGAATGTACAGTAAGTGTGTTCGAAAAAAAGTCTGATGAAGTTACCGATTTTGATTTAGACTTGTTTGGACTTTTCCAATCATCTCCAAAAATAAATATAGACGAAAATTCATGGAGATACGAAATCGACAAATACGCGGCTGAATCACGAGCTGACAGTACCGAGGACATACTAAAGTGGTGGAAACGTCACGAACGAAACTGTATTTCCAACTTTATCAAAAATGGCGAGAGACTTTCTTGCCACCCCAGCAACATCAGCCTGCATAGAACGCTATTTTTCGAGAGCTTCTTTGGCAGTAACAAAAAAACGAAACCGATTAAATGATCAGTCTATTAGAACATTAATTAATGTGTTTAAATTCGTGGCTTCAACAAGAATCCATAACAAATATCACACAAGGATCGCAGGAATAGGTCACTATCTATATATATCTATATATATTTATTGCTGCTTTCAATTAATTTGTAATAACTTCACTTTTCACGAAGAATTTTGAGTTGGAGTTCATTAAAAAAATGTTTAAAATAATGTATTTTCTTTTTGTTTCAAATAAATGTATTTGTTGTACCTACTTTCTATATTTAACATAAATATTTCACCCACTTAAGGTATATCTACTAAATAAATTATTTTTCAAACTCTTTCAAACTAGTTTGACAAACAGTTTGAATTTTCAAACCTGTAACCATTGCCCAGTTTGATTTGACTTGAATTATTTGTCAGAGAGATTAACTTGAGTTTGACTTAATTTCAAGTCAAACTCAAGTCAATCTCAAACATTCAAGTCAAACTTGTGCAACTCTAAGTGTACTATTTAGTCGATGACATCGTACTTATCCGAAGTAGGCCTATACTATTTGTGAAATAGGGAGTCTCCCATTGATCATTTTTTATTTGTCATACAGTTTTTATTCAAACCAATCTGGTCCTCAAGTAATTACATCAATGGTGTTAACAGTTTATCGTTATTCATTTTTTATGTGAAATAAAGAGGAACCATCGATTTTTTTTTAATGTCGACGAAGAGTTATTAAAGCACGTAAAGTCCATAACCAATGAGAGGTTGCGTTTAAATTAAGCGAAGAAAACGGCCAGTCATGCCGCAAAACTTTTATCAAGTGTGCGTTGTAGCAATTACAATAGCCCAATCAATCACTGATTACTATTACGATAAAGGATAACAACGATATTGAGCGGTTCTACTTGAACGGCTAGGTATACGATGCACGAGCATATAATTTACTTGTACCACTCCCATCGCATATTCCGCTTAGAGCTCTTTCTACTTTGTTATTTCAAAATGGAGGAAAAATTACGAGTTTACTAAAAAGATTTTCTTTCTTTTTTCTCATTTTATTTTTATACTTTTTTTCCGTCAACTTACATTCATTCATTATTTTTAGTACAGAATAGGTATACGAGGAAAATGGAATTTTTTTAAAATTACTATTAGCATTCAAGCTTGTGGGTATATATGTATGTTTTGGGGTGAACATCCTCTGAGACCTAAAAGATCTATTGCACCCACTTTTTTCTACCCAGTTCCTATTCTTTTTAGGAATTTTAGTATATCCACAGCAAGTCTTCCACTTCTATCCAGTATTCTCCCAGGGATTGAGTCCTCGCATTCTGTAGTGCTATGCATCCCACAAGTATGTGAATGGAAGTTTTTAGTTCCTACCTTCTTCTTTCTTCATTAGTTTGAGCTTTTTGAGGTGCTCATTCAGGAAGCAGTGTCCTATCAAAACGTTCAGTCCAGCCTCACAATCGCTTATGAATTATTTTGATCTCCTCTGGTTGCTATTTTTCCACTTACCTTAACTTAAGTCAAGTTTGGTCAATTAACAGCAAACGCTGATGACATGGCACTAGTTACAAAAACTATAAGACTTGTGGAAGAAATGCTAGAAGAGATATTTAGAGAAGGAAAAAAATTAGCCTTAAAATAAATTCGGAAACAACGAAGCTGTTAAGATTCAAAAAGAAGTATGGATAGGTACAAGTATATCTAGATTGGTGAACAAAAATTTCAAGAAGTGGATAGAATAAAGTATTTGGGAGAAGAGAACGGAATCGAAATAAAAGAAATAATATCAGCAGCAAATAGAGCATTCCATACCAACAAAAAAACTGAGACTGAAATGAGAATCTACAAAAACATTACCATTGACCAAAAAACAACGGGAAGATTTGAGATTTCAAGAGTATAAGATACTGAGAATGATATTAGGACCGAAAAAGATCGTTATAAAAGACGGACGAATATGGAATTAACATTTGGAATTGGAAAATATATAATAAGAAAAACTGAAGAATAAAAAATGAAATGGATGGGAGATATGTGGAGGGCAGGGAGAAAGTTAACAATATATTATCTAAATGATTGAATAGAAGCCTTGTGATAAGCGAAAGGAAGGGAGACTTAAGATATCGTTGTTACAGGGGGTGGTAAGTGACCTCAATAGAAAGGAAATAAGACAAGGAATGGAAAAAACGAAGGACAGAAAGAAATAGCCACAGATGGCCAAACAAATAAAAGAAGAAAAAGGAATTGAAACAAATTTAGTAAACTTTTTATAGGTGCGCTATTCATTCGAAAGTGTAACGCCAAAACATGTAGATATTCGCGGATTGTTCGAAAATTCAGTGAGAATATTTTAACTTTTGAACTCAATAAATCCATTGATTCAAAGTAGTAGTAGATTAATCTGTATATGTTTTATCCGCAACACTTTTCACCACCATAGATAGTGGTAGCCGTTTGGCATGTTTTCATTGCTCTTGTGATGCATATACTGTCTGGTTTTTGAATTCTGGAAAGGTTGTCTTTCGTCGCCCATAATAAGTTGTAATTTTTTGTTGAGATATGAACAATTGCTCACTTTGTCGAATGAAAATGTGTCCAGAAAAGTGTTTTTTCACTACTAGCCTCTAAACCTAACTTTATTGACTTTTGTTGAGGTAGTAAAGTTGTTCATTATTAACCTAGGTAGAAAAATACAGAGCCTACTTGATTATAACTAAATCTCAATCCATTTAATAGAATGTGAGGTTAACTTGTTCACAGCTGTCATGTCATGTGAAACGGGAGTCGACAAACTAATATTAAAAAAAATAAAATGCCAGTAGTGAAGTAGTGAAAAAAATGCTATATGAGCCACGGTAGAAAAGTGTATTAATATCTCGGATCCATTAATTAATGGACCTCGACAATAATACCTCACTTTTCTACCTTGGCGCATAATTACTATTTTTGAAGTAGTTGTAGAAAAAATATATTATCTACCTCTAGACCAGGGGTCGGCAACTTTTTAACAAAGAGGTGCCCATGTGCAATTTTGAACAAAGCCAAAGTGCCACTGTATAATTTTTATACGAATAAATAATGTATAAAATTGTTAAAAGTAATGTAATGTTTTTGTTATTTATTGAAATAGTTTTTAATTGTCAAAAATGGTCAATAATTGTAAGAAACTGTCAAAAATGGTCAATAATTGTCAAAATTTGGAAAAATGGTCAAAAATTGTCAAAATTTTGAAAAAATGGTCACTAATTATGAAAAACTGCCAAAAATGGTCAATAATTGTTAAAAATTCTCAAAATTTTTGAAAAATTGTCGAAAATGGTCAATAATTGTCAGAACCTGTCATAAATGCTCAAATATGGTCAATAATTTTTAAAATTTGGAAAAATAGTCTGAAATGGTCAAAATTTTTGAAAAATTGTCAAAAATGATCAATAATTGTCAAAACTGTCTAAATTGGTCAAAAATTGTCAAAAATGGTCAATAATAGTTAAAATTTGAAAAAATGGTCTAAAATGGTCAAAATTTTTGAAAAATTGTCAAAAATTATCAATAATTGTCAAAATTGGTCAATAATAATTGTCAAAAATGGTTAATAATTGTTAAAATAAGGAAAAATGGTCAAAAAATTGTCAAAACTTTTGAAAAGTTGTCAAAAATGATCAATAATTGTCAAAAATGTTCAATAATTGTTGAAATTTGGAAAAATGGTCAAAATTTCAGAAAAATTGTCAAAAATGATCAATAATTGTCAAAACTGTCAAAATTGGTCAATAATTGTCAAAAATGGTCAATAATTGTTAAAATTTGAAAAAATGGTCTAAAATTGTCAAAAATTATCAACAATTGTCATAAATGTCAAAATTGGTCAATAATTGTTAAAATTTGGAAAAATGGTCTAAAATGGTCAAAATTTTTAATAGCGATGTGCTTGCCATCTATAGCCCCTAAGCAGTGCGGAAATTTTCTAATTCCAAATTTGCCAGCAATCTTCATCCACTCTTCAGGGTTTGATGGAAACTGAGAAAAATCAACTCAGGAAATTTGACAATATAGTATAGCTCGTTTAATTTTATTCCAGGACAGTCAGGCTTCGGGTGTTAATATGCCTTCATCTCCACCTAGTGGACTTAATTCAAACTCTTTGGCAGCTATTGAATCCCCGACACCAGTGGAATCGATACCAACTACAGGATCCTCTGTGAGCTCACTCAAATCTCCAGCTGCACCAAAACCAAGAAAACTACCTAAAGGTCCCGTTGCCAACAAAACGAGCTTTTAACAATGGCATGTAACTATTTACAAAGTCCCGATAAAGAAGACACAAATGCCGAATTCGATAATATTGCTAAGGTATGGGTTTACAAGCTCAGAAACCTACAACTAAGCCAACGTATGTTTGCTGAAAAGGCAATTAATGATATAAGTACTCTCTGAAGCAGGCTTGAATATATTGCATAGACACTCTGTAAAAGTGAATGAAGGAAGCACATCATCTGAAGTGTACACAAGAAATCAACCTGGTTATGCCTCTACATACGCATCGGGAAAATCCAATAGGCAGATCTCAGGTCCTTCATCTTCACCCTATAATGTAGAGCCTGTGCAGAGTGAATCTCCTGATGTAGGTTCATATTTGTCTAGTTTTACTGATTTAAATTAATATCTTCTCAGTGGTACTTTATAAGCAGTAGCTACTTTTTGTGTGTATTGTCCTTGGACCCATCAAAGCTGAATATTTGAGATCTTTGAAGCTCCTACCTGTTGCAAGATACCTACCGGAGAGTAACTGCTAGTTTCTCTGTAACGATTAAAGCTTCTCGCATGGTAGTATCCTGACGCTTGATGTGAGGAGCAATCATTGTTACGAGTGTGTCAAATTTATATTTCTCCATTCCTAAATAGTTGTAGTAATCACGTATATCACCTAAAACGATTTCTCTTAGTAAATTCATGTGCTCATACCGTTCTTTCTTTTTCATCCATTCTTTAATCCATCGGTGAGGGTTAACAACACGTTTCGCCCCTAAGCATAGTAAAATACTTGCACATGCTATTTTCTTCTTATTTTTCATTATTTCAACCTCTATACAACATAAATCAAATATATGCATGCACGGTACAAAAACTAAATTACACAAAATATAAATATTGAAGAAAGTATCGTCAATAATACTGAACGTGTGCGTTGTTATTGATACCTAGATTGTCAATAGTATTGCCGATGCAATATTGATCAATATATTGACCGCATAACTGAATACACGCTTATGTAATGGTAAATCCGCCTCCTAGAAGTTTCCCGTATAACCATGGCAATGCCGCTCACCGGGCGTTCGAAAAGCCGAGAATCACCTGCTCACGTCTTCTCTTTTCTAGAAACGTCCAGTCGCGGTCGCGTCGTTCTAGCCTGGCCTGCCATCACTTAGCTCGGTCGAGCTACGTTGCCAGCTTGTGTACAGTTCCGTAGATTATTTTGAATTTACAATAAGTATCCTTAAAATTAAATCTTCATTTTATTGCTTTAATTTAAAATATTATACACAAAACTTCACAAAGTTATGCGTGTCTTTTTTCACAAACTAATTATTTTCTGGATTTAAAAACGAAAATATAATAAAGATTATTTAAGGCATAAAAAATAACGAGATAAAAACATAACGAACCAAAAAGTTACTAAAACAACAGACACAAATTGTCTGTAAAGTAATTAGTGAGATGTACTAAGGTGTATTATTTTTAGGCACTAGGGATTGTTTGTAAATCATATGTATAGATGTAATAAGTTATACACTTGGGGAAAAGTCTCAAATGGAGTAATTAGTTCATTACGTTGTTCATGTTTGCAGTCGTAGATGTAGCTGGAATTCGATAAATGGAAACAGTTCAAGGATTGTGGTGACATAAAAAACTACAATTATTATTTACAATTCCAACGTAATAAACAGGCGAGTGCAGCTTATAAGTAACTCACAATAATTAGAATTTTGTTTCACAATCTATTAAAGCTTTTGATTGAAATTTGGAAAACTAAAAAATTTATTTATCTCCCAAAATCACCAACGCTTTGCACTATCCAGTAATTTTTTCCAATGCAAAACCGTAACATGTAATTTCACTTTTGTTAAATAACAACAAGAATTTTTTTTCATTTGTATCGTTTATTTGATAATTATTTTCCCGTTTGAAGGTCGTTATATTTATTTGATTCACATGGTAGTTTCCTCTTTTCCAGGAAGTAAACTGTAATAAAATTAATACCTTTTGATGTATGTCTAATTTATACTATTGCAACGAACAAAATTATTGTTGTAACCTTAGATCTGCCTATTAGTATTGTCAAATAAAATAACAATAATGGGAAAAACACTTTCTTCAGTTGTATGGGCGGTTCACCAGTACTTTAACCATCTTTCATTCAAAAGCGTCACAACAAATTTTCAAAGAGGGACAAGATATAATTTAAATTATTATTAGACCACCTACTAAGGACTATTGTTTAGTTATTTATAGTATATTAAAGTATAAGTGGATAAAAATGTCTATCCACGAATAATTTAACCTATTTTTTTTATTGGCGCATACTTTGAAATCTTAAATACTGGTATTATTATTAAAAAAATGGTTGAGTTCTCTGAACAATGAACATACTAGAAGAGTAAACAGACGTATTTATCTGATGCCAACATAAACAATTTCAAATCTTGTTTATTTACTTTGCTTGATTCCATGTCGTATTATTTAAATGTAATAATCATCCAATGACTTAAATTTTTTTGTGGTTTCTCAATACATGTCCTTTAAAACTTATTATATAATTAAGATAAATGTATAAAAAGCGATTTATTTCATCTTTGTAAAAATATACAAAATTTCATTAATACATGAGTGAATGTTTATAAACAGTATGTCAATTTGAAGGTTTATGTAACTCTGCTTTTTTCAGTAAATGTGACAAAACCGCTTATATTGAATGTGTACATTTTTTGACAACTGTTTGCTTTGATTTTTACTAAATATGTTATGACTGTTGTGAGATGTTAATAGTGATAAGCAAAATTGGTCTTGGTCTTGCGAAAAAGCAAGACCAAGATTATCATAAGACTAGCAAGATCAAGACCAATACGGAATGAACAAGAACAATACCAATACCAATACCAATACCAATACCAATACCAATACCAATACCAATACCAATACCAATACCAATACCAATACCAATACCAATACCAATACCAATACCAATACCAATACCAATACCAATACCAATACCAATACCAATACCAATACCAATACCAATACCAATACCAATACCAATACCAATACCAATACCAATACCAATACCAATACCAATACCAATACCAATACCAATACCAATACCAATACCAATACCAATACCAATACCAATACCAATACCAATACCAATACCAATACCAATACCAATACCAATACCAATACCAATACCAATACCAATACCAATACCAATACCAATACCAATACCAATACCAATACCAATACCAATACCAATACCAATACCAATACCAATACCAATACCAATACCAATACCAATACCAATACCAATACCAATACCAATACCAATACCAATACCAATACCAATACCAATACCAATACCAATACCAATACCAATACCAATACCAATACCAATACCAATACCAATACCAATACCAATACCAATACCAATACCAATACCAATACCAATACCAATACCAATACCAATACCAATACCAATACCAATACCAATACCAATACCAATACCAATACCAATACCAATACCAATACCAATACCAATACCAATACCAATACCAATACCAATACCAATACCAATACCAATACCAATACCAAATACACAACACTTTTTTTTCGAGTCGAGATGGGAAACTCAAGTTCGAATGGGTCCAGGACCAAAACAGTGTTGGAATCATCCCCAAGGGTATGCCTACCAACTAAACCCACCTCAAACTCGGAATCACTACCCTAGGTTACTTCGAGACGGGTGGCGGTCCCTCACACTCGCTCCGCTCACGTCGTCGTCTTCTCCCTAATTATCACTCCTACCTCTCATGGCATATCGAGTCCTTCTCTTCTCCTAACCATACTCTCTACTACGCCACTCACCTCCATCCATTCTTCCTCCCCCGTAACATTATCTCCACCATGTTCTTCCAATACACCACCTCCTCTAGTTTCCTCTTTTCCTCTCCAGCTTCTTCAGTACTTCCTCGTACTTCCAGCATCTAAACACATGCCCCACATCATCCTCCACTTGACACCTCTCGCACACTCCAGTCTCTCTTTTCCCAATCTTGAGGAGGTACCCTACTCTCGACCCATGTCCAGTGAACACCTGTGTCAAGAAGTAGTTCACCTCCCCGAATTTCCGGTCCATACAATCTCTCCTATTCCCAATCGCACCTTTTAGCGCGCCCTCATACTCCTCTCACCTTCTCTCCATTTCCTCCTCCATCCATTCCTGTACTTCCTCTGGTCGCACCCCTCCAACGTTTATTCCTGGCTCTAGCCATGCAGCACCGCTGCTGCCAGTCCTCCCACTGTCCTGTACCCCTGCACCACCCTCAGCAGTATCCCTCTCTACACCAGCAGGAGTGGCCTAACCCTCGCAGTCACCCCCGCTCTTTCACCCCACACCTCCGCACCGTACAGCATACTCTGCTCTACCGTCCTACCAACTCTTCCACTCTCCCGGCCCTTTCACATTACACATCAATCTCCCTAGCCATGCGGCCCTCACTTTCCACTTCTCTGCCCCTTTTAACATATGAATTTTGAAGGATGGTTGGCTATCCAACCACACCCCTAGGTATTTCACAGACTCCTCCATACGAATTCTCCTTCCCTTCACCATCATCCCCTGGGGCACTCCAGCCTCCATCTCATACCTCCTCTACTATCACACGCCCCGTCAGGTAGTCCTCCACCAGGTTAACCAACTCCTGCCCCACTCCAAGCCTCAGCAACGCGCTCAACACTGCCCGATTGTTTTCCAATTCCCCCAGTAACTCTTCCCACTTCCCTATTTTTTCCCTCTCCACCCTACGCACCATACACAAGACTGAACTAAAAATTCTTACTTTAGAAAGTATCGTCCCCTTTCTACGAAAACCTCGTAACTACATTTTTTTTTTAAATTGGGATTATTAGTGAAATACACTCATCAACACTTCTAATAGATGTTTTTGATGATATCCCGAAAATGGCCATTTTTCAGATACGAGGTTTACAAAGAAAGGGGACGATATATGAGTTGAAAAATTTGTAACAGCGACAACATATGCTAGGTCTTGTAAATTATTTGGAATTTATAATTATGACCATCTTCAAGAAAAAAATAATAAGACAGATAAAATGACCCAGACCAAGACTGGATACGCAAGACCAAGACCAAGACTAAATAAGCAAGAGCAAGACTAATACCAAGACCGGACATATTTGAGCAAGACCAAGACTGAATCAGCAAGACCAAGATTGTCCAAGTCTTGGTCTTGGTCTAGCTTTGCTCATCACTAGATGTTAATGTAGATCAATTAAGGATACTTTATTTATTAGTTGAATAATATTAACAAGATGGTTAATCGTTCTGTACTATGCATAAAGTATGAGATGTTTACAATACATCCTTTCACAGAAAGCAGCAAGTTCTATAGTTTTACAGTCCGGAAATTACCAGTGTCGTATCATTTGATGTATAATTACTTATAGACTGGTCCAACAGAGCAGCATAGAACTGTACCGAACTAAACAAGAACACTAAGTAGCTTCACAAACAAGGAAACAATTGAAACTCCTTTTACAACAGGACAGTGTTCAGGGATATCTAAAAGGGCTTTCCGGAAATTTTTAAAGACTGAGTCATTTCCATAAAAAATACACTTGATGTTATCAGTTGAAGGACCTGAAGAAATCAGAATAGTTAGCTTGGTTGCTATTTTCGTAATTGATTTGAGATTGTATTTTTCATTATTCCACTAGTGGATAAAGTGGTACTTCATATGCTACATAAGTGTGTATAAAACTCCAATTATGATGTGATTGTGGATAAAAATTATTAATAAAATTCATCACATCCTTCAAAATTATATGTTACATTTTTATTACCGACATATTCGTTTAAATTATATCAAGTAATATATATTTAAAAAAACATGTTTATCATCATTTCAAAGTACAATTTTTGAATAAATAATTCAATGAAACTTTCTCAACTCAAGGTAGTTGAATATTTCACCAAGCTATCAAGGAAAAAGTTCTAACATACTCATTACTAGTCATTATTTCTTTTTTGACAGTTCAAAAAATTCATTTATTATAGAAAACCATAGAGGACTGCAGCATATTATTTTCATATAATATACCTAAAAGTAACAAATTCGTTTCTATCTTTTGTTAATATTGATGATATCACTAGATAGTTTTAGACACCATTTTGGAATATCTTATAGATACAGTGCGTCTACCCCCACGTATAAAAATTCAAATGACAGACCCCTAGTTGTGATACGTCGCTTGAAAGCCCGTAAAAAATACTTTTCAACGGCATAAGTAACAATTATACAGGTTGTAACAATAAAACCAAAAAATTAATTTTGAAAACAAAAAGGAAATATTGTTTAATGTCAAACTACAAAAGTGTTGATTTATTAATAAAATATTCATTGTTTTGTAACCAATAGTATGGTGCGTGCCAGGACATCAAGAAATTGTCGGAAATGAGATTGCTGGTGGTCTTGCAAAGGAAGAAGCTTGTACTTTTTTTATTGGACCCGAACCATTTTGTGGTATCCCATAAATACTCCAGGCCAAATACAGGCAAAAAGATTATTACGACCTTCTGCTCACTGAACTAACCAATCAACCCCCTTGTAATCTAATCTAAACCAACCAGTGGTATTACCTATTTTCAAACTCCATACGAACATTGACAAATGGTTGTAAATCTGATGACCTAGGTGACCATTCAATGGGACCTCTTGTTCCAATGCATTCATATGAATGAATATTGTCCAGCCAGTCCTAACTGGTACTGCATAATGTGGAGGTGCTCCATCTTGCTGGAAGTGCAAAACATTCTTATCCAAACCTGTTGATTTTCTAGTTCATGACGATTAATGGTTTTATAATGTTCTCCAACACCCCTTCCTAAATATTTAGTTTTTCGGGATTCTGAGCGTAATTTTCTCTAAATAGATGTGGATTTGCATCACTCCAATAACTACAGTTTTGTTCATTCATTCATCACTAAAACAAATATTTCTTTAAAAGCTAGATCCATTATTAAATCTTTCAGTCATAATTTCACATAACTTATGGTTTGCCATCGCCTAATTCATGAAGAATTTGCATTTTATAGGTGTGAAACTTATGAAGCTTCCAAACTTTCCTGTGAATACAATACCATACCACTTTCTGGCAAAAACTTATGATTCTCCAATCCATTGTAGTCGAAAAAAAAAACAGTGAGCGAAACTTTCACATTTGATCGCTTTTGTCGTGCTTTTTTCGGTTTTGGCTCATCTGGTCGTTTCTATTGGGATGATTGGATTTTGATTTCGATGTCGTAACCATATATCCATGTTTAGTCACAATTCCAGAGCTATGCGCAGACATGAACCAAATGATATGTCAACATCCTTATCCACTTGTCTGTTCTTCAACAATTTTCTTCACTGCGTCAACGTTTTCATCAGCTGTTGACGAGTTGGGGCGTCCAAGGCGAGCATCGTCATCAACATCTTTTTTGTCTTCTGCGAGGAGCTTTTACCACTGGTGCGATTGCCACCGTCAAGTGTGTTGCATCATTTAAATTTTTTTTCACTAAAAATTCTATACAGATAGTAAAAAATCGGCAAGCATTCCAAAACAAACCTGAAATTTATGTTGGGGTCATGTATACATAACAAACAAACAAATCGAAAATCGAATGTACGTAGCCTAATAAATTTGAAATGCCACCTTTTTTTTCGACAAAGTGGTAGTTTTTAGATAAAATAATCACCAATGTAATCCCCAAAAAGTATTAATGACAGATTGACAACAGTGTCTTTGATTAAAATGTCAAAGCTTGGTAGTCAAAAACAAGTGTATTGTAAAGAATTATAAACAGATTTTTATTACGATGTAAAATGCTGCATCTTCAACAGTTACAAAGCACCAAACACCACTTTTAAAACTCTTATATTGCCCTTGAAGCAATACAGAGCGTTTCAAAATTTCCAACCTTCACGATATCAACCTCAAAACAATAAAACTCGAATTTCCAATTGAACAAAGCAAGTGACAAGTGTACTAGAAAAATTACAAGCGTACCAAATGTTACATGTTCGCGTTTTTCAAAAGGTAGCCCTTATTTAACTGAAGGACTTGCAGTGCAAGAGAGGTATTATTGACGTTAGAAATAAAGAGATTACAGTCATTAAAGAACTATTATTATATATTTTGTTTGTTTGCAGATTGATGTAAGATTGGAGATTCTCTTTTTACAAATGTAATTGTATTACCGAAGGCTTGAAATTATATATTTTAAGCCAGATGGTTAACACAATATATGTTGAATTTGAATAAAATTGTATAATTTATAATATTTTAAACGGAGCTTTTTTTGTAAAAAAAACTTGTACTCGCTAGAGCTACCGTCAAATTCGTTTAGTGGATATTAAATGTTTCTGCTGTTTGTAACGGTAAATGGCTGTAACCTTACAGGGCGCCAATTTGTAAAGGTAAGAGACGCCAGCTTGAAGGGCTCCGGCTAGAGACTCCTCTCAAGGGTGGTTCGACCCCAAGTTTATGCTGCACAAGTATTACAGGAAGGTTGTAAAAATTGGGGGCGCCACTACCTTTTTGGCGTCGATAAAAATACTAATGAAAAAACTAAGGCGGAAAAGGTAGAAACGCCTTGTAAAATTTAAATGGAAGTTAATATTAAAAAAAGTTACAAAAAATTACCCCGGGCGATATCTCCCTCAACTTTTATAGTTGAAGATTTATAAGGAGATAAAAAAAGAATTAAAAACAAATTTATAATTTATTCTGCCACAGGAAATGAACAGTGAGGAATTTGTACTTAGCTTATATGAAGTGGTTTCCTGAAAAAGATAGGCAGGTCTTGCCTCTACGGAGTCTTGAGAAGATCTCGAAGAAGATAGGTAGACAGTCTTGGTTTGAACTGCTGTGTCCGGGGTTATATCCTCGGGTTGTATCCTTGCCTAGGGCTTATATTATAGCCTAGGTCTTGGGGTTATATCCTTGCCTAGGGCTTGGGGTTATATCCTCGTGGCTGTGCTTACCTAGAAGTACAGGTGGATCAGGGATTTGTAGGAACTTGAATGTAATGGCACATTATGTTGGTCAGCTTTTCAGGTTAAAAAAAGGAAGGCAGTTGTTTGAAAGTAAAAAATGTTCAATTTACAGAAAGCTTTCCAACATTATATGTCCCATGTTAAAACAGTAAAAATAGCACTTATCGGCTAAATTAAAAAAATAATCCCATACTAGCTTAGTCTTGTCCTCCATGGAATCAAGTACCTTCAGTGCAGCTTGGCTGTCGATGAAGATGGCAACTGAACGGTAGGTATGTCCTTTCCTGCCTTTCAATTTCTTCAAAGCAGTGGTGAATCGCCGCTTTGTGCTAGCCCTATAATTCCGGCTCCTACACCTACTTCTGTCTTATTGGAGTCATCCGTATACCAGGTTGCCTCAGTCTGTATGGGTACACCTTTCCTCCAGTCTTCCCTACCTGGTATAGTTATTTGGAACTTGATGTACAATCAGTTCTTGATAACTTGACCTTCTTCTGTACTCTCACTTGTTTCTTACTTTTTGAATGAGCCCTTTTTTCTGCTACACCATTCTGTTCCTGGTTTTTGGAGAGTATCCTCCTGACGAACTTTCCAATTAAAAATCTTATGCCTAAATGTTTTCCTATTTAAAAAGTCTGCTTGTGTAGAGTATCTCTAGAGCTAAGTCTGTCATTCCAGGAATAAAACGACCTTAAGAATAGTCGTGATGTTGGTTATCTTTTCCTTGCTTGTAAAAGAATAGTGAAAGAGTAGTTTATTCTCAAGACCAGTAGATTAAATTGAACTAGATCTAGCCATACTCAACAATCAAACAAATCTTCCTGCGGCAATGATGGCTTATCTGTTAACATATTCCTGATGTAATAATTAACATTTTAACTTCTCTGCTTAATGGATCCTAGTCTGGTGGAGGAGGACAGAAGTATCCTCTGCAGTTAATATATTAACTGCAATCCAAAGAGAAGCCCTTCTTGGTATTACCGGGGCAATGAATAGCACGGGGATAGCATCAATGGAAGCCCCTATTGAACTTCCTCCTTTGGAATTTTTTATAAGGGCGGAGGCAATGATGGCGATTCTTAGGCTGAAATCGGGAGACTTATGGTCACCGAGAAAAAATTAAAATATATACTGATAGCCAGGCTCTGCTAGTATCAGTAATCCAACAACTAGGTCTAGACTGGTGAAAAACTACAAGAGATAACAAAGTGTCTCTAATATGGCTGCTGGCACATGAGGGGATTGCAGGTAAAGAAGGTTCTAGAGGAGACTTCATAGGTCCAGAACCGTTTGGTAGAATCACAAAAGATTGTATAAGAGGGGATATCAGGAACTGGCTAGATAGGGAACACAAATTCAAATGGATGTTGACACAAGGGCAACTCCATACAAAGAGTTTACTGAACAAGGTAAACAAGGAACTCTCAACCAGGCTATTGAAACTGGGTAAGAGACATTTGAAGACAGTTACCGACCTGGTGACTGGAGACCGCACCCTGTGGAAACATCTGCAGAAAATGGGCATAGTTAGTGAACCTATGTGCGGAAAATGTGAATTTGATGATGAATCACCTACTCACATACTCTGCTTCTGCGAGAACTTACAAGTACTTAGACGGAAGCACTTTGTGGAGGAATTAATACAACCATTACAATTACCTAAAATCCTCCAGTCAAACTAGTGGCCTTTATAGAAGACACGAAGCTTCCGGAATGGAAGTAGATAACATGAGTAATGGTACAAAGATTCAGTTCAAGTGACTGGCCTGCTGAGTACAACCCAAACGAATGAATGAATGGATCCTTCCAGAATGGAATCTTCGTTAACTGTCTGAAAACAGCTATAATTGTTCCACTGCATAAGAGTAGTGAAAAAACCAATAACTAGACAGAAATTAGCAACCTATTGCCTTGTATGTATGAAAACTGGGGTGACATTCACGGAGACCTAAAAGATCGATTGTTCCCCGTTTCTTCTACCTAGTTCCTTAGGAAAGTCTGAGAGGCTAGTAATTCGTTTAGGCACCGTACATTAACAGAGACTAGTAGTCCAACTCTAAGGCACGCCCCCAAACGTTCCCTTCTTGCACCGTCTCCGAATTTGGAGCTGGTCGGGCCCAGTGCTAACTTACGTCGGGGTTTCGTTTATACCAGTTGTCCATAGATTCCGCTGAGTACGTATTATACCGGTCGTCGTTTCGTGTTGCGTTGTGTGATATTGTGGGAACATTGTTTATATTTTTTAATAATTAAATCTAGATCAATAGAAAGGTGGTCATTGTGTCCTGCTGATGGTTGCAAGAGTAAAAGAGGATTAGATGTCTCTTTTTTTCGATTTCATAAGGATGCAGCTAGGTAAGAATTTAAAAATATACTCATAGTACACGCCTGTCTGTTAAGTGTTTACGCAATTATTTTAGTTATTAACAATTTAAGGTGATTGTTTTAGATGTAACGCTTGGAAAAATGCTTTGTGGTTCATCGGTACACATAAATATGCAAATCTGACAGCAGGGCAATGTAACAACTTAATAAAGGATAGAAAGAGATAGAATTGTACCTATTTATTTAAGAATACAGGGTTTGGATAAAGTATGGAACCAAGTAAATATATTTAAAACGAAAAAAACGATATTTATGAAAATTTGCAGGTAAGTGCAATGGAACAAAATGCATCTGATGTACATTTTTTGGTTAATAATATACTTCCGGTTTAACCGGAAATGCCATCAACTTCTTTAATTTAAATGGGATACCCTATATATTTTTACAGATTTTGAAAGAGCTTGTTATTTTGAATTCATACATACTGAGTTTAGTGTAAAAAAATTTGTAAAAACGAGGAATAACTCACTGTTAGTTGTACAATAGGTGTACATTTCATTATTTCAGAATAATGAGAAACAAAATTACTTTAAATGTTCAAAATGCTCGCCGCTGACAATATGCCATCCTATTAACAAATTCTTGAGTCCCTCTTTCCAAGACTTCTCCACGTATTAGTTCACATTCATCAATAATTCTTTGTCTCAATTCCTGTAATTTTGTTGGTCGTCTAACGTAAACACGTGATTTTAGATAACCCCAGAGAAAAAAAAAATCTAATGGGCTAAGATCCGGAGAACGAGCAGGCCACTCTATGAATCCTCTACGTCCAATCCATCGATTTGGAAAATTCGCGTCCAGAAAATCCCTAACCCGTCTATCATAGTGGGGAGATGCTCCATCTTGTTGAAACCAAACATTTTGTGGTAATTGCCCATTCTGTTGAAGTGCATGAATAATTTCGTTATTCAGTAGATCCAAATACTTGTCACCATTCAAGTTTCCGTCGATAAAAAATGGGCCTATAAGCCTATTTTCGACAATTCCCATCCAAACATTTAACTTCTGTGGATGCTGGGTATGTGCTTCATGAATCCAATGAGGATTCTCATTTGACCAATACCTTGAGTTATGGCGATTAACTGTTCCATTTAAACAAAAAGTTGCCTCATCGGAAAAAACTATGTTGGAAGCAAAATTATCGTCGACATTACAGATGTCCATTAGCCGTTCGCAAAATTCTAGCCGTCGGTCAAAATCATCGTCTAACAATTCTTGAACCAACTGTACCTTATACGGATGATACTTTTCACTTTTTAATATCTTTTCTACTGAACGTCGACTGATACCATGGTTTAGTGCCAAATTTGTGTTCGAAGTTTGAGGTGATTCTTCTAAATCGATTGCAATATTTTGTTTAACAGTTTCGTTCGTTGCAGTCCGCGGTCTTCCAGGTTTTAGCAAATTTTTCACCATCCCAGTTGTATTAAAACGTTGTAATGTTTTAGTTACTGTTGAGCGTGATATAGGATTTCTCTCCGGATGCAAATTATTAAAAATATGACACACTTCTTCATGAGTTCTAACACGATCACCATAACCGATCATCATTAAAATTTCAATACGCTCTTTTTCACTTAATTGAACCATTCTAAATTGTAAAATTTATTTCCGTCAATTAGAATTTGACACTTGGAGAACAAAAGACGTACTAAACAGTACTCGTTTATTTAATACTATGCATACAAACAACATCAATTAGTTTATCTAAATAATTTTTTGCTCTAATGCAAAAAACTCAAAGGAGGTTGATTAAAGTGCTATATTCCTCGTTTTTACAAAAATTTTTACACTAAACTCAGTATGTATGAATTCAAAATAACAAGCTCTTTCAAAATCTGTAAAAATATATAGGGTGTCCCATTTAAATTAAAGAAGTTGATGGCATTTCCGGAAGTATATTATTAACAAGAAAATGTACATCAGATGCATTTTGTTCCATTGCACTTACCTGCAAATTTTCATAAATATCGTTCTTTTCGTTTAAAAGATATTTACTTGGTTCCATACTTTATCACAGCCCTTTATAATATTTTACATTATTAAAGTTTACTTTGTTTTGTTATTTATAAATAAGAAAAACTCCATCCTCCTTCATGCAGCAGTCAGCTACAAAGTGAAAAACACATTTGACAGTTAACAGATCCTGTAGATCAAGGAAAATGGTTTAAAATGATAAGTAAATTTTTTTTTTTGACCACCCTAATCTAAACATATTAAACACTTCTAGTTCATTGTCACTTTTATTGTCGGTCATATTGTGTTGTGTTATACCATAACTCTTGTAGTTTCAAATCGGAAAGTGTGTGTGATAAGTAAGTATTTATAGGCCTGCAGGAGGTAATACTGACCAGTTTCTTAGTAAATTAAACGATATTTTAGAATTTTGTAGCAATTCTTATCAAGACCTGTTTCTGAGCGGGGATTTCAATATTGAATATTTATCAAACTCTCTCCATAAATAAACTCTACATGATATTCTTGTTAGTTATAATTTGCGGGTTACTTGCTAATGTTTTTGCAGAATATTTTGCAACTATAACTGATAATAATCTTGAATCATATTTTGGCCTATCGAGACCTACAGCATGTAATTCCTCCAAAATTTTAGATAAAACTTTTTTCTTTACACCTGTCACGGATCAAGACGTTGAGGACGCAATTGATAGTATCAAAAACAAGGCAAGTACAGGCTTAGATAATATATCCACAAAAATTTTAAAATCTGGAAAACTTTCCCTCTCTACTTCTTTGAGTTACATTTATCTGTGGCTAATGTTAAATTTCCTGACACATTTAAAAGTGCAAGAGTTATTCCCATCCAAAATTTATTTCAAATTATAGACCAGTAGCATTGCTGAGTGTTTTATCAAAGATTTTTGAGAAAGTTGTATATAACAAAATATTATGTTTTCTTGATCATTTCAATATTATATCCCCGCACCAACATGACTTTGCGGACTTTTTTTTTGATGTGTCAAACCCTGAAGAGGACTTAATCCTATAACAGGGTAGATTTCATTTTTGCAAATCCAAAAAGGATAATTCAATTTTCATTAGTCAAATCTTTTACGAACAAAAAAAAATTGATTTGTGCTTTTGATAATTTTATTAAAAATAAATTTTATAACCTAGCTTTCAGAGGAATTTTCCTGGAATGGATAAGTGATTATTTGAGCAATATAAAATTTCAAGTTGCATATTAGAATTCTACTTCGAAATTTTTCAATATTGATAAAGGAGTCCCCCAGGGATTTGTTTTGGGACCGCTAATATTCATTCTTTTTATTAATGATCTTCCTGATCACATTAAACCTCTTATTTTGACTATCTATGCAGGTGACACTGCACTAGCGATCTCGGCATCCTGTCACGAGGAACTGATGTCATCATTGGAAGTTGTATTTGAATCATTTGTAAATTGGTCGAGAGCAAATGGTTTAATGGTTAACGTTGATAAGACTCAATTTGTATATTTTAATTCCCAACATGTTCTTCCCAGGTAGATTAAAATTTGGTACGCAATTCGGTCAGTGGGATTAAACGGTACGCAGTTCGGACACACCGGAATAATTTTCCGAAAATTTTCAGTTAATCGCCTACAATGCGAAAAAAAGTTTCGCTTGCATCATAGTTTCATAAACCCACGCCATTATTTTTTTGTTTTATAATTTTGCTTCTTTTGTACTTACGTAAAACAAGGCTTCTTTCTGTAAGATATATTTATATCTTCATGAGGAATAAAAATAATAATCAAGTTCTGGTCTGACTCGAATGGGCTTTGATGTAACACCAAGACAACTATAGGTTTATTTCATAGAAGAACTGCACAACCCTTCAAACAATAACATGATAAAAGTTTTTTGGTCTCCATATTGACGATTCCCTTAAATGGTCTGTATATATAGACACTTTAAGCAAAAAAAAATATGTTCTGCTTGTTTTTCCTCGAGTTATATTTCAAAATATCATCCCTTAAAAATATATGGAAAGATATCTAGATTGACATTTAAAAAAAAAAGATATTGCATCCGATAGGCAATCCCTTCAATACCACAAAAAATAAGCGCATGATTTTAATTATTGATTTCACAAATAGTATATATAGTATATAGCACACGTTTCCCTCTCTGAATCTTTTACATCCCCATTCATGTGTCGTTCTACACCCTTAATTACACTCGCTTTACGGTCGAACGTTGATCCAGCTCGTGTCACGTTCCGAGTCCGCTGAATGCTTTTTCAACTCAACCCCTCGGATTCGAAAACGCGCAGAAGCGGGTATTGCCAATAGAAATTACAACGCGAGGGTGGCAGAAGGCCCATGCCGGAAGCTTTCAGGCCTTAGTGCTTCCGCTAAAATGGAAGTTTTATCATTTTTGTCTTTTTGTCGTCGATCGTCTACAGTTTTGTCTTGATGTTACATCCTCTCACTAGAGCTAGGAAATGTTTTGTGATTTTACGGATGAGTGGATTTACTGTTTTTTTCTCGATGAGAAAAAAATGACTTTTTTTCTCTCCGCAGTTTTACTTTTAAAATTATTCACGTAAAAAATGTCTATGTTTCTTTGCGACCCAATTAAGGCCAACAATAGATAATACAACGTCAATGAATAGTGCTTCTGCCAAATTTTTCTCCTGTGAAAAATTTAAGGATTGATAAGAGTAACTGTTGTTATACTTTGTATTTTTGGCATTGATTTGAATTAGTGAAGATAATCTAAGCAATTTTGCATTAGAAATACGAAAATACGTAGAATTAATAAAATTCAGGTAGCTCGAATGCAATAAACCTCCACGGGTATCATAAGCAGATTCGAAGAATTTGTGAAGACAGTATCAGAAACATACATCTAACAATTATTCTATAAACATTAATCACAAATGACTCAACCCGTCTTTGTAGTTATTGCTAGCTGTGTAGAATATCACAAAAACTGAATGGTATAAAATCCAGCCAACAATATTATTACAGTTTCCTGTAAAAATGTCGTATTCAGTAAAGCGCGTTACCAATAGATATCGATTAATAGTTTTATACTATTAACTCCTTACAAATTTTCAAAAACATGACCATTAAAACTATTTATCGGGCTATATGCCACGACAGACATTGAATTACACTTCTAAGTTAAACGGGATTGGCATGTTCTATAAGATGTAGCCAACCATTCTGATTTGCAATTAGAAGAGACAATATCACTTGTAGACCAGTTTCAACGTATTTGCGCCTCATAAGTACAAGGTTGATATTCTCCGTCCAAGAGCTCTGTGAGCTTAATCCCGGAATAAAGACGAAGCTGAAATCACAAACAATACATAGAGTAAGGTTGCCTAATTTGGACCAGTTCTGACGTTTTTTGTTATAGCAATTACAAATTTTACAAAATGGTAGTTTAAATTGCTCCATAATTTTCATTACAGTTTTGAAAACATTATATATTTTTTTTCAAAATTTCAGGTTCAAATTTAACTTTTTGAAACCTTTACAAGTGGTACAATTAAGGCAACCGGTTGCCTAATTTGAACCAGATGGTTTCCTAAATTGTACTATCCTTTATTACATACATAATATTTTATTTTGTTATATATTTAATAGTTTTGAACAACAAGAAAACTTAAAACAAATATACCTAAATTCTGTTAAAATAAAAAAAATGAAAACGACATTCTGTGGTATAAAAAAAATGCTGCAATATGTTTAAGAGCACATGTCTGAAGCATCTGCACATGATTCATGTACCCATTCTTTACATCTTATCCATTGAATCATATCTTCTATTAAGCATTCCTTACAAATCTTGCAGAACCATCCACTTTTGTCATAACTTAAGGATACCAAAAAATATCTGCATTTGTGGATGATGATGGTTGTTGTAAGTCGTATTGTATTTGAGAATTTTTCTTTTTTGGCCTTTTTTTCCTTTCGAAACTGATTGTCCTCTTGCTGGTTTCTGTGATATTTCTTTAAATTCAATTTTAGAAACTTGTACGTCATTGAGAATACAGCTACGTGCAAAAATTTAACCTTCTAACTCGACTAGAAGTACCTAGTTGACAAATCGATTCTTCATGGACAATCCCAATGTTAAGTACAATAAAAGATTTTAAAAATTAATTTCCAGTTTTTCGGAAACTCGTCAATAAAAAAAGTTGTTAAAAACTTACCCGTAATGAGCGTAAGCGCACATAGACAAGCAAATGCGGATATGTCAATTTCCATGGTATGAAGCCCAGCGCAAAACTCTAATATGGAATTCAACCAATCACAAAAGGACCTTTGACACTGTTGCATATCTAACACAACTTCATTGCAAAAAGTTAATTTGGAATCGTTGGATGCGTGCGATATGCTAACCTCAAAACGAATAATTCTAAAGAAGCAAATTGGAATAGGAGCTCTCCATCGTCTAGTCGGATATCCTGGAATCCAGGAATTTTATCAGCGAAATGCCTAATTACATCCACTGAAGTAGTTAATAAAGTATAAAATTGTAAAATCTTCTCGGCTTCTGAGATGACGGGTTCAATCGGACTGGGTTCTAAGTACTGTGAATAATCTAAATTAGCTAGGTCTGGCGTGGTATCTACATGGGCTCGGACTAAAGAAGTTATTAAAGAAACTGGCGGACTGGGCGGTGATTCTTGAGGACTCTTCGGCTTCGAAGGTAATCTTCCTCTTCGTCCTTTTAAAGAATCGGTGCGAACTACCTCTTTGACCATTCCTACTGCAAGACACTTTTGAAATCTAGAGCACTGACATCTATTTCTTCTTCTTTTATCCACTG
The DNA here is from genome assembly GCA_947563755.1 of Lochmaea crataegi. Classification (NCBI taxonomy): domain Eukaryota; kingdom Metazoa; phylum Arthropoda; class Insecta; order Coleoptera; family Chrysomelidae; genus Lochmaea; species Lochmaea crataegi. The sequence goes on from OX387425.1 coordinate 17,412,655, forward strand.
GACAAGCCTTATCTGCTAAACATGCATACTTCGATCCTTTTTGTACAGTTCTTTTAAAAAATCCTTTACATCCTTCGTAAGTTCGAACTCCGTAATGTTGACAAGCCGCCGCACACTGCACATAACTGAGATGGTGTCGGAGGAGTTGGACCTTTTGTTAGATACTTCAGGTATACCTCCGGGTCTGCTGGATGCTGAAGAACAAGTCGAAGTCGGCGGTCCAATTCTTAATTTAGGACTTTCACTGCTGCTCGTTGATTCTGATCTTTGCAAAGGCAGTGACGCCCCGCGTGATTTGGAACTGAGCGATGTAGTCACGTGCACTTCTGACGACGGACACACTGGAAGGGAGTAAGATTCTTGACTATTCTGCGTTTCGTCGAACTAAAATTATGTTTCATAGAATTTTTTTCTGCGAATTGAAATGCTGCTCTTTTGGTGGCCTTAATGGTAAGACCAAAGAATATTTCCTCTAAAGCAAGAATATGTTTTTCCAGCCCTGCTTCCACCTCAACAGAGAAAACTGTAGACCTACCTTTTATTTTTTCACCGCTTAAAGCCATTTTATTCGTTGCTGCTAGATGTCTCTTGAAAGTAGGGTTAGGAACTTCGTACATGGTGCATATTTCATTTTCCTGTTTTATATTTCGCAATGGCTTCTTTCATATTTTAAAATTCGGGAATGGTACAATTTAGGAGCTGGTACAATATAGCCGACTTTCCCCTATACTCTAGTAAATGAAATGTTACAAGTTGTGATAACAGTGACATCTTCACCTCCAACCGCAAACCAAAATTCTAATTGACACAAACGTGAGGTTATAGAATAAGTTTGACTTTTTCTGTACCTTATATTATGAATTGTGATTAGAACTTTAAATCAACAAAATATAATAGATTATTGGTAAATACAGATAAATACAATAGAGGTTAAAATATGGAATATTTCAACCTCTCTCTGATATATACTTTTCAATACAGAAATTTCTATTATCTGGTTTATTACAGAAAACACTGAAGGTATTCAATGAAGAACTTGAAGAACAAAAGATTCTACCAGCTCGAATTGATTGGGAAGGAAATAAACATGATCGAACAGTTGAGGACATGGTTGGAATATTCGGCCAGATTACTTATTACATCTTTGTGACTTGGCAACGAAATCCCGAGAAGAGAAAGCATTGCGCAAGAATAAACCTTTTTTTGAGTTTTAGACCAAATATGTATCAGGAGAATGTGCTTTGACAAATTTTGGACAGTGTTATAATTATATTACTAGAATCCTCAGTAAAATCATTAAGAGGTAGAGAAATTTCGGGACCACTAACAAGACATCGAATAGTAACCCCAAAACTTTTCCATCCTATGCAAATTCAGCGAGCAACTGTTGGACATCTCTCTGCTGTATTTTGTCCGCTCTTTGACCACTCAGGGAAATACATTATTACGGGAGCAGATGATTTATTGATAAAACTTTGGTCGTCACCTACTGGTCGACTAATATCAGTAATTCGAGGAGCGTCTGCTGAAATAACTGATACTGCTATCAATTCTGAGAACACACTGTTAGCTGCAGGTTCCACAGATAGAATTTTAAGAGTGTGGAACTTACAAAATGGAGCACCAGTTGCAGTTTTACCTGGACATCATGGTATGATAACATCTATAAGTTTCTGCCCCACTCCATGTTGGGATATTTGATCAGTACCTACTATTCACTGACCAGGCTCTGCTTAAGGCTATCAGTAATCCAACAACTGCAAGAATCCCTCAACATGCTGACAAGAGACAACAAAGTGTCTCTAATATGGGTGCCGGCATATGAGGGGATTGCTGGTAATGAAATGGCGGACCAGTTAGCTAAAAAAGGCTCTAAAGGAGACTTCATAGGTCCAGAACCATTTTGTAGAATCACAAAAGATTGTATAAGAGGGGAAATCGGGAACTGGCTAGATAGGGAACACCAATTCAAATGGGAGGTGACACAAGGGCACCTTCATACAAAGAGTTTACTGTACTGTACTGTACTGAACTGAACTTAGCTTACTGAACAAGGTAGACAAGGAACTCTCAACCAGGCTACAGAAACTGGGTAAGAGGAACATTTGAAGACAGTTACCAACCTGGTGACTGGACACTGCACCTTGAGGAAACATCTCTTTAAAATGATGGAACACCTACTCACATACTCTGCTTCTGCGAGAACTTACAAGAACTTAGACGGAAGCACTTTGGAGAGGAATTAATACAACACCATCAGAACTACTGAAAATCCCTCCAGTAAAACTAGTGGCCTTTATAGAAGACATAAAGCTTCCGGAATGAAAGTAGATAACATGGGAAATGGTACAAAGATTCAGTTCAAGTGCCTGGGCTAATGAGCACAACCCAAATATATGAATGAATGAAAAGATATTTAATCAGTACTAGTACTGATGGCTCAATCGTATTTTGGATATACACTTACGAATGTGGAATTAAAGTGGAATTCAGGAACAACCCCATTATCTATCAAGAGAAGATTCGTCCTGGACAACCACAAATGATATGTTCATCGTTCAGTCCCGGTGGTACCGACTGAGCTCCGTCAGTGTGAGTTTGCTGACGCGCATACAATTCTCAACACTCTAGCTGTTCTGATCGACCTATAATGGAAAAGTTGATTCGTCCATGAACATTCTAAATTATACTATGCACAGTTGATAATGTTGCAGGAAATAATTACTGTATTATTCATGTGATACCATTTCTATTATACCTACGGTTTTTTTTCTTTCAAATTCTACTTGATAAAGTACAGATCGTTTTAAATTGTACCTATTGTAGACTTGGTGAACAGATCAATTGTTACAGTTTTCAAGTTTCGTGTTCGCACTTTAGTGACTTGTATACTGTACAACGTAGTCACTAGCAGTATAAACTGTACAAAAGAATTTGGATTAACTTATAACAGCTAGCAAATTATCCAAAAATATAAGAAAGGCTTCAAATTAGAGCCTTATGGTAATCCAGAATTTGCTGGGAATTTTCCTGATACTTAAAAACTTTTTATTTATTTATGGTAAACAAGGCTTTAACAAGTGTAATTGTAATACATTTTTCACCCACGAAAATCTCGAATTCTCGGGAAGTTCTAAGTAAATAAAGTTCATAGTGTAATTACTGCGCTGGAAAAAAATCACATCAAAATTTGAGCTGTAAGTGGCAAAAATAAATTATTGTAAATCTATCATACGTACTTCATAGCAATAAAAAACTGAGGGAGAATATCGAAAGTATATATGTATATACAAGAAATTATGTGAGAACTAATAATCTAGAATCGGAAGAATTTATTACGAAAGAAGGACTAACACAAGGAGGTGTATTGAGCACTACATTGTTCAATATAATATTAGACGACTTGATTAAAGAAACAAAAGGAAGAGTAAAGAAATTGAATGTAGGGTGTAGAAATTTACAACCTGTACCCTTTACATAATGCGCATATGCTGACGACCTCATAATATATGCCAAAAATGAAAACGACCTGCAACATAATTTAGATATATGGGATTGAAAATAAACATCGAAAAAACTAAGATAATGGTGATGGGAAAAGATGGCATAAAAGTTAGAGTAAAATTGAAAAACAAAGAAATAGAACAGATAGATAATTTTAAATATCTGGAAGTTACAGTTCAAAAGGAAGGGAAAAACGATACAGAAATAAATAATAGAATAGAAAGCGCAACCAAACTGTATTATGCCCTGACTAAGAATCTTTTGAGCAGAAGAAAAATCAGTAAGAAAACAAAATTGACAGATTACAAAACAATTTACAGACCAGTCCTAGTGTATGGATGCGAGAGCTGGAATCTTTCCAAACAACAAAAAAGAAGAATACAGGCGGCAGAAATGAAATTTTTAGAAAAAATTCAGGGAGTAACAAAAATGGACAAAATACGAAACGAAGATACGGAAAGAGCTTGAAGTAGAACCTATAATGAATAGTATAAAACGACAACAACTTAGATGGTTCGGACATCTTAGAAGGATGAAGGATGACAGAAAAACCAAGCAAATATGGGAGGCGAAATCAGCACAGAAGAGAGCTAGAGGAAGACCAAAAAAAGCTGGAATGATGAGGTAGTGGAGTGCCTAAATAAGAGGAACAAAAACTGGAAAGAGGCTAAAGAGATAGCACGAAACAAAAATAAATGGGCAGAATTTGTTTATAATTGTTACAATTTATTCCTTACACCTTCGGGTAGAAAGGTTTCGATTATATATATTTTATATAATAATTGGAGTGGCGTTTTAATTTTTATCCAGTTTCCGGGTTCTTACCAATTTTCTTCATCATTTCAGTAGATTTAGTGTTTTTCTTGATCCCGAGTCTACGGTCTTCCCCGTCGAATTATGCTCCGGGAACAGCGACTTTTGTGACCTGCTCGAGCTAACACGCGCTCTAATTGGCTACGGGAACTTTGTGGCTTGCTATCGAAACAATACTCATCACAGCAGTCGTGTTGTGGCAAGAATTTCTCGTAACCTCACAATAATATTCTGAAAGTGTCAAATTTCATATTTTTAATTCACTTTTATCCGACAAGATTTGATTTCTGCAGTATAATGATTGAAGATTTTGGAAATTATTTGACATTTCCCTGGTATTTTAGCAGAATTTCAAACAATTTCGAATAACCCATTCATGTCAGGATTTTTTAACTATTCGCAACATTAGCATTGTCATTATAAATGTAACTGTTTTTATCACATCAAAAACTGATTTTCTCTCTAACTCCAACATTTAACTTGTTAATATCATTTGGTGTGTACTTATTTGGGTTTTTTGTTGGTAAAAAATCTGAACGAAACAAAAAGTACAAAATATGGTTAATTAGTTTATCAATATTTTAGCTGCTCCCCAATCTGATTATTAAAGTAGAAACTGATGGTATGTGTTAGTAAATTACTAAAAGTCAACAGGCAAACAATGAGAATATATAGTAATGTGGCACCTCTAGAGAACAAATATAATTTGAAATTTGCGTGTTTATTTAATAGATGATGGATTACAATAGAAGTGAATAGAGTTGGATCCCAAAAAAAAACAAGTTTTTGTTTGTACACAGTGTACCAAAAAGCAGCCTATACAATTCAGATTTTGGGAAAATGCAAAAGGATGTTAATTAGTATTATTAAAACCCTTACAATAACCAGGTAAAGTGGGGAAATGATCTTACCTCAATTTAGGGTGTGCCACAGCTTTAAAAAAAACTGAAAATAATTAAAAATATCCAGCTAGTGATAACTGCTAGATCCTATCAGCCTATATTATTAGATGATGCTTCCTTCAATTAAGGAACTTATGGTGAGATTTGCGACAAGAAAAATACTGCTTGCACCAACAACAAATTGATCTGATATTTAAGATTTGGTACAAGAGAAAAAATTACCAGCACCGAAGCTACCGAATTAAGGAACAATACTACCATCTTCAACAACAGCAAACTACCCCCTGTTGAAAGAATGGTCGAAAGATTGGACAGACTGTTCACTAAGAAGCAGCAACTACTTCTCGGGCTACATAGCCCTTTTCACCGAGCCCATTACCCTGCCCAGCGCCGAGATACATGATTTTCCATTTGCAAACCCGTGCTGGTTTACCCTAAAACCTCCATTCCTACCAACTTCTTCCTCAATCATATCCTTTATTATCCCCTCCATCAATTTACCCATACCACACAGCAGGCTGATGGGTCTATAGCCCCCTGCCCGCTTCCCCTCTCTACCCGACTTCTTCAGCAGTAACACCCTGGCCACCTTCCATCCTTTCGGAAACTCTTCCTCCCTTACCGCCCTGTTGAATAGCTCCCAGAAGTACTCCCTATTGTCATCCAACAGCGTCTTCATCAGGCTATCTATCCCTGGGGCTTTCCTTACTTTGATGTTTCTTTCCCCCTCCTATACTTCCCACTTCTCCACCGGCCTTATCCCCCTAATTTTCCGTACCCTTGCAGTATCCTGGACTCGAATTCTGCCCCCAACTCCTACTTCTCCCCTTGTGAACAATTTCCCTATAACATCCTTCTTCCAATCATCCTCTAGCACCTCGTTCCTATTTCCACCCATCCTCTTCACCGCTATCTCATACGCCTTTCCCCATGGATTGGTTTTCCAATTCCCCCAGTAACTCTTCCCACTTCCCTCTTTTTTCCCTCTCCATCCTACGCTCCAGCTCCTTCTTCTTCTCGTTGCATCCCCCTTTTCTCTCTATCCTTCTTTTTCCCCTCAGCATTCGACTTCGTATTTTCTTACAATCCCTCCACAGCTCCTCTATTTCCTCATTCCACCAGTAATTGGCCCTCCGCTCACGCTTATATTGCCTCACTTTCCTTCTCTTTTACAGCCCTGTATCACATTGTATAATTCTCCTCTCTTACTTTCTTCCTCATACTCTCTGCCTCGGCCTTCGTCCACCTCCATTTCCACTCTCCCAATATTTCCTTTCTCCCTTTCCTTATATTCGTCTCCACATACCTATGTAAGCTCAAGCTTTCCTCATCCTACAGCAACCTCCCTCCAACTACTCACTCTTTCCCCCAGCCATTCATCACATGCTGTTTTATCAATGAATGACGAACCCCCGTCACCCCTCACGAAGGTGGGCAGTAGTCCATCATTCAGCACCACCAACCCGTTGGATGTCAACACTTCCTACAGCATCTCCACTCTCCTGTTCGTTTCCTTAAGGTGATATCAGTACCCCAATTCATTATTATGAGGTTTTCATGATTTTTTCTTAAATAACAAGAATATGGGACTATTGGAAAGATCTAGAAATGGATAGAATGCATAAGCCAGACTTATACTGCACTGAGAGTTTGGACAGGACACCACCTCCTAAATGGGAACCTCAAAAAGCTGAAACTAGTGGTAGTGGAGAAGGAAGAATGTAGATTCTGTGGAATGGAAGAATTCTCCATTTACATATTTATGGCGCAACAGTTGGAGACTACTTGATAGAAGAGAAAGACTCTTCCTAACTAAGGACCCAGTTTGGCGATTTATAGGTCTAAAAAATAAAAATAAAAAAAATTTCAAAATCCAAACTCCATTCATGCTTTCCGATATTTTTGGGTATGGAAATCTACTAATTCGGCCCCGTAAATTCTGAAAATCCTTGAAATCCATACTTTCAGATAGTGGTTGAATATGAAAAAAAATCAGGAGTATTGTATCTATGAAATTTTGTATACAGGGTGATCCGAAAGTGTGGAGTTCATATTTTCGAAAACGCTATTTTCGGAACTACTAAATCCAGTAGTTGTTTCAATAAAATAAAAAAATGGAACGATACTTTGTATACTTGAAAGTGAGAGAAATTTGAGAAAAAAAATTAACCGTGGACTTTATAAACTCGTAGAGACCATAAAAATGGGAATTTTGAGCTGAAATTTTAGATACACGCTATCAGAAAATAAACAAATATGGAAAAAAATAATCGACATCGTATCTACGATATTTCGCATACGAGGGTACCCGAAAGTGAGGGGTACGAAAACTCAATTTCAACGATAGACTTTAGAAACTTTTTATGAGCATTTTCGTAATTTAAGGTGTCGAATTAATGGATTTCCATATATAGAAGTGCCCGAGAAAACTTGGTCCCGATTTTGAAAATTTGCAAGTGGGGGGAAATATAAATAGTCGAAAGTGCTCGCACGTAGACAGCATAATAATACAAATTTTGAGCTGAAATTTCAGGTACTCATTCTCAAATAATTAAAAAATATGGAAAAAAATAATCGACATCGTATCTACGATATTTTGTATACGAGGATACCCGAAAGTGAGAGGTATGAAAATCCGAAAAAAATAAAAATTTCAACGATAGACTTTTTATGGGAAATTTCGTAATCTACGGGGTTGAACAAGTGGATTTTCAAATATAAGAGTGCCCGAGAAAACTTGGTTCCGATTTTGAAAATTTCCAAGTGAGATGGACGTCAAAAAATCGTAGAGTAGTAATTGAAATATTCAGACATTTGACGTGGAATTAGCCTGTATTTTAAGTTGACATTGTATTTATTATTTCCTGCGTTGAAAATAAAATTCATTAAAAAATAGTATGGATTTTTTTAAAGAAGCTGTTTCGATTTCAAGAAAAAGTATACCACTGCGTAACGTTTTTGTTTGTGGTAAAAATTTCGAAAGAAAGATTAGAAACTTCTAAACTCTACATTTTCCGAAATTCGTGAACACTGCGGAAATTATAATTATAAATAGTATAGAGGAGTCTTCCATTCTTTTGACTGTAGCCATATAGCCATACTCTAGTCAACGCCATTATCAACGTCAAACAAGCAATAGATTTTCTCATAACATCCAAGAAAATATAGAATCTAATCTTCACTACAATTTACAAATTGCATCAATAACAATTTTACCTATAATTTCTATAATATTGCAACCAATTAATAATTGTAATAACCCACTTGAATATTTATTACTATTAATAGTTATTGTTAATTTCTGTCTTTCTTCTTCTAAAACTATGTTAACTTTAATTGTAACATTGTCAGATGTTGACTACACATTATTTGGTGAAATTATAACGTGGTCGTAGAACTGTACATTGCTCGTGCGAACGTGAATTTTCACACTCGTGTGATTGTCACACGTGTGAAAAATGTCACTTTCCGCACTCGTAATGTAATATACTATTCCGCCCTTGGGCTGCTAAACAATACTTTCCGCCATATTTTTGGTGTTCATATGATTGGTTTATCGGTAAGGTAGGCGAAAAAGTACATTTCATCACTAGGAAGGAAAGTGAGTACTTTCCTCCCTAGGGAGGGTAGTATGAGCTTCCTTCCAGATATGATGGAGGAAAGTTTCTACAGGGGTAGGAGGATAAAGTAATTTTTCTTCACCTCCAATTCAATCATTAAATGAAGTTGTCTTTAATCAAATACTTAATTACTATTTACCGTTATAACTTTTATATAATTTATTAAGTAATAAATATATTTTAATAATATAATCGCCTTTATAACTAGGATATTCGGTACGATGCAAACGTAACAATGAAAATTATTGTTTTCGATATCATAACCTTCGGTAGTTGTTAAAAAAAAAGTTTAACTTGGACCTTCGACTCGTAAAAAAGCTAAGCTGTTGCGTCAAAACGAAGCGGAAGATTGTCATTAAGTGACAGTTTGTTGTAAGATGTGTGTGTGTATAATTTTTTTCTTTTGTTTCTCGCATGATACCTCGCAATATTTCGTGTCACTGCATTACATAATCGTTCTACACGAGAACAATGTCACAGCAGTTTTGCTTGGGGACACAGAAAAATTGCGTTTTTTTTTTTTCATTTCGTTTTACTATTATATTTAAGTTTGTGGTCAGTCAACCGATATACGTTTTATGTAATGGGACGATCTATTTATTTTATTTTGTTGATAACATCCCAAGATACTTTCGTTTATTACAGGGACATTCTAATAGTAGATTGTATCATTAAGAGGAAAAATTAAGCTTTTTGTGCTGAAACCAATGAGCAAAATTATTAGCTGAAGCACAAAAAGCTTTTTTTCTACAGGCGCGCGTGAAATGACTAATTCTATATTCAAATGCCGAGGATTGTTACTTTAGGCTCTAGCGCAAAAAAGGAATCAATTGGTGAATAATTAACAATTTATCAGATTAAAAATTGAATAAAATTATATGAAACTTGTCAAAAATTTTGAAAAATGGTCAAAAATGGTCAAAAATGGTCAAAAATGGTCAAAAATGGTCAAAAATGGTCAAAAATGGTCAAAAATGGTCAAAAATGGTCAAAAATGGTCAAAAATGGTCAAAAATGGTCAAAAATTGTCAATTATTGTCAAAAACTGTTAAAAATGGACAATTTTTGTCAAAAACTGTCAAAAATGGTCAATAATTGTCAAAAATGGTCAATAATTGTCAAAAATGGTCGATAATTGTCAAAAACTTTTTAAAAAATTTGAAAAATGGGCAAGCATTTTCAAAAATTGTCAAAAATGGTCAATTGTCAAAGATTTTAAAATTTTTTGGAAAAATGGTCAAAAATGGTCAATAATTGTCAAAAACTATAAAAAATGGTCAAAAATTGTCAAAAACTGTCAAAAATTGACAATTATTGTCAAAATTGGTCAATAATTGTCAAATTTTGAAAAATGGTCGATAATTGTCAAAAACTATCAAAAATGGTCAACAATTTTGAAAAATGGTCAAAAATTTTGAAAAACTGTCAGAAACTATCAAAAATGGACAATTATTGTTAAAAATTTTGAAAAATAGTTGATAATTGTCAAAAATTGTTAAAGCTTTTGAAATATGGTCAAAAATGGTCCATAATTGTCAACAATTGTCAATAATTGTCAATTATTTTTAAAAACCGTCAAAAATGGACAATTATTGTCAAAATTGGTCAATAATAGTCAAAAATTGTTAAAATTTTGAAAAATGGTCGATAATTGTCAAAAACTATCAAAAATGGTCAATAATTTTGAAAAATGGTCAAAATTTTCGAAAAATGGTCAATAATTGTCAAAAATTTTGGAACTACGAAATTTGTCACGAGGATAATTAATTATTTTAAAATCCTTAGATTTAATAAAAACTATCTTGATGCAATATTTTTGCTACCATAGGCGTTATAGTAGGCAGCCAATTTTCAAAAAATTGGTATCATTTATGTGGATAAGAAACTTAAAAAATTAACATGTATTGAGTCTTTAACCAATTAGGTTATAATTATATTACTACCAGACTTGGAAAGAATGCCATTCAATTGTATAGAGATAGTTCTAAAGCAATTGAAGGGACTTGGATAGAAGTGTACGGGCCAGGAACCAAACACTCTCCACAAATATCTTTTATCCTGAAACACCCATTCGGGGCCCAAATTATTGGAAGAAATAGGCAATGCCGAGAAGAAGAAAATATTTGAGCATTGGAAAGTTGCTCCTTGATTTTGGGAATAACGTTTTTCAACCTTTGCACAACACTTAAAGAATCAGTAACAGGTACAGAACTGGCGTGGTGAGGGCAGCAGAGACTATACCGGAGGCATACGAAAGGGGGCGGCGGCAAGCGCCACGATTTTTTGCAAGCGAAACTGCAAGAGTGCGAAAGAGAGGAGGCGAGATGAAGTCGTGCTGCCGAAGTGCTAGAGACTAGTCACAACTAACAAGCGACAGCGAGTACTCAGTTTTTCAATCAAACAAAACAAACAAACAAACAAACATTTTCTCAAATACTTGTGGGTTCTTTACGACTTTTCTTCCCAAATGTATGTTCCTTGAATGTATGTATGTATATTGGGGTGACATTCACTGAGAGCTAAAAGATCTATTGTGCCCCCTTACTTCTACTTAGTTCCTTAGGAAAGTCTCACTAGTATGAGTCCTATTACCCGGAGGAATTTTAGGATTTTTTTTCCGGCTTTGCCTATTTCTTCCAATATTACATTGGAGCTGATACCGCGAAAGGGATCCGGCCCCCAAAAGGGTGTTTCAGTCCCCCTCTTTGCTAGTTTAACTGCTATTTAATTTCGTTATATGCCAGTGTGTCCTGGAATCCACGGTAAGGTGAGTATATTGTTCTCGCCTAGTTCATTAAGTTTGCCTAGGCATTCCCACACAAGAGCTCAGTGCTTTAATGGCTGCTTGACTATTCGACTATCCTTTGCCTTTTATATCCTTCATCAATATTGAACTGGGCACACTTTCTTATGGCGTGAGTTTCCGCTTGAAAAATCCTTGGGGTTTTTCCCAAGTGTTTGGTTCCTGGCCCTTACACTCCTATCCCAGTTCCTTCTATTGCTTTTGAGCCATCTGTGTACCATTGAATGGCATTATTTCCAAGTCTGGTAATGGTATTTGAATCCCATTCCTTTTTATTGCTTAATTCCGTAACTAATTTCTTTGAAAAGTTATACTTTTTCATTATACCATCTTCTGGCATGTCCCAGGATTTTTTATTTTTTAAGAAGTAAGGAGGAGTTTTTTTTAATGATTCCCTCTCTACTTAGCCTGTATCTTCTTCTTTCTGCAACACTTTCCACCACCATATGTAGTGGTGTGAGGTTGAAAATCACATACGTGGCTGCCGTTGGGCATGTTCTCATTGCTCCTGTAATGCACATACAGGCTGGTCTTTGAATTTTGGAGGGGTTTTCTCTCGTCGTCTTTAGGCTACTACTCCACGCAATGGCTCCATAAGTGATCACTGGTCTCTCTATGGCAGTATACATCCAGCTCAGGAGTTTTGGGTTACAACCCCAATTTCTCCCTTCCAGATTCCTGCACACCATTAAACCCATTTTTGCTTTGTATATAATCTACTTTTCGTGTTTGTTCCACAAGAGTTTGCTGTCTAGAGTAAAACCTAGATAATTGATTTTGTCTCCATTCAACATCGTTCCCATCAAGCTTAATGATTTTGAGGTTGAGTTTTCTTTTCTTAGTGAAGGCTATTAAGATGGTTTTGGTGGGGTTGATGTTAAGTCCCACTTGCCTACACCAGCTATTTGTATAGTTCAGACCCTTTTGTACGATGTCACAAAGGGTATTTTCGAATTTTCCCCTTGCAGTTATGACAATATCATCAGCATATCCTTGGCAGGATATTCCGAGCTCAGTCAAACCACACAGGAGTTCGTCAACCGTCAGGCTCCACATTAAAGGGGATGCTACTCTTCCCTGTGGACGTCCTCTGGTTGTATCTACAGTGGTGAGCAGTTCCGAAATGCATTTGGATGTTGTGCTGTCTACACCTCTTCTATTTAAAGCTCTTTTGACAGCTTCATGAGGAGTATTGTCAAAACCTCCTTTTATATCCAAAAATACGCATACTACGGCTTTTTGGTTGCCTAGAGCACCTCGGTTATCCTCCGTCAGTTATACCAGTGCAGTCTCCGTAGATCTGCCTGCATGCTGCTGCGGGTGGAGAGGTAGTCTCTCTAGAATTTCCGATCTAATGTAGGTATGTTCCTTTCAAAGCAGTGGTAGTTTATCTTGACTTTCAATAACTTGTACGATGTACATTAGATACGTTGAATAAAATATTTAAACTTCAACCCAATAATTAGAATAAGGGGGGCGGCGAAAACCCACGCTACGCCACTGAAGTACAGGCAATTTTAAGGGATGTAATAAAGCTGTAAGTTCCTAAGTGAATATGCTGCTGGTATGGAGTGGCAGTAAGTTTAATTTCAAGTCATCGAAAATATTTGCTACTCCCACACCTGCTGTGGATTTGGATGCTTATATGTATACTATATGGTATTTTTGGTAACAATTCAATATGCTTAAGAAATGAGATTGGATTGCAACAGGATTGGTACAGTCTTTAGGATATATTTGTAAGGAAGTGTTTATAAAACCACCTTGAAGCTTTACTGGACTCCTTATAAGAATAATTCGGTCTTGGTCTTGCATTTGCTCATCATTTAAAATCCTTGAAAATAAGGAAAAATTTGTCTTTTTCAGTATTTCTATCAAAGAAATTATCGGAATACTTGATACATTTTCAGATATTCCATTCCACCACAATTGCCAGATTTTATTTCCCCTGGTTTTTTCCAAAAATCATTGCTTATAAATATATAATAATAATATTGTAACAGAATGTATCTACAACCTAAATTTTAAATAAATAATTGTATAAAATTGATTATTAAGACAACTCTAACTATACAAATTCATAATAAACTACATTTAATGCAATTAGATTGTAAAAATATAATTATACTTAGTACAACAGTTAGATTTATTCACCAAGTTTATAACATCATGTAGATAGCATTCTGTCACAAGTAAATTTTTTTTTAATTATTTTTATAAAGAAACATGAAATTTGAGGGTTCTATTAAAATCTGTGAAAGGGCAGAAAAAAAATATTAAGAGTGAAAAACTTACCAATGGAAATTGTTGTAATCCAATCCAGAACCTTTTAGTGTTGTTACCATGGGAAAAGAAAATAAAAGAGGGTTGTTGAGTTGGGAAGCGAAAACTGGTGAGGTTGGTGAATTTTGGAGAGAAAAGAAAAGATATTCGACAGCGAGTTTTGCTTGGTATTACCAAAGAAATGTAGCAGAGTTCGTCATAGAAAAATCTTACGAGTTTGAACAAACTTGTGTTTGGTAAATATACCACTCATTATTATATTTTTGGTCATTTATATCCAGTTCAAAAGAAGTGCCGTTGTCTGCAGTTGGTTATTGGAATAGGAAAAAAACATAATAGTTATCTACTTGATACCAAAGTAGATATAAAAATCGTCTTCTTGTTGTTGTGAGGCTTGAAGGTCTTTTCACAATTTTCCCTGTACTTCGTCTGCTGTTGCTAGTGGGGGTTTCTCACTAAGCCCTTAGAAGGTTTGAATAGTGCTGCGTAGGTACATTTCATCAGTGATTATATTTCTTTTTTTTTTTAAAGGTATTTGTTGACTCAATTATATTACAATATTTAGCTTGTCACTTTACTATTCTAACCATAGAATTTTATTGACAAATGACATAAACCATAGAATCAATATAAGTGGATTTCACAGTTGTCTCACTAGTATAAAGTATAATTATGTCTTATTTAAATTAAGATATAGTAGTATTTAGTTCTGTTTATCTATTTCTTTTATTGTTCAATTTTACTTTTACGTAATCAACGTCATGTCTGACGTCATTATATTCATTAAGAGAGCAACTAAATGAATAAATTGTCATTTGAAGGTTTGTTGTTATTTTATTTATGCTGGAGATTCTATTACTATAAATAGTTTAAAGGATTTTTAAGAAAAATTGCACGAATTTGAAGATTATAATCTTACCACCTGTTCACCCTGATAGGAATATAATTCTCATATTTTTTTTTAACTATTGTGTATCTGAGCTAGACCGAAACAAAAATTAATAATTGCATTTAAAGTAAAGTCATTAAATTTTATCATTAAATTCTGAACTAATAGCAGCCCTGATTTGATTTTTTTTTATTCAAAATATTGTTACAATTGTCACCACAACTCTTTTTCAAAATTAAAATTACAAAATATTGTAATAAAATATAATAATAAATGTTACGGCTTAATTGAGGAAGTTTTTCCTTCGATTTTAAGCGTTTTGCTTTTGGTTACATGAAAATATAATATATACGGGTGTTTCTAAATTCATGCGACAAAATTCAGGAGGTGATCTCTCGTATGAAATTAAGATGGGTCTTTCCTATAACGAAATTTCCTCAGCCCACCCCTTTCCGAGATATCACCCTTCAAAGGTGGTGACTAAAATTGATTTTTTATTTATTTTTTTTTTTCTAAAATTTCAGTGAAGCTAGAAACTTGAAATTCTGTAATTTTCGTGCACTCGCAAAGGATCAACCCACGGGTATTTTTTCAATATTCCTGTTACATTATACGGGGATGAAATTAGCAACCCTTACTTTATTTCATATCAAAACTTTTTTTCGAGATGAAGTTTTATGAAATAACTTAAAATCCTTGTTTTATTTGAAACTTTTTTTTATTCTTAAATTTTTTTCCCAAAATCAATAGTTGCAGAGAAAAAAATTAACACCATAATTTATAATTTTTTTAATAAACAGTAAAGATGTAAAATGTAATACGATTCATAATAAATGCTGGAAATTACAGAATTTCGCATTTCTAGCTTGACTGAAATTTTATAAAAAAAATAAAAACTCAATTTTAGTCACCACCTTTTAAGGGTGATATCTCGGAAAGGGGTGGGCTGAGGAAATTTCGTTATAGGAAAGACCCATCTTAATTTCATACGAGCAATCACCTCCTGAATTTTGTCGCATGAATTTAGAAACACCCTGTATATTCTACTCATTTATTTTTGCTTTAGTACAAACCTTCATCCTTCAGTTATACTGAATAATGTTTATTAACACGAAATTATTGCATTTTATAATTTATAAAACCATCGAAATGGTGTTTCCTTCCAAGCATCCCTCAGTTATTTTTTCGGACAGGAATGATCACTGCATCGTCCACGTTTATTAACAGTTTTCACTATTCAAGTGCTGTTTATTATATCACCATATAAATAAAATACATAAACTTTAAAATAATTTCCATGTGGGCAGCTGTACTGGTATATTATTATAATTAATATCAACAGCTGATTATTATTTTTTTTAATTTCGTTTGGTTTTTATCTTGAATAGTGCTGAAATTAAATTTTTTATTGTTTTACAGCTTTTACTTATAATCCTTCCAAAGCAGGTGGCATGTAAGTGAAATATATCAAAAATGTCTTAAAGCAGCAAGCTTTCAAATTTTTTTTCTCAAAAAAATTGAAATTAAATGCTTCGGCTTCTTTTAAGGCTGTTGAAATCCTTAAATTTTGTCGCTCATACCTAAAATTGACATCTTAGTTTGGAAAAAATTGTCTTCTATAAGACAAATTCCACAAAATAAAACTATCAAATCTTATCATACTGAAAACTTTAGATTTGCATCACAACCAAAATAATTCAAAACTGTTTAAATATTTAACGAAATCTAGATTTAAAATCTACTAGCCCCTAGAACGTAGATAACTCACAGTACGTTGGTGTATGTATGAAAGTATCGCTTTTGACGAAGGCGCTCGACTTACAACTTTTTCTATTAATTACAATCCGCGCTTTCGCCAAACTTTACAAAACAGGATATTAGAAATAGTATATAAATATTACTATATGTCAAAGATAATAGTAATAAACTATTACCTTTGACATCTATTGATAACACGCTTTACTAAAATATGACAATTTCTTACAGATAAATAAATATTAATATTTATATATAGCTATAAATACTGTTGCCTTCTGGAAAAACGTACCGTTGCCTTTATCTTCTCAAACTCTATTTTCTTCCTGCATGTTTTTATTGGTTATATTAAATCCTATTTGCTGACGATAATTTTTTATCTATATGGACTGTAATAGTTTTTTTTTATATTCCAGTGTTACATTCAGATTTTTTGTGCCTTTTTCGTTTTATATATTCATGAATAATGATCCTTTTCAAAATGATTGGCCTCGATTATTATACACATGGGTGGATTAGGACATTTTTTGTATTATTCTTATAAAAACATGAAAAGATCTAAACTGGATCATCGACGCTAAAGTTGACATTGAATATCTTATGGATGCCGTGTACTTGGATGCATTCCTTGGGTACTACTTTTCATACGAAAACAACATGGCATACAAATCCAAGTGATACCAATGGTTGATAAGCGAGGATTAAATCTGTCATGGGGACATAGGGTAAAGTAAGGTAATCTGGTGATCTTTTCGATTAAACATGAGCAATTTGAATTCCTTAAGATATATTTTTTTTTGACCTACTCATCCAAAAGGTCAATGTTCAAGACAATCGCTGATTTAAAAAAAAATGCTAAAATTAAGTCAATTTTGACAGAAAAATACATTTGAAAAAAATGCCATTTGGTTAGGTAATTTGGTTATAGGTGAGTTTATTTGGTGATAGTGGAGAGGTATTTTGGTGATATATCAGATTGGGAGCAATTAAAAGGAAAATGATTAGAAACTTGTTGGTATCCTACAAAACAAACATTTAACTTATTATAAATCAAGAAATTTATTATTCTGACTCGTCTGAAGCATACTAATCACAACCATCAAGCATAAAGACGTCTTCATCGTCAAGTCACGTTTGACAGTTTGTGTGATACGGAACGCGGCAAAAGGAGCACTGAACCCATAACGCACCATTTTTGGCCTTCGAATCTTCTCGGTAGCTGATTCCGCAGACACCACAATGCCAATCGTCATCCTCGTCTTTTTTCTTGCCCTTTGTTTTGGACTTTCCTTTCGAAGCACATTCCTGAAGGTCCTGCTTGTGGTGGTGCTGGTGAGTCTGGATCAGTTAGCCATTTTGCACTGGAGTATCTGGTTTTAGCCCGTGGTATAACTTTGCTAGCTGTAGAGGGCAATAAAAATAAATTATCAATGGTGGATCAGAAGGAATAATATCTCCACTTCTATTGACGGATTGATCATCTAAAACAGTCTCCGTTAACTTTGATGGGGCTATAGCTTCAGGCGAGATAGCATCTTTATTCAAAGGACGGATCCCACTTTTCCGGAAGGCGTGTTCAATATTAACGGGGGTAAAACTTATAATCATTGCTACCGAAAAAATTTCGTTGAAATTATAACAGCTGGGTTTTTCACCGTCTTTTTTTTTCATGTAATCATTTAAACAACAGTTGGACCAAGCAGATTTTGAAAGAAGATAAACCCCTACATTAAGAAGAAGAAGCAGATGGCTTGTGTGTGCTGGGGAGGTGAAGAGATGAATATTATTTTTCTTTGTTAGTTCTAAGACAGCCAAAGGCAAATGTGAAGCTTGAGAAATCATTAAAAGAATTTCAGGTCTTTCTTTTGGTATGGAATCAATAAAAAATTGTAACCACTCCAAAAAAATGTCGGAGTTTATCCAGCCTTTCGGTGACAGTTTCACTAATCAGTTAGGGATGGCTTCACGGGCTAGATCGATTCCAACGCACACCCTTGAAAATTACTAGCGGTGGTATAAAAGAGCCATTGTCACAAATACATCCAAGAACAGTAGTTGTTTCTCCCCTGTCTGCGTAAGTCCTTTTATAAACATAACGCTTGCCTAAGGCCGTCACAGTTTTGCTGGGTTTTACTACAAAAGACAGTTCCAAATTCTGCCTGGCTTATTTTTTATGCCTAATTTCGTAATAAGATCTAATTTTGTATAGAAATCAGCAAGCATATTAGGATTTGTCATGGAGGCTCGATATGCTGCTAAGTTTTCTGGCACACGTAATGTTACTAACATTATTATAACATTATGTTAGCCCATATCTTTTTTTGAATCTTGTCCACCACCACTTGCTAGCTATTTCATTATTTTCATTATTTTGCAACCGAAAACGCTAGTTTTCTAATATTCTGGACTGCAAGACCAAACCCTAATTCTTGCATGGCAATTATATAATTAAACTAGAAGACCCGACAGACGTTGTCCTGTCTTAACATATAGAAGACCCGACCGATCTTGTCCTGTCCTTCAATAAGATATTATGCAAGCGGTCGTTTCCTGCCCGCTCAGTAGAGTATCAGAGTAGTTTTTGTTTATTTCAATCTTCCATAAATGCCATCCTTACAATTAGCTAATTTCCAAGTAACTATACCTAATTTACCGCCATTTTTGTCCAAAGTAGAATTTTTTTAAATAATTTTTCCCGTGCAATTTTCCCATATTTTAATAGTTATTCTGATGCTATTCGAGACGGAGACAAATACAACAAATCGAAAATCATCAAAATCGGTCCAGCCGAGGTTCTCGAGTTATAAGTGTTCGAACAAACCCGACTCAATAAGATATTATGCAAGAGGTCGTCTTCTGCCCACTGAGTAGAGTGTCAGAGTAGCTTTTGTTTATTTCAAAATTCCATAAATTTTAATTTACCGTCATTTTTTGTCCAAAGTAGAATTTTTTAAAATAATTTTTTCACGTGCAATTTTATTAATAAAAAGTATCTTATGTTCGTCTCCTGGTTCTAAGCTACCTCCCCATCAATTTTCAGCCAAGAAATTTTTTATTCATGTAAGTCATGAAAAAATAAAAATCTTGCCAAAAAAAATAATTAACAAATAAAAAATAGGGGTTGATCGTAGACGGGTGAAAATTTAGGGTTGTATGTATTTTTGAATGCTGTATCATAAAAAAATAAAAACAAAAAATTTTGTCTAAAAAATAAAAAAAAGAATAAGGGGTGGACCACCCTTAACATTCAGGGGGATGAAAAATAGATGTTGACCGATTCGCAGACCTACCCGATATCCACACAAAATTTCATGAGAATCGGTCTAGCCAATTCGGAGGAGTTTAATTACAAACACCGTGACACGCCAAAAGAATGCAATGATGAGACTAGACAAGGTGCAAGAACTGTCTCAGAAAGACAAATTTATTTGGTTACATTAGATATTTCATAATGTGTGTAGCAAAGGTACACAATGTGCAAAATTTAACATATAGAAACATATAAAATTACTTTAAAACACAGACATTTAGTATTGCAGGATGCATAAAAAGCACACCAAAAGCTTTCCCACACTACACCTAGTGATAATGGAAGAAGCAAGAACGGGGTTGCATACCCTACAAAACAACATGAGCAACAAACCAGATCAGAACACAAATTAAGGTCATCGTAAATGAAGCTTATCGAAACCTACAACATGCAGCTACTTCTTCTAACAAAACTTTTTTCCTCACTCCAGTCCAGAAGTAATTTTGAAACGAGTTCGTGGATATAGACATGATTACTACAAAAGACGTTTAAACACCCTTCGAATAGTGTGTGACTCCAAAATTTTCCACCAGGTCACTATCCTTGTAGAATCTGTGAAAAATCTTGGGGCTTGGAACCCAAACAAACAATAATTGTTAGACCAATGATCACATATGGAGCTATTACTTGGTGGTTGAAAGCTTTACAGTAAACTGCCTAAACAAAGGTTTCTGGTATACAGAGACAGACAGACAATTACTGGTGCCATTAGCACCACCACACAGTCAGCTTCTGTACCTACCTTCTCTCCATATATTTTTGGAAAGAGAGCCTGCATGGACAATATATAGAATTGCGCATATTTCCAAATCCACAAAACAGGCTTATCCTTCCGTCGGGCGCAATATGGTGACTGTAGAGTTCGGGCGCAATTTGCTCCACAGGCACACATTGAAAAAAAAGTAATTGAGTTAATTTTTGCAACTAACAAGTTAATAATATATTTATTAGGAGTGTAAACAGTAAAAAAATTTAAATGTTTGCAAAAAATATGTATATGATATAAAAACAATAGAAAAAAATTTAAGGATATTTATGACTTAAAACCTATTCAAATACATATTTTGAACAAAGTATTATCGAAAAGTAAAAAAAGCAGTTAGAAAATCGTTTAAAACTTAAAAATATTTAACACTAGGAGAGTAATATCTATTCACTCAGCTTCGTGGAGGAGAGCTGTAGCTTCTGCAGTAAAACACCGATTGCACACCATATTTGTATGGGATAAGCAAATAGCAGTGTTGCATTTCTTGCATACGTGGTTTGTCAGCCTTCCTAAACCGGTTTCGCTGGTGCAAGTTGAGCATCTTCTTCTTTTAGGTGATAGGGGAAGGAAGTTAACTGTTTCTTCATCTTGGGAGGGGGGACGAAATCTTTTCAGCTTGTTTTGAAGTTCGATGGGCATTCCAATGGTTTTCATGCTTCTTCGGCTTAGCTATCCAATTGTCAGTTCATGGGCCAATTTTTTCAGGAACATTCTTCTACGCAATGGTTCTAGATCGTTACTAAGGTAAATTACTTGAGAGTTGATACCAGCCACATTAAGCATCGTGAAGAATATTATCATTGGCCAACGCTTGATATTTCGGGACACATTAAAAGTAGCACACATTTTGTCTGCAGTGTCAACGCCTCCTTTCGTTGAGTTATAATTTTTTTTCTTTGGAGTCAGGATCGATGGTATTGTCATTATGAAGCGTTGACACCAGAATCACGTTCTTTTTTTGACTTGGAACATACGATACTAATGACTTTCTATCACTGAAGCCAAAAAAACTGGTGAATTGTGCCCTTCTTTTACTAGCCACAAATTCAGATGGTAGGTGTCTTTTATTTTTTCTTACGGTGCCAACATAGGATAATTTCTTTTTTTTTTTAAAGCATCCATATCAGTAAACCAATTATCGGCAGTTATGTTGCGTCCAGACCCAAATAAAGGCTCAATCAGTCTCTTAACTACGTCACTTGGCTTGTTACTGACACAGAAAGGCCCCTCTGGCTGCTTTCCAGTATATATTTCCATATTATAGGTATAATACATTTTTGCGTCAACTACGGCAAAGCATTTTATATCATATTTATTTGGTTTGGATGGTATATACCGCCGAAAAGGGCAGTGTCCTCTAAAACCTGGGAGCATTTCGTCAATCGTCACATTCTCCACAAGAATGTAACTCTCTTGGCAGCTATGCTCAAATTTATGAAAAATGTCACGAACTGGAGCAAGCCGATCGATTTTTTTCTTTCTTCCCTTGTATCTCGATCATCAAACCGCATCAGAATTTTAAATCGTTTGATATTCATTACAAGGCTGAATTTTTCAATGCCGTCACCATCTTTCCCCCAAAGTTCTTCGAGACTTTGCCGATTACCTCTGTATGCTCCCGCTAGATACAGCAACCCAATGGCAGCCCTTATTTCAATTACGTCAGTAGATTTGATGTCTCTTGTGTACTTTACTATCATTTCTAACATTTCGTCGGTGAAAAGATTATTCCAACAATCAACAGCAGTGTTAGCAACACTCGCGTTTCCTTTGACTCCAGGTAAGTGAGTAATGATGTGAGGTTTACTACGTACCCTTTTCAGAGGTGAATTTTTATTCCACTTGGTGATCTTATCTTTTCCCAAAAAGAAACTGGGATTTGAATCATCATCATCGTCTTTATCAGTTTCACCTTCTTGCTCCGAATCGGAACGATCACGGCGTTCTTCTACTTCATCCTTGGAGGAAATGTCACTTGCCTCTCCAAAACTGTCATTTAGGGTCGGATCGTCGTCATCATTATCTATCAAACTCATTAATTTTTCTGCACGGTTCGTGTTATTTGAGTTATAGACTTGGCGGGACATTTTTGCAAAAAATCTGGAACAAGGAACAAATAATAAAAAAATTATTGAAAATATTCCCATTATCAGTGTTACAGCTGAGAAAAGAAATGATTTCTCGAAAATACATACCTTCGTAAGATGTTACGAATTCGGGCGCAATGAGCTTATCAGATCAAAACTTTAGTATCTCTCACAATGAAGGTCGAAAATATACTAAGCGAGGAAGGTTGCCTAGAGAATCTTAAAAAAGGAAGCTACTGGGAGGTATATGCGAAAACGTCACGAAGTGGGGAAACAAAATAGACGCTCTGTGCCTGTCAGATCGGTTGCGCCCGAGGGAAGGTTAAACGAGGCATAGCAGATTGCTGTTGAACACTGAAAGTCACAGTACTCTGGGAATGATCTCTGACATAATGCCTTCATCAGTAAACTACGTCCTGCCTTATACCGACCTAATTCCGAATAAAGATGACTGGATCCCTCGTTAGAAGGAACTACTACGAGATAATAGCTTTTGGATTGCTCAAAAGAACCCTCTGGCTCTGGTGCAGAGCTAGGACAGAAAATTCAACCTCCCTATGCATATATTGGAGGAAACCAAGTCTAAATTGGTATTAAACTGCCAAAAAAGACTCTCCTCGATAGAAAGACTAAACAAAAGGTTTCTATTCTGGATACCTAGCCATTCTGGTATGGATGGCAAGGGGAAGGCAAACTCCTTGCAAGTAAAGGTACCGCGGGTGATTTCACAGAACCAGAACCTGCAATTGGCATCTCATTAGGTTTTGCCAAAGAAACACTGGACAGAAAGAAAATTTTAGACTTCTAGCATAATACCGAGATTGGTTCATTCAAGGGCTTTTATACATCATTTGAAGAATGTTTCCAAATTATAGTAGGTTGTTCAACAGGCCTTTCAACAGGCCATTGTTGTCTTTGACTGGAAGATGATGAAACTGCAAAACATATACTTTGTGTCTGCCCCCCGCATCTGATGTTTGGCAGGGCCTTTCTCTCTCTTGCCCTCAGAAATGAAAGTTCATTCACCGAAAAAACTTTGCTTTGTTAAGAAGCTAAATTTGTTGAGCTACAATATACTCTTGCGGGTCGCATTGGAAGGCCTAATAGGCCCAGTCACTACAAACCTAACCTAACTATTAAAAAATAAAAAAGAACCATCTGCTCGGATCTGCTTCCCAAATGGAAAAAGGAACGAAATATCCTAGAACCAACTATACATTTATGTAACCTTTAAATTGCCTACTGAATTATTGAATTTTAACAAACTCCTGCTAATAACCTTCTGCGGTTTATGCGGTAGAACAATAAGATATAATGAAATTTTGATCACACGGTATTTCTAAGTCGTGCCCACATAAATAATCTAACAAACTGTGTTGAATAGTAGGACACACATACACACACACATAATGTAATCAGCTGACGTAGATTAACTTTGATTGCTCCTAATTTGAACTTCCGTTTATACTTTGACAATACTCTTGTCTGCTTCTCGTTCTCTGGCTCTTACTTAAACGACTTTTTATATTAATGTTACCTTCTACAGTTGGATGTAGGAAAAAAACATTAATGGTTTTTATATGAATTTAATTTTTCTGCAAAGTTATTACAATAATTGGTGTTGTACACAGAGTTAAATTATATTTATTAATATTAATTCCTTGGAACAGATTGAACTCCTTGGAGACTTTGTTCATTGACCAATATCTTATAATGCCCGGTTTCTTGAGTAAAAAGACTATGTTCTCTATAAGCTATAGGAATATCTCTGGTAGATTGTGTTTCTGAACTCATTGATAAACGTTATCTACGCATCCATATCTACAGTGAATTCAGGATATATTCATTGAATAACTATTGGCGCAAGCGCAGGCTGCTAAATTTGTCTACCTAACCTAACTTCTAAAGATATAAACCATTCGAGAGTGACGTCACTGACAGGTCGGCCATATTGTGCTGGAGGGCACACATTATATTTGGTTTTCATTGTTTTCATAGTAAGACTTTAATTAACAATTAGTTCTAAAGGAGACTTTATAGGTCCCGAACCGTTTTGTGGAATCACCAAAGATTGCATAAGAGAAGAAATCGGGAACTGGCTGTATAGGAACACCATCTCAAATGGAGGCTGACACAAGGACACCTCCATATACAAAGAGTTTACTGAACAAGGTAGACAAGGAACTCTCAACCAGGCAATTGAAACTGGACATTTGAAGACAGTTACCGACCTGGTGACTGAACACTGCACCCCGAGGAAACATCTGCACAAAATGGGCAAAGTTAGTGAACTTATGTGCAAAAAATGTGAACTCTGTGATAAAACACCTACCCAGATAATGTGCTTCTATGAAAACTTATAAGTACTTAGACGAAAGCACTTTGGAGAGGAATTAATACAACCATTACAACTACTGAAAATCCCCCCAGTCAAACTAGTGGTCTATATAGAAGACACTAAGCTTCTGGAATGGAAGTAGATAACATGGAAAATGGTACAAAGATTCAGTTCCAGTGCCTGGGCTGATGAGCACAACCCAAATATATGAATGAATGAGTTTTCAAAGGTATCTAAAATGTCATTGTTTTGTATTGTTGTTAAGTGTGGAATGCGGGGAGAAAAAGATTTTTAATTTCCACCGCGATGCTTGGATTAGTTCTTTAAAACGGGGCCTCCTCAGTGAATCACAACTTAAAACTTGGCGTATGTGTTCTCGACATTTTATCGAAAGAACTAACTTTGGTCTAGAGGGCGTAAGGGTCGATTTTTTTCATCCTACCGGCACTTGGAGATAAATAATACGTACTTTGAGACATATTTGCTACATCTTATGGACATAACACCAAAAAACTAAATTTTGAAACTAAGTAGATACGAAAACACACAAGGTTGTACGCTAACTAATCGATTTGGTTTTTAGTTGCCTTCCATAACAATATGGCCGACCTGTCATAGTCACGTGTTCTGGAATGGTCTATTAGATATACGGTGCGGATATTTAGTCTTACCCCCCCTAGGAAACTCCGTTATTAAGAAAAAGAGAAAAAATCCTCGAACCCGTCAATTTTTATTTTAATCGAAGTGTTTCATAACATATGAAAAAATAGTCACCCCTTTTAACCCCTACACGTAACAGCTACCCCCTAGGATTTTCTAAATAGCAAGGGGGGTCGTTGGAAAGGGTTTGAAAAGCAGAACTCCAAAATGTATAATTTTTTAATTTTGGATGACACAATTACTTAATAAAAATTATCAAAAAGGGGGGCAGCTGTCAAGTGTAGGGGGTCAAAGGGGTGACAATCTTTTGTATCTTTCAAAACACCTCGATCAAAATGAAAATTGACGGGTTCGAGGATTTTTCATCTTTGTCTTATGACGGAGTTTCCTGGGGGTAAGACTTAATATCCGCACCGTAGAATAAGGTTGATTGACATAGATTGTTAAGGGTATTCGTTACGGAATTCTCTTATGGAGAATTTAGACCTCACTGTCAGAAATAATGTTGGTTTTCTCTTTTTGGAAAGTAAGGGGTAAATCATGAGCGAACAGGTAAAATAAATATCCAAAATTTGACAATAATAATATGCACGTGACACGTGACAACAGTAGGGGACAAGGTAGAAGTTACCGCAAAATTCGGAAGAATCGAAATTGGTTTCTTACCGGGATTTCCGAAATATCACGGTTTCTAGGAAATTTTATGAAGTAGATCCCTTCGGTTTGTTCTAGTGAACCATTCTTTCATTTGTACTCGAGCTGTTTAGTTGTGCCTGCCTTACCGCTATTTTTCAATAAAATTGTTATAAAATCACAGAAAACTTCACTTTGAATCAATAAACAATCGCTTTTCCAGTAAATAATGGTATTACCATGAAAACAAATATTCTATCTACCTACTCTATTTAAAAAGGTTAAAATTAAAAGATGTTTCGGGTCATACGTACTCATAAAATCGATCATAAATTAGCCACTGACGAGGGCAACCGCATTTTACTGTAGCATCTGTACTTGTTATTGGTCTTGACAGCTACCCTCGAAATCTGAAATTTCGAGGTCATTTGTGGAACGAATACCTTAAGTTAGATGTAGCCACTTATTATGTATAAATTATCTAGAAACTATCGCATCCAACAAATTCTACAGATTCAGCCCCCTACCACTATTTTTTGTTTCCAAAGTGGAAGACATGGTTGGGTGTTGGGTGCAATCTAAACGGCAAAGTTTGCTCAGAATTTGATGGTAGTTTCTCAATAGGTGACAGTTCACGGTAGCATATAAAGTTATTGCCCATAAAATTCAAGTCAAATCACTGACTTAATAAACTGCCCTAGAAGATACATGTACATGTGGTTTTTATGACAAGAATGACAGTTAATGTCTACCATTCAAAACATAAGGTTTTTGCAGGTTTTTTATAATTACGAACGTTTACATTGCTTCATTAAAACAACGATAACATCCCCGAAGCGTAAATCTCAAAATTTAAAATGACATTTTTGCTGAATACTCAACGCAAGTCACCATTTCATTTTTGTCATTCTGTCACTAGTTATGTCAGAAGTCAGTGAAAAAATTAGACTTCTTTCAAACACACTGCTATACCATAAGTCCTAGGGAACAGTTTTTGAATTTACGCAATAAAAATGCAATCATTTTATCTTACGAGTTACTTGATCACACAATATCATTGGTTTACCATCATCAACATCATAACAAAATAGTAAATTCTGTAGCAAGGTTAGAATGAAAATTCGATGCGAGTGAAAGTTCCGAGCGCGAGCCGAAGGCGAGCGTGAGGAACCACGAGCATCACGAGTAGCAGACTATACTTTCTCCACAATCAAAGATTTTATATATTTATTTTTAAATGGAAATGAACAAAAGATAAGAACTCAGAATCACAATAATTCAAGAAACATTCTACTTTGTATTAATTGTAATATTTGTACAGTTCTCGAAATGAAAAACTGGTGCATTATTGGAGGAATTTTCAACAATTGTATAGAATTGTCAGCTAGAACAGGAAAATTACCAACCTAAATTGAATATGTCAAATAATTTAAAAATCTAATTAATAAAAGATTTAAACTTAAATAATTCATTTAGAAATTTAAAATATGATGCTTTCTTTTAAAAAAGATTAAATCTATCAAAGGATATAATAAAATCTATTTAATGAACAACTATAAGTTAATTTAATTGGTCAATGACAATCAAACAAAGAATTTACTTTTAGAAGTAGTAGGCAGTTTGTAGCTAAGGAAGAAAAAGGAAATGGGTTGTTAGGTACTTGTTGATAGAGAAAGAGTCGTCCCTTTTCGAAAATGAATTTTCTACAAGAAGCACGTTTGTAATTAATAGTGAAAATAGTTTAACTAACCTTGTAACACGGTTCCTGAAGAAAATAAACACCGAGGGATCTTCGTAAGTAAATAAATTTAAATAAACCATACATTAAATTTCATCAAGAGGTATTCTGCATTGGAGTTTTCTTGCTTTTCGTTTTGGAGGTTACTTCACAAAGGCCCAGAGCGGTCTAAAACAGGAAAGAAGTGATTATTCATTTTTCAACATTAATAGAAGATAAAAGGTATTTAATAAACTTCACTTTAAAATAAAAAACTTACTTGTGAGTGTGTATATAAAAGGAACTTAGATATTTTGCAAATTCAGATACAACTGTATCGTCCATTTTGCTTTTATTTTCGGCTTATTTGAAACGGTATCACTGTAAATACACTAATGTATAAAAAGGTGTATAATTGCATGTATTAAAAATAATTTTCATTGAATGAATGTGATTGTTGAGTGAAAGACCATCTTATTTTCCTATTCATTGTAAGAAATAACGTTTATCTTGCTAATTTATGTTCACAAAATTAATTTTCATAAAATAAATTTAAAATTGTTAGTAGTATTATTTCGAAGTAATTCTTTTTATCAGTTGGTACAACTATATTGAACACCTGTTACACATCACTGGGGCACTTTCAGGGTGAGTACACAGGACCGTATTCAGGGAAGTATTTAAATCCAATTCAGATGTTAAAAACTTTATTAAAAATTTTATTTAAATAACATTGAATTTTGGCGTCCATAAAAAAACAGTAATTAGATTTCTTACACATTAAACCCATGAACCCAAACCCTGAAAAGCAGAGATTTCATAAAAAAGGTGAGTACACCGTGTAGAGTTATTAAAATTGCTAAACTTGAAATTATTCTGGGTAAAACAAAAATCATAAAATCAAACAATAAAAATATAAAAAAAACTTATAAAACACAAAATAAAACATAATATCAGTATATACATTTAAATTGCATGGGGGCAGAGGTGTTGCAGAATATTTCTTCAATCTCAAGAGAGAGAATTCCATCATTCTGTAACCAAATTTGATTTCAGAATTGGCAAAGTCTGCGATGATCGTGGAGAAAAGAGCTTTTCTAGCTCGTCAAACTTTTGCAAAGGATGAGGGTACGCTTGCAATAAAATTTAGAACTATCTCTTGACCTAGCTATTCTTATTCATATATGTAAACTTCCTTCACATGTTGTAGTGTTTCTCAGGTACTTTTTTTTATATATAGGATATTGCTAATCTAATGTTCATTATAATAAACTCAAGAAGATCCTACTTTCAGCACAAAAACAAATTCAAAATACTTGTAGGCATGTAAACTTTTGAAAGCCTCTATCTGCTTTTTGGTGCAAATCTGTGTGAAAATACCAAATCATTATTTATATGAAGGTTTTACAAAGAAACCCACATTAAAATACTACCCATCCATATTAGGTAACTGAGGTGTACTATTATACAGGGTGTCAATTTTAAAACTTACAATGGGCTGTACCTCGTGAACGAGAAGAGATTTCAAAAAAATTTCAAAATCTTATCTAGGGTAGAGAGGGGGAACTAAAATGACATGGGAGAGAACACACCCACATAAACCCTCTATGCCCCACCAACCCCACCTACAAAAATTTACATGGCAGACCGTAGAAAATGCTTTTCAAAGTTCTAAGTCATAATTATACAGGTTTTGTACTGTAGGTGGGGCATAGGGGGTTGATGGGGTTGCGTTCTCTCTCATGTCATTTTAGTTCCCCCTCTCTACCTTAGAAACGGTATTGAACTTTTTTTTGAAATCTCTTTTC
Organism: Lochmaea crataegi; assembly: GCA_947563755.1. Lineage (NCBI taxonomy): Eukaryota > Metazoa > Arthropoda > Insecta > Coleoptera > Chrysomelidae > Lochmaea > Lochmaea crataegi. The sequence continues at coordinate 17,442,543 of OX387425.1, forward strand.
GTTCACGAGGTACAGCCCATTGTAAGTTTTAAAATTGACACCCTGTATTACTATAACATATTCCTACTGAAATATGACTAATATCGAAAAAAAAAACTGAATCGTCTTATTTGCCACCTCGTATATTGTAAATGCATTTATAAAATTATGTGAAAATTCCAATAGCCCCGGCGCTCACTAATTTATGTGCACGGCGTACGTTTTTCCAACTGAGATTTAATATGGTAATGGGGCAATTAAATGTCATTTGCCTTTACTTTATAATGACAAGAAAGCAAACAATATGAGATAAATAAAATGCATCACCCGTGTAGGTGTAACTTAATGTCTTTTACTTTCAACAAATTGCTAATTAAGTTGTCTTAAGCTATTTAGATATTGATGACTTTCGTATAAGTAATTTATCAATGTGTAGACTGCTTGATATTTAGTAGCTTTATCACAGTAAAGCTACAAACTTGGGGCGTTGCTATAGATCAGATATTTTTCTCAAATTTAAGTGAAGATAGAAACTTGAAATTTTGGAATTTCCGTGCACTAGCAATTATTTTTCCAACAATTCTGTTACATTATAAGATGGTGAAATTATCAACCCTCACTTTAATTAATATTAAATATTTTTTCGAGACTGAGTTTTGTTGAATATAGTTATTTGTTGTATAAGTGTATTAGATAGTGTTTCATCCACGAAAGAAAGTTTAAACCTGAGAGCGAAGCTGGAGGGTTGGGTGTTCCAAGATGAACCAAAACCGACGAAAGTTTACAAAAAGATGGTGGCGACATTTGTCTCGGAAGCGGGTCATGTAGCAACAATTATTACTCTGCAAGATCAAAAAACTGTTACTGCTGATTGGTACAAATCGATTTGTTTGCCGGAAGTAACTGTTGATTGTCGGACCAACCCCCAACGACGAATTATCCTCAACCAAGACAATGCAAGTTCCCATAAAATTGAGTTCTTAAAGCAAGAAAACATCGAATTGTTGGACCATCCTCTATACAGTCCCGACCTAAGTCCTAACGACTTTTTGACTTTTCCAAAAATTAGGAATGTACCGCGTGGTCAAAGGTTCCAGTCCCCAGAAGATGCAGTCAAAAAGTTTAGTCTGAATGTACCGACAAGCGAGTGGAATAACTGCTTCCAGAATTGGTTCCAAAGGATGCAAAAATGCATTTCTCTTCGTGGAGAATACTTCGAAAAACAATAGTGTTTGAAAGTTATCTACTGCTTTTTTCTAGATCTATATGCAAAATATAAAAGACAACCCTTTTACTCAGCAGCTTTTAGGGTTGATACCTCGGAAGACGGTGGGCTGAGGAAATTTTATTATAGCAAAATTTTATTCGGGCAATCACCTCCTGAATTTTTTCGCATGAATTTAGAAACACCCTGTATGTAGGGGAACGTTGGGTAAAATGGGATACTTAGTGTTCTAGGTCTCATAACTTTTTGAATAAAGCAATGCTGGGGACTATTTTCTGGCTCCAGTTTCAGTTATTAATTGACTTTTGATTGATATGTTTTTTATGCAAAAAACAGAAGCCACATGAGAAAAAGATATGTATAATAAAAAAGTAGCAATTATCCCGTTTTATCCATCTAGTCGGATAAAACGGGATACTTAAGCTTGTATAGTTTCCATAACGTTTAGACCTCAGCAAGTAAAACAGAACATGGTAAATAAAGAAAAATTATTATTATTATTATTATTCTCAACAATATAAAAGGAAAGCTTAATAAGACAAATTATTCAAATATGTTACTGAGAGAAGTTACAGGTAAAAACTTCGTCTTCTTCTTCCCCCACTCTCGCGCAAGCTTCATGGGCACAGCCTTTGCAATGTTGGCACCTTATCCAACCTTCTTCTGCTTTAGAGTTGGAATAAAGTTCGCTGCAAAATATACAGACTGCTTCTTCGCTTTCAACTTCTGAATTTGAATCATTACTTTCTCTCTATTTCCTTCTTTTTATATTTTTTCAACCCTTGGTATAATTTTGCTTTTTGTCTCTGGGCTGTTTTTTCAGCATCTCCTAAGTTTAACTTTGGGTTCTTTGTAGAAAGTTTTTGAGAAATGGATTCCTCTAGTTCCTTTTTATATGGTGTCGATGTTAACACTGCAGTTTTACCCCTTCTTCTGTCATTTAGATATCATTTTCGTTCAGAATGAGGAACTGGAACAACCTTCTGTGGCGTTATAACGAAATTCTGGGTGGTATGGGAACATAAAGGAGTCGAATTTGCATAAAACTGCTCTGTAGGAATCGTTAAGCTTGGTGGCTTTCTCAGTGGTGATCTCGGTCAACTTCTTGGTGGTGTCCTTGGTAGTGTTCTAGGTTGTGGTAACTGGTTATCATTTCTTTTACCTTGAGTTGCCCATTTTTCTAAATCCGCTAACTGCGGTTTGGACGCTAGCGGCTTTCATAAAAGCATATCCAAAAAGTTTGGACCTCTGAACTGTATACTTGCTGAGTGGTGACATAAAACTTACGTTTAGGGGTTGTAGACGGCGTGTTGTATGCGGTGGAAAGCACCAGTAACACAACACCGTTATACCTAGCTCTATGAATTAGCTCTATATTCTTGGTATGAGTGGCATGGCCATCTAGAAGCAAAAGAACGGGGTTTTCTTTAGAAGGGTTGGAAAAAGCAATGAATTTATCGAACCAACTCAAAAATATTTCCGTTTGCATCCACCCTAATGGATGGTAATGAGCTGTACTATCCGGGGGGTGCATCATCCAACAGTTCTGGCTTTGCCCTAGATCTTGGGAAAACGAACAATGATGGCATGAATGCACCACTGGCACTCATGCAGATCTCCATTGTAACCAGAACTCCACGTTCAGCCGAGGACAAGCAGCCACGCAATGATAAACATTTAGGCCGTTTTTTTGGTACTGTCAGAATTCCTGTCTCATCGACGTTATAAATACGCTCAGGGGGTATTTTGCGTTTCTCCATCGTTTCAGTAATCAGCGAGAAAAATTTTTTTACGGAAGGTCTATTGAAACCCATTGCCCTAGCAAGTGAGGTTGGCTCAGGAGATCGAAGTTCAATATTTGGATGCCGATTGAGAAAAGCATACATCCATGCTTTACCAGCCGTTTTCTTGCTCTTATTAAATATATTGGGCAAACCGTTGCGTTCTGCTAATTCAAATGCCAAACTTCTTAATGCATCGAGAGTTGAACCAAACAAGCGTGATTCCATACACAAAATATTTTTATAATATTCAACTAATTCCTTTTCCTGAGCAGGACTAAAAACAGGTTTATGACATCCTAGTCGTTTTTTGCTGAATCGTCTCTGATAGGAGCACCATGTTTAATTTTCTTCATCCTTGCTTCAATGGTTGTACGAGGAACCCCATATTCTTTAGAAGCTTTTAGATGCCCCATTCTTCCCTCCTTAACAGCCTGACGCATACTGTTCCCATCCCAAGACTGCCTTTGCGTTTTTCTTGTATACTTTACCATTGCAATTCTAGCCTGAAAAAGACATTGACGTTGTAGTTGAGTACAACAACACAGTATCCGGTTTTACCCAACTGTGGATTGCTAAAATATGTGACTATATTTTAATAAAAAACAAATCAAATTCCCAAAACCTATTGTGCATAACTGCAGTAAACAAACACAGTATCCTCTAAATCTACTCACCTTCAATGAATTTTGTCTGTAAACTAGAAAATCACCGTTTGAAAGCACGCTAAATATTTTAGTTTAACCTCTCAATTCAACACATCCTCCTCTTACGCCGTCTAGAGTGAAACTAGAGTTGGTAGATGACTTGCAGGGGTGCGTTCACATAGTTACTCCAGAGTTAAGGATTAACTCAGTATCGTTTATTTACTTACTCTAGATGATGGATCAGCCATCTAGAGTTAACTCTCAAGCGGTTATAAATTTGAAAAATGCTACTCTGAAGTTAACTCCGCTGACTCTGCTAACCGGGAAGGGTTTGCGTTAACTCTGACATAAATGACAGTTCAATTAACAAGCCGAAGTAAGAAAATTGTCGTTTTTAACCACATTTTCACACATTTTTGTTTTTACTACTTCAAACTGTTGCCTGTATTACAAATCATAATGGAGGAGTTCCATATAACTGAATTAGTTGGAAAAATTGCTACCATTAAATATAAAGGTAATTAATTACTTTAATAATACTTGATTTAGTTAGTTCTTACTATGTGAAATTTCCTTGTGTAAGTTAAAACTTTTCATGCAAATTTCACTAGAAAAATTACTCTTCAAAACCGGTTGGGATTTTAATATTTTAAACATTTTCCTAGTGAAATTTGCATAAAATGTTCTAGCTTATATTTTAATAACAATTAAAATACCCATTTTAATATTTTTTTTCATATAGTTACTGGAGAATTAAGCCAGATATATGCCACTTCCGAAATAGAAGAAATGAGGAGTGAACACACAACTGCATTGGAACAAATTAGTACACCTACAGAAAGTAATGAAAAAGCCATGCAAAAGATAGTATGGCAAAATGAGGCAGTATATAAACTAATAGAGCTTTATAAAGAAAATATTCCTGGATTTACATGTACTAAAACCAGAAATGATGAGGTGTGGAAGATAATTGCAGATAACTTAAAATCAGATGGAATTAAGTTCTCCACGAAACAAACTCAGTTTAAGTGGAAAAACATAAAAAAAGCCTATATGAAATATGTAGATAATATGGGCAAAAAGGGGTCTGGTCAATCACCCAGTAAACCGTTTAAATTCTATGAAGAGATGGATGTAATCTTCTCTGAAAAACCGAATGTCTGTGCAGTAGCTTTAGTGTCCTCCTCTACAGGTTAGTAATTATCACATATCAGCTAGATCTATAACCACTTTTTATTTTTATTATTAATAATAATGTATGACCACTTTTATATTAGTCTCTGTAGACATAGGATTCTGCATCACAAACACATTCTTCATAAGAATGATTATAATAAACTATACTTACATCTTCTTACAATGTTGTAATACTTATGCCTTACTTGTCAGTTAATATTTTGATTATCCATTATAGGATTATCAGTCTTAAAAGACGAACCAGGTCCATCCACAAAGGTACAAAAAAAGTCTGATCTTATAAATTTTTTAAAAGAAAAGGAAGCCAGGAGTGAAGAAGCACGTGGAAGGCGACATAAAGAAAAATTGATGCTCCAGAAGGAAGCAATGGAAGAATTTAAAAATATATTCTCCCAAAAAAATTAAAAAAAAAAAAGAATAAAAAGACATTTCATTTTATATGTTCATGATGTTTTTCTGTTTAATTTTTTGTATTGCAAAAAATCATTATTATTTTAGTTTAGGCTTAGGTTAGTTTCTGTTTTTAGTATCACCAATTTTAGTTGGCTTATTTTTACCTGCTTAACGAATGTGATTATTTTTTTCATTTGTGAAATACATTTAAGTTCATGTTGAAAATAAATAATATTTGTGTGGCCTGTTTGTATATTTATTTATACATAAAAAAATAATCAGTCAAGGAACAGCAAAATAAACTTTGGACATTGTTTTTACTGTACAATTTTGGCACTTTTGAGCCTCACTTTGGCATGCATAGTTAAACATAAAACCATTGGTAATCATAATGAAGAATTTCTTATCTTTGCGGCATATTTCTTGCTAGAAAGTCTCTTCTCAAATTACCATTCATCATCTTCGAGAGCTAATAATTCCAGTTCCCTGAAACATAATCACAAAGTGTAATAGTGAATACCAAAGAACTTTTGACAATTAAAAATTAGTATTATTTAAACACTGCTTTAAATCAATAAATACAACATTTACTAGTTTTCATGCAAATTTATCCAGATATTTTTTTCTAAGACAAAATCCTATTGGAAATTTGGAAAATGCTATAATTTAGAAAATCACCTATTATTGCAAAGTTAACAAGTCTCAAAACATGTAACACCTATCTGAACTTACCGAAGGCACCAAGATTTCAGTGGATATGCTTTATCTGCCAAAATGTATTCTGAATTTGGAAAATACTGGACCACAACTTGTGAAATGCTTTTAACTATATCTAACTATTCTAAAAATTCGACGATCATTTACTGACCCTGGATAACCAACAAAACAATCTGTAAATTTTAATTCGTGATTACATATTGCTTGAAGGGTTATTGCATAGAATTTTTTTCTGCAAATATACACCTCTGCATTTCTTCTTGGTGCTTTTTAGGTATGTAACACCCATCAACCACTCCAATGCAATGAGGAAAGACTTTCCTAGCACAAATTCTTTTCACTGTATCTGCCTCTTCATTAAAGCATTAGGCCATTTTATTCTGAGTGGTGCCATATTTAATACAGTAATAACTCTTTTAAAACAGTTGAATAAAGTAAATGCCAAATCTTTCTCCGACTGATCTGTAAAACAGAATAACTTATGAATTAAATAGCTCATACCAATATTGGTTATAATTATTTTAGATGAAGATTATGGCCTTATATTTTCAATCACTTTGAACATGTAACTGATTAGATTACCTATATGAATCTGGTGTAGCTAAGAGCCACAGAACAGCCAAAAATTGGGTTTGTACTTCCACAGTTGGCCTTCCTTCCAAGTTATTGTTTTTTAAATGTGGGCTCAAAATAGGTATAATATTTTCAAAGGCACCTTTAGTGATTCTAAAATGACGTTTGAACTCCAGGGCATTTATTTCATTCATTACGAAGTTCGGGAAATCGGTCCTTTTTGCATGTTTATTTCTTGTAGGCATAACATAAATATACTTATCATCAGACGATTCTTCACTGCTATCCTGAAATTTAAAGTTAAGGCTAAATTTATAAATAGATCCTATAAAAGCACTTTACATTTTTCTGTTAAATTATTATAAATCGAACTCCAAGGAAAAATAAAATACCAACTAACATTAAACAGTTCCAACATGTAATTCCAAGCGTTCAAAACAAGCACTTCGTTATTCATGCTATAATAAGCAATGAATAAGATACAAATAAAAACAATATAAAAACACTAGTTTAGTTTGGTTATGTTATGTTTTTTATTTAAAAGGCATGTAAAAATCCTATGCATATATTTCATCCTTTGAATGTGCATTTCGATATAAGTATAACAAATTTTGGAGAAGAAATAAAATTTCCTATTACCACTTTGTTTAAATGCATCAAAAATATGGAAAAAAACTGTAAAACATACAACCTCCTGTATGTTTTTCAGCAACATATGTAATAAATGTCATTAACCCAAGAGCTCTTCAATTGACATCACTTAAAAAAATATCCCCCATGCGAACCCTCAAAACATGATTCGACCTCAATATTGTATACAAAAGAAGGGTTCTAAAGCAGAAACCAGTCGTACACAGGGTGTCCGGAAGGAGCCGGGCCCACCCACTCTACCTTCAACAAAACACCGCTAAAAAATCGCGTATTCACCAGATTGTCATCCGATACTGACGGCATACGAAATAAAGGAAAGTACGCCGCCCCGTGTCTTTTGAAAATATTTTTTTTGTAAGCCCAGAACCGTTATGTTGGCCTGCCTGCCATCAGACTCTTAATACTAAACGTGTAATTTTTGTGAGTGCGATTGCTATAATTTTATGATTTGTACCTAGATAGTTTAATTTTGGACGCGTGCCCAAGTCGAACGTGCGAATACTGCAAATCCAATAAGAGTAGATGAATTATTTTAGATATTTAAATTAACGTATGAAGTTTAAAAAAAATCAGCATCGAAGATTTTTATTTTAATATATCAGAATTTATTTTGTACATAATTTTAAAATGAGAATTCTAAAATATACAAATATAGCTAAATAAATAATACTCTGTGTAGTATGACAAAACCACGTAGTTTCAAGGTAAACTCTTTATTGGAAATCGACTAAAAAAGCTTAATGAAAAATGTATTGCATGTCTAAATGTCAACTTGTCAATCAATTAATGTATATCCCCAGTCATATCATGTCATATTGGGAAGTCTATCAAAATGACACTGATGTGAAAACGTCTATATAAATGGAGTGTTCCAATATTTTCCAGCAGCATGTTCAGAAATACCACATTTCTTCCCTACAATCCGGGTATCGTCGTGGAAGTTTTCTGTCTCGTGGAGGATTTCTTCTATAAACTTTAGGGTCATTTTTTAAAGGTGAATCTTGTGAATCTTCTTTTAAATCTAATTCCACTACGTCAGAGTGGAGGACATCTTTTGAAGTAGATGGTTCACATTGATTTGGGTGGTTTCTAATGGAAAATTTTGAAGTAGAAGGTTGTTCTAGATCTGGAGGAATTCGTAGCGAAAAGTTTGCATTTTGATTTTCATCGGCGTCATCATTGGAAACTGAATTCGGTATAGGCTCGGTTCTTCGTTTTCTTAGCTGCTCGCTATGCTTACGTCGAAGCTGTCCATCTATGTTTAAATGATAGGAAAGAAGACCATTTTGTTTAACAATTTGACCAGCAACTGAACCTTTGGTGAGTGGATTATTTACCCAGCTTCGCCTTCATAAAAATTTGTTTGTGGTCTTATAAATTTATCATGATTCTTCTTCTGTCTAATACATCGATATTTTTGGCAATATCAGGTTTCAACAAATCAAATTTGCTTCTAAGGTTAGCTTCGACCAAGCATTAGTTCACTAGGTGTTCTGCCGGTTGATCTTCTAACGGTATTTCTATAAGAAAACAGAAATGACTAAAGCCTGTCGATTTGACTATTCTGTTGGTCGCTAGATCTCATTCGTTCTTTAAAGGTTCTCACTGTTCGTTCAGCTAAGCCATTTCATTTTGGATGATATGGTGTAACCTTTATGTGGGATATTCCATTTTCAGCACAGAAGTCTTCAAAACTGTCGGACGTTAACTGAGGACCATTATCGGTTACTATTATTTTTGGTAAACCAAAACGTGCAAAAGATTCTTTTAAAACTTTTATGGTAGTTTCTGATATAATATTTGTCATGCAAATTATTTCCAACCAATCGGTATAAGAATCAATTAGTACCATCCACATTTTGCCCTCAAATGGTCCATTAAAATCTAGGTGAAGACGCGACCACGGCTCACGAGAGATACCCCAAGAGTACAATGGAGATTTCTGATCAATCTGTCGTGCTTCTTGGTAGAAAATACATTGTTCAGATACACTAGTCAAATCCTTGTTATATTTGGCCAGTAAACATGTAACTTAGCTGATTTTTGATTGTAAAGGTGTAGTTATACATATACAAACGCGTCCTTTCCATAAAAGCATCTTCCTCAATCGATAACTCATCTCGTTTTTCATAAAAAGTGTGGAAACTACTGTCTAGGCTTTTCTTATCCGGCTAATATGATTTTACAAAGGTCATAACTTTTGAAATGATGTCATCCTTGTTGTTTATCAGGATCATAATGTACCAAGTGTCTTGAGATGTTAAGGTTTCTTTGAGGTCATTAACTATGACGGTATCTTCGGATGTTGTATTTTTCTTAAGATGTCGGTGTAAAGGTACACATTTCACATGAAGATTTTCGTTGAATCGACCATAATATGTTATGGCTCCTAAAAAGCATCTCAATTGGCTAATATTTTGCGGTAGTGGCATATTCTTAATGGCTTCAATTCGTTGTTCGGTTGGGTGTAAACCATTTTCATAGATTCTATGGCCCAAGTATGTTAATCCGTTCTTAAGAAGCTCACACTTCGACTTTTGAGTCCTAATTCCAGATGACTGTAGCCTTCCTAGAACTTGTCTTAAGCGATAATTGTGTTCTGCCAAATCAGATGAGGTCACTAATATATCGTCTAAATAACAAATCGCCTTCAATTCCAGTAAGGATTTGATCCATAATACGTTGAAAAAGTGATGGAGCAAAAGTTATGCCAACCGGTATACACTCTCAAACAATATTCAATAAAAGCTTATTTTGTTAAAACTAAGAAGATAAAAATAATTAGCAACTTTAGATTCTACCATAGGCAAAGATCCCATCACTATTAAGTCCTGGTCTGACTCGAACGGGCTTTGTATTAACAGATGAGTTTTGCAACCTCTCAAACTTAACAATGACTTAATAAGATCTTCAAATTCGATTAAGTTTATTGGTCTCTATATTGACGGCAGGTACACTTAAATGGTTTGTACATGTAAAAACCTCATCGAAAAAAATATCCTTGTGTTAAAGCAGAATCCCATTGAATAATGCCCCTCTTGCCAAGCATGTTTGCAAATACCTGACTTGAATAACTTCCTATCTTTAATATACTTTTCGTATTCATTTATTCGGATTTTCAATTAGTGATGAGCAAAGCAAAAACCAAGACCAATACCAAGACAGTCTTTGTAACGGTCTCGGTCTTGCTTGTTCGGTCTTGGTCTTGGTCTTGGTCTTGCTCATATACTTGTAGTCTTGGTGTTGGTCTTGGTCTTGGTCTTGGTCTTGGTCTTGGTCTTGGTCTTGGTCTTGGTCTTGGTCTTGGTCTTGGTATTGGTCTTGCATATTCAGTCTTGGTCTCGGTCTTGGTCTTGCTCAAATACCTGTAATCTTGGTCTTGCATACTCAGTCTTTGTTTTGCACCAATAGTTTGTTACTTACTACTTACGTCGTTTTGGACAATTTTCGAGTCTTTTGATAGGTATAAATTATAAATGATCAACAACATATATAGAAGTTGAGACAAATATTCTCATATATCCTATTTAAAACGAAAGTTGTAATTTTTAGTTTAGTCTTGGTCTTGCATTCTCGGTCTTGATTTTGGTCTTGTTCTTGTTTATTCGGTCTTGTTCTTGTTTATTCGGTCTTGGTCTTGCTAGTGGATCTTGGTCTTGGTCTTGCAGAATCGCAAGACCAAGACCAAGACAGATTTCGCTCATCACTATTTATATAGTCTAGATCTCAACGTATTGATCAAAAACTAATTTCAGTAGTGATGATTCCAGATGTTCTTCTCATTATTTTTTCTGTATAGACCTTCACATATTCGCAAGTGCAGATCCTCCCAGTCCCGAATAACCTGGGGTCTACTTGAACCCAACAGGGTGGATGGGTCCCGCAGTAAGGAACTAACCTCTCGATATAGACCACCTTCGGCTTACTTCTTGCTAACAATTGGATGCGGTAGATTTTCTTGAATCAGTTTCGTTGTGTCTCTGTATGTAGTATGCACGTCGACTCTACACTAAACCTTATCGCGGCTGAGCTTCAAACGTTCACGAGCTAAATTATAGAACTTTCCCTCCAAGCCTCCTATATACATCTTATGTACGTTCCTCTGCTTCTTCAACAGGAGGCAGTCTTGCGGAAAGAAGTCGTAGGGAAGCTTCACTTCTCTGCCAAATGTATGTGATTATGGATATGAATTTTATATAACCTGCAGGACTCTAATAAAGGAAGTAAAACATCATTTAAAAACGAAAAATGACTTATTCGAATGGTGTAAGTAAGTAAATTTAAAAAATTAACCATGTATATTTCCAATCTAAATAAAAATCCCTCGGTAAATAAATAATTATTAATGCTACACCCTGTATTCAATATAATATTTGCATTATATAAAATCCATAGATTGCGTAACCTTGCACGTAAAAGCACAGTTAGTTTTCTGTAGAAATGAAATTTTTTAACGACTTTTAATACCAAAAGAGACAACAAAGCAAACGCGACGTTTCCACAAAATAGGTAGATACAAAAAAAGTCCTTTTCTACGGTAAGCCAGATGTTTTATATTATCCCGAGTTGTAAATGAATGATGTTGAGAAATTTTCTATTACAACAGCTGACAGATTTTTATTAATTATTCTTGGTAATTATGCAAGTGCATATAGGTGGCCGCCGTTCATCAAACCACAAAGCAAAACGGAACACTGAGAGATGGTCTGTAAGATCCTTCTTCGAATGGGTTTTGATTTAGCGGAGCAGATTAAATTCCTAACGATTCCATATTATTCTTATAATAATTATTGCACGTAGTTTGTGTGTAATTGTTATTTACGTGAGAAAAAATTGTCAAATTACACCAACGTTTCTTAGATTTTTTTTTGCATACCTACGCGGTCTAATTTTATAATTTTCCGCTGTAAACTTAGAAGCTGAATAAGAAAATGTATTTTACCATTAAACGACTCGTAAGACGATTAACGTGAAGTTTGTACTGTAAACTTACAATGATAGTTTGTAAAAATTCGTAGTTATTGCGCATTGTATTATGCTTTCTACAGGGTGTTTCAAAAAAAGGTGACCCCGTCTCTAGGATAGGTAGAACAATGAAAAATAATTGGGGTTTGATTAGTAAAAAATTCTCGTAACGCCATCCGTATTCAAGATAAAGGGCATTGAAGAAACAAAAATGTATACACATTTTTACGATTTTGTCGAAACTACTAGCAACATTGTAATGAAATTTCATATGAATATATTCTGGAAGCTGATACATCCCATGAATTTGTTTTTATATCTAACTAGATTTTTATTGGTATTTGAGTTAATTTTTTAAAGTTAGTTATGGGTAACTGGATTTTTATTTGTATTTAAGTGTAATTTTCAAATTTTAGTTAGGGGTAACTAGATTTTTATTGGTATTTGAGTTAATTATCAAAATTTAGTTAGAGGTAGCTAGATTTTTATTGGTATTTGAGTTAATTTTTTAAAGTTAGTTATGATAGATTTTTATTGGTATTTAAGTGTAATTTTCAAATTTTAGTTAGGGGTAACTAGATTTTTATTGGTATTTGAGTTAATTATCGAAATTTAGTTAGGGGTAGCTAAATTTTTATTGGTATTTGAGTTAATTTTTTAAAGTTATTTATGGGTAACTAGATTTTTATTGGTATTTAAGTGTAATTTTCAAATTTTGGTTAGGGAAAACTAGATTTTTATTGGTATTTGAGTTAATTATCAAAATTTAGTTAGGGGTAGCTGGATTTTTATTGGTATTTGAGTTAATTTTTTAAAGTAAGTTATGGGTTACTAGATTTTTATTGGTATTTAAGTGTAATTTTCAAATTTTAGTTAGGGGTAACTTGATTTTTATTGGTATTTGAGTTAATTATCAAAATTTAGTTAGGGGTAGCTAGATTTTTATTGGTATTTGAGTTAATTATCAAAATTTAGATAGGGGTAACTAGATTTTTATTTGTATTTGAGTTAATTTTTTAAAGTTAGTTATGGGTAAGTGGATTTTTATTTGTATTTAAGTGTAATTTTCAAATTTTAGTTAGGGGTAACTAGATTTTTATTGGTATTTGAGTTAATTGTCAAAATTTAGTTAGGGGTAGCTGGATTTTTATTGGTATTTGAGTTAATTTTTTAAAGTAAGTTATGGGTTACTAGATTTTTATTGGTATTTGAGTTAATTATCAAAATTTAGATAGGGGTAACTAGATTTTTATTGGTATTTGAGTTAATTTTCAGAATTTAGTTGGTGGTAACTAGATTTTTATTAGTAGTTAAGTGTAATTTTCAAAATTTAGTTAGGGGTAGCTAGATTTTTATTGGTAGTTAAGTGTAATTTTCAAAATTTAGTTAGGGGTACGTAGATTTTAAATGGTATTTGAGGTAATTTCAAAATTTAATTGGGGGTAACTAGATTTTTATTAGTAGTTAAGTGTAATTTTCGAAATTTAGTTAGGGATAGCTAGATTTCTATTGGTATTTGAGTTAATTTTTAAAATTTAGTTATGGGTAATTAGATTTTTATCGGTATTTAAGTGTAATTTTCGAATTTCAGATAGGGGTAGCTAGATTTTAATTGGTATTTCAATTAATTTTTGAAATTTAGTTAGGGGCAGCTAGATTTTTATTGGTATTTAAGTGTAATTTTCAAAATATAGTTAGGGGTAACTAGATTTTGATTGGTATTTGAGTTAATTATCAAAATTTAGTTAGGGGTAGCTAGATTTTTATTGGTATTTGAGTTAATTATCAAAATTTAGATAGGGGTAACTAGATTTTTATTGGTATTTGAGTTAATTTTCAGAATTTAGTTGGTGGTAACTAGATTTTTATTAGTAGTTAAGTGTAATTTTCAAAATTTAGTTAGGGGTACGTAGATTTTAAATGGTATTTGAGGTAATTTCAAAATTTAGTTGGGGGTAACTAGATTTTTATTAGTAGTTAAGTGTAATTTTCAAAATTTAGTTAGGGATAGCTAGATTTCTATTGGTATTTGAGTTAATTTTTGAAATTCAGTTATGAGTAATTAGATTTTTATTGGTATTTAAGTGTAATTTTCGAATTTCAGTTAGGGGTAGCTAGATTTTTATTGGTATTTCAATTAATTTTTGAAATTTAGTTAGGGGCAGCTAGATTTTTATTGGTATTTAAGTGTAATTTTCAAAATATAGTTAGGGGTAACTAGATTTTGATTGGTATTTGAGTAAATTATCGGAATTTAGTTAGGGGTAGCTAGATTTTTATTGGTATTTGAGTAAATTTTTTAAAGTTATTTATGGGTAACTAGATTTTTATTGGTATTTAAGTGTAATTTTCAAATTTAAGTTATGGGTAACTAGATTTTAATTGGTATTTGAGTTAATTATCAAAATTTAGTTAGGGGTAACTAGATTTTTATTAGTAGTTAAGTGTAATTTTCAAAATTTAGTTGGGGGTAGCTAGATTTTTATTGGTAGTTAAGTGTAATTTTCAAAATTTAGTTAGGGGTACGTAGATTTTAAATGGTATTTGAGGTAATTTTCAAAATTTAGTTAGGGATAGCTAGATTTCTATTGGTATTTGAGTTAATTTTCAAAATTTAGTTAGGGATAGCTAGATTTCTATTGGTATTTGAGTTAATTTTTAAAATTTAGTTATGGGTAATTAGATTTTTATTGGTATTTAAGTGTAATTTTCGAATTTCAGTTAGGGGTAGCTAGATTTTAATTGGTATTTCAATTAATTTTTGAAATTTAGTTAGGGGCAGCTAGATTTTTATTGGTATTTAAGTGTAATTTTCAAAATATAGTTAGGGGTAACTAGATTTTGATTGGTATTTGAGTTAATTATCAAAATTTAGTTAGGGGTAGCTAGATTTTTATTGGTATTTGAGTTAATTATCAAAATTTAGATAGGGGTAACTAGATTTTTATTGGTATTTGAGTTAATTTTCAGAATTTAGTTGGTGGTAACTAGATTTTTATTAGTAGTTAAGTGTAATTTTCAAAATTTAGTTAGGGGTACGTAGATTTTAAATGGTATTTGAGGTAATTTCAAAATTTAGTTGGGGGTTACTAGATTTTTATTAGTAGTTAAGTGTAATTTTCAAAATTTAGTAAGGGGTAACTAGATTTTTATTGGTATTTGAGTTAATTATCAAAATTTAGTTAGGGGTAGCTAGATTTTTATTGGTATTTGAGTTAATTTTTTAAATTTAGTTAGGGGTAGGTAGATTTTTATTGGTATTTGAGTTAATTTTCAGAATTTAGTTAGTAGTAACTAGATTTTCATTAGTAGTTAAGTGTAATTTTCAAAATTTAGTTAGGGATAGCTAGATTCTTATTGGTATTTAAGTGTAATTTTCAAATTTCAGTTGGGGGTAGCTAGATTTTTATTGGTATCCAATTTAGCTAAGGGTAGCTAGATTTTTATTGGTATTTCAATTAATTTTTGAAATTTAGTTAGCGGCAGCCAGAATTTTATTCGTATTTAAGTGTAATTTTCAAAATTTAGTTATAGATTGCTAGATTTTTATTGGTATTTAAGTTACACGGTTCGTACCAAGTAGTATTGAACATAACTTTTTTAAGGTTAGATTTATTAATTAAAACTTCAAGTGAATTTAAACATCATTCAATTTTACACCAAAAAGTTACTATTGGTGAAGCTCGATATTGTGTACCGTTTTCGGAATATTTTGATTTGAAAATTATGAAGTAATAACCGATGCTGGTATAGAGTAATGATAAAGTTATTAATTAAACAAAAAATCACGAGAAAAAAATTAAAATGAAGACTAAGAACATAAAATAAAATTCAATTAAAGACAGTGTACAAAATGTTCTTCGTTTTCACGAATATATGTCTATCCTTTTTTCTAAAGAATCCATCAGTCTTCTAAACGGTTGAGGATCAGCTATGAGGCCATTAAAGTGACGTTGAATTCTGTCGTCCAATTCTTGACGTGAATTTACCTCTATAATGACCAAACTGTGCAGTCCAAAGGATTAAAATCGCATGAATGGTGAATGGTGAATTCTCACCACTCCAGTAAAGTGCATTATGTGAGTTAAACATACCTTGTCGCGTAAAGGTGGACTCGTCTTTAAAAATAATACATTTAAAAAAATTTGGATTGAGGGCTGTCCTTTCTTGTAATGTTTGACAAAAATCCACTCTAACCGGTAGATCGTCTGGCAAGAGCTCTTGGACTTGTCTGTAATGATAAGGATGTAGCTGCTGCTCTTTAAGTATCCTCCAAGTACCCGAAGAAGACGTATTTGTTTGTCTTGCCATATTCCTTACGCTATCTCTGGGATTTTGATTAACCAAATTTAAAATAATATTTTCTTTATTAATGGTTCTTGTTGTTCTTGGCCTATCAGAATTTATTTTTTTTGTTCTGAAATTCCCAACTTCTCGACAACGTCGTTCAATGGCTCTAAATGTATTTTTACTTGGTAAGTTTCTTCTAGGAAACTTTTCTGCATAACGCGTAAATAGCTGTTGACTCAACGTCATAACTATCAATAAATGACAGTTTTCCATGGCAAATTTAGAGAAAATCAAGATATACCGATTAGAATGGATTTTTGTGAAACGTTACAAGAAAGGAAAGCCCTCAATCCCAATTTTTTAACATGTATATGTTTTATCGACGAGGTCTCATTTACGGGACAATAAATTTTTAATTCACATAATGCATACTAATTAATAATAATAATAATAATTAATTACTCTATCATTACTTTATACCAGTATCGGTTATTACTTCATAATTTTCAAATCAAAATATTCCGAAAACGGTACACAGTATCGAGTTTCACCAAAAATACCTTTTTGGCGTAAAATTGAATAATGTTTAAATTTATCTGAAATTTTGAATAATAAATCTAGCCTTAAAAAAGTTATGTTCAATACTACTTGGTACGAACCGTGTAACTAGCGCCCTCTATGAGAGTCAGATATAAAAACAAATTCATGGGATGTATCATCTTCCAAAACATATTCCTATCAAATTTCATTACAATGTTACCAATAGTTTCGGCAAAATTGTAAAAAATTTGTATACATTTTTTTTCTTTAACGCCCTTCATCTTGAATACGGATGGCGTTACGAAAATTTTTTACTTATTATTTTCAGTTTTCTACCTATGCTAGAGGCGGGCTCACCTTTTTTTGAAACACCTGTATATCAAAATTGTTTCATCGTACTCTAAATTTGACTTAAGTGAATAAACAAAGTTTCCTTCAGTGTTCACAAGTTAAATAATGATAATTTTATGAAAAATAATGCTGATGAGTACTCACAGAAACACATTCAACGTATACAATACCTCTTCTTATCGCTACACCTTTATTAATATCTAGTAGAATCAAACAGGTACTATCCTATTCGACAATTCAACGGAACATATTCGGTTACAGTTGATTATCTGACGATTAGCGTCGCAAAGTAATCAAACAGAAGCCGCTGCCCTCCTCGAGGCAAAAACATTAATCTTCAGACAATGCACATAATATTAACATACTTCACACCTATTTTCTTCTTCTTCATTCTTTATTATTTCGCTTCATTCAGTACGTTTGCGCTTCCTCTACGCTTACACAATCGGATGCAATACGAGAAATAATTGGATGTGTCCAATTACTTTATTAATAAATGTATACGGAGTGATCAAATTTTTTTACGGATATTGTAAGATACATTGCGTGAGGATGTGGTCGCTTTTGGACGAGTTAGGCAAAGGAATAGTGAGAATAAGGCGACAAACAGTGATTAACCTTAAAAAGATCTACTGACTAGGGATTTTTAAAAATAATCGATTTTCATATAAATCGATTATTATTTTCTTATAATCGATTTTTAGTTATCAATTTTTATAGTAATATTAATCGATTTTTGGTAAATCCATTTTATAAATAACGTGTTTAAATCGATTTTCGGAAACGGCTCGTATTATTTATTGACTATTTTTTAAAATTTTGACAACTTTTGACGATTGTTGACCATTTCTCAAAATTTTGACAATTATTGACCATTTTTGACAATTATTGACCATTTTGATTGTTTTTCAAAATTAGTGTCAATTTTTCCAAATTTTTGATAATTTTTTACCATTTTTCAAAATGATGACAATTTTTAACCATTTTTGACAGTTTTTGACAATAATTGTCCGTTTTTAACAGTTTTTAACAATATTTGACAATTTTTAACTATTTTTAATAGTTTTTGACCATTTTTGACCATTTTTCCAAATTTTTGACCATATTTCAAAATTTTTGACAACTTTAACGATTTTTGACAACTATTAAATATTTTTCAAAATTTTGACAATTTTTACCATTTATGACAGTTTTTGACAATTTTTGCAACTCTTTCTTAAGTTTTCGGTTTCTTTTGGAAAGTTGGCAATCGTCTTTTGCATTGAGGGATAGTTAGTATAGTTTTCAGCCCGTCTCTCCAACATCAAGTTGTTAATTATTCGACTCTCCAGTGTCTGTACAGTGTCTTTCGACATTTGACAATAGTCCATATCAACGTATACTGTCAATGTTGTTTATGCACGCCTTATTTTACTTTGCAAGCTACGGAATGGCTAAATGAAAACTTTATTGACTCTATTTTTTAAAATTTTGACAACTTTTGACGATTATTGACCATTTCTCAAAATTTTGACAATTATTGACCATTTTTCAAAATTTTAACAATTATTGACCATTTTTGACAATTATTTACCATTTTTCAAAATTAGTGACCATTTTTCCAAATTTTTGATAATTTTTCAGCATTTTTCTAAATTTTTGATAATTTTTCAGCATTTTTCAAAATGATGACAATTTTCAACCATTTTTGACAGTTTTTGACAATAATTGTCCATTTTTAACAGTCTTTAACAACATAATTGACAATTTTTAACCATTTTTGATAGTTTTTGACCATTTTGACAATTTTCCAATGTTTTTGACCATTTTTCAAAATTATTGACCATTTTTGATAATTATTGACAATTGTTGAAAATTATGGAACATTTTTGACAATTATTGACTATTTTTGACCATTTTTCAAAAACTTGAACAATTTTTGACAATTATCAAGTATTTTCAAAAGTTTGACAATTTGTAACATTAATTGTCCATTTTTGACAATTAATGGCCATTTTTGACAATTTTTCAAAAATATTAACAATTTTTCAAAATTCTTGACCATTTTTGACAATTTTTCAATGTTTTAGACCATTTTTCAAAATTATTGACCATTTTTGATGATTATTGACAATTGTTGACAATTATGGATCATTTTCGTCAATTATTGACCATTTTTGACCATTTCTCAAAAACTTGAACAATTTTTGACAATTATCAAGTATTTTTCAAAAGTTTGACAATTTTCAACAATAATTGTGCATTTTTGACAATTTTTGATAGTTTTTGACAATTAATGGCCATTTTTGACAATTTTTCAAAAATATTAACAATTTTTCAAAATTTTGACCATTTTTGATAGTTTTTGACAATTATCAACCATTTTCCAAAATTTTAATAATTTTTGACAATTATTGACCAATTTTGATAATAATTGACAATTTTTGACAGTTTTTGATAATTTTTGACCATTTTTGATAGTTTTTGACTATTTTTCAAATTTTTTTTAAAATTTTTGACAATTGGCCATTTTTCACAATTTTTGAAAATGTTTGACCATTTTTCAAATTTTTTTGACAATTATCGACCATTTTTGACAATTATTGACAATTTTTGACAATTATTTACAATTTTTGACAATTTTTGACAATTTTTGACAATTATTGACCATTTTTGACAGTTTTTGACAAAAATTGTCCATTTTCAACAGTTTTTGACAATAATTGACAATTATTGACCATTTTTGACCATATTTCAAACTTTTTGACAATTTTCATATAATTTTATTTGATTTTTAATCTGATAAATTGTTAAATATTCACCAATTGAGTTAATTCGGAGGGCGTGGTTTGATTAAATAAGCGAGCGAAAAAGATTCCTTTTTTGCGCTAGAGCGTAAAGTAACAATCCTCGGCATTTGTCGACTTTACGATTTCATTTGAATATAGTAATTAGTCATTTTACGCGCGATTGTAGAAAAAATGGTTTTTCGTACTTTATATGTACTATTGTTTTGGTTGTTTACGTCGAAAATTATAAAAAATTATCTTACGGAAATTCCAACAATATTCTACTTGTTGGTCGACATGAATTTTATAATATAACTTTGGTTAAGATCAATTTTCTACTAATATTTTCTACTAATATTTGCTACTGCTTTTCATAATTTAATTCAATTTGTAGACATCAATATTGTTTTTACAATTTGCAGCAGTAGTAACCACGTCTAGTACATTCTTGGTTATATAAAATACGAATATACAGTTTTTTCTTTTGGGGTCAGATGGGAAACTGGTGTTCGAATGGGTCCAGGACCCAAACAGTGTTGGACTCTTCCCCAAGGGATGCCTACCAACCAAACCCACCTCAAACTCGCCGTTACCTCCGCCTCGGAATCACCACCCTAGCATATTTCGAGACGGATGGTGGTCTGCTCACACCGTCGTCTTCTCCCTACTATCACTCCTACCTCTCATGCCACATCGAGTCGTTCTCTTCCCCTAACCATGTTCTCTACAACTCCATTCCTCCTCCTCCCTCAACATTATCTCCACCATGTTCTTCCAGTACACCGCCTCCTCTAATTTCCTCTCCAACTTTTTCAGCGCTTCCTCATTCCTCCAACATCTAAATACATGCCCCACATCATCCTCTTCTTCACACCTCTCGCACACTCCAGTCTCTCTTTTCCCAATATTGTGGAGGTACCCCACTCTCGACCCATGTCCAGTGAACATCTGTGTCAAGAAGTAGTTCACCTCCCCGAATTTCCGGTCCATCCAATATCTCCTATTCCCAATCGCTCCATTTCCTCCTCCAACCATTCCTGTACTTCCTCTCTGGTCGCACCCCTCCAGCATTTGTTCCTAGCTCTAGCCATCACGTCCAGTGGGTAGGACCATGCCAGTCCACCCACTGTCCTGTTCCCCTGCACCACCCTCAGCAGTATCCCTCTCTGCACCTGCAGGAGTGGCCTAACCCTCGCATTCATCCCCACTCTTTCTACCCACACCACCGCACCATACAGCATACTCTGCGAATATACAGAGTGTAACAATATAATGTACTTATCTACAAAAGTGAAACACAAAAAGATGTTAAAGTTAAAAATTCAAATCTATTTTTTTAACGGTATCTGAAATGTTTGGTTTAGACAATACAGCCACTTGTTTAAATGATAATTTATTTAAAAATATGAAATGTAAATTCTAAGTTGGCAAATATATCGAAATCAAATTTATTATTATTAAACTACAACTAATAACATTAAAATACAGTACTTCTATTCAACAGGTGATAAATATGACCCACTACTTCATGTATACACATCCATCAGACTGTTTCAGAAAATGTCTATAAATGTATCCAAAAAGTCTCACAATGACTCACAAAAAAAATTCTTCCAAAATTTCTGCTTGATATCACAACAATTGAGCTGGCGCATGGAGGTGGTCCCCTTTCCCATATAAAATACATTGAAAAAAATTAATTTATTTATTTTTATTATAAATATAAGTAGAAACTTTTTTTTTGAATTTTCGTCTGAATGTTCTTGCAGAAAATAAAATTCTCTCCAAAAAATTGCTAAACTTGATGGGAAAAAAGTTACAGTGCGTCTGTCTATAAATCGAATGTTAGTAAATGGTTATTAAAATAAATTGAGACATAAGAAATTAAAGATTTTTACAAAATAAAATATTTCGTGTCTCGAAATCGAGGAATATTATTATTTTAAAAATAAAAAAAAAATTTCAATAAAAAAATGAATTGTTCTCTTTTCCATTAATCCCCTAAAACAAAAGTCTATTGGATGAAGAACAGGATCGCGCGATGGCCATTCAATTGGTGTATTCGGTTCCTTCCTAACCAACATACAGGAAGTAGTACGTCATTTTGAACACCTGTTAAATTAAAGTACTGTATTTTAACAAAAAAGTTTCCATTTGATATGTTTAAGTTATCATATTTAAACAAATGGCTGTATCGCCCAAACCAAACATTTTAGAAACAAATAGGTAAGTTATAAAATGAATACTTCATTCCGGTGAAGTTCCATTTTTGATGACTCCTAATGCTACAAAAGAGTTGGGGGGTCAGAAAAGTGGTGAGCCCTTCGAAAACCTACAAAAAGCATGAAAACGGTATTAATAAAATTTCATGAAATGTATTCAGCGGACTAAGAGCAACGTTAAAAAAATGATTTGAATTTTTAAGTTTATTACTTTTTGTATACAGGTAAGTAAGGTTCAATCGTCCTCTTTTTGACCCCAAATTAAGTAGAATCATTTACTACCAAATTTTTTGTTACACGCTGTATTTATGGATATTCCAAATTTGATAAAATATCTAATCGGAACAAATCATTTTCAGTTCTCGATTGAATATATGTATAATGTTTTTGAACAGTACGTGATTAAATACACATGTATTCACAACTGTTCCGCCATTTCGTTATCGTATCAGAGGGTTCTCTCCCAAGAAATATTCTTTGTTCGATTTCTTATATTATTATAAAGTCAATTCTACCCATGCAATGGTTGGTTAACGGGAGACTGAAATGAAATTCCCATCTTATTACTTAAATGAGCACATTTCTCAATAATCATTGGGTATAACAAAGAAATTGGCCTTTTTTTAAAGAAAACCAATTTTTTTCAATCCCATCGTCTGCTATTCAGTTTTTAAATCATTTATATCCTACATCTATTATTTGAATCGAATATAATGTTATTTTATATGGATGATATGGCAAATAATTGATTTGAAAAAAAGTATATTTTCTTTTTTAACTTCCCGCTAAGAAAATCAATGATTCTTATTGTTTTTACCCCGTTTCACAAAAATCGAGGTTTAAACAAATCTCGACGTTTTGAAGCCCTAAGAAGCTTTCCTGACTATTTTTACGATGATGTCCGTACGTCTGTATGTATGTGTGTGTGTGAAAACAGTGTTTTTTTGTAATAACATAGAGATCAAAAAACTACATCGATCGCCGCTAACCGCGTGAAAATCGGTTGATTCATTCAAAAGTTACAGCAGTTTGAAAATTAAAAAAAATCGTGTTTTATCGAACTTTGATAAGACTTTTGAGCTCTTCGAGCTCAAAAGCAAAAGCTCAAAATAACACAAAAATTTAACGCAACTAGCGACAAAATCGCATGCGTTTGAAAATTGAATTTAGCGGGAAGTTGCAGGGATGGCCTTTAGGGTCAACCGATTTCCAGATTTTTTTTATACAGAATCTCAATTCACTTCTTCAACCATATTTATTCCAACTTATTTGAATGGGCTGAAATTTATTTGCAACAGAAATCATTTTTCTAATTAAAAAATATTTTACTCATAAATAGACAAAACTTGATGTTTTCGGACAAAGGCAAGGTTATTAGGTTGTGAGTTGGATAATTTGATGGGCATATTTAGTACACAGAATTTTTAAATTGTATCTCTTTTCATTTTCTCTTTAGCTTCCCATAGAGGACAGTACCAAGGGCCCGATCTTGGTCCAGGCTTGGCCCAGCGTTGGTAGAAGTCTGGAGTGATATCTATGGGCCAGGCTTGGTTGCCAGGACTAGGCCAGGCTCGATTGCCAAGACTGGACCAGGCTCGATTACCAGGAATGGACCAGGCTCGATTGCCAGGAATGGACCAGGCTCGGTTACCAGGACAAGGCCATGCTCAGTTGCCAGGGCTAGATCAAGCTTGGTTGCCTGGAGTTTCCCAGGCTCGATTGCCAGGACTGGGCCGTCCTTGATTGCGAATACTGGCTCAAAATTAAATGCCAATTATTTGCTATTAATTAAACAATGGGATTAATAATGGCACACACCTATTAACAAAAACTCTGTTAATATTTATTTATTTATTCTATGATAATAATATTCTTATATATATATTTATTTATTCTCTTATTATACGCAAATATATAATTAAATTATTAAAAACCATTTTCTTTCATATACTTTAACTTATTTCTATTTGTTGCGCTGAGAACGTCCACCTTCCCTGTCTTTTGCTCCGGATAAAAAGTTACTCACTGCTGTTATCACCCCGATTTTTTCATTTGATCCTGGCCCGAGCTTGGGTTATCATTGGCAAGGCCAAGGCTGGGTTATCGAGCCCTGGTCCATGCTTGGATCATCATCGTACAGCCACGGCTGGGTTATCTAGCCCTGGCCCAAGCATGGGTAATCAATGTCATGGCCAAGGCTAGGTCAGACACTCTTGGCCCAAGCTTGGGTTATCATAGGCATGGTTAAGTGACCCGGCCCTTGCATGGCCCTATACAGGTACGCCAAAGTTAGTCTTCCCAGTAGGTACTGGTCCAGGCTCGGCCCCTTTGTCAACTCTGGGGAACTCCTGCATGGGTTACTTTATGAAACAAATATATATACCTTCTATTTTTATTTTCTTCTCATGTATTTTAAAGTTGAAATAAAAACGTCGACCCTATAATATATGTGCGTAGTTATATTGATGAAACAATCTTAGACTACAACCGCGCGATGGAGAAATCTGACACTTCACACATTGGTTTATGTGTGGACATTGGAGTAAACCAATGTCACACAGAATAATAAAATTTTTCTCAGACAGTCCAGTGGCTTCAAAAGCATTTGGTTTTTATCGTGTAACGTCGAAATTGGTATCAAGCTGCCAAAAAACACTCTCCTCAATTAGAAGACTCTGGTCTGGATCCCTGGCCACTCTGGTAAGGATGACAACGAAAAGGCAGTCTCCCTTACAAGGAAGAGTGCCGCAGGTGATTTTATTATACCAGAACCTGCAATTGGCATCTCATTAACTTTTTCCAAACAAACTCTGGACAGAAAGAAGAGCTTTATAATTCTGGCATAATGTCTCCAATAAACTATAGCAGGCTTGACCTCCATTGTCTAACACGTTTGTAACAGGACACTGTCGTTTGAATCATTTTATTGTAAGAATTGGACTGTCGGAAGATCGGACGTGTGCCGTCTTTGTCTGGAATATGATGAAACTTTGTGCCTGCCCCTCCACAGCTCGAATCAGATATCTGATGTTTGGCAGGGTCACTCTCTCGCCCTCAGACTCGAAATATCATCAACCAAATAAACTAATCGGATTTGCTGGAAATCTTTAGTGAAATATGAATAAGTGTGAGCCACAATAGACTCTTGCGAGTCGCAGTGGAGGGCCAAATAGACCAGCTCGCCACATCAACCATGAAATTGAAGTATTCTTAAGTATTAGTTTAAGTTATAAGAACTTGACGATTTCTCTAGAAAGAATCGTGTCCATGATCTGAGGAAGAATATTATCCAAAAATATGATGAAAAAGTTCAAATAATGTTTATAACATCTACACAGGTGGTGATTATTAATTCTATACTGTATGAATCATTCAAAAGGACCTAATTTAAATTTTTTAGCGCACGAAGCTCTGAGAAATTGTTCGCTTGCTTCTGATTTAACCGGAAGTCTGGTAATTATACAGTTAGAATAGCGTTGAACCATCGATTTCTTGAAAGTACACAATCATTAGTGTAAAAAGTAGAAATAGGATAAAATGGAAAAAAAATCTTTACCAAAGAATTATTCACCATTATGACATTGCAGAGCGCAAAATTGAGGAGACATCTATCTATGTATGTTTATTAGGGTCACATTCACTGAGACCGGAAGGATCTATAGCTTGGCAAACATAACTGAAGCTGTTAAAGAAATGCGGTCGAAAACATTCGATATTGCCACGTTTAACTATGAAAAACCTAAAGTGCTAAGTATGTAGTGATAATGTCAATAATGATTAAACGTTAGTTCTTTAATGTGCTTGTTTTCTTGGATTTTGTCTATTAACATTATTTTTTCAATTTCTGAATATTAAAAGATGAACACTTTTCCTAATATGCTATGTGTTTCCTTCAAGCCGCCAATGTCGTGCGAAAATCATAATTACCACGCCCTCCGGACTATCTCAATCGGTGAATATTTATGGAACCGCCGTTGCCAAGTAACTGACTTCCTATTGGCAAGCGCGTGCGTGTGTTCTTCCCTCTCACTTCGACAATTGACTGAAATTGATTATCCAGTGGCGTTTATATTGTAAGTATTTTCAGTTTTACTTGGTATCTTATTATTTCGTATCCATATTGAATTCAAGTACAATTTTTAACATTATTTGTTTTTAACAAATACCGTGTTTTGAAAAATACCTTACCTTTAAAGCAAAGCATAAATCAGTTTCTATATAATATAATTATTATTATTTTCAATAATTGGTACGTTTATGACAGACATCGGCCATGTTTCCTCACCCCTTACCGATGCCGCGTAGCGTCAGATAGACTTGCCAAACTAGGTATATTGTGCTTCTTTCTTCTACTCAGTTCTTGTGGAAATTCTCAAAGCAATTCTCCAGCAGTCTCCCAGGTATTGTGCTCCAGTAAATTCTGTAAGGTCGAATATTCCGCTAGTATGCGATTGGAGGTTTCTTCTTCCATTCCACAAAATATAAATTCTTCTTGCTCCACTAGTTTCAGCTTTTTAAGGCATTCAGGCAGCAGTCTTTTGTCAAAACTCTTAGTCCATCTTACTCTGGCTCAGGCACACTATAAGAGCCAACTTTGTTTTGCCCTATATATCCTTTTTGTTCCACAGAAGTTTGGTATCTAGGCTCAGACCTACATAATATTGAATAATATGTTTTTTGGAATGGATATTCACTGTGATCTAACAGATCTATTGTGTCCCTTCTACTCAGTTCCTGAAGAAAGACTCAGATCCTAGTAGTTCCTTCAGTTTTATTCTTTGAAGAAATTTTAGGATATCCGATGGCTTCAGGCTAGTGCCTTCCTGTTCTATACAGTAGTCTCCAAGTGTTGTGCCCTGGAATTCTGTAGTACCTTGTATACCACTTATTCAGCCCCAAGCGACTAGTTATTTATTCAAAATGCAGGTTCTGGAGGTAAAAATAACTTAAAAATTCATTCGAGCGCATGCAAATGTGGAATGATCTTTAGTTAGAATATTTTGAAAAAAATATATTTTTTTTGTCATTTTTGATGATTTACATCTGGTTTGTGTTTTATTTTATTCCGTAAAAATATGAACCACTCGGAACTTTCCATGGTGAATCAATTGAAACTTTACATTTTATATCTAAATTTAATAGTTGTTTATGAAAAAAGCTTTACCTAGCTTAGTACATTATTTACTACACCCTACATGTGTTCATAATAAAAACCGACCAAATAAAGAGTAAAGTAGATTATGTACCTTCGTCTTTTATCCCGTATCCTTATTTTTCCGTTTCCCATATATATAAACACGGCATACTACAATGGATCGCATGCTGTTTTCGAATAGCATAATCCGTGTTTGCGTCTCTTACCAAAAAGGGCATACCGATATTTGAGTGACATGTAGTGTAGATTCCTCATAAGCGTATCGTTTTATTTTTAGCCGAAGGAATTTACTCTAACTTAATTCTGAATATATTGTAATAAATGTCCAATCTTCCTTCTCGTTTAAAAGTAAAACTCCTGCTCATAATTGTGTATTTAGAATTGGAAGTCCAATGAAAGTTTTACTTAATTACAGTTACCTGTAAATCATTGTCCTATTAGTAAAGCGTGATCTATAGACGTCAAAAAATAATAGTTCAATACTATTAAACGCTTTACAAAATTAGAAATTTGGAAATTTATTTTTTTAATTTTGTAAAGCGTTTAATAGTATTGAACTATTATTTTTTGGCGCCAATGAAAGTTGTTTTCTCATTGGTTGTGAACACTTGTAACTTCCGTATATAAATACGAGCCGAGGTAATCCACAATCAATTTTATTTCCTTTTTCATTAACTTTCATTAACTTTCATTAACTTTCATTAACTTTCATCAACTTTCATCAACTTTCATTAAATTTCATTAACTTTCATTAACTTTCATTAACTTTCATTAACTTTCATTAACTTTCATTAACTTTCATTAACTTTCATTAACTTTCATTAACTTTCATTAACTTTCATTAACTTTCATTAACTTTCATTAACTTTCATCAACTTTCATTAACTAACTTTCATTAACTTTCATTAACTTTCATAAACTTTCATTAACTTTCATTAACTTTCATTAACTTTCATTAACTTTCATTAACTTTCATTAACTTTCATTAACTTTCATTAACTTTCATTAACTTTCATTAACTTTCATTAACTTTCATTAACTTTCATTAACTTTCATTAACTTTCATTAACTTTCATTAACTTTCATTAACTTTCATTAACTTTCATTAACTTTCATTAACTTTCATTAACTTTCATTAACTTTCATTAACTTTCATTAACTTTCATTAACTTTCATTAACTTTCATTAACTTTCATTAACTTTCATTAACTTTCATTAACTTTCATTAACTTTCATTAACTTTCATTAACTTTCATTAACTTTCATTAACTTTCATTAACTTTCATTAACTTTCATTAACTTTCATTAACTTTCATTAACTTTCATTAACTTTCATTAACTTTCATTAACTTTCATTAACTTTCATTAACTTTCATTAACTTTCATTAACTTTCATTAACTTTCATTAACTTTCATTAACTTTCATTAACTTTCATTAACTTTCATTAACTTTCATTAACTTTCATTAACTTTCATTAACTTTCATTAACTTTCATTAACTTTCAATAACTTTCATTAACTTTCATTAACTTTCATTAACTTTCATTAACTTTCATTAACTTTCATTAACTTTCATTAACTTTCATTAACTTTCATTAACTTTCAATAACTTTCATTAACTTTCATTAACTTTCATTAACTTTCATTAACTTTCATTAACTTTCATTAACTTTCATTAACTTTCATTAACTTTCATTAACTTTCATTAACTTTCACCAACTTTCATTAACTTTCATTAACTTTCATTAACTTTCATTTACTTTCAATAACTTTTAATAACTTTCATTAACTTTCATTAACTTTCATTAACTTTCATTAACTTTCATTAACTTTCATTAACTTTCATTAACTTTCATTAACTTTCATTAACTTTCATTAACTTTCATCAACTTTCATCAACTTTCATTAACTTTCATTAAATTTCATTAACTTTCATTAACTTTCATTAACTTTCATTAACTTTCATTAACTTTCATTAACTTTCATTAACTTTCATTAACTTTCATTAACTTTCATTAACTTTCATTAACTTTCATTAACTTTCATTAACTTTCATTAACTTTCATTAACTTTCATTAACTTTCATTAACTTTCATTAACTTTCATTAACTTTCATTAACTTTCATTAACTTTCATTAACTTTCATTAACTTTCATTAACTTTCATTAACTTTCATTAACTTTCATTAACTTTCATTAACTTTCATTAACTAACTTTCATTAAATTGAAGCTGTGAATATCACCCCATCATTAATAATAACAATTAAACTCAGCCAAGGAAGATCAACAGAAAGAGCATCCATTGCGCTTTTCAATTTCATTCATTGCTCTCTGGATAAAAGAAGGCATGTGGGTGCACTTTTATTTGATCTTTCTAAGGCGTTTGATTCTGTTGATATAGAAATGATTGTTAAAAAGTTAAGTGAACTGGGTTTTCGTGGAAACTTTTTGAATTGGCTTATTTTATATGTTCAAGCAACAAATATTATTGGGAGAATCGAAAATCAATTTTCAGTTTCTCAGGAACACAAGGCTCTTTGCCAAGGTCTCTGATTTTTTTACTTTACGTTAATGACCTCCCACAATATATAAGTACTGAACATCTTATATTAAATGGTAATGATACCACATTAGCTGCATCAGCCGACACTCTCGAATAATTAACGAAAACAATGGAAATGCTATCTAAAGAATTCAGTTTAATACAAGGTGTGAAAAGAATTCCTTAATTATCAATTCTGATAAGACCCTATACCTGCAGTTTACAAATAAAACAAACATTCAAAATAAACCAGTGGTAAAAGTAAACAATTGTAACATTCTAGCAATACTAAAATTTTAGGATCCCATCTAGATAGTAATATGACTTGCATATTTGTAAAAAATTGAATAGCATCTATTTGGCTCTTTTACAATTGAAAAATATTTTCACAGTAGATCAATTAATTAATATTATGCAATTATCTACTCATATATTTCATATAATAT
Source organism: Lochmaea crataegi (assembly GCA_947563755.1). Lineage (NCBI taxonomy): Eukaryota > Metazoa > Arthropoda > Insecta > Coleoptera > Chrysomelidae > Lochmaea > Lochmaea crataegi. The sequence goes on from OX387425.1 coordinate 17,472,985, forward strand.
TGTACTCTCGGGTGGAGCAATAAGTGCCTCTAGAATCTGTATATCTCAAAAACGAATTCTGCGTGATAATAGAGAAACTTGTCGACATCACTTCAAAAAATATAACATTTTAACTTAGTATTCAATATACAGATACGTGCAAAGACAAACGGAACATAGCAGTTATTGTATTCGATCTAAATAGTCCACCAACAAAACATTTCTATAAATTCACTCCAATGAATATCAAGTATTTAGCTAGACAACTGGATTCAGAATCACTGTAAGAAACCCCGCCCCTTCTCCTTTCAAAATTTGTTAGTTATGTGCGATGTGTGTGCGAACTGCGATTTAGTATTGAATAATTATTTGATGGGGGTAGTAAACGTCGCTACATATTGAAACAATATGTTTACGTTTTATGTTGTTCAAATCGAAAATCAATTGTTAAATTATCTTTAACAATTAATGTTTCGAGTTAAGATAATATGTTTTGATTTCTTTTGGCCATAACGGCTTTCAAAATAAAAATAAATTCGTAAATAAAACAAAATAAGATTCTTTAAATTGAAACAAATTAAAAATAACTTCCTAAAAACAACTTAAAATGCTAAAACGAAAATATGAATGAATCAAAGGTTCAAATACTCCTCCTTGTTGAGCCAAACAAAAACCTAATCTATTAAACAAAGATAATCTTGTATCTCTGAGCTGATTCGGTGCAATGTTTGCACAAAGTTGGACAATTTTCGCCCTTAATTCTATTAAATTTTGAGCCCGTTCAAAATTGTGCTGATAAATATCATTTTTTTAAAAACCCCATAAAAAGAAATCGATCGGGGACAAATCGGCTGATTTTGGAGGCCACTTGATTGTACCGTTTGTGGATATAATACGGTTAGGAAATGTGGTTTGGAGATATTCGGTAACTGCCCTAAAATTGTGACTAGGACATCCATCTTGCTGATACCAAAAATCTCCAAAATCAATGGGAAGCTGCTGAATTACCGGAACTATTTGGTTTTGTAGCAGTTCGAGATATTTGGCGCCATTAAGGTTTCCCTCAATAAAAAAGGAACCTATGATATAATCTCCTAAAATTCCCGTCCACACATAAAGTTTTTGTGGATATTCTGTACGAACGGGAATACTTAGGTGCATGGCAAGAAAAATATATTCAAGGAGAAAGTGGAAAACTCTACAAACGGATTCAGACTAGGGTGCGTCAAAAACCATGGTTTCATCAAGAACATAACAGATCCTTTATAAGAACGATTTGTCGAATGGGAAGAAATCATGCAATGTATCCTGTATATAAAAACAAAATTGATTTAATAAATAGTCATAAATGTTGAATAGATGAAGATCCATACTAAACGATGAAATAAAACAATTTAATTTGTTTAAATCTTCATTTTATTCAATAAATAAATATATATAAATAGAAATAAAATGAAGATTTAAACAAATTAAATTGTTTTATTTCATCGTTTAGTAATAAATGTGTTTATGATGGAATTGCTGATTTACAACACACTCTACTAGGGTGTTTTCTGAAAAAACTAGAAATAGACAAATTATACCAAACTTTATTATGTCAAAATATTAAGTTTCCCATAAATATAGACAATCTGCTGACATTGGAGGACATATTATATTACTATGTAAAAACTAATAACATAAATATGTAAGTAGTAGTGCTACCCCAAAACAAAGTATTGTAAGCCTCAAACAAACAAAAAATAATAATAAAAAAAATAAAAATAAAAATAAATTGACCAAAAAATATATATATTTATAAATCAAAATAAAGATGGAAAAAAATAATTAGTATCCATTTAAAAATAATAAATTTATCAGGCAAATACTAACAATAACTAACATGACTTTTTAAATGAAAAATTGACAAAACAACCTAAAATATAGCTGGCCTGTTGGCTCTGCCAGTACCAAAAACTTAGAAAAAAATATATACATATACATATATATATTTATAAATGTGTCTTATAGACGAAAAAAGTAATTACAGCGATTTTAACTTAAATTCTGATTATCGTAACTATTCAACGCGAAGTTCCAAACTTATTTGCCCCCCGAAACACACAAAGACATTATATGAAAAGAGTCCAATGTACTTATATTTTTAAACAAGCTACCAGATTATATAAGAGAAGAGAATAATTTGAATTTTTTCAAGCAGAAAGTAACAAAAATTCTTATCAGTGAATGTTTTCTACAGCATTGACGATTTTTCAAATATTTAATTTTTAGGTTTTTACAGAATAACTATTACTAATTTTCGTAAATGACATTGAATAAACATTTTTTATTAATAAACTAGTGTCCGGAAATTTCTCGTTGTCAAGATAAACTAGAAATCTTTAAAAGCAATTACATCAGAAAAGAGTAGGTAGTTACTTACTAAATTGAGGCAATTTAGTTAAGAAACATTATGTTAGAAATAATACTGCATGAAACTTCGAAGTTACGACCACCATTTTCGATACACAAGTTTTAACGATGTGTAATCGACTGCCGAATTCTTCGAAGAATTTCCGGAAACTAGTTTATTGATAGAAAATGTTTATTTAAGTGCCCTCTGTCATTTCTGAAAATTAAGAATAGTTATTCTGTGACACCCTGTATATTTTACATTTTAATTAAGCAATGTTTTTGTTTTAGTAGTGTACGTTGTATGCAACTTATTGGGATCAAAAAAGATAAATAAAGCCTCTTAGACATTTGATACTTTTTTCATTGAATAGAAGTACGCCATTGACCTTGGATATGCATACCAATATTTATATGACATTTTGGGCGGAATGGACAGACACAATGAAGGGGACATGGAGACAGAAATCGGCAGTTACTTTAGCAAACTGACTGATTTTTAAAAGGTATATTCTTACGCATGTTAACCCCATTTTTGTGGGGATTTGTATATGGTTATCCTATTTTGTAGATGTCATGATATTGTTGTTTTGTCGGGTACTTTTTTCTTTCAAAGATCTATTAATAAATATTTGTGCATATATGATCAGAAAATGCGGAAAAATAGTAAAAATAATTCGATAACCAAAATGTTTCCGAAGTATATATTCACTAAACTTTTCAAAGTTTAAAAAAATATTAATTGGGCATTCAGTCTGTAAATATCTTTCGTATTGCTCTTTTTTTGTTAGAAATAAAACATGCACACATACCTAGGTCTCTGCAATTTTGTAGCAAAAAATTGTTTACAAATAAAAACCATTTCGCATTTTGCAATGTTTGATTATAGTCGTTAACACATCGAATAAAGAAGAATAATTGAATCTTGAGAAATTTAATATGTAGCATACAATGCATAACGTAGTTTTTCCAGAATTATAACCATATTTTAATTACAAAGATGTTCAGCTGACCTAAAATCAGGCAATAACAGCCGCATACAAATACTGAAAAAAAGCAATCTTTAGGCTTCGAAATGTGATTCTACAGACAATAAAAACTGTTCTAAAATTGTACAGAACCAGCTTCACCATATTTCATTTTCTAACGATGTCCTGTCTAAGGCGTTTAAATGGTTATAAGAAACTAGTCCTATAAATCTAGATCTTCAATGAGACAGTGCTTCACAATCTAAGATAATATGTGAGGTTGTTTCCTCCTCTTCCATGCACATCCGACAGATAGATTCATCCCTTTATATGCCAATTGCATGGATGTGTCACTCACTGCTGTTTTTGACATTCCAAACGCAAGACCATTGAATGTACTTTCAGACCCTAGCTTTGCTTGGATGTCTGCCGTTTCATTGCTTGTAATTTTTTTAAGGCAGTCCCAGACCAGACTAAATCTGATCTGGGAGCATGCTAAAGATTTCAGTGCTGTTGCTTGTTGCTTCTCACTTGTCTTTGGATTTAGTAGTAGTGGGAGACAGGAGCATTATCAATTGCCCTTGTTTTTAAATCTCGTGGTCGCACTAGACTGGTTTTGTCTGTATACCGTTGTAGATACATAATAAGAAAAATACTATTAAAGGGGAGGCTTTGTTTGACAAAAGAAACAGTGCTCAGTTGGAAAAAATAAATCAAATGTGGGGACAGAAGATGGCCAGCTTTTCAAAAAAGCTCTGATTGGACCTAGCGTGGTCCGAATCAACGAATAATAATTATGAAAAAAGTTTTGAATTCAAATCAAATCAAATCGTCATAATTATACATCACAAGAAGACATTCAATTCTCAGATTAATCAACAAAATTATCATTAGGTCTGTATAAAAATAAAATCCACTTCCTTTGTCGAATTACCATCGCTCCTCTGTATATTATTATTCATCTTGTGTAACACGATTAACCTGAGATATTGAAAAGCTACCGTACAATAAAATCCATATCTAATTTTTTCATTAGTTTTAGAAGTCTTGAATGGATTCCCGCGAGGCAGAAGTGAGATTCTTCTTGCTTTTCGGTCTTCACTATTCCCACATTTCGCTATGAAGATGAAACAAAAAAATAACAACCTACGTGGTGGCTACACAACAAAAAAACTCATCAAATTTTCCATCTTTCTTTTATCTGTCGGAGAATGGTGAATCCGGTATTTTTTTTAGATTCATTTTTTATTAATGATCACACCATTGTGAATGAACATGATTAATTTATTACAAACTTCTAAATACTTTTTCCCTACGCCCTATCTTTGAAGTGAGTATTTCACCAGTTTGTAGCGCTTAAAACGGCTGATGGTAGTGAGATTAAAAAAAGTGAAAAAGAGTTTAAAAAAGTGCCATAACGTTAACTTTATTTCACGCTTTCCATAAGCCAAATCAGTTGATTAGTGCAATTCATCCACACCTTTATCTGAAAAAATATCAAGTTATAGTTGACGTAAAACATATAGTACGAGCTTAAAGTTGTCGGCTTTTTGTTTGACTCTAATACGAGAGGATACCGTCATAGTCCAGTCAATATTATAATTTAAAATGCTTAGTTGACGATACATTCGTTTAATATTATACTTTCAACTAATAATCGTCAAAATGTATTTAATAATTTTTAATTATTAAATAAATGTATCGACTGTCTAACGATTATTTTTAACCCGCAATTATGGAGCGCCATCCTACTTTTTAAGATACTTTAGCGTTAATGTATGGAACAAAATATATTTTTTAATAAACGAGCTTTCTTTTGATGTATTTATTGATGTTTTTTTTTTCAAATTTGTTCTTTCCTCTGCTATTTATAACCCAAAAATCAAACATTGCTTTAAACAATATATTAACCTATTTATATTTAAAAACATCTTAAACACAATACCAGACAATTCACACTACCTTATATCTCGTTTTATTAAGAAGAAGTAGAAATATAAATTTCAAATAATTTATTATATTTTACATCTATGACTGAACTATAACTAGTTATCTTTGAAAGGGGTTGATTTTACGATGGCCACACCTGTTGACTCATTAGTTGATAGTCTGACATCAAGAAAGAGTGTAGTGTTTTTTTGAGGAAATTGTAAGTATACCTACATATTTATTAGCAGTAAAATAAAAAAATCGAATGGGATACAAAAAGGGCTCAGTTCACGTCTGGTATCCCGTTCAAACCGAACGCCCTTTCAACAATTACGTAACATCAAATACAATATAGAATTATGTTTGGTAAGTAGACAAAAATAATATTAATACTTTTCAGAGTTTAGCTCCGCAACATAACTTAAAGGGGATATACGGTTCGATCTCTGCACTATATGTTTTACGTCAACTATACCTTTGTCTTTGTCAACATATGAACTGTAACTGATTTGACGTTAGTTTTTATAGCTGTTCCTATTATTATTATGGATAGTGAAGATTCGGAGTTTGATGTACTCCCGAAAAAATCATAAAAAAGTCATTAAATTTGCTGCCTGAGAAATCCAAAGAAAATTATGTAAAAAAATATGAAATGGTGGAACTAGAACAATATTCATAGCTTTACATACCTGGTCCTACAAGCTTTTTTGAAGAAAGGTCTAAAAAAACATATGAATAAAGTGTCTTTTTTCACTCATGGAATTTCCGCTTTCGCCTCTGGGCTCCCTTTTCTATTTGTGAAAAAAAGTGCCATTTATGCACTTGTTGCAGAATAGTAATACAAACTTACGTTAAATGATCTCGTAAGTTTACTCCAGTACTTTTTCCTCTATCTTGTAAAATAACTAGTAGGAATGAGTGGAAAAGCTGACTCAATAAAACTGTTTTAACTTTTGTTCCGCTTTATGGATTTTCACAAACTTAGTATCATTTGAAAGGGAATTCAATGCCTAATAAAATAGTATACTTGAAAGAGGATTGAATTTAAAAGAAAATTGGTAAAACCCGCATCTCAATATCTATTTTCTAAGTGAAGATATGAGAAAAAATAATGATTACGAATATTTAAATTTTGTGGTACTATAACGGTACATTTATTATAGAAAAATGATGTTTTTGTGATATTATTGTGAACTACGCCCTCTAGCGGTGGAGTAGGAAACTTGAAAATAATTTCCAGTAGTTTCTCGTTGTAGCATTTAAAAATCATTTACTCATTTTTGATATATAAATATAAAAACACTTCAATTAAGGATTCATTTCCATGCTTTATTTGGTCAGTACTGATGTATTTACAACAACATATAAATGGTAATAAGATTGGAAACTTAGATCATCTATATTTTCATGCACTTTAAAAGGATTTAAGTAATACTGGAATCTTTCTGGAAGTTGTTTTAATTACAAGAACCTAAAAGCAATAAACAAAATTAGTCATCAATAATGTCAATGAAATGTATGCTTACCTCCTTTTGATTTGATTGAAAAAAGTGTGTTTATCATATTGACAAATGTCAGTGGTAGGAAGGCACAAGCATCTAGCATATTTGTAGGTTAGTATACTAATGTTTTTTCGATTAGTAGTCGTGTAGAGTTCTGTCATCGAGTTGAGTTAGTTCTATGATGTAGTAGTTGGAATATCAAGCAGTCACAGGCCGAGTTCTAGAAGTTGGTTAGGTGTCGTTGTCGAGTGTCTTCAGTTGGTAACCGTGATTAATATCACCTATCTACAGTATTCGCCAGCTAACTTGATGTCCCAGAAATTACCAACTAAGAGAGTCAGAGTAATAGTGCCCTGCCTACTCGGCTGCTATTGGTGGTAAAATTTTGACAAACGCCAATTGCATCGAACCTTATCAGGTGTTAAGATTTTCAGTAGCGTAGCGTCACACAGTTATTGTTTCTGCTTCGTACAATAAAGTGTTTGTAAAAATGTCAGCCGTTAATGAAGAAAATCGTAAATGTACTGAAGGACAAACTCGTCAAGTGATATATAGAGTGTTTAATTATTTTTAAAAAGTGATGAAGATACCTTAATAAACGTGAAAATCTTCGTAAATATAAAAACTGTTTATACCTATTCTTAGAAATATACCTAGCTTAAATAATTTCCCATTATCTTGTGTTTCTTTTATTCTCATTACTACCTGGAAGGAATTATTTAGTTTCTAACAAATTTTAATTATAGTCCGTCCGGAAATATAAGATCCTAACTCCTCCGGTCCAAGAAATTTTTTTGAAGGAGCCATACGTCCGATCCCCGATGAAGCCCACGTGTGTCCTGTTTGCTTGGTAGCTCGAGAAAAATCCGAAGATGTTATAACTCCACTCCACTTCTACACCACTATTAGCAGTCCTGAGGGTAGTGTTTAGAAGAATCCTTTTCCGATCCTGAGATACAGGTTTCATTTTTTATTTTTCTAGTATGAAGTTTCAGTTTTAATATTCAGAAATTGAAAAAATAATGTTAATAGACAAAATCCAATGAAAAAGCACATTAAAGAACTAACGTTTAATCATTATGGACATATTGTTGATAATAAAAAGTCAATTTTCTAATTATTATCACTACATACTTAGCACTTTAGCTTTCTCATAGTTAAACGTGGCAATATGTTTTCGACTGCATTCCTTTCACAGTTTCAGTTATGTTTGCCAAACTATACATATTGACATCGCTCTGCCAACGAACTCCTTATCTGCAAGAACTTCTTGTGACTAATTTCGTAGTCTCAAAATCGTACGACAGAATGCCATGTGACGAATTTCGTATCGCCCAATATTAATGGCCCTTCCACCAATAGAAACGAAAAACGTCTGCCGTCAGACCTGATGTCAGGAGGGATATTATTTGGACGAGGCGTAAATGAAATTTGAACAGAGTCAGAGTGGATATTTAAACTCCACGCTTTCTATTGAAACCGTTACTTTTTGCGTTAAGATTCAATATTTTATGTTTTACAATCTATTTCCGAAGATGTGTCCACGGTGACTATAATAATTCATTGGGACGTTGTGTAACATTCTTTGACGACTAAAAAATAGTCTGTTAACCCGTATACTGGTAGATATATTTCCAGGTGCTAAACAGTGTTACTTAATAAAGCTATTTAATGAAGATAGTTTTTTGTCAGATCACTAACCAATTACTCGATATGTAAAATAATAAAAAATATCAGATATGACTTGTTGTTGTTGCTGGTGTTTTTTTTTATCGTAGTAATGAAGTAATTTACGAACATTGGTAATGAGAACACTTTATAAAGAAATAAATTGCGTCAACATAATAAGTGTATGTAATATTTATTACTTTCAATTATTTATTTTATTAAACTACATTCTTAATTTAATAAGGAGCGACGTTCATTTAATGAATCGAGGAAATAAAAATAAGTATAATAAGGGTTTGGAGCTGGAAAGCAGTATAATGAAAGACAATATCACATCAAGTCAAAAGTCGATCTTGCCTATCAATTTTCGCACAGCATGTTGAACGACTTCTGCGAATTGAGCTTGTCTACCAGATTCTATTTTCGTACACACCACTAAGAACTTGTCAAGCAATTATTTTTCAGACTACTAAGTTTAAGTAGGATTTTTACTTAAAAGTGTCCTTTGGTTTAACTCGTACTCTTGAAGTGTCCTTGCGTTAGTCTGAAAGTTTCCTGGGATTAGACTAGAAATGTCCTTGAGCTAGACTTGAGCATCCTAGGGTTGGAGGACTTCAAAAATATCCTGAGGTTTCCTAGGAGCTACACTTACCTAAAAGTTCAGGTGGGTCAGGAATATGTGGGAAATTTGAGTGTAATAATGTTGTTTCAGCCTTTGAGGTTAGAAGAGAAGGCAACTGTTTCAAATTAATGAAATATTGATTCTTCTGAAAGCTCCTCAACATATGTCCCATGTCAGGACAATGAAAAATGAAGGAATTATGTTAACAATCTCAAGATGGAAATATGTTACATCATCCAACTCTCAACGCAGCAGTTTTCAAATTTATTATTTAATTCTCTGAGCCGATATCGGCACCTCTTTGTTTGTATATTTTCGTTTTATGTACTGTTTTAGATATTTTTGCTTTTTGTAACTAATTAAATGTTCACGTTGTAAGTGAAAAGCCACGAAGACAACGCAGCGTTGCTAGTGTAAGGCCACGAAGACGACGCTGAAGAATTCTTGGAAGATTTAAGTCAAAAATTACTTGTTTCCATTCCACTTGACTCCAAGCAGACCCTCGACGATTAGCTCCCTTCAGTGTAAGGCCTCTACAATTTGGATATGTGCAGCATCTCCAAAGAGGAAGAGCAACTGGGTACCTGTAAGCAGTCCAAGTGAACATCGACCGAAATAAGCTCAGTACCTGTAAGCAGTCGATCGAAATAAGCTATCACAACCTCAGTCTTGCAGTTCATACCATTTTCGGTGAAAAGCTACTCGAATTTGGAAAAGTGCAATGTTCTCACATGTTCTCAATGATATTGAAAAAAATGCCGTTTTCAACAGAGCAAGGTCACTTTGAATTACTAGAATGCTGTTTGGGTTAAAAAATGCCCCAAGCACTTTTGCTAGGGTAATGAACGACATTTTTAGACATTGCCTTTCGCCGCAACAGAAGAGGACACCCCTGCTTCGGTCCTCAGGAGGAAGGTGTTACATCATCCAACTCTCAACGTAGCAGATACAACCTCAGCAGTTTTCAAATTTATTATTTAATTCTCTGAACCGATATCGGCGCCTCTTTGTTTATATATTTTCATTTTAGTCACGTACCTATATACAATCTTAAAGATTCTAAGACACAATGCCTAGGAATTACGTCCCAAAGGCAAAATCCTACACAGACCATGATCTGAAGCAGGCGCTTACCTTAGTAAAGGAAGGTAAGTTCTCTATTCGAGCCGCGTCAAAAAAATACCGAATTGATAAATCTAAATTATTTCGAGCTTTTCATCGAAAAAATATTTCAAAACGTGGCCGAAAACAAGCGCTCTCCGATGAACCAGAAAAAGATATGACAGAAAAAATTAAAATTATGAAAATGCTATAAAAACTACATTTAAGGACGGCAAACCTGGTGATGATGAACTGGTTTCGTTCGTTCTGTAAGAGGAATCGACTGAGCCAGAAGAAAATGGAACAGCTGGAAAAGTGTAGGAGAACGGCCACTAGCGACCCGTTCATAATGTAGGTACTCTTTTTATGATCGCCTCGGGGAAACAATCCAACAACATGGCTTTGCAAGAAAAACTTTCGCACATATTCAACTTGGATGAAACTGGGCTTGAGATGGATCCAGGTAGAATAAAGGGAGTTGCCGCGGGAGTTGCGTTTACAAGGATCTGGTAAAGGAAATATTACGACAATATCAAGGTCAAAACTTGTGGAGCACATGGAGGGGATCAAACGATTCAAAAGGAACCTGCTATACTGTCTCTGATAAAGGTTGGATGACCACTGCTGTATTTAATAGTTGGTTTTCCAAATTTTGTTCAATGGTTTCAGAAAGACCGCTGTTACTTATTATGGATGGTTACGTCTCACATCTGGATAGGGGAACCATTGAACGTGCCATGCAAAATAACATCACATTGTTTAAATGACCACCTCATGCTACAGATATTTTGCAACCATTGGACAAGTGTTGCTTTTGACAACTAAAGCTAAAATGGAAAAAGCTTACAGAATGGCAGAGATTAAATCAAAGACGTCTCACCAAAAGCGAATTTGCTGTTATGATCTGTGACTTATGGAATGAAGGTATTACATAGACTATAATAAAAAAGTCTTTTGAATCGTCTGTCATATTTCCTTGTCCAAGAGAAAAATATCCAGTTGAACGTCTTAATGAAATTTAATTGCAAAAATACAATCAAAGTGTCCGAAACCCTAATCCACTAGATATTTGTGAATTAAACCAAGAAGAGGAAAATGATGAGGTTGAAGCAAACAATATCGAACGGGAAACTGGAGAAGAAACATAAAAATAATACTAATGAAACTGAGACATTTAAAGCTAATAGTGCTGAGCCACAAACAACTTCGTCTACTTAATTTGAGCATATTTTGTTACGTAAGATCAACAAAACAAATCCTGGAATAAAAAGAAGGAGAAAAGTTAATTCCGGTTTTGCTGTTTTACCGAGCGCCGAATATTTAGAGAGTATCAAGGGAAAGGAATTGTTACAAAAAAAGAAAAAAGTGACAAAAGTAACGGAGTCCTCTTCAGACGATGAAAGTGTTACTTACCAAGAAGAAAGCGACATAGAAAATATGACATTAGACGAAGTTTTGGAAGAAGAAAGAGAAAATCATGTGGTCGAAGAATTTAATTATACAGCTAGTGAAATAACTATTGAGGACTATATTTTAGTCAAGTTTTGTACAAAAAAAAAGAAATGCATTACGTTACCAGAGAAATATGAAGTACCAAAGGATGACGTAGACATGAATCTCCTCCAACAACGCATGGAGGTACTGCTAGGGTATCAAAGAAATTTGTATATCGACATAAATAAATTTAATGTTAACTAAACCCTACATTTAGAGCTTGTTTTTTATTTTTACTTTTATATGCAGACTGCAATAATTTAAATTCCCATTAACTGTGTTGATCAGTATTATTATTTTTTATTTTAATGTATTTAGAATTTATTTTATGTTTTTTAATTTTTATTTTATTTGTGAAATGCGATTTGAGTTTGCTTTAACTGTTTTTGCAAGTATTTTCCTATTGAAAATAATAAGTAAGGGGTAAAAATGACCCAAAAAACGTTCTTTTGTATTAATTTTCAGTTTTTACTTCATTTTTAAATAAATCTGAAAAAATCATATAAAATTTTGTCTCATTTTTCACCAGGCCGTCTTATAATTGTTCCAGACAACCAACAACAAAATAGACACTGAAAATTGGTATGACTCATTTTTACCCACCCCTTGTCCCATTTTTCTCGAAATGGCGGGTAAAAATAAGACACAAGTTTTATTTTTTTTTCTCCAAACCTATAAAGATTTTATTGAATTCGTCGTTTCTATGTTATTCAGCATCAAAATCTGCATATTAAAACCATTTAAAAAAATGAATTATTCCGAGTTCCTAATTTTTCCTATGAACATCAAACATTAAGTTAGCAATAACTTCACTAATATACTATCGCTAAAAAGAATATTAATTATGACAAAGTGTTATGTTATAATAGTAAAATTAATAAATGATTATTGAAAAATATGACACCAGTCTAATAAGTAAGGCCGGCACTGGCTTAATTGTATTTTATGTCCAAGAAGAAATATATTTTTAGGTTGAATCAAATTCATTCTGAGATAAAAATGTATCAGAAACGGGTTGCTTTAAAATGAATCCACTCTGTGGTTGAAAAAGTTATTCTACAACAGAAAAGTATAACACAATAGTTTCATCATTAAAAATATTTAGTTTGAAAATAATGTACAGGAACTCAAAAAACAGATAGATGGCCAAGTGGCAAATCTAACTGGAGTAGAAAAACAATACGCAAAAAAATCTACGGTTATTTATTTCAAATGAATCTATAATTTTGGACATACCACAGCAAATAATTTAAAACAAAAGTAAGAGAAGCTTAAAATTGAAGATAATATTCGATAACAGGTGTGGTATGTGAGACGGTAACGAAAGGGCGCTCGTGGCAGTAAAAGGGAGTTGAGACAATTGACAATGGACTAAAAGTGACTTATATGATGGCGTCCAGTGGTTAAAAATAATTTGCGATGTACTATAAATCTTTATTAGTAAAACATTTTGTTAACTATTTATATTAATAATATTCATCAAAAATTATATACAATAATAGTTTTCGGCCTATCCACCTGGCTCCACTAAGATATCCCACATTTATTCCTTATTCCCTCTATTGCGGCTACTTGCAAGGCTTGTGTAATGTGTTCGGTTGTATTACATAACCACCACCATACATTTCACCGATGATTCGCGATATAAGTTATGTTCTCAGGGTTCTCATCAGAGCTCCAGGAGGACAAGCTAGACCCCAGGCTGCCAGATCTATCCCAAAATATAAAGGAGGAACCGTAATGTTTTGGGGAGGTATTATGAGGGGAGCAAAAACTCCATTGCTACCTCTCCAACAAACTTTAACCGATTGGAGGTATGTTGATTTGGTGTTAGAGCCGGTAGTTAGGCTTTGGCGAGGTGCAGTTGGGGATAATTTTATCTTTCCTCCTCATACTAGCAGATTGGCTCGAGAATTTCTTGAAACGAAAGGTGTCACAATTTTAGACTAGCCTGCATGTTCACCAGACTTAAATCCAATTGAAAACTTGTGGGACCAGCTTATAAGAAGGATTAGAGCTCGTCGGGACAATCCAGGAAATATCGCACAGCTCATTCAAGCAGCGTTAGGAGAATGGGAAAATATACCGCAAGAAAATGTTGACAATTTAATCAGGAACATTCCAGCGCGAATTGAAGATTGCATAAGGGCTAGAGGTGGCAATACGGATTATTAAAATTAATAATTTTCTTTTTTTTTTCTCGTTTTTTACTAGTTAATTTAAATCTTATTAATTTTCAGAAACCAAAAAAAACCATTATGTTTGTTTTGTCAATTATAATTCGTATGTGAAAATTTTTTGATTAAAATATTGGGTAACGAATGAATTTTATTTCTAAATAAATAATTTTCATATATTCCATACATAATACAAAATATTAGGTGATTCCATATAAGTTTGGTTGTGTGTATAATTGGAAACGAAAGGGCTAACCTGTAAGAAAAGGATGCAGTTATAAATGGACAAGTTTGCAATGTTTTCACATCAGGAGATATAACACAAAGTCATAGTAAAACAGCAGTGGACAAATATATTTAGATCCTCTACAAACCAGTACTTTCAAATTCATCCTACATCACCCCCTCCTCCCGAATATATATACAATTATACAATACCCAAACTCTATTCATGACTCTATTACGACTTCAAACTAATCACGGGCGATTTCCGGCACACTTGGGATTATTGAATCATTATCCTGTAACTGTAACGAGTATTCTTATGGTGATCTGAATCACATCCTTTTTGTTGCTCTTGTAACTTCGTAAGATCCAGAAGTTCAATTGAGTCGTTGATGAAATTAAGTTCTAACTTTCCGCTAAATATTAGCCACAGTAAATATAATTTGGGTTTGAGCTACTAAATGATGTTTAGCACCAAAATATGAGACCATCAAAAAGATTAACTTAAAAGTTGGGTGCCAAAAATATGAGACACTAAAAAAATATATTTATTCCCTTCTCAGGGTTAAAGTTATGAACGTGGGTTCTTATGAACCTAGAGTAAATTGCAGAGAATAGTCTAATCGGATAACATGATGATTTAGAGCTATTGTAATAATATCTTGTAAGTAAAGACCATGGGCGCCACAAAGTTTTCTCAAAAACTTAATACAAAGACTCTAGGTAGTAGCATTGTATAGTCTACTTATACAATGGTAGTAGCTATTTTGAAGTTCACTTGTTTACTGCAGGTAGGTAGTTGAAGTTGAAAATAAAGACAGTCTCAATGATTACTAAGTCTAATGAAAATCGGTGAATAGTGAATAGTTATATAAAAAAATACAATAGTTATACAAAAAAAATACAATATTGACTGCTTTTTGTTAGGGTTAGTTAAGTTAGTGTTGGATATTTAAGATTAGGAAATATATTAAAACAAGTTGAATGCCATATACAAAATTATCCGCACTTATCTGTAGTGATTCTGATGTTGATAGTTGAGGTCCCCCGATGGATGATGGATAACCTGCAGTAAGTGCCAGGTCAGATGAACCTCCAGGTAAGCGCTTAATAAGTCCTCTGCTCCATAGATAAGTCCTTCGACAAACTGCCAAATATATCCCGGTACGGTAAGTTTAGGCAAGCTGTGAACTAAGCTTCACAAACCTCATTTGGCACGACTTCGTTAGTTTTTCTATTTATTCCATTGTAGTCATCTTCGACCAGCTCTGGACCTTCATAAATCCCTTTGTGACAATCAAAAACCTATTTCAAAAATTTTTTGGTAGCTTTTATTTGTCATTTTTTCGACAAATTAACTTTGCTCGCTGTTCTCCTAATACCTAAATAAAAATGAAAAAGTCTTTAGGTTTCAGAAAACAAGAATTTGTTGCGTTTTATCGCCTCTGAGTGTATATAAAAATAAATAAATAAACACTGACGCTATAAAAATGTACTAACGTGAATGCTTTATCCTATTTAAGAGAAAGAGTAAAGCTAAGTCAGTGGGAAAATTACTTATACACATGAAAAAGAGGAAACTAATGAAAGCAGATGGTGATCATGTCACGTCAAATGGACATACCGCCGCGTCACACAGCTCAAAACTGGAATCCAGTAATAATATCAAATATTTAGTACACAAGACTATGAGAACATAATGAGATATATCAACATTATATCGTAAATAATAAGCTCATAATATTATAATACAGAGACGGAATCGCTTTTTGAGAAACATCCAATGAAAAAATTCAATTAGCAAAATTTGAGCTACCAGTCATAATAATATATTAAAATAAGTTACACTAGATAATACCAGATGCTATGAGGTGGCTGCGAACCCTTCAGATCTGGTCCTCTTTATCTATATAAGTTTCTCCAGTCCGACTCTTTTAATGAAGTCCACCAGCTTTGAGACTGAATCTTCCATTTGGTGGTTTTCCAGTGGCTTTTCGTCGTCTATTTCAAAGATCCTGACATTCGTCAGGATATTGCACTGGCTTAGTTTGCATTGTGCCGTTTCTTACTATAACTTACAGAATCTGCACATGGTTTCGTCTGTCAATCCCATCAGCTTCAAGTGTCTACTGAGCTTACAGTGTCCAGTTAGCTGACTACTACTACAATTTTGAGAGTACTCCTGTCTGCCATTTACCTTGCCATAAACTTTAGCGAACATTCTATTATGAACTGCTTCGATTGTCTCTGCCCTGATGAATTTGTCCATCAATCCATGGATTTGTGGGCTACCCACTTTTCTGTAGCCATTTTTGTGGTCGTTTTTGCCGCTAAAGGGCTATGGTCCAACAAATGTCATTAACAATCCTAATCTTGGCAATTCATCTGCTTTTTTGCTCCCGAGAAACCAAGCTACCGTAACTTTGCCACGGTGTCCCAGTACTTTCAGAGCACGCAATCCTATAGTAGCTTAGAATTCACCTCCATGGAATCTAGTTCTCTTATGCCTGGCTATCTGTTAAGATGACAATTGAACGGTATCAGGTGATTGCTTTAGCTCTATAAGATCTTTTCAATGGTCTGATCTTCTCTACTGACATGCAACACCAATGCGTCTTCCCAGACCTCAATAAGTTAACATCACTGTTAGCACTAGTTTTATGAGAGTCTAAGAAAGTTGAGGTTTATCAGAAAATAGCGGTACTTTTATTCTTTTTGACATGCTTTACTTCGAATGCTTAAAGGAACTATACCTACAATAGGATAGAGTTTGAGGATGAGTACTGCCTTGATTATCCTGTGATGAAAGCTGCATATATTAAATCCTGCTACTGATTAAAACATATCAACTTCTGCACGCTTAATTTTTTTATGATTTAGTGTATAAAGGATGCTTGGATTATGTTAAAGATGCTGAAAGCTCTTCTAGTAGTTCAGTTAACTTCTTCTAGCTAGAAAATACTGTCAGTGGGAATATAAATTTTGCAAAAGTTTTCTGCTTTCTGTTTGATCCAATAGATAAATGGCGAACAGATCCCATTAATGGATCCGATCCTGTTTGAAAAGTAAATAAAAATAAAGGAGGATGATTTATAATTAATTATTAGTATCCTTGTATCCGCATTCTCGTTGCTCTTGTACCAATTCCAGGTGCTCTCCTTACTTATTATTATTATTATTATTATTCACAATTAGTGGTTTCGAAGATATGAATTATTGCAAGTAAGTAGTGTAACGACAGAAAATGTTTTCTATTTCAATAATTACTAGTTAGGTTTCGACTTTAAGTAAAACTGGGATTTAAAAAGATTATAGATGATTTAATTGTGGTTCGTATAACGATCGGTTTTTCATGGAATCTGTGCAAGTGTGTAAATGTTAATTTTAGTTTTAATCAGGATCAACCAACCAGTTAACAATATTCGTTAATATGAGATAAATCCTTTGAAATCAAAATCCGTTTTGGTATATTAGTGGGAAATGAGACAAAACTGTTGCATTATGTTTCTGCTAATATACAAGGTGTACCAAAAGTTCGGTATATAGGTTATTTTAAGAAATATCAAAAAATGTTATTGAGAAAATTAGTAGATGTCTTTAATTTATCTGCAGCTCAAATACAACAAATAAACCTAACATAGCGTACATGCGACATATTTACTTAACAATGAAGTAGATACGTCAAATTGATCTAGTATTTTGACGCTTGATATAACCTCAAAAATCTATTTGTTTGCTTTTGTTAGGACAATGAGTATTGTTCTCTTAGAAATAAATAAACGGTACCCTTATTATATTGTTAAAGTGATACCCACACTTTGGAGGACTTTAAAAGAAGGTGAGTAAAATG
The DNA here is from genome assembly GCA_947563755.1 of Lochmaea crataegi. Taxonomy (NCBI): domain Eukaryota; kingdom Metazoa; phylum Arthropoda; class Insecta; order Coleoptera; family Chrysomelidae; genus Lochmaea; species Lochmaea crataegi. The sequence continues at coordinate 17,490,891 of OX387425.1, forward strand.
TAAATGTATTATTATTCCAAATAGCTAGTTCATTTCGTCGGCCTCATGCGAATATCTCGTAACTCCAAAATTGTAAATGTTACAGAAGAAGCTAAAAACTCTTTAAAGCTCTGTGTTCCGTTAGTTTTTGTTTGTGTTCCGTTAGTTTGTGTACTAAAATTGTAGTATTAGAATATTTAGGGTTATAATTATTACTAAACTGTGTTTAATGATTTTCTTACATAAATAGGCAATATTCTGGAGATACGAGGTCTCATTTCTAAAAGATAAGTTTTTAAACTGTAATTACAATGTAAAACAAGAAATAATACCACAGTATGAACCAAAATATAATAACATTTTCTTGACGTAAATTGATAGCTATCCATACCTATGATCTATGTTGTGTTAAAAAATTTAAATCCTATTATGTAATGTCAGACACTTTATTATAACTAGAAAAACCATTTTTATATATTTTGATCCATACCAACAATTATTTTCTTGGAAATTATTTTTTTACTCGTAGCCTTTTCGTTTGGTAAAATAGCCTTTATTTTTAGGGCAATGGATGCTAATACTAATAGCAGATCTATGCGAATGTTGCATCTAGCGAGGCAAAATAAAGAACTGGCCAGTAAATTAAAGGAAAAAAACGCTAAAACCCGCTTAACAAAAAATTGCGAAAATGTAACGGTTGAATTTGTCACTACGTCTATTGTATATATTAAATATTTGTATATAGTAATTACCTGACGGATTTTATCTCTATGTTTCTAACATCATTTGTTCACTACGAAAGTACTTCAGTAGTTAATTTATTTCTGTCAGCCCAGAGTTTTAAGGCTGTAACCACAACTGTCTTCACATTATGTCAACTATTTTATATTTTGTCGCTAGGTAATGTAAATAATAAAACTAGCGCCTATCTGGTAAATGTCCGTATAGATAGATTCATGTTAGTTATTTCTTTTTGTTTCTTATAATTCATAATTAAGGGTAGTAAGGGGTTTTCTCTCTTGTGGATTTTACTTTAGTTTTCAGTTACCGTGGGACTACTGATTTTGTTTCTGGCTTTGATTATATCACCTTTGGGGTGTAGCCACAGTAGTCCAAATACTTTGTCCGCTTCAGCTTGATAAACGCTAAAGTTTATTAGGGTTCAGTTATAAATTACTGACTCCTACTCCTAAAACATTTAAAATAGTAATTAGGTTGGATAAAACTTATTGATCTATGTAGACATACTTTACTATTGAGTTAGAGGTATATTTTCTTCATTTATCTACCATATTTTGGCTTGAGTAAAGACATACTAGTTAGAAATTTTCTGTGTAGGATGACATTCGATTATATTCTGAACATCTACTTATAATATATTAGCTATTTATCGCCATATTTTGTCTGTTAAGTCCGAGTGTTTGATCTTGCTTTGTTTACGTTGGCAGGAGGGTATTTTGTGGTATTATCTATTGCTCAAATTAATTTGAATAATCTTTAATACATACTTTATTATTCCTGTTCATTGTTATTGTTTACAAAGTGGAATTATTTGTTGGATGACATTGACAATTGACCGTGACAGTGGTGTCTTGGATGAAAGCGTTCAGGGAAGTGTAGCACTCATGACTTGATCTGTGCGGAACACGCTCGGAGTAGTGAGTAGTGTAGTTCGGATGTATGTTTCGGGTAGGTTTCTCTATGGTAGTATTCTGTATTGAAGTTGAGGAAGTGTCAGTCACTTTTTTGGCTTTGTGATTTTCGACTAGATGGTTGGTTTTCAAAAGTGCATCGAACGAGAATCTGAATTTTGTTAATGACTGGGTAGTCATCCCCTGCAGGGATTTATAGGTTCTCGTTCTGAATGAGTTGTGGAATATACGGTTAGTATTTTGGTTCTACGGGAGTTCGTTTTGCTGGAGAATTCCGTCCTGTTCTGGAAGCCGTTTTCACAAACCCTTATAGGGGATTTATTGCACTAAAACGATTGAAACCGCCAACGTTTAAGTTTTGGAATTGGAGGTGTGCCACTTGGTTTTGTTGGTTCATTAGTTGGTTGCCATTCAGTAAGTAAAATTTTGATTCTTTTTGGAAAAGGGTTCACCTGTGGGGCCAGGGTATACTTACCACCCTCCAGATACACACTTCGGGATGTTTGGAGTTTACCTGGTGGATCGATTGTGATGTCTTCTGGAGGTTGCTGCTACTTCTCCACAACATCGTGAAGAAGACCACATTGAGGGTAACCCGGTATCGGGGGTTTTCCTAATTTATTTACTTTTATTTATTGTTTTCCCTAACCACGCAATGGTTTGAGGTTGAATAGGCTTTACGCCAACATGTATATATATTTTCATAATTTTTAGATAGGTAGTTCCTTATTGATTTATTTGTTTTCCATGTAATTTATTGTAATGGTGGAAATTAATATTAATAAAACAAACGTGCAGTGCAGGAAGTGAAAACATAAATATCTAAAACAAGTAACTGACATAAAAAAACCAAACCAGTAGCTCACTGAACACTGTTTACACTACCACTACACCAACACTAACACTTTACACTATCTTACGCGCGTTTCGATAACCAAGTTATCCTCTTCAGAGACTGAAGGTAAACTGACTTCAGTAAGTTTAGTGCGCGTAAGATAGTGTAAAGTGTTAGTGTTGGTGTAGTGGTAGTGTAAACAGTGTTCAGTGTCAAGTATCGCCAACGGTTCCAGAATTCCCAACTTAAACCAGTAGCTGATAAAAGCAATTAAGAGGATGGCTATGTCCAAATAATTTTGCGACGTTGCCAGATTGTGTACAAATACTGAATATCCCAGGAAATGTTATTAGTACAAAGAAGGGAAGTACTTCCGAGGTGTTGAACCGAGTACAACCCTTATCGTTGTACACAGATCAAGATGGAAAAAATAGAAGAAATTTTGGGGCGAATCGAATATAAATTGCAAGAAATTGACATGAAACTGGAAAGTATTACCTAGGAAATGAAAGCAGTTAAGGAAGAAAATCATAACTTAAAAGAATATATTACAAAACAAGGAAATAGAATTGAGCAGTTGGATAAAGAGATCAGAGAGAAAAATTTAGTAATAAAAGGTGTAGTTGATGAAGATGCGAAAATAACGCAAGAAAAAATAATAACAGTATTGCAAAAAATAGGAATACATATGGATGAGACCACTGATTTTGAAGAGATACGTAGAATTGGAAGATTTACCGAAAACCGATCCAGACCAATTCTCGTAAAATTAAACAAATTCCCTATGAAGATGAGAATATTTAGAAATACAGATAGATTGAAAGGAACAGACATATGGATAGAGGAGGATTATCCGAAAGAAATACAAGAAGAACGTCAACAACTAACACCTCAACTGAAAGAAGCTAGATCGCAGGGACAGATAGCACATATTAAATATAACAAGATAGTAATTAAGAATAAATAATATCACAAAAATATGATTGACAACCAAATAATAACAGAACCGGATAATGACAGTAGTAAAAACAAAAGAACAGCTAGTAATAGATCACCAGAAGACCGTTCAGAATACCAAATAAGAAAAATAACGAAACAAAAAAACTAATAGGAAAAAACAAGAGAGGAAGCAACGATAACAATGAAGGCTATGAACAAGGATATGATAAGATAATATTAAACACAACAAACGAAAGAATAAAGGGTGACATAACGGAAACAAGCGAACAGCAAATAAAAAATGAGACGAACATATGGAAATTAGGGACATTGAATGTTAGAAGCTTACAAGGGAAGGAAATCGAATTAATACAGGAATTTGAAAATACAAAGCTAGAAATTCTAACAATAAGTGAAACAAAAATTAAAGGACATGGAAAAATATACTTAGAACATGACCACATGCTAATATACAGATACATTCAAATAAAAACGGAACATAGGGATTTAGTGTATTCGCCACCAACGAAATATTTCTATAAGTTCACTTCAATGAATATCAAGTATTGATCTGGACAGCTGGATTCAGAATCACTGTAAAAAAGCCCGCCCCTTCTCCTTCCAAAATTTGTTAGTTATGTGCGAGGTGTGTGCGATTTAGTATTGAATAATTATTTGATGGGGGTAGTAAACGTCGCTACATATCGAAACAATATGCTTACGTTTTATGTTGTTAAAATCGAAAATTAATTGTTAAATTCTCTTCAACAATTAATGTTTCGAGTTAAGATAATATGTTTTGATTTCTTTTGGCCATAACGGCTTTCAAAATAAAAATAAATTCGTAAATAAAACAAAATAGGATTCTTTAAATTGAAACAAAGTTATGGGCTTGAGCACTCTCACCGATCGACTGACTGACTGACTGTCTGACAGGCATTTTTCAGATTTGAACAACGGGTTTCGAGAAAATTGAGAAAAACCGGCGCAAAGTACGATTTGGGGGTGGTTTTTAGCGAAATAAGGGATGTTGCGGACAATATTCGGAAGGGAACTTTTTGGGGTTTTGTCCCCACTCCTATGTGAACAGATCCACGTAAAATGAAAACTTTATAACTTTCTTCTTCTATTCGATGTTTTTGGACTGAGGTCCTCCGTTGCACTGGAATTTATGTTTTGTCTTATAAAGAATTTTGTACGTCAAACTATCTTTGAAAATTGCGAATTATTATTTTTAGCAACCGTTAGAATATAAAATACTTTTCAAACGCATGTTATTTTGGTTTGGTTTTTAATTGAGAAATTCATAGGGGTAATTCAGTGATACGGGTTACATTAAAATAATTACAATTACATATAGTAACATTTTATTAATTTGTCAAAAGACATTCCATTTTCATTTCACCTCGATGTATGTAAATTATCGACTTATCTTCTTATGTAGTAGTGCAGGTGGTTTGGAAAAAAATTCGTATTTTGTATGAATATGTACGCGCTGGATCATCAGCATGGACTTTGAATAAACATTATGCCTCGCTACTGTTTGATAGTTAATTAATTTTTTTATAAATTCAAGTTATGCATTTTTTTAGATTTTTACTCGTTTTTATACAGTACGGTGGGTGAATAAAGTTATCAAGAAAAATTTACATAAGAAAAGGAGAGAATATGACGTGTTTTAGTTTGTCTTAAAAAGTTTATAATACGATGAATTTTTGAAATTCGAAAGTGTAATAATAATGTAGTGAGTGATTAATAATCTAGTGTAACGATGTACCTATGGAACTTCGGTAGATAATTTTCAAATTGTCATTCTTTTTCAACAACAAAGAATATATCCATTGATTACGTGGGGCATTATTGAGGATTTTATGACCCCCCACCCCCCTTGGTGAGATGTAGTAAGATTTTTCTCGACCCCCTCCCCCCTCCTTGTCAAAAATTTGGAAAAATGGTTAATAATTGAAAAAGACTGTCAAAAATGGTCAATAATTGTTAAAAATTGTCAAAGATTTGGAAAAATTGTCGAAAATGGTCAATAATTGTCAGAATCTGTCAAAAATTGTCAAATATTTTAAAAAATGGTCAATAATTGTTAAAATTTTGAAAAATGATCAGACTGTCAAAAATTTTGAAACTTGTCAAAAATGGTCAATAATTGTCAGAAACTGTCAAAAATGGTCAATAATTGTTAAAATTTTGTAAAATTGTCGAAAATTGTTGAAATTTTGAAAAAATTGTCAATAACTATAAAAAAATGTCAAAAATGGTCAATAATTGTTGAAAATTGTTAAAGTTTTTGAAAAGTTGTCAATAATTGTCAGAACCTGTCAAAAATGCTCAAAAATTGGCAAAAATGGTCAATAATTGTTAAAATTTGGAAAAATGGTCTAAAATGGTCAAAATTTTTGAAAAATTGTCAAAAATGGTCAATAATTGTCAGAAACTGTCAAAAATGGTCAATAATTGTAAAATTTTGTAAAATGGTCGAAAAATGTTGAAATTTTGAAAAAATTGTCAATAACTATAAAAAAATGTCAAAAATGGTCAATAATTGTTGAAAATTGTCAAAGTTTTTGAAAAGTTGTCAATAATTGTCAGAACCTGTCAAAAATGCTCAATAATTGTCAAAAATGGTCAATAATTGTTAAAATTTGGAAAAATTGTCAAAAATTGTCAATAATTATAAAAATCTGTCAAAAATGGTTAATAACTGTAAAAAATTGTCAAAATTTTTGAAAAATGGTCAAAGTTTTTGAAAAATTCTCAAAAATGGTCAATAATTGTCAGAACCTGTCAAAAATGGTCAAAAATGGTCAAAAATGGTCAAAAATGGTCAAAAATGGTCAAAAATGGTCAAAAATGGTCAAAAATGGTCAAAAATGGTCAAAAATGGTCAAAAATGGTCAAAAATGGTCAAAAATGGTCAAAAATTGTCAAAAATTGTCAAAAATAGTCAATAATTGTTAAAACTTGGAAAAATGGTCAAAATTTTTGAAACATTGTCAAAAATGATCAATAATTGTCAGAAATGTCAAAATTGGTCTATAATTGTCAAAAATTATCAAGATTTTTGAAAAATGGTCTAAAGTTTACGAAAAATGGTCATTCTATTGTGCATAAGAAGCAACTTCTAACGGCGGTCCGACGACCGCCCACCTTTTATTTTTGTTTTACTAACCATAAAAATAAATATTAAGTTACTTTACTTGTATTCTTCAAATTTGTGCAGTTGTAGAAAAAGTATAGTGTGCAACATGTGGGGAAAGTACTTTTCTCATTCGTGTGTTTGCGGCACTCGCCCTTCGGGCCACAAACTTCCACACTCGTGAGAAAAGTTGAACTTTCCCCCCTTGTTGCACAATATACTATTAATACAGTCGTAAATAAAGGTTAAATGACTTCCTCTACATATTTCTAAAAGTTCTATAGGGTCAATGTCAGTAGTGGCGTTATCCGAATTTATTGTTTTAAATAGTTGTGCCTCACCCATAAGCTGAGTGATTGAAGGATTACCTAGGAGAGGGCCAAACTGTTCTAAAATGGTTAATACATTTTGGTTTAGTTCAGTATCACTACAGTTTTTAATATTTACTGGAAGAAAGAGGTTAAGAGAAAAGGCAACCAACGTTATTTTGGGACCTAATGGCCGTCTAATACCACTATGGTCTCACACTGGTCGACTTCATATTAAATTTCATAATATCACAGTGATCTAACGGAACGTATTGAAATACACACTATTTGTTAAAAATGGCCAGCCAGACATTTCTCTGTTTTAGGCCTGCTAAAATTAGTCATACACATTATTATACGGGGTGGTAAAAAATAAGGTAAAAAAAGCCATTCATTTTTTTATCGGAAAACAATAAACACTAAAATAAAAATAATAAAAAACTTATATGTATAATATAAAAATAAATAAAAACTCTAAACGAAAACAAAAATAATAAAATTTAGGCCTGGTATACAACATGAGTTTCAAAAAAACAGTCTAAACATATGGATTTGTCACATTGCATGCATCGCATGTTTTTTTTCGAATAGCAATATCTCTTCCGGATAGCTCAGATTTTGGTCTCACCCTGGGTTTTTTGGTATTCAAGGGCCTCGTGAGACCAACGTGTCATCACAAAAAAAAATTACAAAACTTTAGCAAAAACTTCGCGAAAGAGTATTTTTTATAGATTCTATATTCTGTCACATATGAAAAGTAAATTTTTATTAAAAAAAATTTCGGCCTATAGGGAACTGATTTTAACTCAACCTGTTAAACTACAAATAAAATCGTTTCTCCTCTTGGGCACCCCATCCGTGGACCCATTGTATATCTGTCAATACAATAATTTTTCATAAAAAACGGTAATCGTCAGATTTACGCCAGTATGACTAATCAATTGAAAAATAAACATTAACCTTTAGTTTTATTTGATTAGAAACTGTAACTGAAAAAAACTATTTTTAGATGACGACACAATAGAAATAGGAGCTCTATCATTTATATTGTACTTATTCGTAGTGTGAAGGCACAAACCTTAATTCGTACAGGAAATTGTATCAACCTTCTTGAAGCCGCTTCTAATAGACGTGCATACTCCAAACAAAGTTATCATTTAAACAAAGATTAAACATAACAAATGATATGACCTCTGAGATAATTAGACTGACCTGGCTTTTACTTGCAATGTGTCTATTAAACGCAATTACCGGCGTCTAGGGCATGCGCAAAGTTCAAGGGATATCAGTGGCGGAACACTACTTGGTACTTTAATAATAATATTATTTAAAGTTAATCTAATCTGTTCGAAGAATTTTTTGAGGCATTTTCTGTGACCAAACCAGTAGAGGTTGAATTATAACCGGACATTTTAAGAGCTTACAAATATTTCTAAAAATATTCATGAGTCTTAAGAAATTTCCTGGGAGTTGCATTTTACGATAAAATGAGTTTACAATTCTATTTATTAAGGATAGGTCGACCCTTTTATTAACCAATTTTGGTTGCATAGAAATAACAATTCAAGCTAAAGAAGTAGTTGTTTCTGATTCAAAAGACGTTTTTTTATAATTTTGACAAGTGAATAGCCTTGAATATGTTATTTATTTTTTCTACTCTCATGCTTTAATCTTATCATTAGGTATATAGGAATGTACTATATGCCATCCATTAGGAATACAGCATCCCAATAGGTATATTCGGGGAATATTCAATATGGCTGAGAGATTTTAAATTAATTTTTGACAATTCTCTGCAGTTTACAACGAAGTACTTAAAATTTTTGCATAGGTATAAAATAATAATTTTTGTTTGTTCGTATTTTATGCGCGGTCGTACCGTTCATCCGATTGAGATAAAGCTTCAAGCTTGCACTTGCGGAAAGGTTTTAGGATAGTTGGCGTACCATAGCTAAGGGGTACAAAAAATATATATATTTTTTTGTCAATGGAACATCCTGTGTTTTATTTCATCTTGAACCGATGTTGAGTTATTAAACATTTAAAATGTTGCTTATGCTTACATGCCTTTGAAAAATAGTTATTTGTACAGTAAGAGCGGAAATTTATCGAATGCAGCAAAGACCTTTCTGCTCGAATTACACGCGAGAATTTTACTACGATCGCATGATATTAAATGTATAGATGGTTTTTTAACATCTTATTAGAACAGAATACTTAACACTGGTCACTTTTTTCACTAATGTAGGTGTATACGGTACTCTCTGATGCATAAAACACTATATACGGGGCCATACTTTGGGGCAATTTTGGGAGGGGTTTATTTTTTTTGCATTATAGGCACTGTTAATAAGGAAGATTCCCCGAATATGTTCGTCCTGATTCAATTTCTTAGAGAGTCATGTACTCAAAAAAAAATTGGAAGAGTGGAAAATTCCAGTGACAAAAAGGGTTTGATACTCCCCCTTAACTGGGCATATTGAAAAAAATTCCGCGATAAAACTTCTTTGGGCCACCCACATTTTTGATTATAATTTCTTGGATTGACGTCCAGTTTTTTTTGGTTCCTACTAGTTCTATTTTTATGAGTCGAACGCATTTTTTTTTTTTCGATAGCTCAAATAAAAAAGTTCCATTACAGGGATCCTTGTTCCGCAGAACGCAGCGGCACAGTAGAGGGGGTGTATTTTTTCCTGAAAAGGTCGTATGAAGGTTAAATTCCTATCTTTATGGTTTCCAAGATAGCTATATATCGTCCAAAGTTGTACGTTGGGGGCGTAAAAGTCGGTACTAAATTTTTTTTGTCCAAAAAGTTTTCCCTACACGCTCATATACATATTTTTTTTCTCCAACGGTTCATTGAGTAAGAGCTCATCATGTTTCATGGGCGTACTATAAAATTTTTAAATGGGGTTTATTTATTTGAAAAAATTTTCAAATTTACCACGGGCGTACGATGATCATTTTATTTATGAGAATTTCTATATTATGGACGTACGATAAAATATTTAAAGACGATTATAACATCATCCATTTTGTATATAAAATCTGTTAGAAACAGATGTTCTATTTTGTCTATGGTTTTAATGGTATATGTAAGAAGAGTTGCATAATTTCATGTATTTATTAGATATAAAATCTCATTAGTGTGAATGTTTTTGAGTGAAAGATCATTTAGATGAGTGTTTTAAATTGTTCCTTACGTCCTTACTTATAAATTTTGTATTAATACGCCGCACATTAGAAAATAAATTAAACAACCTTTCATAAATTTCAAATATAAAGAGTTTTTCTTCCTATAAAGTTGGCAAAACTATTTCACAGTTAGATAGTTTCTATTATTCAAGGGCACGGACACAGGACCGGCCTGAGGATATTTTAAATAATAAAAGTGATTTGAATTACAAAATAAATAGAACAGATGGAAGAATTTTTTTAATATAAATCAATAAAAAAGAAACTAAGTGAGTATTAGGCCCATGAACCCAACCTGAGGTGAAGAGTTATCATAAAAGGTGAGTGATGTATGATATCACTAAAATTAAATTAAATTAAATTAAAAATAAACATATTACAACAAATAAATTAAAATACATATCAACACTATAAATTAAAAATTCATATCAGTATATACCTTTACAAATAGTAGATTTCAAAAAACAGAAGAAGATAATATTGACTACTTTAATTTTTTTGTGTTTACTATAAATTCAATATTTTTGACATTGGTGGTTTTTGATAAAAACCCTTCAATTGTATTTAATCAATTAAACAATTTAATAGTTTTCGTTTGTATATAAAATTTAATCAATAATAAATTGTAGGGTATGGTAGTTTGGCTGTCGATTATAGCAGCACCCTGTATAATAAAGTGGACGTCAAAATCCAATATTTAAATAAAGAGGTTAAAAGGATTAACCAGCCGAATCGAATTAAAGGTCCAACACAGAAAGTGATTCGCTCTATCGTCGCCGGATCATTTACATGTAGTTTAATTAATTGAATTTGTTGAACTGTTGAATAATTCTTCAATTATTAGTTAAATGAGTTAACGATTATGCGGCAATTAGTGCCAATTTAAATGAGTCACTTCATTAGTAAATACTGAGATATCGGTCGAATATGCAATTAATATTATAATATATTTTTTACGTCGTCAGTGTTAAATTCTAATTAATCCTGTCTGTGTAAAAACTATACGGCTATACATGAAATACTGTACTGTACAGTTTTCGTTAAATAAAACTTCTTTAATTCCGGTTAATTCTTTGTTGAATTCAATTCATTTTTTTGTTCAATACACAAAAGATTGTTATTCGTAAAATATTTACAATGATCACTCCTTCTTTTTTCCAAAAGTCTTCGACGAAACATGTCTACTTTCAACGTATTGTTTTTTAAAATTGATTTTTGACCTTTAAATCTAGTATAGCTAGAAGACTGGGAGGCCCAGTTTTATATTTTTCAACACCTTCCATTTCAAGTTGTCGTAAGATAGCAGAGTTTAAAAACCCAGTGGGAAAATTTAAAAAAAAATTGGGAATTTGGAACAAAGAGTGTCTAAAGAATAAATATTAAATTATTTATTAAATGAAATTTTACCTATTTCAAAGACATTTTTTATCCACTTGACATGCTGTAGATATTAGTCGATGTCGTGTCTGAATTTTCTTTACGATTTTATTTTTCTTTTCTAAATATTCAACTTAGTTCAGAACTTTGCAACATGTGCAGCATGCAACATGCCTTTTCGCTCATTCTTCCGCTGTCGGTGGTTAAACTCCAGGGACGTACTGACTAACTCTAAATCTTACAATATTTAAAAAATAAATGTGGAAAACAGAAGAATTATTGGTTTTTTTCTTGTAATTTTCTTGAAAACACGTTGATGATAAATTTTTGGTGAATTTGAATATAAATAAACTTACCACTTCTGTAGGTCTCTTAGCAGAGTATAAACAAGCGAAGCTTCCACAATATCACCTGGTGAGGACTATTGTTGAGTGATCTACTTATACTATATAAGGGTGCAGTTAATGCATTTCTTGAGCTATTTCCAGCCATAGTAATTAGCTTGGAAGAGGTATCTCAGACAAAACGAGAAATTCCATCAACAGCTTCGAATTTGCTTGCTGGTGTTGAGAAAAGTGGGTTTTTAGTTGGACTGGTTATTTGTGAATATTTATTTAATATAACATTACCCCTTGCAAAGTACCTACAAAGCCTCGATTGCGACTTGTCTTCAGCACTAAAATACGCTGATGATGTGTATACTTTTAAAGGTTTGCGTCAGCGTAAGCCTACCAGCAAGACAAAAGAATCTGATGTGGAAATACTTTCTGACCTCTTCAAGAAGGCAGAGTCACTGTACCTCGTCAAGTTACCCAACAAACAAAAAGAGACAAAAAAAGTTATGGCTACTTTTTGGACAGCTGTAATAAGTCCTTATGTCCTAATATTCACTACCTACTACGAGTGCTTGCAACACTGCCTGTTTCAGCTTGCGAAGTTGAAAGATCTTTTTCTTCGTTGAAAAGAATAAAAAGCTACCTCAGAAATTCCATGGAAAATGAACGTCTGACGGGATTAGCTCTGCTGTCAACCTATTATCCAGTATCGATCACTACTGAAGATGTACTTGACACAATGGCAAGAAAGAAAAGTCGAATAATTTTATAATGTTAGTTCATACATTACAGCTGAAGAAGTAACTGATACAATGGCAATAAAGGAACAAAAAATGATTTCATATTTAGTTTTGATTTCAGGAGGATATGCGCATGGTAAGTGTCCCCTTCGATCCAGCAGTCATCAGGTCCCGTGCCTCCTGATGCATTTCATAAGTATGTGCATGAAGGTACCTTCTTTTATTCCACAGAATCTCTTTTCCAGTTCATCTGCTATTTAACTTTCTTCTATTCCAGTGTATCCTGGAACCCATAGTAAGGTGAAGATCTTGCTATTGCTAGCTTCCCATTGTTAGAGTCAGAAGTTGAAACTGTCAAGCAAAATGAAGAATGGCAACCAGGGTCTAAACACCAGTATTATTCAGTAACTGAAAATTTTATTGATCATGATAATAATACAGAAAATGATAATCTGCAATATGAAGATAAGCCAAATAATGAAGAAAGAAAAAACAGTTTACTAGAATCAAAGGAGGCAACACGTCTAAATAGAATAAAGGGAAAACATATATTGGATACAAAAGGGCCCATGGGAAAGTTTCCTTTAATTCCGAGAGACCAGCTCGAAGATTAATGGAACGAGGCTGCTTCCATTCCACATTAGTTCCGAAAAAAAGTGGAAAGACATTTCTGTGCGGTGCAATTTCGGATAAAAAACGATAATTGGTATTTTTGTATTTAGAGCGTAAAGTAACAGATTGCCGCTTGAGAAAGAATGTTGCCGCGAGACGCGGAGCGGCGCGCGGCGATCTTTCGAAAGCGGCAAGTTTACTTTACGCTCGAAAAACACACATAATTTTTTCTACAGTCGCCCCTTTATTAATTAAAACAGTTTTTTATATTATCTTAGGTTATAACCTTAAGAAGATCTACTGACTAGAGATGTTAAAATTTATATAAAAATCGATTATTGTTTTCTTATAATCTATTTTTAGTTATCGATTTTCATAGTAATATTAATCGATTTTTAGTAAATCGATTTTTATAGTAATATTAATCGATTTTTACTAAATCGATTTTTATAGTAATATTAATCGATTTTATAAATTACGTGTTTAAATCGATTTTCGGAAACGGCTCGTATTATTTATTGACTATTTTTCCAAATTTTGACAATTATTGACCATTCGACTGTTTTTCAAAATAAGTTACCATTTTTCCAAATTTTTGACCACTTTTCAAAATGATGACAATTTTTAACCATTTTTGACAGTTTTTGACAATAATTGTCAATTTTTTAACAATAATTGACAATTTTTAACCATTTTTGATAGTTTTTGACAATTTTCCAAAATTTTAGTCCATTTTTCAAAATTATCGACCATTTTGATAATTACTGACAATGGTTGACAATTATGGACAATTGTTGACAATTATGGACAATTTTTGACAATTATTGACCATTTTTAAACATTTTTCAAAGTTTTTGACAATTATCAACTATTTTTCAAAATTTTGACAATTTTTAACAATAATTGTCCATTTTTGATAGTTTTTGACAATTTTTGACCATTTTTGATAGTTTTTGACCATCTTTGACAATTTTTGAAAAATTTTGACCATTTTTCGAAATTATTTGGAAAATTTTTTGGAAAAGTTTTTGACAATAATCGACCATTTTTGACAATTATTGACAATTTTTGAACAATTTTTACCATTTTTCAGAATTTTAACAATTATTGACAATTTTTGACAATTTTTGACCATTTTTGACAATTTTTGACAATTTTTGACAATTTTTGTCAATTTTTGACAATTTTTGACAATTTTTGACAATTTTTGACAATTTTTGACAATTTTTGACAATTTTTAATCTGATAAACTGTTAATGAATGAATCTCTTAGGTTTATTATCGGAATATGAAAAGCATGTACTTTTTAATATAATACAAATGAATTTTTTCGCAGAAATCGATTTATTTTTTATTTTTTGTTTAATCGATTATTTTCCATTAATCTCACATCCCTACTACTGACTTGTTCAGACTTACGCACGCGCTTGCCAATAGGAAGTCAGGTCAGAAGTCAGAAGGGTGGTTCCATTAATATTCATCAATTGAGTTAATTCGGAGGGCGTGGTTTGATTAAATAAGCGAGCGAAAAAGATTCATTTTTTGCGCTAGAGCGTAAAGAATCCTCGGCATTTGTCGACTTTACGATTTCATTTGAATATAGTAATTAGTCATTTTACGCGCGAATGTAGAAAAAAACTATTTGAATATTTTTGGAAAAAGTTGCTATCATGGAATGAGGAGAAAGAGTTTATCAACGGTTTGGTAGCAGCAAGGGATGTGAGGAAACGAAGAAAAGTTGATCCTCCAAAACAACCAAAAAAATGTGAAGGGTATGACATTTAATGTTATAAATGAAACTAACTGTTTCTAAATAATTCCACTATTTAATGAAAAAATTATGAAAATTATGAAAGGATATTGATAATTATTTCGATATTGACATATCATCGTCAGAATGACAGAAGTTACATTTTATGTGATACCTAGTTGATGTTCAATATTTTGGCTAGACCAAAATATGACAATTATCTTGCAAAAGATAATGGAGAAAAAATTAGAGTCTGTAGAAGATTCTTGCTCAGTACGTTTAATTTGGGGGAGGACACTTTTGAAAGATGGGTTGAAAGAACGGATGCAACACGAAACAATTTAGAAATTCAAGCAGATGGCGAAGATGAAGAAGACGACGAGGTTCCAAAGAAAAGGGATAGAAAAGGAGTGCTATGTAGGGAAGAAAAATAGAGAAACATTCAAATGAAAAAGCATGCAAAAACAGAGATTGTGCAACAGTGGCTAGATCTCCTCCCTAAGGTACCAGGCCACTACTGCAGAGCTTCTTCAAAAAAAATTATGCAGAATCAAACTTTCGATCATTTTTTCACATGTTTAATGTATTCTTAGAATGGTGCAAAGTAGAAAATAATACTCCAATAAGTAGAAAGCTATTTTTTGAAGTGTTGCAAGGCCAGAACATTGCAATACATAAGCCAAAAAAGGATCAGTGTGACATCTGCTCTTCTTTCAAAACTGGTAATGTAGAGGAATCTACAAACATAAACCATGTGGCCAAAAAAAGATAGGGCAAGAGTTGCAAAGAAAGCAGAAGAAGAGGGTGCATCAGACACAAAGTTGGTCATAACTATGGATCTGCAAAGTGTGTTATTGTGTCCAAAGACCCTTGCCTCTTCTATGTATTTTAAACAAAAATTGCAAGTTCATAATTTTACCATTTATGAAATTAATAAGCCGAATCAATATATGTAAGGTGGAAATAGGAGTGACTGCAAATGTATTTACATCTTGTATTATAGCCTATATTCGTAAAATTCCTGCCAGCTTTCAAGAAGTTGTGCTAATTTCTGACGGGTGCACATATCAAAAAAGAAACAAAATTCTAGCCAGTTCTTTAAGTGACCTGAGCAAAAAGAAACAATTAACTATAGAGCAGCTTTTTTTGGAGAAGGGGTACACTATGATAATGATCAGTCTGTTTTAGAGCATCTGTTCAAACCTCCTATGAATTCCCCTCCGGATTATGTGGCCAGAATGAGACTAGCTAGGCCAAAACAACCGTATAATTTAAAAGTAGTAGATTACGACTTTTTTTTAAACTATGAAGCTATCCCAAGTAACCTACCTTCACTTCAGCCAGGAAAAAAAACAGGAGACCCCACCGTCATGGAGATTCGAAGACCACAATACCTTCCAAGCGGAGAAATCAACTGTAAACTTGACTATGATGGAGATTGGATGTCCATGCCACACAGGAGACCAAAAGATGTGATAAAAAATTATATTTAAGTAGAATTCCTATTACACACAGCAAATACAATCAACTGCAAGAGCTTAAACCGGTGATTGAAAAACAACATTATTTCTACGACAATTTACCTTTCCAAGTTTGTGAGAAAAGTTTGACTCTTCATGATTATAATATTTTTCTGGTACAGTTTGAGTTTAAGTGTAAGAATGCATGTATACCTACCTTGTTTGATAGACATTTAAATGTAAGCCTAACAATTTTTCTTTATCTTGTAAAATATTCATGCTCAACTTGTTTCAGCAAAATAAAATGATCACGCATCTATCGTTGTGTGGGTCGTTCTGTTTGTTCGATGGATATACTTTAGTAGACCTTAGACAATAAAAGATACTCAGGAGAAACTACAACCAAGTGAGATCATAAATATGTATAAGCACTAAGAGTTTTGACAGTTGTTCTAACGGGGCATTGCTGCCTGAAAGGGCGCTTCAAAAATCTCAAGCTAGTGGAGAAGGAACAATGCAAACACTGTGGAATGGAATTCCATTCATATACTTGCGGAATAAAAAGTACTACAGAATCTTAGGGGATAACACCTGGAAAACTACTTGATAGGAAAATCTTCCAAAACTGAAGCCTGCGGAAGTCCTTAAATTGTTTCGCGAAATAAGACTAAAGGAACTATTGGCATCTTTCTTCAGGAACTGAATTGAAGAAGGGGCATATTATAACTTTTGGGTTGAAAAAAGGTACATACAAAAAATAAATCAGTGAAATAACGAAGAAATCACAGAGATTAATGATAATATTTTCCTTGTTGTTGTCGGTAAAGCAATGAAGAATTCACCGTTGATTGTATTTAGTGCATTTCAAAAGTCCTGAGAGACTATTCAGCAGCTCCTGCTCTGAACATAGCAACGAAAAAAAAAAGAAAAAAGCGATGGAGAACGTACGCATGCACTAGTTGCGGCATTCGCGATCGTATTTTTTGCGATACCGCCGCAACTCGACTCCGGATCGTATCAATACGCGTACGCAACTGGAGCGGTTTTTTAAAGATCGGTTAATGCTTTGTCATGCCGCGTTAAAAATTGTGCGAAATTCCAAATATCATTCGCTGTTTAGATATCGCCGTTCTGTTATTATTGAGCATCCATGTGCCGTTGCTTTTCCTCCTGACATATTCATGCCGCATCAATCTCTTTTTTTTCGTTATTTATGCAATTTATTCTGTTTCTTTTTGCAAAAATTTTCTACTTCTTATACCACTTATGAACTAATGTTTTTGGTGGAACTTCATCACCAAACGTCTAGTTATGTTTATTGATGAACTATAGTCCGTTCAGTATTAAAACCCTTGCACGTCACATCTGTCATAACTGAACTATGTTGCCAAGCCCTTGAAATAATATGAGAATCTAGTATATGTCAAATGAAGTTTATCAAATATTCTAGGTTAGGTTTAGTTATTGATGGTTATTGCGTGCAAAGAAACTTCGACTTATTTCAGTTACATACAGAGATGTTACATATAAAATTTTAATTTGTATGTTAACCGTACAGCACTAAGAAATTCTTATTTTAAAAACTATGGAATTATTTTTAGCACTAAAAAGGTATGTATGGAATAGTTAACACTTTTATTTGTATGTTTATACCACACACTTAATTAGTTAGAAGTTATGGAACTATTCTAGTATTTAAAATGCATGTATATATAGTATCAAGGAAAAAATATTATCTAATATAATTTTTAGGTTACAATTACCTAAGTACATGTTGGCTTCTAAAATGTTGTCACTACAATATGAAAGATTGATGTAAGGTTTACAGACAAATTATAAATAAAAAAGTTCTGATAACCTGGATCTACCTCCTTTTTAAAGGTAGGCAATTTTATTTTATATTTTGCTGAAATAAATCTTAAATTTTTTTTAGAAAAGCCGGGATGTGAAGCTTTAGTGTGTAGATCATTCTCAACAAGGAAAACCACCCTGAGATATATGATCATTGATCATAGCAAAAGAAAATTGTGCAGCAAGCACCACCACAGCTCAGAAAAGGAGAGCAAATCCATTCTATTCTCCGAGTGAAGGTATATGCAAATGATTGACTAAATCGTAGCACTGAAATCAATACATATTATAATTATCAGTATATTGGTGAATTATTTATCACTCCATCATCTTCTAATCAATCCAAATTTATATTTACCATTTTGTTTTAGCTCTCCAGCATCTACCGCAACTGAAAGTATTGCTAATAAATGATTGATTGAATGAGACCTTTCAATTCAATAAAAACTATTAAATTAATTCTTTGTGGTTTTTATAAAACTTTGTGATATACACATGTACCTTTAGAAAATGCTGCCTGAATTACTTACTTTGAATATCATGATTGAAATAAAATAATAAATAATGCCACCCCAATTTTTATGGAATTGTTTTATTAAAAAGAAACATTGCAAATTTATAAATTAGTTACTACACCGAAAAGTTTGTAATACTATTTTTTCAAATAAGGTAGAGCAATAATTGTCAAATAGAAATCTTTCAAATTTGAGAGGTTCACGGACAAACCAATTCCAACCCGCAACTTCTGGAATGCATCTATCGACTTGCTTGGCAGTAGCCAGTATTAACTCAATAGGATTTTTAAAAAGATGGTAGGTAATACTTTGTGACTATACTGTTCTATCATATCCACAATGTATTTTGTTGGGGGGTTTGTTTCTGAAAAAAACATTTATTGAAAGGGCAGTATTCAAATAACCAATTCTTTTCTTTTCAAATATACCTATATTATTATTTTTGTAAAAATAAAAGTAAAACAGCATTTATTGTCTATTAGGTATAATTTGAAGTAAGAATTTTGAATGTATTAAACTAGTTGTGTAGTCTTCTGAATTCTAACATATAATTTACTATATCACTGTTCAAATATAGTTTGTATCTACTTACTAGGCTGTAATATAAATAAGCTCAGCTTCAACATTTGTTGATTGAATTCTATATTGTGTCATTAACCTAATATTATCGAAAAGCATTGTCCATAATTTATTATAGGTTCAGAAAGATTCAATAGTAAGTAATTGGTTTTCAAACCATTTAAAAACATGTTCTTCATTCATTTCCCCATGATAATAACTCAACTGAGATTCATATAAAAATATACTTTCTGCTCCATCAATATAACCATTTTCATTCTCAGCATGTAATACAAAATACCTAGAATAAAAATAATTTTGCATTCTAAAATTTTACATTATCATCGTAACATACCTTTTGACATGAACAGCCTACAGCACCATTTTGGAAAATTCAGGATTCATTAATAAAAACAAATGTATACAGTGCTTTATTTTTGTTGAAAGTTCCATAAGTCCTCTTTGTGGATGTGTATCATATTTTAGTAAACTACTGAGGAACATTCTACATTGAATAATTATTGTTCTTCCTTCAATTACTGTAGTAACATTCCTAAAGTGACATGATTATCTATAAAAAATGTCCATGTATAATTGCCAAGTATTAAGAATAATGTAACAGAATATAATAAATACAGTTGATTGGGTATAATATTGAACTTATACATACTTGCTTCATAAACGCTGTAAATAGTATCAGGAGTAAATGCATCAACTATTGCAGTATTATTAAGTTTCATTTATACGTTTTTTTGGATGTGACTTTAACTTTGATAACTCATTAGTGCTTGTGAAAAATTACTCACAGTTCTTTGCAGTTTTTGTCACAACATAACCCCAAAAATGTCAAGACGTCAACTGAACCTGAAATAAACCATTATAATCGCGGCAACAGCGCGCATTTTTGCCAACATAAAAAGTTTTTATTAAGACTGACGTTAGTTTGAGTTTAATATTTAATTAACCTACGAGCTGTATTTGATATGAAATTAGTTACGAAACCTTTCTTTAAACATATATTTATATTCTTTAATACAATGCGACCTACAAATTTTAATATTTATTGAGTTTAGAGAGGCTTAACATAGTGATTGACAGAGGATTGACAGCAGCAATCGAATGACATGATATAAACGAACGTCTCTTTTTCGACACTTTGATGACGTGCAACGGTTTTTGTACTGAAAGGGCTATATTCTGAGATAATTCCCATAGAAAATTGTAACAGATGCTAAGTTGAAAATAATGACACATTTTAAACGTGATTATTGAGTAACCCAAATAAGATAGAAATTAGTTTTAAATTTTGGACACGTGTTTCTCAATCACATTTAAAAAGTACCAAGTTATACAGGGCGATAAAAAATTGCCCACTTTGAACTAAAATTTATTTGACTTACTTAATGGATAATGGAACACCCTGTATATTTCTACACCATTCGATAGTTCAGCTCTTCGTTTTTTTTTCAAATTCAACTTTTACAAATACAAGGGTTGTCCTTTAAGTGTTTCATATAACAACAAATTTTAGTAGGTGGGGCATAGGGGGTGCGTTCTCTCTCATGTCATTTTAGTTCCCCCTCTCTACCCTAGAAACGGTTTTGAATTTTTTTTGAAATCTCTTTTCGTTCACGATAATAAGTTTTAAAATTGACATCCTGTATGCAAAATATAAAAGACAACCCTCGTGAAGAAGATACGCGATTTCGTGTGAAGTAGAGTGTGCTAAAGAGCTCAACTTTCGACGCACTGTATATTGCTGCTACGTGCGACCTTTAAACAACCTGAATACGTATTAATCAGCAACACACGTTCTCCGACAACAAGAGGGTCTACACTTGCGCCACGTGACTGTCTCTATGTGGCCCAATTGAGATCGAAAAAATAGAGAAAGACTGCCCGTCGATAGGATTAAAAAGATCAAAATCATCGGAAACAAAATGTATTCATTAAAGGTTAGTGTAAGTAATTTTCAGGAGTGGGATTCGAAGGTAATATGCGGAAAGATTATTCGAGTGGAAACGGCTTGATTTTTTTTCTTTCTCTAGATAGGGGGATAAAATCTTTTATTGATATTAGGTCGTAACTGTACAAAGGAGTATTTTGTTATATTGTTCTCAAATCCATTTCGTACAGATTATGTTTGGTAAGATTTAGAGGTAACAAATAGAGCATCAGAATATTGAATTCACAGTAAGTGAAAAATACCGTCAAGTTAAAGTTAAGGGAAGTAGAGTTAGAGTGAGGACTATGAAGAAATTGAAGTAATAAAGAACAACATCCCTAGGAGTTTACCAATATTCTTTCTATCTTTCTATAGGAGAACAATTTCATTACATTCAGGCTGTAAAATATTGAGAAGTGCCAATGGAATTAGACATGTTCAGGAATTTTCTGAAAACATCTACTTTTCACTGATAGGTACTTTGTTAGGTGAAAATTATTGTTTCTATCAAGTATTTTGAAAAATTCACCCAGAACGGAAGATGTAAAACATCCTACATTTGTATGCGTCGGTAGTAAGCAGAATTCAATAATGGCCGTAGTTTGCTCGCCAAAAAACATTATTGCTGTGAGCAAACTGATATTGCAAAGTTTCATAATAACCTACTCTGAAGAGCTCCAAATTTGAGCCTCACACATAGTCATGTTCACACCGAGCAACGTCAAAATTGGTAGCAAGTTGACAAAAATATTTTTCCCAATAGATAGACGCAACAAATTATCTCTAAACTAGCGGAATGGCAGATGTCTTCGCAATGGAGGTTATCGCAAGGGACATCATCAGTCTGATAACTTGAATAGCTCAGGACCTCTGGCTAAATGTTGTCCTTTGTAAGGATAGCCGGGCTGCTTTAAAGGATCAGAAGTTTATCTGAAGATAGGCAAAAAGGTTATTACGACCTCCTGTTCACTACGCTAAATTGCTTTTGATACTTCAGAAATCTGATCTGATCTGACTAATCACAGGAACTCTCACTCAAATATCATCTCTGTAAGATAGGCAAAGTGGACAGTGGTACAAGCAGATTCTGCGATGACGCAGATGAGACGGCGGAACACGTTATTTGCTATTGAAGGGTAATTGTTCGCCAAAGCCTTAAATGCCTGGAGCCTCAGAGCCTTCTCGGGTTACAGAAGTAGCTTCAAAACGGTTAATAAGCTTTTTCAGAAGCCTAGATCTCTTGAACTAAAATAAAGATGTAGGGTATATACAAAAATTCTTATAGGCCGCAGTGTGGTAAGGCCAATAGGTCCCTCTTGTAATCTATTCTAACAAGGCTTCTGTTCTTCCGACGAATATTAAGAGGAATGCATTCAAGCAATTGTTGAGGTACAGCAAAGTTGACATACGTTGTCAAATCTACTTAAAGACTTGAACTGTCGGTGGATACGACGTGCTGTCTCTTAGGGTGGGGATAAAAAAAACATACAGCTTGTACGTACTTTGTAACGGTAAACGCTCCCGCTTGAAGGGCCCCGGTTAGAGACTCCTCTCAAGGGTGATTCGACCCCAAGTTTATGTCGCACAAGGATAAGAGAAGGGTTTTAAAAATTGAGGGCGCCACTACCTTTTTGACGTCGATAAAAAGTAAAGGCGGAAAAGGTAGAAACGCCTTTTAGAATTTAGATAAAAGTTTAAACAGAAATCAAAAAATAAAAAAAGTTACTTGAAAAAACAGAACATTTAAAATTTTATCTCCGGGCGATATCTCCCTCAACTTTTATAGTTGAGGATTTAGAAAAAAATAAAAAATGGAATTTAAAACAAATTTACATTTATTTTTTCTGTAACAGGAAATGGAACAAATGTAAAAATAATTGTACTTTTATAGGTACTTAGCTTATGAAGTTGTTGTTTCCGGAAAAGGTGGTGGTTGAAGAAGGTAGGTAGGTCTTGCCTCTACCAAGTCTTGAGAAGACTATAACTCGAAAAAGATAGGTAGATAGAGATGTCTTGATTAGAACGGTATCCTAGCAGCTCTATCCTGGTCTAGGGCTGTATCCAGGTCTAGGGCTTGTATTCTAGCCTAGGGCTTTTATCCTAACCTAGGGGTTTTATCCAAGCCTGGGGCTTGTATCTCAGCCTAGGGCTTGTATCCTAGCCTAGGGGTTGTATCCTAGCTTAGGGGTTGTATCCTATCCTAGGGCTTGTATCTTAGCCTAGGGGCTGTGCTTACCTAGAAGTACAGGTGGATCAAGGATATTTATATAGGAACTTGAATGTAATGGGAACATTATGTTAGTCAGCTTTTCAGGTTAAAAAGAGGAAGGCAGTTGTTTGAAAGTAAAAAATGTTCAATTTACTGAAAGCTTTCCAACATATATGTCCCATATTAAAACAGTAAAAAAGCAATTATCGGCTAAATTAAAAAATATACTAACGATCTGAAAGAAACTAATTATAGCAAAAAGTCATGTAGTTATAAGAAAAAATATCGTGCTTAAGAAATATATGAAACCGGCACTGGCGGTACGAAAGGATATTTTTATAGGTTAACAGGTTCGTTCTGTTATAAAAATGTTATTTTATGGTTAAAAAAGTTATTCTGCAACAGAAAAAGCTTGCAAATGTTTGCACAAAAGTAAAAAAGTGAATTATAAAAGAATATTTGGTTTAAAACTACCATATTATTATAAAAGAACAGTTTATGACCACGTGTTGAATTTAATTTCGTCTATCTCTGTAAAAAAATAAAGAATGCATACAAAAATTATATCAGACAGTACTTTAGAAGAAAAGGTTATTAATTATAAATCATGATTTTGAACGTACCACAGCAAAATTCATTAGGTGCTTAAAAAAATATGAAAGATAGCGGAAGATGATCTTTCTCCGAAGGCGGTCGGTAATGGAAAGGAAAAAACTGCGTTTCAGTGGAAGGAAGATGCCGTTGACAAGTGTCAATTGTCTTAGCGTTCGGAGTAGGAGAATTTGAGATCACAGAACTATAATTGGAAGTGGCTAGTGTGGCGGCGAGCGGTAATTAAAAGGATTTATTCTATAAATTCGAAACAGGTCGATAGACATGTTACAACTTGCTAAGCCTGCAAAAAGGATGAAGCTCTATCAAGTGAGGAGGCACTATTAACAAGTTATATTCGAAAAGCTACTTATCCCACTTTAAGTTAAATTTAATGTGTGAAAATTTATTTTTGAAACCTGAAAATACAAAGATTCTGTGGACTTAAATAAAATATATATTTTGACTTCATTTAAATATTCCCTCTCGGAATGTACGTACGAAACGGAGAAGAATTAACCTACAAAGAAAGGAAGCGCCGTAGCTAAATTATAGGGAAGATATTTTTGATTAGTAACATTCGACCCGATGTTCGGTTATGTGGAAAATCCGAAAAATGTGACACGAATTCGATAAGAGGAGTAAATTTTGCTATTCTTTATAGTTTAATAGCGGTTATAAGGGGATGTGAAATAGTGTAAAAGTA
This sequence comes from Lochmaea crataegi, assembly GCA_947563755.1. Classification (NCBI taxonomy): domain Eukaryota; kingdom Metazoa; phylum Arthropoda; class Insecta; order Coleoptera; family Chrysomelidae; genus Lochmaea; species Lochmaea crataegi. The sequence continues at coordinate 17,515,596 of OX387425.1, forward strand.
ATTGTTGAATTTGAACTGTGAAATAAAAATGTTGATTTCCATTTATGAATGTATTTTGTTTCTAATAAAGTGTTGAAACTATTTTACAATTCAGCATTACAATGGTGAAATTTGGCACTGCAATGTACCGTAATTTCTCAATTATAGTCTATTTCAGAAAGGTATAGAGTAATAAAATGGGGAATTCCGTCCAGTTCGGCTCAATTTCGGTGTCGGCGTAGGTCTTGAAATAGTATTGTTTGTAACATTAAAATTTCAAGTAATGATTTTTTATAATTTAATTTCTGTATAATGTATTTTTTGTATAATGTTCAATAAAAAATAAGTGTACCTAATACTATGTACATAACGCCTAATTTTTATTCTGTTACAATAAAATTCTTTCCTTTTTACGAGTATCCTACCGGCACGCCTTTGGCACACTACTTTCAGTGTTTGTGAATGGATAACAATAGGCTAAACCCATATATTGACCCCAACCCGGGTGGTACTACCTGCACTTGATAAAAAGAAAGAATTTTACAATGAAATCAATGCCAAACTATGAAGGTGGCTTAAATATTCGTTGGGTCACGCTGTGCTCCCTTTGCATACCTAATGAGGTTTTATTACTCTATACCTTTCTGAAATAAACTATAGTTAAAAAAACAGCACTAAGACATATTTTCTACAAAAATAATCTTCAAGATGCCCAGAGACATATACAATTAACACACAATTAGTACAAACTTTGTGAGAGTGGGAAATAAATAAGATAAACGACAGACGTGGAGAAAAAGTCTTTTAGCTTATTAGATGAACTTCATTTGACATTTATTGGATTCTTATACTATTTTAACGACAATGCAACATCTAGTTAAAACGATAAAATTCGACTATAATATATTTTTATCATATTGATAGCACGATTTCAGGTAAGAGACCCTAAAACCGCAATAAACCATAGGCGGATATTGGAATTCAGGCAGGATAAAATAAATCAATTGTATCTCAATTCTCCAAAAGCATTGATATTAGGTGCGCTCTTTTTGAATGAGTTCTCAGTTTCTCAGCGCTCAGCGATAATGTACGCGTTCTTTTTTTATTTGCTCACTTCGAAGTGTGCTGAAATTTTTCATCCCCCTTCTCCGATGCTGCATGTGCTGTGCGGTAACATCAGATACACTTGAGTCGGAAAAAAAGTGGAGGGGATGAAGAAATATTTGATAACCTAATTTTCTTTGGTTTTGACTAAATGTTATCTATGGGTGTTCAACTAAACATAGATTCTTGTTTATGCATAACAGATAGTTAATTCTAAAGAAGCAAAGTACATCGCGCCATATTTAATCAAATTTAATAGTGTGGTTTTATTTTTATCCCCAATTAAAAAATCATATTTTCAATATTTTTCAAAATCCGCCTAGTATAAATTGAAGTTAGGTACAAATTTTGACATGGAACATAATTATCATAAGATACTGTCGTCACCAAAATTTAAGGAGAAAAGAAGAAGTTTACGATAGATTGACAGTGAGCTGTTTGCATTTAGTTTTGATTTATGGAAAAAGACAATAGGTTTAATAAATATAAATATATATATATTTGAAAAAATTAGTTATTTTCTCCTTAATTGTATATTTTGTTTATATTAAAATGATTTTGACAACAAAAATAGTTTGTTGAAGTTTTTACAAAATGCATTTCTAGCAATTTCAAACCTACTTTCCCTACTTAGGATAGACGACAGTCGTTGACACTAACACAGTAGTTGGCATGTTAAAATGTAAGTTAAAAATAAATAGAATAGACAACATTTTTTGTTCATGGGAGTTTTTTCATTCAATAGTTGGCGGTTTGTTCTACAGAATTTCATATTCTGTGATTGGCACAACTGTTAAAAGTGTGGCTAATGTCAAATAAATTGGCGCGTTTTGTGAGACACACAAAAATATTGATTGTTGTGTTACGTAACAAGTTGGGTAAGTATATTTAATATATTATTGGTACAGTCAATAACTTTTAAAAACTATTTAGGGTGCTTCTGATGGTTTATTATTTATTTTCTTTTGTTAAATTATGTTAATTACTAATATAACCTTAAAATAACAGTGTGTCAACTACTATATACCTACAAACGTTACTTGTTACAGTGGTGGAATAACCATGCCAATTACTATCCGTCGCTGAAAATTGATTATTTTAGTCGTTGGCACGCTGAAAACGTGTATAATTTCAAGGTGTATTATATTTATTGGTAAGAGAATAATGTTTCTATTTTCAAACAGATTAGATAACTAATGATGGAAAATAGGGAAGAGAGGCTTAAATTGGCTATTGCAGCTATTGGAAGTGGTACGATGTCTAAAAAAAAGCGGCAGTAAAGTATGGACTAGCACGATTTACCATTCAGTTTAGAATGGGCAGCAAGTTCAAAAAACCAGGTTATGGACCTTCCACCTACCTTACCCAAGAAGAAGAGGATCAACTTGTTGGATATGTTAATAAATTTCAACTTTATACACTCATACATACAGTCATAACTTAATGGGTATATTTTCAGATGGATTTTGACATGCCAGCGGAAAGGATTTCCAAGAAGAATAATGGACCTGCAAAGTAGTGTGCAGAATTTTGTGAACGAGTCTCTAGAACAACAAACGAAGTCTATCGACAACTTCACATTTACACTAGTGACCTATTTGCATTATAAGTTGCATAATTGCAGTAAACTTTTGGATTACCCATTTTCCACTTATTCATATTACCTGGAAAAATAAAGGGTCAAAAATTTGAAGTTGAACACCCTATTGAGTGAGTCGTACTTTTTGGTGCTTACTCACATCACTATATCTCAGATCAGATTAACTGAAGTAAGCTGAAAAGTCAAAAATATCGCACACATGGTATCAGGTATATTCAAAGCAGGTTCACTCCGTAGTATCCCTCTTGACGATTTTTTTGAGCAAGATACCGACTGCTCCATGAGCCTGGTGCTCGAAGTGGAGCGATATTTTAACATTTTCTGGTTTATGAATACATTTTTTAAATCATATTTGAGATGTAGGACTTTTCATAGATAGTGGCAAAGGATACCCCAATAGGGTGAAATGTGAGAAAAAAAGGTTAAAGCACTCCATTAAACATTTTATGAATTATTGTGAAATATCGATCATAAAATATACTTATATATATAATATAACTTTCTCATTTTCAATACTTTAGGAGTTATGTTTTTTTTATTGAAGTGTGTATGAATTTCTCTTTTGTCAATAGGCTTAGGTATGTTAAGTTTGGGACGAGTCAGACCCTCCACTGCTACTCACAAGAGTCTATTATGGCTCACACGATACCATAATCACAAAAGATCATCGTAAGCTATAGATTTACAAATTTATAGAAACCTTACGACTGAAGCTATAAACTAAATAAACCGATCTGAGAGAGAAAATGAAGCAACTGTCGGCTACGTTTGCATCACCAAATTTGTACCAATCTTCAACTTATTCAATGAAGAAAAGATTCTGTGCTTGTTGAGCAGTTTATGATATAAGAGACTTCTTCTGGCACTACTCTGTTTAACTATTTCGAACAGTTAGTAATTCTTCTGTGATTTCTGATCTGATTCGGAACTTGATACACTATGGCATGTGAAGTATTGGGAACTAAGTATATAAGTTTTTCATCCGGCTCGAAGGACCAATGTGTATCTTACAACGCCAACGCTGGGGTGATAAATGATAAAGTGAACTGTATTTTAGATAAATATATTTACAATATTTACAAGTGGTAATGATGACCAAAAATGTATTATGCATGTTTCTACCTTTCAGTTTTGACACAAAGTAATTTTTATATTGAAACATACAGTTTCAGTGTGGTACGCACAATTAAATATTACGGTTTGTATTTAACACTGATGAGATAACTATTATTAACGACCCTAGCTACCTACTACACTGACCAAGGTCACGAAATACGAATGCTGGCGAGAATTTAACTTTCTGATTGTTTTTTTGTGGTTCAGATTGGAAATGAAAAAAAATAGATACTTATCATCAAAATTGACTTTATCACTTTTCAAACATTTTCCAAAAATATCTGTGCACTTTTATTTTCCCTTGAACCAGCACTTTTTTCACGTCTATTGAACTACCTCCAAAACATGCATTAACGGCTTCTTCAGACATCCAAGTAAATCACGTACCTTTATAAGTAAAAGTTAATAAACTACATACATAGCAACTAACGGTAAATCTTACATTAAATGAATGACTAGAGGTACCGCTTTATTTGAGACTGCTACTTTCGTACCAGTCGTTTATTTTTTTTTAAGTTTTATTTTATGCGACTAGACTTTTCTATGGAGTGTGCTTATGAAATAGCGGTGTCATTTACGACTACTGGATGCCAGTTTAACGACTACTGCGCCGGTTAATTTACCGATACTTAAATGAAAAAATTGGCTAGTCACTGAGGCAACATTCTACGTCTAAATTTATGCAAAATTTATAATTATTCCGTAGAAGTTTATTTTTCTCTATAATGATCAATTTTTGATAATAAAACAAAGGTATGTGGACAGTGTGTTCAAGCTTCATTAAATTATTTAGTAGTACACTTTATTTCATTCATTTAAATAAAACTCTAATAAAAAATTAATAAATTGGGCTACACTGCTATCCCATCCAACATATTCTCCAGATTTAGTCTCTAATTTATCAATACTTAACCCTTTAGTGCCAATATATGTGCAAAGCTAATTTTTTTGCATTTTATGTTTATTGGTCAAGTAGAATAGCTCTGTGATTTTTTTTTCAAATCTAATTTTCAGTATTTGAAAAAAAAATGGACTTTCAAGTACCGTCAGGAACTAACCACATGTTTTTTTAATATTGATTAAGTTCATGGTATTCAAAAAAACAGTTTTTCCTTTGATTGCAACATAAAAATACACCTCATGAAGAACATTTGCTATGGGGGCTATAAAATAAAGCATCTTTTCTTTGGTTAAATTTAGAGTTTTATCACGCTGTGTAGCATTAAAAAACAACAGCATTTACAGCTTCTCCAAGTACAGACAGATGAACATCTGTAGATGAGTTACAATTAATAAATTCTGTTTCAACTGGTCCTTCAGGAAAACGATATTCGGGGATAATCTCTTCAGTATCTGTCTTCTTCCATCTTCTGTTTGATTGTTACATTTGTATTTTTATTTCATCTGTGTCCTCCTGTTCTGAAATTTAAGATAACTGTTCAGTATTATCAGAGCAGATTTCTTTAGGAATTTTTGGCTGCAGGATGACTCTCTGCTGATATGGTATCCATAAAATTATTATTTGACTCATGATCCGTATCCTCAGAATCACTTTCTTCTTCGTCTGTCAAAAAATTATAATCTAAAGGCAAATCTTCTGTCAATATTTGATCAGCAATCAGCTCTAGTTCTTTTTGAGATAACCATTTGATTCCTTTTTCCTCCATAATTCCTGACGGTACTTTTTTTTCCTTCATAGTAACGGCAATTATTTTGTAGAAAAAATTCCCAAATTCACGTTAGGGTAAGTCCGGGATATATGGACATAGTTTTTCTAACGGTTCAAAACGCACACAAAATTTTTTTTCTGCAGAATATTTATTACTAAAGTAAAGACATAATAGTACTAGTATAACCTTATTTGGTCAATTCTAATGAAAAACTAGGTATAAACTTTAAAAAAGAAAAATTTTAAAATGAGTGGCATGGCCATCTCTCCTTTGCCTTCCGGCAGTGATGGCCATAAAAAAAGGTATGCTCAATGCTTGAGTGTTTTTTGCCAAGTTTTCCACACTTTTGACAGAAGTCGCCATAAGACGTGCAGTCTTCGTGTAACCACATGTTACAGTGTATGCATTTAATCCAGTCTACCTTCCTTTTTGGCTGTGTATAGTGTTCACCACACCCGACGAACAAATTCTCACCAAAATCATCGGTTTCACTTGCGTCACTTTCTAAAATTACTTCTTCATCTTCTTCACTGCTTGAAAACTCCTTTTTTCTTCTCTTTATTGTCTTGAATACCTTTTTATCTTTCTTTGCAGCCTTTTTGTCTTCAGCCTTTTTTTCTTTCTCTTGGGCCTTTCTCTCCTTTTCTTTGCGATTGTTCAGATGTCCTGGAGACGTTAAAATAGTCGCTACTTGCTTAGCTCGTTTTCTAACTGCATTGATTTTTTCTGGAGCAAAATTTATGGTTTATTTATGGTTTTAGAAGTTGATGGCTGTGCTTCCAAGTTAGAAGTTGGTCTGTAATCTCTGTTGGTTTTTTAGGCGATAAGTTTACAGTTTCTGCTTCAACACAAAAAGCATAATCCGGTATAATATTGCGATTGAAAAGCAGAATTCCCGTCTCTTTAAAGCCAGACGAACCATTTTGTACTTACACTCAGACGCTCACCAAATTGGTATCTGGTAATACGCTGTCCAACATGACTTCTAAGCCATAAACGACATGATTCATAAAAATGTGCTTTTAAGCTCCTGTCCAAAGGCTGAAGAGGATGTGTGGTATGGCTGGGCAAGCATAATATGATGATGTCATTAGATTCTGCAAACTCCCAGCATTTCGACTAAATTTACATGAGAAGCATGCCCGTCGAGCACTAATAGGACTTTTCCTTGAGGTTTTCTAGGTACAAAATGTTCACGCATCCACTGAAGAAAAATACTGGCGTTGATGTAGGCAGATTTTTGTGCCATAAACAACATAGATCCTGGTGGCAGATCATCCTCCCACTCTTGTTTTTTATTTTTTCCCTGCATTATAACCGCAGGCGGTAAAAAGTTACCCTCAGCATTGCAGCAAACTACCAAACTGACTGTTTCTCCCTTTCCGTTGACACAGCTTTGGACCTCTTTCTGGCAAGCACTTCGCCTGGTCTACTGTTGAGTTGGAGACCCGTTTCATCGATATTGATTACGTTTGCAGGTTTATCAAATGAAGAGTTCTGTTCCATAGTTGTTTCAAGTAAATCAAAATAGTCTTCCACTTCCTTTCGGTTCATAGCCGTTGCTCCAGCTATGAAGACACCTTCTGATTTACGAATACTAATTTCTGGATGACGGCTTAAAAACAAAGTAAGCCAGTCGTAACCAGCTTTTCCAATTTAATATTAAACTTGTGTTTAATTCTTAGCTGTTCAGCGAATTGATAAGCGATGGTCCTGATGTCGTCTCTGGTTAATGGAATACCTCGTTTTTGCATAGACAGAACATGTCGTGTTAGTCGATCTTCATTATCTATTCCAAAGACGCTGCTAGGGCCCATGCATTGAGAATTTTCGGCTTTAATTCTACGACGAACAGAACTATTTCCATCAAAAATACTTCTGATTGCCCGTGACAGATCATCTTGTGACCACGTACCACGTGTTTGCACAGATTTTCTTATGTACTTGTTTGGCATCTGCAAATAAATAATAAAATCATATTTTTATTAGCTGACAGTTCCAAAAATCCAATATTTATTTAGAGGGAAACTATGGCCATCTTTCCCCGAAAAAAAGCTGGCCATCTCTCCCAATTGTCCGGTAGAGATGGCCATAGTGAGTTTCGATATCACGTTTTGACTAGAAACTTGATTTGAGGTTATGTAGGACACCGCAGCATCGCAATAGCCAATTCCGTTCATTAAATTTTGAAGACACATTAGAAAATTATAAAATTGAATTTTAAGAATACTTCACATAAAATATTTCCCGAAGTGGAATTACATAAAATTTGATTACTCACCTTATCTGCGATTTGTCACTTCGTGGACAATACAACACACATACTACAGCTCACTTTGTCGACTGACGCGCTAACACCGTCTACTAACAAACGAGACAGAAAATACCGTACTATGGTCATCTCTCCCCTTTGGCCATATATCCTGGACTTACTCTAGATATATTTAAACTTACCCAAAATAGATCCAACTACGAGGTTGTCTGCTTTCAATAGTTGTTAAAATCTAACTAAATGACGCAGGTTTGTCAAAATTTGAAAGTATTCAATTATTGAATGGCAGTAGACGGGAGCAGTATTACATTTGAAGTTACTGTATAATGAATAATTCCCTGACTTGTCAAACTTATGAACTCGTTTAAAAAATATTATCGTACTCCCATGATTAATCGACATTTTTAGGAAGAAATCAACCCCTTTCAACAATTTTATCCTTCACCAATGATAGAAATTTTTACAAATAAATTAATCCCTTAAAAAAAGTCTTTCGTATGCCTATGATGGAAAGGAGTTTTCACAAAAAGTTCCACCCTTATAAATATCGTACGCCCATGATAAATGGACATTTTTACAAATAAATCAACTCCCTTAAAAAAGTTCATCGTTCACCAATGATATAGAAATTTTCACAAATAAATTAATCGATTAAAAATTTTTTATCAAACGCCCATGGTTGATTTTTGATAATAAATGAATCCCTTTTAAAATATTATTATGAGTTATTGGAATAGACAGATTCGAGGTGATGGAGTCGGTGACAGTTAGGTGCGGTGACGACGATGTCACCAACCCATACGTTTTGTCCGCTCCAAAAATCACTCATAACGGCTAAAGAAGTTTTCACTTCAAAGATTAAAAATTGGTACCGTATGGAAATTGGTCGAGTACTGTAAAGTAAACTGTAATTTTTAAGAGTTTGTCTCACCTTTAACACTTTATCTTCGTTAGGGATGTTAATTCACTCTGTCACAAATATGTCTTAAATGAACAGGATTCACTACTCACGACATACTTTCGTATGCCTATGATGGAAATGAGTTTTCACAAATAAGTTCCACCCTTATAAATATCGTACGCCCATGATATGTGGACATTTTTGACAATTTTTCAAAAATTTTAACCATTTTAGACCATTTTTCCAAATTTTAACAATTATTGACCATTTTTGACAATTTTTGAGCATTTTTGATAGGTTCTGACAATTATTGACCATTTTTAACAAATTTTTCAAATATTTTGACCGTTTTTAAAAATTTTTGACAATTTTTAATAATTATTGACCATTTTTGACAGTATTTAATAATTACTGACCATTTTTTCAAAATTTTGACAATTTTTGACCATTCTGGACAATTTTCGAAAAATTTGACCATTTTTAAAAAATTTTGACAATTATTGACCATTTTTCCAAATTTTTGACAATTTTAAGAAATATTTGGCAATTATTAACCATTTTTTCCAAATTTTGACAGTTTTTGACAATTTTTGACGATTTTTCCAAATTCTTGACAATTTTTCAAAAATTTTAACAATTAATGACCATTTTTGACAAATTTTGACAATTATTGACCGTCTTTGACAATTATTGACCATTTTTTCAAAATTTTGACAATTTTTGACCATTTTTCAAAATTTTAACAATTATTGATCATTTTTGACCATTTTTGACGAATTTTCCAAAAATTTTAACCATTTTTCAAAATTTTTGACAATTATTGACCATTTTTGGAAGTATTTGGCAATTATTAACCATTTTTTCAAAATATTGACAATTTTTCACACCTGTAGGTGTGCGAGCTCAGTGCGGCAAGAGAGATTGCGCACAGTCGCTTGAATGAGTTATCGCGTGACGAACGCTTTTTCGTAACATCACACGTTTCACGAGTTCACTAGCCTTTCCAAAAGTCCTATGTCGTGCAATAAGAAGCAAGCTTCAATTTAAATTTCATTGGATTAGTGGATTAATCCGCCTTTCTCCAGATCCTTTTTGAACGCGAACAAACCAACGTTCGACTCTTTCTTTGTTTCCTTTCATATGAAAAAGTATGGAGCAAATAATTTTCTACCAAGAATTTCAAGACTGCATGCAATGAACATGCAGAATTAGATTTTTTTGGATTGAGATTTCACATATAGAAATTTTACAAATGAATTAATCCCTTATAAAATTTTTATCGTATGCCTATGATACATACAATTAAATGCTGTAAATAAAATCTAACCTCAATAATGCATATAAATCTGAGCCACAGCAACGCGTGTCACGTTTCTATGATTCAACATTATTTTTGGACAGAACAAACAGTAATTCTAAGATAATTGACAATTTTATATCATCTTAATTGAATTCTATGATAATTGGAACAGTGAACAACAAACTGCACATGTCATTCGAAATTAATCGCACTTATACCCAACAAAATGAAATTATTATTATCGATGCCAATCAATGTAGGTATAAACGCTATTTTTTTAGATACTGGATAATCCACAATTAAAAGGGTGCCGAGTGCTGAAAGTTGTAGCTCATTTACTGGGCTACCAGCAATTCAAAGCCATAGGTGGCTAGCGTAGTTTGTCGTAAATGAAAGTTCGTTTAATTAGAAAAACACTATATTATTTAACTTATTGATTCTACTATAAACATACTAAACGGTGATAAAAATTAATAAAACTTGACAAAATGTGTAATTGATGTATATTGACGGCTTGAAGTAATGGCAACCAGGGTATGTCCTGAAAAATGGCAACTATATAATCTGGCAGTGTATGACACTCTAACTAAAGGTTTTTTAACACCAAACGTTCAGTTCAAGTTAATGAGAAAATGACTCTGAACAAATAGTCACCTAAACAGAGAATATAATTATTATTATCGATGCCGATCAAGATAAGTTATATGTAATGTGCAATTTTCCAGACTAAACAGGAATTTTTCTATTTATGTATTGAATCGACATGAATGACTGAGCCACAGCAACGCCTGACTGGTTTTAAGTAAATAAATAAAATAGAGACGATTAACCAACTATAGCTTTATTCGGTTTTTTGTTTTGTTTGTTTAAACCAATCTGGAATTGCGCAGAACTAGTTGCGTACTTTATTCAGTCCTAAGAACTATTCTCGAACCGTTTGAAATTGGAGAGAGTTTGAAAAAAACCCGAACATCCCTCATGGTATATAGAGCTGAACTATAACCTAACTAATTTGACAATTGACTTTTCTTTGGCTTGGATTGTGTATCAAGATAACTCATTACTGTTGTGTATCCTGTATCCCTTGCATTTTGGCCATTTTGTTGAATTTTTTGGTATTAATAATATTAAAAATTCTTGGATAATAACGGTAAGCAGTTCCTTGCACTGTTTAAAATATTTGGTTTTAGGTTTAATAATTGAGGAATTCTTATGTATTAAAGATCAAGAAGAGGATAAATAATCCAAAACAAACAACACACAATCCGTCAATAAATCATAAACACATAAACCTCTAACCGCTTTAAGCATTTTTTACTTAATTACAGTTAACTGCAAATAATTGTCATATTAGTGAAGCGTGATATATAGACGTCAAAAAATAACAGTTCAATACTATTAAACGCTTTACAAAATTAGAAAAATTGATTTCCAAAGAGCAGACCGTCCACTAAGAAGCAACAACTACTTCTCGAGCTATATGCCCCGATAGACATTGAATTACACTTCTAACGTAAATGGGGTTGGTATATCTGTTAAGATAGCTTCTGGACGAATATCATCTACCTTGTCCTGATGAGGCGCAAATACGCCGAAATCGGTCTACAAGTGATGTTATTCCCTCTAATCGCAAACCAGAATGGTTGGTTCTATCTTAACAGATATACCAACCCCGTTTACTTTAGAAGTGTAATTCAATGTCTGTCGGGGCATATAGCTCGAGAAGTAGTTGTTGCTTCTTAGTGGACGGTCTGCTCTTTGGAAATCAATTTTTCTAATTTTGTAAAGCGTTTAATAGTATTGAACTATTATTTTTTGACGCTTTAAGCATATTTTTAAAATAGCTCCCAACCTCCTCCTGTGCAAATAATTTGAGCATGCGTAAAAAATAATCTGAAAATCGTCCTTGCTCGAGACTGGGGATTGGTTTAGACAAGCCAATTTAGACTGCGCAAACTCCGGACAGTCTTAGAACAGTAATTGCATGAACCCGAATAAAGCTTATGTTGTCTTCGGAAAACGGCCGCTGCGTTGTTGGACAATTTCCCAACATTAGTGGAGCATTCTTCGGATTCCAGTAAACATTTGAACCAGTAGGTTGGTAGTAAGGAATTGTGATACATCGTTTTAAAAGTATTTTAATTCTCCATTAAAAAATATTTTGATTCTCAAATTTATTGCAAAAACTGAATTAGTTTCACTTCAACTCAAAGGTTGACGCAATGTCCATATCTGTAGAAATTGATGGAAATAAAAAAAAATGTAAAAGTTTGTTATTTATATTTATTTTACACATTTAGAAATATCTTTTCATGTAATATTTATAATTTTTCCTTCTAATTTTTTCGATTAGAACTACTTTACAAATAAGGTACATCTTCCTGTCTCAACACACACCGTACAATCATCAACTATTTACTTTTATTTATAATATACAGAGAATCACTAAAACTTTTACACTTTTGCCAATGTAGCAAAAACAAAGCTCTTTTTACAAAAAAATCCAAGTTTTAACAACAAGGATACCTAGTTTATACAATATATAACAAAACATAACGCACCAGTTGTATATTTCGATTTCAAGTCATTCTTACAACAACATTTTAAGCAAATAGCTCAGAGGCTTGTGGACACATAGAAGTTCGTTTTTCCCAAAATTTTCATTGAAATATCCGGTTTTTCTTCCAAAGAGTGACCAAAATAACAGCAAGAATAATCAAACAAGAATATTCCTGTATAAAATCACGGGAAACATTTGAAAAACGATTTTTTCTGCTGGATTTATGAACTCTGTTTTTCGTTATTCGTTGTTCGCGATTCCCGCTGCTTGAAAATATAACATTAATATCACAGACATGCGTTTATAAACAGTTGTTGTGTTGTTCGTCGTTGCTCTCAAATAAACAAATTTTATATCTTGTTTTTGACATGCGTCACCTTTGTGATCAATCAAATTTCAACATCACCAACAACGAAAAACCAATATATAGACTCTGGAACAACTGTGAATAACGAATCGCCACCAACGTGGAAAACTCAACAAACAACGGGAACAACAGAGTTTACTATAACTCCAGCTTTAAAAACTCTGTTGTTCCAGTTGTTCGTTGTTCGCCGAGTTTTCTTGTTGTTGACCAATCGTTTTTCACAGATGCTCTTGACCCGACCTATTTATATCGGTTTTTCGGTGATTGGTCTCAAAGTTGGCGTATGTGATATGCCAAAAATTGACGTGACAGATAATTTATGTTTTGTTATCGTGTTTCGTATCAAGGTATTAGGAAAGAAAAAAAATGAGTTTTCAACACCAGATCTATTATCAAAATATGTGCAGATCGACATGATTGGTAGATATCAAGTCACGTGTCACCAACTCCAGTTTTCATTGGCGGAGCTGCGAATCACGAATAACAAGATATAAAATTTGGTCAACTGGAAGCAACGACAAACAACGCGACAACAACGGTTTATAAACGCATGTAGATATGTTTCATTTTCGAACAACAAATCAGGAACAGCAGTGCTTATAATTATAAATTAAGCATTAAATCCATTTTGTCCCGAATGGTATATTTATTGGTATTTGTGAGGTTGGAAACTTGTAAGGTCGGAATATTTCTTGAAAATATTCCATTCACATAAAATTTTGACAGCTCTATAAAAATAATTATTGGAAAGGAAACTATTCTGAAGAATCTGCATCTAGCTCTTGTCTAATCAAAGACCGGAGAGACACAATTTCAAGACTAATATATGTGTAAGTATGACAAAAAATCGTTGTGTATATACGAGGTAAACAGTTCAACATGTCTCCTCAAATAAAAATCAATAAGTTATTTTTGTTATAATACTATTTTTTGTTTTTACCTCGTATATAACGATCATTAAAATTCATACATCAAAACATTTATCATGCTTCTAAATGTTTTGGTGTAAGTTATAGCAAAATGTTCTCGTTATAACACATATTTTGTTAACAATAAATCTAGACACTTTTATCACAACTAAACTTTTAAACAATATTTTTTTAGTGGGAGTTTCAACAATCGCTACGATCGAAAAAATTGTTTAAAAAAAGACGGTACTTATATAAAACTACGTCCGTTATTGTTAACAAAACTAACATGGATCAAAACTAATATAAAATTCAACAAAACCAGTTAGTACGTATTTTCTATATTAAATATTTTCAATTTGAACAATCGCTAAGAAATCAATAACATAGCATTATACAATAAAATTTACGTGTAAGGTATTATGAATTATTCAGGTACACTGAAATTACAAAATCATTCGCAACTACTGGCTATATAATCGCTATAAAATCGCGTTTTCCCACATATTCGCCAGTCGCTAACGACTGCGACCAAAGTAGCAGCGATTATATACGTCGGCGAATCCTCCGATCGTTATCCTTTTACTATTCGTCAATGAATTTGATTTTAGCAGTCGCTTTTATAATGATAATATTGTATTTCGGATATTTGATCAACAAATTCTTCATCATCTACTACCACTCAATGCGAGTTGTGTTGGAGAATAAGTCGTCCCTGCTCTTTCGCTGCTATTAGCGACTGGTGAATTTGAAGGATGAATATTTCTAAACAAATAGTGATTTTAATAATTCTACATGAATCTACCTGCAAAATCATACGTTTGTCTGCCCCCAAAAAGGCCTGACGACCGACGAATAATTTTTGGGTAGCAGCTAAACAGTAGCGTGTAGGAGAACTAAGAGTTCCTCAAAAATGCCCCAGTTTAGCCAGAGAATTTATTGCGTCTGATGATCAGGCTGCTTTAAAACACCTTAATTCCGCAACCCATCTGGATCTGCACAAAATCCCGTAAGCAGCTGGCTAGACACAACAAAGTAACTTTTTTATGGGTGCCAGTGCATAAAGGAATTATCGAGAATGAGATTACTAATTGTCGCATCGTGAATGAGAAAAAGTGCAGCCTACTGGAAAAATACTCCAAAGTCTGTTCGCTACGTTAAATTGCTCTTGGAGCTTCAGAAATATGAGCTCACGGGAATTCTTACTGGACACTGCTCACTAGGATGGGTAAAGTGGAACATGAAGACTCTGCGATGATGTAGATGAGAAGGTGGAGCACATAATCTGTAACCAATGGACCAATCGACCTCATTTTATCTTCTATATTTTCTATAAATATTTTTTTACACACTCCAGTTGTCTGCAGTGAATCAATGCTCAACCAATGTATCTTCAATACCTCCCAGTCATGAGACTACAGTTAAGTTTGTGCAGCGAGCGGATCACTGCGCCGAATATATCGTCACGATTTTTCCGCTTATGTGGACATGTGTTTGATTCTGAATAAGTTTTGTTTGATAATATCTAGTTTAGGTGATCAAAATCTAGAAATGTTCATATAAACACAGATGTTATTTTAAATTAAACTTTTTTAATTAATCTGTGAAAAATTCTAATTTGGCAAATTGATTACAACTTCTTGCGAATGCTTCTGAAAGTTTTTATGGTAATGTATAATAAGTTGGTGGCGTCCACACACAATGGAGTATACGTTTGACACGTTTTGGAGAAAAATACTTGCAAAACTCACTTATATCATGAGTCTGTAGCTGCTGATTCATTAAATTTGTTAAAATGGAGAAAATGATTCCAAAATAAAAATTAGTCAAATGATGATGTTTTTTTTTCAGTGTACCTAATAATAGATTGTCTAGTTATTTGCCGGTTTTTTACCAGAACATATTGCACCTTCGTTCTCGCAAAAATCCTCATTTTTATAAAAATTGAAGATTTCAGCAGCCATTTCTTGAGATCCAAAAACCAATTTATACAAGGAAAACGTAAAATTTTTTTTTCTTCCAAACAATGTAACTTAACCTACATCAACAAGAGAAATGTAACATATCGTACACATATTCACTGGTCACTGTGCTCGTCCTTTTTGTTATCAAAAGTTTATTTTAAAAAAATTCTAATTAGTTACTAATCACTTATTCTTCTATTAAACTGCTGGCCAGACCCTGCAACAAAAAGAAAATACATTTTTTATTTGTTCAGTTTACATAATTCAGTATTCAACCAAAGAATACACCAGTAAACAAGAAGCGAAGCTGCCTACCCTTTTTTGTATTCGCATGTCTGAAAGGTGCCATTTTTATAATAAGATACTTGTCATACTTCACTTTGTCGACCAATTATATCGCCGATATTTACAAATTTGATAATTAATTACAGTTACCTGTAAAAAATTGTCAGATATACCAGCCCCGTTTAACTTAGAAGTGTCTGTCGTGGCATATAGCCCGAGAAGTAGTTGTTGCTTGCTAGTGAACGATCTGTTCTTTGAAAAATATTTTTCAAAAACTTTGTAAGGCGTTATAATAGTATTAAACTATCACCTTCAGAAATCCAAGAGAGACTAACTGGGAAGGATATGACGAATCCCTCAGAGAGTCACTTAAGGAAGGGACAGTCACTATAAAAGGGAAAGAAAGCCTAGAAGTGGCAGTTGACCAGGTTAACGAGGCAATGTTGAATGCCTACCGAGTGAACTGTCCAGAACGAACAAGGCAACGAAAAGGGAACACAGTTTGGTGGCATAATTACCTAGAGGGATTAAGAACCAAGGTAAAAAGGCTATTCAATAAAGCCAAGCTCCACCAAAACTGGGACCTATACAGGAGTAAGCTTACTCACTATAATAAGAAGAACAAGGAGAACCGGAAGGCCAAAAGGGACTCATGGAGAAGGTTCTGTGAGGAAATTACAGAGACCACAGAATGCGCCCGAATCCACAAAGTTCTGGCCAAAGAAGGCTCCAATGAAAAGGTGAGTCTCCTGAAGAAAACGGACGGAAACTATGCAGAAACGGCTCAGGAAAGCTTGGAGTTGCTGACAAAGGCACACTTCCCAGGAGCTATCATGTATCTAGGTCGGCAGGAGGTAGCCAGAAATCTCCAAGAGGTAGGTAGACCCAGTCGGGAAGACTGGCAAATTGCTACTGCTATTACAAGACCAGATAAAATAAGATGGGCGATAGATGAATTCCAACCCTTTGAAACACCGGGAGAGGATGGAATCTATCCAGCCCTACTGCAGAAGGGTAAAGAGGCATTAGTGCCGCAACTAAGCAAGATCTTCAAGGCTAGCCTAGCCTGGAAATATACTCTGGTAATATGGAGGAAGGTGAAGGTCATCTACCTTCCGAAAGTAGGTAGAATCTCAGATCAAACGCCCCAATCATACAGACCGATTAGTCTAAAATCCTTCCTGCTTAAGACTTTGGAAAAGCTAGTAGATATGTACATAAAGGACAACGCTCTGAAAACTCGCCCTCTAAGCGAGCGTCAGTATGCCTGCCAACAAGGCAAGTCAACAGACCTGACTTAAACAGGCTACTTTCCAAGTCGATCGACGACAAGGAAATAGCAGTAGCTACTTTTCTGGATATAGAGGGAGCATTTAATAATGCGTCTCCAATATCTATAACCAAGTGTATGGAAAGAAGAGGGATCGAACCCATCATCTGTAGGTGGCTTGCAGTCAATCTAGGGAATAGGATAAACACATCCACCCTGGGAGAGGCAACCATCACGGCGGGGGTGGGGAGGGGCTGCCCTCAGGGAGGCGTGCTATCGCCCCTTTTGTGGGCGATTCTTGTAGATACTCTTCTAGTACGGCTGTCTGATGAAGGTATTCAGTGCCTAGGGTATGCGGACGATCTTGCTGTCGTCATAAGAGGACGGTTTCCAAACACGATATCAGAGCGCACCCAAATGGCGCTTAATATAGTAAGTGGCTGGTGTAGGGAGGAGAAACTGGCAGTGAACCCTCACAAAACTACGTTGGTACCGTTTACAAAAAAGAGAAATTTGCAAGGTCTACAAAAGCCACAAATTAACGGAGTGGAAATTCCCTTTGCTAAAGAAGTTAAGTACCTAGGGGTAATCTTTGACCAGAAGCTTACATGAAATTCTCACATCGAAAAAACCACGCACAAGGCCAGAATCGCTCTCGGAAGGTGTAGGCAGATGTGTGGGAAGAATTGGGGATTGAATCCCAACATGACCAAATGGTTATATACACAGGTCGTGAGGCCAATGATAACCTATGGATCAGTAGTCTGGTGGCCCAGGACACTGCAGATTGGGGCGCAAAGGCAGTTAAGTGGTATCCAAAGGCAAGCTTGCCTAAGTATCAGAGGGGCCATGAGAACCACGCCGACTGCAGCCCTGGAGGTAATACTGAACCTGCCACCACTGCATATCTTCGTTCAGGGAAATGCAAGATCTGTAAGTCACAGATTATTACAGGGGCCTCCTCCGATAAGTCAAGGACACGGTAAGGTCTACAAAAAGCTATATGAAGAAATAAAGGTAGATCCAATACTGGGAATGCCAATGGATCAGATTGCCCCACAATATAGCTTTAAAAATGAATACACAGTAGTCATTCCAGAGAGAAAGGACTGGGAGACAGGGCCTCCTATAATAGCGAATCTCAACTGGTACACTGATGCCTCTAAAACAGACTCTGGAGTAGGAGCCGGAATATATAGGGTACAAGAGAAGACCACGATCTCTCTAAGCCTTGGGAAACATGCCACTGTCTTTCAGGCAGAGGTAATGGCGGTGCAATGCTGTGCCGAAGAGTTGATGAGACGGGAGGTAGATAGCCAAAGAATCGTCATCTTCTCCGATAGCCAAGCAGCACTAAAAGCGATAAGCTCATAAAGGACAACGTCAAATCTGGTGTGTGAGTGTCGCAAGGCCCTCAACAGACTAGGTAGTCATAATAGAGTGACCCTAGCCTGGGTGCCAGGCCATCAAGGAATTAAAAGCAATGAAAAGGCCGATGAATTAGCCAAGCAGGGAGCGACTGAGGTCATGATAGGGCCAGAACCTTCCTGCGGAATTGCTAAATGCCTCACTAAGGAGAGCATCCATCAATAGATAAACAACCAGGCGTTGCGCTGGTGGCATGAAACTCCGGGGCAAAGGCACGCTAAGCTATTCCTTAAAAGCCCTTCGGTCAGACTGTCACGCGACCTACTATGTCAAAGTCGAGAAACGACGAGGATGATGGTGGGAATGCTGACAGGGCATTGTAGGCTAAGGAAACATATGCACACAATTGGCCTAGCAGATGACAGCCTATGTAGATTATGCAAGGACGAAGACGAAACCTCGGAGCACTTACTCTGTGAGTGCGAAGGCCTAGCAAGGGTGCGGTTTCACCTATTCGGAGAAGAAAAACCGAGAGCAGAGAGCTACCCAAAGGAGGCGGCAAATAGGTCTAATAAAAAGAATAAAGCTAGATATCGAGCTCTAAATATGGAGGAGGACCACAATAGATCTGCAAAGATCGCAGTGGGATATGACAAAGAGCCACTCCAATTCTAATCTAATCTAATCTAATCACCTTTGACATCTATTTTCTCAGTGTATTTACTAAGTTATCTGTCAACGTCGGTCTCTCAAGGTCATAAATTTTTATTTCCAAAACATTAAAGAGATTGCGTCGGGCTTCGCTTCTTGTTTTTTAGTGTATTCTTTGATTCAACCATATTTCTTAATAGGTGATTTAATAGTGAGATACAGAACATAATCCTTTATATAAATAAATTTCGCTCTTTTGTTTATTAAAAAAAAATAATGGAACTGTGAAAAAGTGTAGTGTACAACACGTTGTTGAAGACACTTTAAAACTTCTAAGATACTTGGATTATTTCAAAATAGTATATAAAATTTTCGTAAATAAACAGTTATTTATTGAAAAGTCCAATCGTCCTTGTAAGGGCGGATTTATCAATGCTCGGTTAAATATTGTAGCCCTCGGCTAAATGTTAGTGTTTATCAACTGCCAGTTTGCATTAGCTGTCGGTTAAACTTTCGGCTATACTAGCTGCCACTATCAAGTTGATGTTAACTATAGAATATACAGTTAAATACGAGAATGTGGTGTTCCGTGATTCTGACTGTCAACTGTGTCATATGATTGTTTGCTTACATTCTGCATCATTTAAATTTTAAATTTCAATTTATTCGATCATCCGGTTGGGGCAAAATCGAAAAGCTTCCATTTTGATTTGTTAGTCGTAGTTTAATATTAAAGAATTATTACAGTTTCCTGTAAAATTGTCGTATTTAGTAAAGCGTGTTACCAATAGATATCGAAGAATAAAAATATAGTATCCTAACACTTACAACAATGTTTTGAAAAATATGTTTCAAAAACGGTGATCGTTCAACGAAGAAGAAACAACTACTTCCCGTGCTACATGCACAACAATTTTACAGGAAACTGTAATAATTTTTTATGTTTCAAGCTAACGGGCTTGTTGTCACTCGAATTTTGGTTTGTGACTTGGGTCATTACTTTCGCAACTATTACATTTCCGTAATTGGAAGGTATGTATAGTTGCTGATTGTAGAGACAAATTCAGTTCGGGATTAACTCTCGGACGATAACATATACCTTGTACTGATGAGGCGCAATACGCTGAAACCGGTCTACAAGTTATGTTGTCCTTGGCTACTTTTATTAATAATCGTCGCCCTGATTCAGTGAAATTGGGAAATCTTTTTTTCTTTTGTGAACATTTTTCAAAACCAAATAAACCAACAAAAGCTAACAATTCATACATATACTCAGACCACTACCACCACAATTTTGACACTAACAAGTGACATTGCCTACGATGTTGCCAGAGTAAGTTTGCGGTAACATACAAAAATAAAAACCATGACTTCTATATTTTTGATTCAGTATATTATAACAAAATATGGTGCATTGATAAACGCTTTCTAATGTAACCGAGACTTTGACTGGCGGTTAGAGATAGCTGAGGGCTACGAGGCTGTCAGATTTAACAGGACATTCATAAACCCTCCCCAACTTTTGTATAGGTTGAAGGGTACAGGCAAACTCGTCAGTAAACCCTCGACGGCCAACTGGTCACCAGGTAACGTTAAGCCAACTGGACACTTGTAGCTAGAGGATTATTTTTACATCATTCTTGGCACCCCCAATTTAAGACAACTTTATCTATATGTCTTTGTACAATGAATTAAACATTCCTCTCAACAGCAGGAATTAAAATATGATAAAATCGTTTTTTTCTTAGTCATGGTGTACTAAAAAGGTAATGAAAATAGAAATCGAAAATACTGTTGGTGCGGATCAGTTTCAGTTTAGTCCTGGTGTTCAGTTAGCCTGTCGGTCGACAGGTGCACTAAAGTGCACATTGTAAATTACGACCAGAGATCTAAGAAGGTCGTAAATCAATATAAGCCGACCCTTATTATTACCTATTGTTCGAAATATAGATAAGCAATAAAAGTATGTATCCCTCAAAAGATTTCCAGGTCCGGATTAAAATATATCGTGAAATAGTTTGGACGCCACATTTTAAACGCAACACAAATTTCATCAATAAAATGATTCATATCTACAACGATTTACTTCCCAACTATAACGTATAACATCTGTTTGGTCCACGTGGAATAAACCAATAGTATTTCGCAGCAATTCTACAATATCTTCTACTTTAACATGTATATCGTTGTTTGTTTCATGATTGAAAATTCCCACTGAGTTTTTCCCATTTAAGATAATAATAACTGCTACTGCTAGTCTACTCGTATTATCTTCAATGCTGACACTTAAAAAACATTGTAATTCCAAGTCATTGTAAGAGGATAATAAATCTTCACAAAGGTGTTATTTCAGACCTCACTGAGAAAAGACATCGGGGTCGAGATTTGCAGGTAGTCTCTCCTGACCTTAACAATATTATTGTCTACAAATCCTAATGCAATTTAATGATACATATTTATACGGTAGGAATAGCTAAAAGCCTAAAGATATTTGCGTTGGACGTAAACTTTTGACATTTCTGATACTTTATTTGATGACTAACAAGTTAATAGTGATAAAACTTTGACAAATCAATTGCTTCAACCGTTAGACCTCACAAGAAAAATGCAATGATAAAACTAGGCAAGATACAAAGACTTGCATGTCGCAGTATTGGAGAGTGCAAGACAAGCTCGCCAACTGAAGCACTAGAAGCCTTGGCTTATTATACCTCATGATAATGGGAGAAGCGAGGATGGAGATATTTAGTCTGCATTTATTAAGAACATCGTAAGTGAAGATATTTCAGATATGAAAACAGACTATTATGGCTACTGAACATCTCCACCGGAGGTGAAACCTGGTACACAGACGGGTTGAAGATTAGGAAAGGGCAATGCGCTGAAGTAGTGATGAGCAAAATTGGTCTTGGTCTTGCAATCTCGGTCTTGGTCTTGCGAAAAAGCAAGACCAAGATTATCATTAGACTAGCAAGACCAAGACCCATTGAACAAGAACAAGACCAAATACACAGGACTGAACTAAAAATTCTCACTTCAGATCGTATCGTCCCCTTTCTACGAAAACCTCTTCATTGTTTTCGAATTGAGATTAATATTGAAATATACTCCTCTACACTTCTAATAGATGCTTTTGATGATTTTCCGAAAATTGCCATTTTTCAGATACGAGGTTTACATAGAAAGGGGACGATATTTTAATAAAATAAAGTATTTTGTTAGTTAATAATAAATTGTAAATTATTTGAAATTTATAATTATGACCATCTTCAAAAAAAAATAGGACAGATAAAATGACCCAGACCAAGGCTGGATACGCAAGACCAAGACTAAATATAGAAGATCAAGACCAAGACCGGACATATTTGAGCAAGACCAAGACCAAGATTGGATCAACCAGACCAAGACCAATATTGTCCAAGTCTTGGTCTTGGTCTTGCTTTGCTCATCATTACGCAGGAGTGTATGTTGAATTGAGGAACACAAGATGTCCCTTCTCAATGGGAAAACATACCTTTGTATTTCAGCTGGAGATTTATGCTATCCTGCAATGGGCCAGAATGGACAAATAAAGGGCCGACACTTATAGGAAAAACATTAACTGGGATTGCTGCTTTAATAGTCCCAAGGTAATATCTAGACTGATGAAATTATTAT
Organism: Lochmaea crataegi; assembly: GCA_947563755.1. Classification (NCBI taxonomy): domain Eukaryota; kingdom Metazoa; phylum Arthropoda; class Insecta; order Coleoptera; family Chrysomelidae; genus Lochmaea; species Lochmaea crataegi. Next base: position 17,538,568 of record OX387425.1, read on the forward strand.
CGCTTAAGAAACAAGAAATAATATAGAAAGAGACTTCAAAATTTGCATAATGTCAAACAGAATAATGTTTCCCTCGATAGTACTATTAGAACTAGTATCAAAACATTTTAATTTGTCTATGAAAGTCACCTCCTTATCATAACGTAAGTTTAACTTGTCGTGTATAGAACTGAAAGTAACTTTAAAGCAAAAGAAATAAGTGGGCTGTCTGAAACGAATGAAATTTGACGATAATTATATGTTGACTGTACGTATGTATGAGTTGAATTTCCTTGACGTTTTTTCAGTAGATTTGTTTTTATGTTTACTTTTGCATAACAGGACAACTAGGTGATGTTTAGTAGTCGCTCAACTGTGCCTGTTAATAAGTAAGTACTATCAATGGGTTTAATTCTGCAGTGAAATGAGAAATTTTTTTTATAAAAATATGTATGCATCCAATTCACTGTATATTAATATTGCAGCTATTTACAAAAGGAAACATGGATGACTAAACTATGTAGAAAAAGCGAGGTAAATATATATTCCAAAAACTTTCTTAGAACTCAGGAATAATTTAATTTCTAGTGGTACCAGATAGTAAATGTGTTTCTTTGCTGGCAAGAAGATATGAGCCAAGTCCTTGCGGTTCCTCCAGTTCAACTGGAGCTAATTATTGGTCTAACTTTTACTATTGAACAAAATACAAATGAAGAATAAAACAAAAATATGGAGTTTGGGAGTATGGAATGTTTGAAGCTCAAAAGATAAAGAAGTAGAACTAATAAATGAATTTGAAAAAACAGGATTAGAAACATTAGTACTAAGCGAAACTAGGAGAAAAGGAGAAGGCAAAATAGTACTATCAAATGGTCACACGCTACTATATAGTGGAGTGCCGATGAATCAAAGAGCATCAACAGGAGTAGGTTGTATAATAAACAAAAATCTGGAACATCAAATAGTAACATGGAAAGCTGTATTTGAAAGAATATTATTGGTAGAATTGAAAAATAAAACAGAACAATTATATCAATATATGGTCCAGACGAAAACGAAGAGACAGCTGATAAAGAAAAATTTTGGAAAGACTTAAAAACAATAGCGGAAGATGCACAAGGTACAGTATACATTGCAGGAGACTTCAATAGTAGAGTGGGGGAAAAAGACAATGAATACAAAATAATAATGGGAAAACACGGCGAAGAAGCTCGCAACAACAACGGAAAACGGTTGTTAGAATTTTGTCGATTAGAAGTTTTGATAATCACAAATTCAGTATATCAACACAAGGATATACACAAATACAACAGAGTACCTGCAACCAAGCAGAAATCAAAAATAAATAATTGATTATGTTTATATTGGTACAAAGAAAAAAAAGACAATATATAGTAAATGTAAGAAATATACAGCGATCACTATTCACTAGTAGCAAAACTTAAAAAGAACAACAAAGAAGTAGAAAAAATAACACAATCACATTTCAAAAAGAACCTACAAACTTCGGAATAAAAATACAGCAAAAATGTATCAACAAGAAACAGAAACGAAGCTGGAAAATAGAATATTTGATATAAGAAAATCGAATGTACAACAAGGATGGAATATTTTCAAGAACATAATCACTAACACAGCTTCTGAAATATGTGGTATTTGTAGAACCGACAATAGGAAAAAACAAACAGCATGGTGGACTAAGGTTATAAAAGAAGAAGTTAAAAACAAGAAGAGAGAGTGGAAAAAGTACCTAACATGAAGATCGACAGAACAATACGACATATACAAAAAGCAAAGAAAAATAGTTAAAGATTTAGTATCAGTTGCAAAAGAAAAGTCATGGACTGACTTTGGAAACAAATAGCTCACATAATCAGAAACTATTTTAGAAAGTATTAAAATCATTCAGAACAAACAAAACAGAAATAGTAGTTTGTGCAACTAGTGTGGATATGATGGCCATATCGCACGAGGACGAAGTTTGAGCACGACGCCGATATGGACAATCCACACGAGTCGAACAGTATATTTTTTCTACGACCCACTTAAGAAAAAATCTAGAAAATAAACATTTTATTAAACTATAAAATAACTTCAAATCAAAAATTTTTAATAATTTTACTATTATTATTATTTTATTATTATTTAGAAATAAAATTTAAATTTAAAAAAAATTTCCCAACGGGGAATCGAACTCTGATCTACCGCGTGAGAGGCTGGTATACTTACCACTGGACTACCGATGAATATACTAATCATCTATCTATAACGTCAAATGTATTACATAAAAACTGACGTTGGTCAGGAGTACCCTTAAATATTCAATTTATTCTGTTTCTATACGTTATACGTCTCCTTTGCGGCTAAGCGACTATCTGGTGGACAATTATTTATTGATTCATCACTGGAATCACTCATTTTTACTAATATTTCTCTTAAAAACTATAGAAATATTTTGACAAGTTATTTTGACGTTTCTATGAAATTGAAAAAAGATTAGTTGGCGGGTACTAAACGCAAATGCTGATTGGTGGATTTCATATATGTTCTAGGATGTATATGAAATCATATCCGTTCAGTTAACCGGAATGGCCTACATTTACATTCTGTAAATTGTGCAGAAAATTGATAATATACATGTGGGTGTAGAATAAAGAATTATTCATCAAAAACAAGAATCAAGAAATATTAACATATGAGAATGATATAATGGCTAGATGGAATGAATATTTCCAAGATTTACTGGGACAACAAACGCAAAGTACTGAGGAAAATATAGCAGAACCTGGCCACCAAAATAACTACCAAGAATGAAATAAGACTACTAAAAAATGGAAAAGCACCAGGAAATGATAAGATCATGGCTGAAATTATCAAATAATTGGGAGAAATAGGAATTGAAAGTATACTCACCATACTAAATAAATCTTGGAAACATGAAAAAATACCGGACGAATGGGGAATAGCAATAATAACATCGATACACAAGAAAGAAAACCAAAAAAATTGTAACAACTACAGAGGAATAACGTTGCTAATAGTATATTATGCAACGATCATGTATTAATAACCATTACATGAGAGTTGCATACACTATTTTTTCTACGAACAAAAAATTTTATTTGAATTCAACAACATTGCTTTTTTTATACTTCTCTTGCTACCCTCCAATCCATAAATTGACCATAAAATAGGTAATAAACTATTGGATACATTTTTCGCCTTTTCAGCGATTTCAGGTGGTGTGTATGAAAACTCTTCGTCGCTCAATATTTCTTTTGAGAAGTGGAAGGTGTTAGATGTATCCTGTATGTCAAATGTAACTACTGTATGTAAGATGATACACTGACATTTTGACATGACAGTTGACAGTACTAAATAAAGATGGTTTTGATGACTACATGCATAGGAGATCGAACTCCATGTATTCCAATTTCTGGTCATTATAGAGGGCACCACATAAGTTGCGATACCATAAAATCTGACAGCAGCCAATCATAAAACTCGAGTTCATGATGTTTTATTGGTTGTTATTTTCTTTGACAGTTCGCTGTTCACGTGTGAGATAAGTGAGGTTAGGTCACAGAAATGGAAAATCTTCCGTCCTCGTTTTCAAAAATATCGAAATTTGTAATCGTTTGGTGGTAAAATAATTAGTTCCACTCTGTGCTGCTGAATGTATTTATGTTTTTACGTGATTAAAAATATGAATATCTACTATCATGTCTTCTCTTCAGTATGGAATTTTAGAAGACATTTATAGCTCCAATGAAATAATTAAATCAATTATAATTTAATTAGAGTAAGTGTTTATATATTATTCTTCAGTTTTGATACTTATTTTTTAAGCTAACCAGATCTGCACACAGACTTATATGTCTTGCAGGAATTTTATGTAAAAATGCCCTTTTAACATAAAATGTGTAGGTACCCCTGCAGCTGGTCAATAAAATTATTATTCATATTATAAGAGAAAATCATCTTAATCTTAACACAATTAAATATTCTTTCCTACTTCATTTATCTTTGAATATTTTTAATTAAAATCGTGGATTTGTTAAATTCAGCTCACGTCTTCGACTTATATCACCAGCACTACCACTAATGCAATTTTTAACAACGCACATTATAAATTTTTATTATAATTATTTCAATTTTCTAGTTTTTAAAGTAATGTTTACTATTTACTTACTGTCAAGTTGGTAAAATATAAAAAGTAAGGTTATTGTCGTGACAGTTTTAAAATGGTATCTTAGCTACAATGCGCGACGCCGCGGTGAAAAAACAAACTGCTTAGATAGACGATTTTGAGGACAGGTTTTGTCAATTTTCCCGTATGAGTTCGATCTCCTTGTATAGCCTCCATGACTACATGTTTCTCGCGTAACCTAAATAATCCTGATTCATCGTAATAATTGAAAAACATCCAATAATTGCCACCTACATAAAAGAAAGCAACATATTTAAATAACACAGAAGGTTTCTACCTTTTTGACTAACGCAAAAAATTGAAACTGTCATAAAACACGAATCTCTTAGAAACTGTCAACCATTCTACAGAAAATATTGGGTCTGCCTACTTGGTTATTTAAAAATCTAGATTTTTATTGGTCAATTTTTAGAAAAACACTATTATGAGAATTTTTGAACAGATAATAAATAATAGACTTAAACCGATACTAGAACCACATTTATCAGAAGCACAAAGCGAGTTTAGACCCGGAAGGAGTACTCAGGATCATATTTTCACCATCAAGCAATTAACAGAAAAACGTCATATGCAAAATAAAAAACTATATCTAGCGTTCATAGACCTTGAAAAAGCTTTCGATACAGTACCAAGAGTAAAAGTATGGGGCGCCCTGAAAGAAAAAGGAATACACAACAAAATGATAAGAATTATTCAAAACTTATATATAGAATAAATATTAATTATGTAATAAGAAATAACACAAAATCAGAGGGATTCAAAACAGAGATGGGATTAAGACAAGGTGGAGGAGTTAGAACCCCATTCAACGTACACATGGACAATATAATCAAGAAATGCGAAAGTAAAGTGAATAATTTGTTCGTACGATATTAAAATTTGGAAAGAGTCGAAGAGTTTTTGCAGACGATGTCGAAATAATAGCGGGTAATGAGGAATAGCTTCAAAACAATCTTAATATATGGAATCAAACAATGGAAGAAGAAGGAATGAAAATAAATACTAATAAAACTAAAATATTGATAATAGGAGACCAGAATACAAAAACTGATATTAAAATAGAAAATGTAAAAATTGAATGGAATAATTCGAATACCTTGGAGTAGCACTAGAACAATCTGGAAAACAAGAAGCTGAAATCAAAGAAAGAATAAGTAAAACAATGAAACTTTTTTATGCCATGAATCAAAAATCCATCAGTAGAAAAGAGATTTCAAACCAAACCAAAATCAAAGTATTCAAAACCATATATAAGTAGACCAGTATTAACATATGGATCCGAATCGTTGAATCTTTCAAATGCACAGAAAAGTGAGATACAAGCTGCTAAAATTAAATATTTGAGAAGTATAATATGAGTTACTAGGAAAGACAGAATTAGAAACACACGTATAAGAGAAGATTTATGGATATAACCTATAGTACAATTTATAGAGCAGCGACAATTAAGTTGGTGGGGACATATGCAACGAATGAATAACAAACGTGTATACGAAGCGAAATCGCATATTAGAAGGAAGAGAGGCAGACCAAGACAGACATGGAATACAGTGATGGGAAACATATTACAACATAGAGGCAAGTCATGGAGAGAAACATCAACTTCAGCAAAAGATAGAAAAGCATGGAAAAAATCTGTTTATGAAATCTAAAAAGTAAATACGACACCTATACGGTATAAGGATATAATGATTATATATATATACTTTTACTATTGTGCATGTTTGGGGTTTCATCATAGAGTATGCTAATAGAGAACATAAAATTAATATTTCTTTAAAATAATTGATGGGAGAATAATTGGACTGATGGAGTGATGTGAAATATTTGTTGATTAGAAAACAATTCTCGAAATGATATGGTATTATGTTTACCAATAAGTTTTTCAAGTAAAATAAAAAATTAGAAGTTTTGAAAGGACATAAGGAATCTGCAACAAGAGTTAAGTGACATTCAAAATGAAGTGCTGTTTCAAAGTAAGATGATGTTAGTAACTATTTATGATTGAATCGCATTTGTATCAGCAGGCACACATTGTTAATGCTCAGTAATTCAATTGGTTGTTTACAAAAATTTCAAGAGGCAGAGGCAGAGGCGTTGGGATATCACCTAAAACTCTAAGGAGAACAACAAATATGAAGACTATTAAATTGTACGCAGAAAGTTTGTATAATACCTATATAGAGTTGTATGAACTGGTTACGTATGTGTGAGTTTATTTTTGTTTAAAAGTGCGTATATATACTATAATTCTTTCAAAAGTATGAGTAGAGTAGCTAAGAGTGATGTAGGTCATGGCTTTAACCCTATAAGGAAGTCACGTAAAGTTTCACTAAAAATAATGATAATTGCATCTAATAACTTCTACTTTTCAGTATTAATTTGATTTTTACTAATAAAATGACTAATAACCAATTTGTTGAAGAAAGTCAATTTTTTTTGCGAAACCCCAGCAAATTAACATTTAATTAATATACATATTTACTGGCGACAGATTTACCCGTTAATTGCAAATTATTTAAGATTTAATTTCGTCACTACCACTAACTGTTGATGTTGAAAATGATTGATGTACCGTTTCCGAATCAATTTTCGTAATAGAGTTCGCTTTTGGAAAGTATATATTAAAAGGTATTTATACGTTTGACACTAAAAAATTTGAATTAAAAGTCTCTTATAAAATATCTAGTAATTTCAATTTATTTTTGTTTAAAATATAAGTATAACATTTATGATTATTAATGTAGTAGATTTTGTCCAATAAAAAGTCAACGAGTACTTTGAAGGACGTTTCCCTTATTACTCCAATTCTTAGATAAACAAGGGACCTAATTGTTCACAATTTCACAACATCGCCTTATTTTTATTTTCCTCTTTAACTTTTCTCATCACATTGTAGCCATATTTGAATAAAATTTTGATAATATTCTAGAAAATGTGAAATAAATTTGTGATTTTCATTTCAGATACCCATATCCAATAATAATGATTGAGCTGAGCACTGTTTTGGTTCGTTTCCTAGCAAAGTCAATATCTACCAATGTCATGTTAATCAAATTAAATTTTTATACAAATTTCCTTTCAGTTTGACGTTAGGTGGTAAAGACGTGATAGTGAATCGTGTAGAAATAATTTCTTCAAATGAAATATCCTGAAACATCGGAAAACCATCCGTTGAACTATACGGAGGAGCCACGAGGTTTTGACTGATTTTGCAAAAAATGGATAGTAGACTCTGTTTCACATAAGAAGGAGCCACTTGAAGTTTGCCAACTGACTTACGCAGCAACCAAAATCGGTCTTGTCGCCTCTTAATATTTTAAGACGTTTAGCTAGTTTATCTACGAGTGTTTCATTTGATCTAAAAAACTTGTTGGTATTAAAGGATAAATTATCCACATTATTCTGATTTTGTGTTAACCTACAAAATGTGGAAACGTTACGCTACTGATTTGAAGTCGAATGTCAATTTTACAATATGGCACTGGTTTTGACAACAAGTTCGCACATACGACTGCAACTTCAAGTGGCTTCTTCTTACGTGAAACGGAGTCCACTCACCTATTTTGAAGCTTATCCGTCGAAAAATTTGCGGGTTATTCAAAATTTTCAGGGAAAAATCCAAAAAAATATGTTTTTTCAACATTTCAACCATCACTTTTTGGCCCTACATTTTGTACAAAAAACAGTTTCAATGTGTCGCCATGTATCGGAAACTATTCAAAGATATTTTCTCTTGAGTACGTATTTACATGTTTATAACTTTGTGCATTTAAATAACAAATGTCAGAAAAATAATAAGCTAGAGGTGGGCACATTTTTAGTTCCGTCATTTTAAATATTTTAATTTATAGATTGATATATTTCTGGAACACTAAAGTGAATACGATTTCAAATTTTGTATCTTTTCGATAATAAAAAAACGTAATGTGTGTTATAAATTATTGGATATTTTTCACAAAGGGGAAGGAAAAATAACCATTCCATTAATTTCAATGATATTTTCCCTTCCCCTTCTTGAAGAACATTAGTATTGAAAATTTGGCAGCAGCACAACAGACAAACATACTAACTACTTCTTTTGTGGGCTTCATAACAGTATATTTATAAAGGCTTTAGGAAGCTGAATAATACCATCTCTACTTATAGTTTTACAACTATTAATTTGACATTTGACAAGCAAACATCATTTCATGTCACTTATTAATAAAAAATGTATCTTTATATAATTCTACTGTAGGTACGTGTGTATGTCACTGAACTCCTCCTAAACGGCTGGACCGATTTTGATGAAATTTTTTGTGTGTGTTCAAGTGGATTCGAGAATGGTTTAGATTCACAATTGGTCCCGGTAGGTTGCGTTGCAATCGAGTTAATGATGAACAACTCCTAAATGTATAAACCTATTTTGATGAAATTTTGTGTATTTGTGTAAGTAACTGGCTGGTTTAGATTCATAGTTAGTCCCAGTAGGTGGCGCTGCAATCGGGTTCATAATGAACAATTCCTAAACGGTTGGTCCGATTTTGATGAAATTTTGTGTGTTTGAGTAAGTAACTGGATGGTTTAGATTCACAATTAGTCCCAGTAGGTGTTGCTTCAAGTTTCCATAAGGTCGAAAAACGCTCTTATATTTTCAACTCTGCGGTCATGAACTAAACTCTTACTCTTCACTTTCGGATGACCCTGTACACAAAATATCATAGATACGATTCTCCTGATTGCTGCAATCTGGTTCATACTGAACTTCTCCTAAACGGTTGGTCCCATTTTGATGAAATTTTTTGTGTGTGTTCAAGTGGATTCGAGAATGGTTTAGATTCACAATTGGTCGCGGTAGGTGGCGTTGCAATCGAGTTCATAATGAACAACTCCTAAATGTATAGACCCATTTTGATGAAATTTTGTGTGTTTGAGTAAGTAACTGGATGGTTTACATTCACAATTAGTCCCAGTAGGAGGCACTGCAATCGTGTTAATACTGAAGTTCTCCTGAACGGTTGGTCCGATTTTGTTGATTTTTTTTGGTACGATAATTTCAAAAAAACGCGTCAAATTCTCAGAAAAAAATATGTTTGCCCGAAAAAAAAATCAGGAAAGTCGAATTTTCAGAAAATATATTCCTTCTATCGAAAAGAGGTTAGCACATGACAATGACTGTCGGGTACTATATAAAATATTATATTTAGATCAATATTAGAGAGAAGATAGAGGAATTTTTTCTTGAAGAAAAAAGAAAAGATGATTTTGAATAGTTTCCTGTATAGTGTGACACATTTAAACTGTGTTTTATTGAAAATATCGGACGAAATATTTGCCATTGAAATGTTGAAAAAAAATCTTTTTTTGGATTTTTCCCTGGAGTAAACCGATTTTTTACAAAATTAATCAGAAACTCGTGGCTCCGTATAGTTCACCGGACCCTAGGAAGGTCCAAAGTATACATCTGGGAACAATTTATTGCCTTTTATATAAAATTACGATAATTCTAGTTGGTTCTACGTGAACCCAGAAAGCAGCAAAAACGGTGGGCTTAAATATAGAAACAAAGGAAATAACAAACAATTCCTTGAAAGCTTATGATGTAACTGCTTTTGCGAAAGGTATACTTGGTGAAGAAAAGTTGATAAAAATAACTGGTCACGTGTCTACTGGTTCAATTAGGTAAGCCGCACTTACTTACATTCGATGAAGAACATCATGAAACATTAATAAAGAAAATGAGAAGGGAACAGCCAAAAGATCCAGGCAAGATCAATTCCAATAGCGTCTGTAGAAATTTCGCACAAAAAAAATTTGATATATCAAGTTATTTTTGGTCCAACTGTGTTTAAAAGAAATTCGAAGTCACCCTTTGACATTCTTGAAAAGTTTTTTAATTGCTTATTATCAAGGCTTATTTCTACACTTAAATTATCTAAAAATTCACGCCTATTGAAGAAAGGTCGAATCCACAATATGGTCTTTTTTTTTTCTTTAAATGTTTGTTTAAAACAATATAAGCCGCTGCGACGCGTATTATTTCGGCAGCCCTTGTTGCCCGATTCTGTAACCCGTTCACGAAAGAAATTTACGGGCCATTCTGTTGAGGAATTATTGCATTATTGCATATGCTGCGTTAAAAGTTGTCGTATTGGCCGGTCTATTGTTGCCATACATTGTAGCCAAATATTGCATTAAAAATATTACCCGTTTAGAAGCACCTTAAGGGAATGCAATTAGCAACTTCAAATACCACTTACTATAAATACCTGATAAATTGTTGGTAAAATAACAATAAAAATGCATTCAAGGTTTTTTTAGGGTACCTTCAAGCATGATTTATTGCTATTGATAATTCTAAAGTGTTCCCACGTTTGTTTGATTTGTGTACTTTTCCTGTTTATTTACAAAAGAACTTTTTACATACTTTTTAAATTTAGTTATTTAAACCTTCCAACTCTTTTCGCAGTGTAAGTTATTTCGACAGTTTTCTCAGTGTCAAATCAAAATCGTTTACACTAGCAACAATGAATTTTTTAAGAAAATTTCAGAAGGTGTGGCTTTTGTTTAATTGGTTTTCCTGTGGTAATATTATCCATAAAGATAAAATAGGATTTTTTGGTAATTCCTACTATTATCATTATCACTATTTTCCTAATATCAATTATAATTTTAATTGAAATAATTTTACATTACTAGATTTAAAAATATTACAAAGAGAAAATTAAAAAAAAACTATTTAGTTGACTCCAAGTATTTTATCTAAGCAATTTTTGTCAAACTCGTGATTTTATTTGAGGAAATAAATAGGCATACTTACGTTAGGAGACCAGGATTGTCCGTAGGATACCAAGAATACTGCGGGAGGTAGTTGTGAGGCGGGGGATGAGGGTGCGGGTGACTCGTAGAATGGGGCGGAGGATGAATGGGCTGTTGGTGGGGCTTAATATCGCCCCAACCGCCTCCGCCGCCCCCTCCAGCACCCGGACTGGCGGCGGGCTGTGGGCCGCCAGCCGACATGTCCGAACCGGGGGTGGAACTTGGAGCGGGAGAAGGGTGCTGCATATAACCGCCAGTTGCCGGACTACCGCTCGACGAGCCGCCTCCTGAAACAATTCAAATAAAAGTTGTAACAAATTACGAAAGTTCAAAGTTTAAATTATTGTACTCGAGCTATCAACAATTATGTTGTTCAACTTGTTTTTGTTTTTATAGTAATTTATTTTAAAATCTTTGGCAAAGATCGTTCCAACATATTTCGTTTTGATTTACATTAATAGAACAGTTCAGTAAGTAGTTCTTTATAAAAACAAAAGTACAGGGTAATATTTATGCTTTTAAGTCTTTGATTAATAAAAATAAACAGTAAATTTGAAGCCTTAAGCGATAGTATTCACTTGTATCTACGAATAATTATTTGTTTGCTAGCAGTTAGCTATAGCTCTGATTATAAGGCAACTACAGATGATATTTAATCTCCCTTTTTAATTGCAAACAAAATGGAGTAGTTTCTATTGTTAAGCTCAGTCTTTGTTTCCTTAAATGGCTTAAAATATCCACCAACGAATGAAAGGGCAACAGTATCAAACTGAAACAATCGCCTGAATAGATAGTAAATTACTTTTCGTTGGACCATTATGTCAAAAATTATACAGCTATACTGTATAAAAATTGTGTTGGTATTTGGATTAATGAAATTTAATATTGGGAATATTAAATTAGAAGAAGAGCCATAAAATAAAGTTTACCTTCCATTTTGATCCTACCTTGCATCATATTCTGACCCTGCGGTCCTGGACTACTAGAAGGCATATTTGAATTAGGACCTAATAAACCCGAATGACCGCCAGGAGTACCATTGTTGTTTGTACCGCCTGTTACTTGAGCTGCTTTCATCATTTTCTTGTATTTACTTCTCCGATTTTGGAACCATATCTTCACCTGTAATAAAGAAATATTTTGTTAACTAAATGTTAAAAAAAATTTTCATGTTCATACATTTTTATAAAGAATATGTTACAATGTGTCCATCTGGAAAATAAGTATTAGGTTGTAACCAAATTTTTTTTTAAATTCGAGAATTTCTACTGATCAATGAGTACTGAGGAATGGTCAATAAAAAATATTGGTTTCCCCGAAAAAATTTGTAAACTTTTGTAAAAGACTCAAAAATAGTATTTTTCGATTTTTCAAATGTAAATAGTCGAAAAATATGAAAACTATACTATGAAATTAGCAATCAATAAGTACTAGGGAATGGTGAATAAAAAGTTTTTATTTCAACTGAAAAAATTCAAAAAATCTCGTAAAAATCCCAAAAAGGGTAATTTTTCAAATGAAAATAATCAAAGAATATGAAAAAGTTATTTGTGTATCTAGAGCGTAAAGTAACATTTTGCCGCTCGAGGAAGAATGGCAATTTTACTTTACGCTCGAAAAACACACATAATTTTTTCTACAGTCGCCCATTTAATAATTAAAACAGTTTTTTATATTATCTTAGGTTATAATAGGAGTGCTAGAATAATCGTCATTTTCGCTATTCATCATGATTAACCTTAAAAAGATCTACTGACTAGGGATGTTAAAAAATAATCGATTGTTATAGAAATATTAATCGATTTTTAGTAAATCGATTTCATTAATTACGTGTTCAAATCGATTTTCGGAAACGGCTCGTATTATTTATTGACTATTTTTCAAAATTTTGACAATTATTGTCCATTTTTCAAAATTTTACCAATTATTGACCATTTTTCAAAATTTTAACAATTATTGACCATGTTTGACAATTACTGACTGTTTTTCAAATTAGTTACCATTTTTCCAAATTTTTGACCATTTTTCAAAATGATGACAATTTTTAACAATAATTGACAATTTTTAACCAATTTTGATAGTTTTTGACCATTTTTGACAATTTTTCAAAATTTTAGACCATTTTTGATGATTATTGACCATTTTTGACCATATTTCAAAATGTTTGACAATTTTTTAGAAACTTTAAAAATTATCAACTATTTTTCAAAATTTTGACAATTTTTAACAATAATTGTCAATTTTTGAGAGTTATTGACAATTTTTGATAGTTTTTGACAATTACTGGCCATTTTTGACAATTTTTCAAAATTATTGACCATTTGTGAGAGTTTTTGACAATTATCAACTATTTTTCAAAATTTTAACAATTATTTACCAATTTTGGTAAAAATTGTCCATTTTTGACAGTTTTTAAAAATAATTTACAATTTTTAACCATTTTTGATAGTTTTTGACCATTTTTGACAATTTTTCAAAATTTTTGAAAGTTTTTCAAAATTATTGACCATTTTTGATAGTTTTTGACAATTATCGATCATTTATCAGAATTTTAACAATTTTTGACAATTATTGACCAATTTTAACAATAATTGTCCATTTTTGACAGTTTTTAAAAATAATTGACAATTTTTATACGTTTTTGACAATTTTTCAAAATATTAGACCGTTTTTCAAAATTATTGACCATTTTCGATAATTCTTGACAATTCTTGACAATTATGGACCATTTTTTCTAATTTTTGACCATTTTTGACAATTATTGTCCGTATTCCAAAAACTTTAACAATTTTTGACAATTATTAACTTTTTTCCAAAATTTTTACAATTTTTAACAATAATTGTCCTTTTTTGACAATTTTTTACCATTTCTGATAGTTTTTGACAATTATTTTTGAAATTTTTTCAAAAGTTTTGATAATTTTTCGAAAATTTTAACAATTTTTAAAAACTTTCGACCATTTTTGATGGTTTTTGAGAATTATCGACCATTTTTCAAAATTTTAAATTTTTTTGCACAATTATTGACCAATTTCGACAATAATTGTCCATTTTTGACAGTTTTTGACCATTTTTGACCATTTTTGACAATTTTTGACCATTTTTGACAATATTTGGAAATTTTTGAGAATTTTTCAAAAAAAATTTAAAATTTTTGATAATTGTCCATTTTATGTTTGACCATTTTTCAAAATATTTTGACAATCATCGACCATTTTTGACAATTATTGACCATATTGACAGTTTTTGATAAAAATTGTCCATTTTTAACAGTTTTTGACAATAATTGACAATTTTTGACAATTATTGACCATTTTTGACCATATTTCAAAGTTTTTGACAATTTTCATGAAACTTTATTTAATTTTTGATCTGATAAATTGTTAATTATTCACCAATTGAGTTAATTCGGAGGGCGTGGTATGATTAAATAAGCGAGCGAAAAAGATTCCTTTTTTGCGCTAGAGCGTAAAGTAACAATCATCGGCATTTGTCGACTTTACGATTTCATTTGAATATAGTAATTAGTCATTTTACGCGCGACTGTAGAAAAAATAAATTATGAAAGTATCGATCAATGAGTACTGATGATTGGTGGATGGACAATTTTTGTTCCTCCCAAGAAAATTAAAAATATTCCGTAATGACTCTAAAATAGTATTCTTCCAGTTTTTTAGGCCTGAGTAATGAAATATTTTGAAAAATAAAATCTGAATGTAAGTATACCAATCAATGAGTACAAGGAAATTGGGAAAAACTTTTGTACATTCGAAGATTCTCTGTATACAGGGTGAGTTACGAGGAACTGTACATACTTCTACCATAAGTAGAGGCACGTTAGGGGATTATCAACCATTGAAAAACGTCTTCTTGTTTTGATTATTAATATACAGGGTGAATTATGGATCTTCACCAAAACAATGTTTCGTCATATCTTTTCAATGATTTAGTCGATTTGTCTCATTTTTTGGTGAAAGTGTGTATTGATCTCTGGCAACTAACTGACATATTCAGAATTAAAAAATCCAGGACCGTCTTCGTGAAAATTTGTGAGACTGTACATATTCAACACTTCACCCTGTATATGATTTTTCTAAAATCTGATATAATTTTTTCAGAGGGCATAAATAGACCTGGGTATTTGAATTTTTTGTTACACTTACCTCACACTCCCAATTAAAGATTCATTTATAGTCAAATTGAAAATTGGCAATAATAGAATATCTTACTGTATATAAATGTTTAATTTTTAAAAATAAATCATTAAAATAAACATGAACGACACACACTGTCCTCCAGTATGGTAAATATTATAATTTGAATTGATTTACAGGGCCGGATTTAAAAATCTGGTTCATCTCAATAATTCATCCTGTATGTAACTTTTTCTACCCGTAATAGACAAAAAACAGTTAAAAAATGTTTGTAATAATAACCTAGTTTTCTTATTTGTTCGAGGAAAAATCATGACTAATTATTTTTATCGGAATAAAATGAACAAGCGCAGGAAATGTTTTTTCATAAATTAAAAAATAAAATAAATAGCAATAACCAAACAATAAAACAGTTTTAACGATTCGAAACAAAGAGGAACAAAGTAAAAAACCATTTAATAAACATTAAGATTATAAAAGATGTTCAAGATAAAATCCATCTGCCTCTATACACTTTTCTTGACGAATGTTTAAATATGTAATGGACACACCCTGTATATTAATAATCAAAACAAGAAGACATTTTTTAATGGTTATTTGATAATACCCTAACGTGTGCCTCTACTTATGGTATAAGTATGTACAGTTTCTCGTAACTCACCCTGTATAGTCAAAGATAGCGTTTTTTCAATTTGTCAAATTTACACAGATAACAAGAAAATCTCGAAAAATGATGTTTAATGAGTACTGAGAAATAACAAGAGAAAATTGTTGTACCTTGATTCAAAATACAAAGAGAAAAAAATACTCGAAAAACCTTCATGGATATAGAGTTAATGAGTACCAAGAAATAACAAAAGGAAATTGTTGTACCATCTTGCAAAGTACCAAAAAAAACCTTGGAAATCAATTTTTTTATTTATTTTCCATTTCCACTGTAACCACTGAAGAAAAACAATTTGCAGCTATTTTTCTCGGTACCACCACAACTATTAGGCATATCCTTTCCCGAATGATTAAAAATATTAATGTGACATTTTTTAATTAATATAATAACAGTGTTTTTTTATAAAGCTATTGAATATCATTAAAGCTGTTGAATATTATTAAAGCAAGTAAGTACAAGTGCTTCTCAATTCGGAATATAGATTTATTAATATTGTATTCATAAATAACGTTTCAATATTCATAAACACGATACATAGAATATATCTAATAAATTATTATTATCAAGTACCGGGTTTTTATAGCCTTAAGTTGATGAAGACTTGACACATGAATTTTTAATATTAAGACGCGTATTTTTACTATCTGTCGTATACGTAATACGTATTTTTATCATTAAATATGTTGACACAAACGAATTGGTTACATAATAAATAACAGCCAAGCTGTAGATATTGTTTTTCAATCAATCAGATCATACTGTGATAAATCTGCTTTATATTATTGGCGAAAAGATTGGTCATAAATTATGCCACTTAATCTGGGGTAAAAAATAGGTCCGTTCAATCTTACTTGCCTATGTAGATACAAAAGTGCACACAAAAAAGTTATCAAGGTGTTAAAGTTAAAAATTTAAATCAATTAAGCCGCTGACTAAAATGTGAGTAGAAGCAATAATTTTGTCTTGCTTTTTGTAGGTTTTTGAAGAAAGCAGCACTTCTTTGTAGCATAAAGTGTAATTAAAAATGGAACGTCGCCGGAATGTTCGGTTTACGATACAGCCACAAATGATAACTTAAAAATATTTAGCGCAAATATCGAAATTAAGTTTATTTATCATTAATAAAATTAAGAACACCAGAAATAAAAAATACCTATTGGCTCCAAGAAAAAAATTTATATTGATATGGTTTTGAATTGAATTGTAGAGCTATATCAATTTCATATCTATCAAATTTTATTTATTTTATTATTTTGGTTTTAATACTTATCTTTATTTATATCAATCTATCTCAGTCGAAAATTATTGAAATATTTATTTTATTTTTTATTTTTTTTATTATGATTGTTATGAGACTCTTTATTATATTATTTTTGTAAATTTATTCAAAGTATCTCAGGGAATTATATTTTTGTTTGTGAGTTCAAATTTTTGTGAGGCAAACTCTGTCCTTTGACCTTCAAAAGGTTCCAACGTTAATAGCCTGTGTTGATTGTAAAATATATCATAGATATAAAAAAACAAACACATTCAATTTTAAATAAATGTTCAACAAATGAAACGTTTGGTTTATTGTTTAACTTTGTTTAACGGTTTAATTAACTTCAAAAATCATTAACACTATTTATTTCTTATCTAAAATTCATTCATTCTCTCATTCACAACAAAATTAAGATTATACTTATCAGAGTCTATGGTTTTATAATTCTATGGTTTTGAAAACTACAGAAAAGATGATTAATTTTATATGTGAAGAAATGACATTCGACAACGTTCTAGAATAAAATGGAGTCAATGATGGTTAATACCTTTTTGATTCTTTTCAAAAATTTTATAAGTAAGTATAATCTTATGTTATACTTTTTAAATTTGAACAATTTAAATTTTATACATCAATAAATTCAATATTAAATTATATAGATAAATGATACCTGATTGTCTTTCGTAATTAAAGTATTCATTTCTTTTCTTCTCTTGAAGGTCACACTGAATTTCAATGTTTGGTGGCCCTTGATCAAAATTCTGGGTCACTTGGAAAGTTTTTTCTGTGCTGGATAAACGATTTCAATATTTTTCTGCTTTTCACTTGTAATTTATTGATAATATACCTTGGATGTAGGTATATTATATGGCTTATACCTGTGTTCACTTAGCAACAAATATTTTATGGTAAGTATTACCTTTCACTTACTTATTTATTGTTATAATCACTTTAAATTAGTTTAGTTAACTTTATATTTACAACTTTTTATTTCTTTTTGAATATTTCTGCATAAATTTCAATTTTAGTTTCTTACTTCGAACAACCTCCTGATTCCTTCTCAAAATCTCCACCCGTTGTTAATTTTTTCCTTTGTCTTTTCAACAAACACTCTTAGATTTTATTTTAAAATTATTTCTACCAACTGTCTTGGAAAGATTTAGTTACTAAATTATTACTTCTATTTTTAATTATATTGATAGTTTATTTATGTTAAGTTATATGACTAATTCTATTTCATCTCTAGTTCAATTAGGTTATAATTTTCTATATTGTGGTGTTCATTTTATTTTTATTTCAATTTTACAATCATCACTTTTTAAGTTGGTACTCTCTTAATTTTTGATTTTAAAGTTTGTGTTCCTGTTTTACTGTTTGTCATTGTATTACTTTGAATATTCAGTATACAGGGTGTATCAAAACTAATTATACATATTATTCTTTTTCTTTCTAAATGTTTCTAACTTTTGTATTTATTTTAGGCTTGTGACGGACTTATTCAATATATCTTATATTCTTCCACCATGGAAATAAATGATTCTGAATATCAAATGATAGAGTTGGTTGTACAAATATCAATTAAATTATATGATTATTAAATATTTAAATTTATTATTGAGTAACTATTCATACCATAACAATATATATATATATATATATATATATATATATGTCTTATTTTTAGATTTAAAAACGACCTTCGACTTAGTGGTGAGAAAAAAGATATAGAAGAGGCTAAAAGGAGGTGAAATGGCAAGAAATATGATAAGAAAGATGATAAGAAAGGAGAAGAAATTTGTTTTATTAACTTGAAAAAATATGTATTATAGACAAAACGTTCCGATCAAAATAGTGATCAAGCTATTTATTATCTGAGTAGGAATAAAATTGTATAATTTTTTAGCGTGGTAGATGATCAAATATTTTGCCACGACTATTTGATAATGTTTACATTATACGTGACGGAGACATTTATAATAATTTATCAAGCTGTTATATATAGACCATATAGATGTCAATGTCAAAACTAAGAAACTGACGTTTTAAATAATTTATAGCTGATTGCAAGAGTTTTAATTATTATACTGATTTAAAATTAAAATTACTAGAAAATATAATATAGAACATAGAAAGCGAAACACTGAAATGAATGTTACCCCGCCAAAATTTTGAGAAGCAGAATAAATAGTACTTATTTTTAAATTTATTGCCAGAAAAGTCGAAAAAAATATATATAAAAGCCTATAATCCCTTCCTAAATTGGAGAGAAGAGAAAAAATAAATTCATTTATAAACAGGTTATTAATAGTGGTGGATAAAATATAGTATTCTACTCGCATATAATGGCTAATATTCAGTTAGGTGTTTATGTCGCTCGCCTGCGGCTCGCGACACAAAACGCACATTCGTGAATAATAGCCATCATCCTGTGCTTGTTGAATAATATACTATTATGATGTTCAAGGTAGGATCTATGAAACAAATCAAATCTAAATTTCTTCTAGGGTCATAATGGATAAGAATTTTATTTCAATTGTTTTCTTGGTGTAAGTCCTATGAAATTGAAATGGGACCACTTTGGAGCAATACCTACTTGTACGTCCCTGATAATAGTACCTATCTTATTTTGGAATTGAGACAAACCTAACAATACCTTTCAATAACTACACATTTTCCATTTGATTTTGAGAGTTCACTTAAAGGTCCAATACCCATCAAACTGAAATGGGACCATCTTGGAGCTATACTAGTACGTCTCTAATCATAGTTACGTACCTATTTTGTTTGGCAATTGTTATAAACCTAACAATACCTCAATCATTATACATGAAAGCTTTGAGCTAGACTAGTAGAGTTAACTCAAATAGAGAACAGAAAACGTCCGAACTGGTCACATGTCTCAGAGGCGTCCAGTAAGTATCGTTTTTAGACGAAATCTTATAATGGTTTCGTTTGTTGTTGAGTTTTGGGTTATTCCTATGTGAATGAAGAGCTTTTATGTATTATTCTACGTTTAATGATAATGTGATACAGTGGCGTAGCGAGGGGGGTTTAGGGGTTAAATTCCCCCCAGAGGCAGACGCCTAACACAAATTAAAGATTAACAGATTTTCAAATGTTTACCATGATCGAGACCAAAATGATTTGTGACGAGTTTGATATATTTCACAACCGAGAACTGCTAATCGGCAAATTAATAGAAATAATGTTCCAGGATCATCGCCGGAAGAATATTATCGAAGAACTATTTAAATCCCGTTTCTCGACCAAACAATACAGGTAATAGATGCAAAATTTCTTAATCACAAAAATACTGTAACGTTTATTCTAATTTATATTTACAATTAATTTATATTTACAGATTTATATGTAATTCAGTCCTTATTTAATAATGTATGTAATACACTAAACACACTAATTATAATTTATATGAGAGTCACTTAATAAACACTTTATCGATGCGCGATTACTTTCCTTCGGTATCAACACTGACTGATTGACTAATTGACTGCAGCGATGCTTGTGGCCTATTTATACTCGTGCGCCGTAATTCTAGAATTATCTCGGCGTTCTCGCGGGCGCATTGGATATTCTCGATATTCTGGCGGACGCACCCGGGTGTTCTGGATGTTTCTCGAAGTTTGGGCGGAGGAGCCATAGTCGTCTCATACGGGGATTTCACTGGGGGCACTAAGTGAGAATATTATTGCAGTAGCTCGCGTAACAATACACTTGAACCGTTTCAAAAACTTTTATGTAATAATAATAATTTAAACATTAAAGAAATTTTGAATTATATCCAACAACTTTTGGAATTTTATGAACTGGATGAGTCGGGTGCTATAGAAGGAGAAGTGACACTTTGGGGCCAGTTTATTAAAGATAAAACAGAAAAGCCACAAAATGCGATTGAAGCTTTGGAAAGATGCAATAAAAATTTTCTTCCTTATAATTTCTAAAAAATTATTTGCGAAATTATATTGGGGACAATAGATTAAACGGCCTTGCTTTGATGAACACACATCCAGATGTTCCGATTCTGGAACACGAAGTTCTCTTCAATCTCGACGTATTGATATTTTACTATAATTTATGTAAATTTTTATATTAATCATCAATTTACAAATTATATCATTAATAATTAATGATAAACTTATTTTTAATTGTTCTTATAATGTTGCTTTGTTTTTTGTTGTCGTTATTATTTTTTAAATATGTTTTATATGTACGCTGTCTTAAGTATAGGTACTCCGAACCTGACTGTTTTTTTTGTTTATATTTTTAAATATATACTCTACGTGTTCGTTACGTTTTGTATATTATAGATTTTAAAAATAATTTCTTTTCAAAACCTCCCCTAATACAAGATTCTGGCTGCGCCGCTGTTGTGATAGGATAGTGATAGTTGGATTTTTAGGAGGATATCTTGAGAATTTAAAAAGTAGATAGTAGGTATTTTCAATAGGTTTAAGTAGGGCGCGACACTGGAATGAAAATCGATTGGAAACTTGCGCATATATTGATGACTGTCCTCTATCTGCGATAACTCTACGTCACTGATCATAGTCAGGTACTGATTTTTTTGGAATTGTCTTTAACCTAATAATACCTATCAATAACTATAGATTTCCTATTTGATTTTGATTGTTTTCTTGGTGTATCTTTGAAGTCCAATACCCATGAAAATGAAAACGAACTATCTTGGAGCTACAGTGAACCCAATGCGAAAAAAAAAATCATTTAAATATATTCAGGAACATAAAAGTTATGCTTGTCTTTCTTTTTATATTAGTTGACATGTTGTATTGACGAATATTTTGGGGTCGTAGAAAAAATATAGTGCGAGGCACGTCTTAAATACACGTTTCTCGCTACAATTTGATAAAAACAATTACAAATCTTTCAGATTTCAGAATAAACATCGATACCTCGCTGAGACATAATAATGCCTGTGCGCGAGTTAAAAAATATGTAATAATATAAACAACATAAAAATAAAATAACATGAAACAACATAATTTAGTGATAGGTCTTAATAGGGAGTTGTGGACGTATAGCCGGGAGTTAAGGTCTTAATCGGGTAATAAGTGTTTTATTTTTACGTTCAATTTTGAAATTGGGTTCAAAATTTTGCAATATTATATTAAATAAATTATTTTAGATACCTCAAATTAATTAGATCATTAAAAATATGTCTGTTTTTACTTTATTGCTATCCAGTTTTTTATAGAATATTTTGAGCTCTTTGGGATTATTCGGACTGATGGAAAAAATGTAACTTTTTGAACACTATACTGTTTCATCACCTTCCAAAGAACGGTAGTATTGGTATACAAGGTTGTTTTTATAATAAATAATGGGATACAACTAATTAGTTTATTTTCTCGATTAATTCGGCTATCTAATAAATTCATTTTTTTCCTAAATGGTTTTTTCACTATTTTTGTAAGAAACAGTTGTTTATGTAACTGGAACTGGAAGATAAAATAATTTATTTATAAAAATCCAAAGAAATGGTGGAGGTACTTAACACGGTAACAATCCTTTCATTATCTTATGATTAAAAAGCGTATATTGCTGACGTTATAATGTGACCGTAGTTGATACTCTATTACCAAATGCGGTTAGAACGAAAGTGTATTTTTAACGTTAACATATTCATGAGTACAGGTCTAGCGGAGGGCCTGCAGAAGTAATCTGTCACTCATACGCAAAGTCTTCAACTTCACGTTCGGTTTTATTCATTATAAACAGTAATTAAAAAACGAAATGCAGAGAAGGACTCCACATACTTCCTCAAACATGAATGAATTATTTATATTTTTACTTAAATTAACATTTTACAATGCTTTAATTGGACGTTTTCGAGTAAAAATTCTCGAAAATCTACTAATAATTAACATCATCTTTCATTTACTTAAATACAGTTACCTGTAAAAAATTGTCAAATTTCAATAAAGCGTGATCAATAGACGTCAAAAAATAATAAGTTAATACTATTATAAAGCTTTAAAAAATTTGAAAAAAATATTTTTCAAAGAAGCAAAAACTACTTCTCGGGCTATATGCCCTGACAGACATTGAATTACACTTCAATTAAACGGGGTTGGTATATCTGCAAGATATAATCAAACATTCTGGTTTGTGATTAGAAGGAACAACATCACTTGTAGACCGATTTCGGCGTTTTTGCGCCTCATCAGTACAAGGTAGATGCTATTCGTCCAGAAGCCCTGAGAGCATAATCTTTCATATTTTAAATGGGATAACCTGTACATTAGGTATATAATTTTTTCTATGACTATCTCTTTCCCAACAGCTTCACTTATTCGTTCTCTATATATGAAAATATAACATCCAAAAACTGTCATTTTTGGACTCATGGGTATTTAGTAAGATACACTCTTATTAGAGTTATTTTATCACTAAGGGCGGGTATCATAAACATGTCTTGAAGTTATCTCTGAATTTAATAGTCAAGTTAACTTTAGGTTTTCAAATGTCAGTTTTATAAAAGTTTAATTTTTAAAATAAAAAGAAGAAAATTAAAAAGAAGAAACGGGCAAAATTCAAAGAAAACAAAGTAAAAACACAATGAAAATATTCACAATATAATTAATTGAGGTTATAAATGCCAAATCATCGACAGAACCGACAGAACAGAACAACCATGGAACAACTATCAAAACTCGAAAACCAGGTTTTTCCACAAAGTTAACTCCGCCATTTTGAAGTTAACTATAACATGTGACGTCATTCTACAAGTTAACTTTTAGTTTTATGTCAAAATAGTTTTATAGTACCCACCCTAAGTCAAATGAAGCCAAATTTTAATTACTTAATACAGGATAGTGGATGATGTTTTGTACACTTAAATAATTTCTTAACTGAAACACACTGTATACTTGATTACTAATGACTTCTACTTAACAATTCAGTTAATTTCGATATCGAATGTAACAATTACATGAAAACGATAGATAGACACATAAAAAAATAAATTATGGAACCCCAACTCGTGAACAGAAATGAAAAATGTTAAAATAAACGTTTGGAGAAGCTCATTTTTATTCACTACGTTTGACTATTTGGTAGGAAATCTGAAAGTATCAAACCTACTTTGAACCAAGTTCAATTTTGATTGTATCGGAAGGCAAATATCAGCAATTGACATTTTTAACAAGAAAGATGGCATCTTGCGTCTACTTAGTTTTCCTCATCCCTATTGAAGGAGGTTGCGAGGTTGACTGGAGACAATAAGTCATACATCTAGGACTGTCCTTAGATTGTAGATTCTTGTGGAACAAACACAAAAGGAGAACACACAAAGCAAAAATGGCGTGCAGGGACCTGACCTCTCCAGAATTCAAAGACATGCATCATAGTAGCAATTAAAACTTGCCTAGCTGTGGCAATAGAAGTATAGTTTCTAACTTCACGCCATTACATATAGTGGTGGAAAGTGTTGCAGAAAGAATAAGATACAGACAAAGTAGAGAGAAAATCGTTACATACAAAAATTTGCTCTTTTTAGAAATCTGAAGTCCTGGGATGGCATGATGAAAAAGTATAACTTTTTAAACTATTATTAATTTATAAAGAAATTTAATACGGAATACTGTAACAAGAAAGAATGGGATCCAAATACCATTACCAGACTTGGAAAAAATACCATTCAATGGTACACAGACGGCTCAAAAGCAATTAAAGGAACTGGGATAGGAGTGTACGGGCCAGGAACCAAACACGCTGAAATCTTGGGAAAACCCCAAGTATATTCCAAGCAGAAATTCACGCCATAGGAAATTGTGCCCAGTTCAATATTGATAAAAGGTATCGAAGGCAAAGGATTATTATAATGTCGGTTAGTCAATCGGCGATTAAAGTACTGGGTTCTTGTGTACACACATAATAGAAGAAAATTAAATAGCAGAAGGAAGGGCGGAAAAACCCTTTTGAGTCCCTTATTGCAGTATATTTCGGCTAGTTTTCATTGGGGAATTCATGAGAAAAAAAAAACAATAATTTACATTGAAAAATTTTCCATTTTCCCAATTTTTTTCATTTAATGAAAAATTTATTCAAACGCGAATTCGAGGTATTTACTTAGACCTGGAAAATACATTGGAAAAAGTAGAAGACCAAAAAAAATAATCCAAATCAAGTAATCAAACGAAAAATTTGATTTTGGAAATTGAAACAGACAAATGGGAAGTTAATGTTTGCAGATAAAGGGATTTCTTACGCCGAATTTAAGAAGAAGGAATGAAGGAGAACAATGCGATAAATAAATAAAGAATTAGTGTATGATAGTGGAAAAAAGAAGAAGCCTATAACAGAGTATGAGATAGACACGTAATAGAAATCGGTTAGAAATAGGCAAAGGCAAAATTATCGATCCACGCAAATTTTCAATGATTTCAATCTCAAATAACTATTTTATTCGATGTCGGATTTAAACGAATTTTGAAGAATATTTTAGAACAATTATTGGAAAATCGTTCACATTTCAGAAATTCACTAAAACTTAGACGCATGTTTATAATATACAGGATTAAAAAAAAGATGTTTAATACATTCAATAACGAGTGTTTCCTCCATGTGCTATATAATAAGGGATGATTCAACAAAACAGTCATCATCCATAGCACCTTACTAAAAAATTGCAATGTATTTTAAATATTTTTATATTTAGATGTATTATAATCGATGGAAATGTAAAGCTGCCGATTGAATTAAAAGAAAACATATCTAGGTTTTTATAAAACTGTGATACGCAAAAGAAATAGAAATAGGAAAAATCTAAGACTGGATGATCGTACACGTAAATTTTAGGCAGTCCGTTACTGAATATTATAAAAGTTCCGAGAGCTCAAAGAGAGAGAAAGATATAGAGACGGCAGGTTTATTACAAAACGCCGTCACAATCTCCGCGGTAATCTTGAAGACCTTGTAACATTTCCTTTGCCTGTTTCAACCTTTGGTGAGGCCCGAGGGCATCTAGATAATCACGACAACGGGTGAAATTCTGTATATATACGAAATTACAATTTGATTCGTAAAATCGACTAGAAGTGCTAAAAAATAGGAAAATGAAAATCAATTTCTTCCAAGAGAAATAGAAAATATGAAAATGACAATAAATACAGAAAAAAACAAAGTAATGATAGTAAATGAAAAACAGCGAGAGGGGAGTAAGTACAAGGAATTGAAATGTAATCACAAAACATTAGAAAGAGTAACAACCTATAATTACCCATAGTTTATTTCAGAGAGGTATAGAGCAATAAAACCTCATTAGGTATGCAAAGGGAGCACAGAGTGACCCAACGAATATTTAAGCCACTTTCATAGTTTGGCATTGATTTCATTGTAAAATTCTTTCTTTTTATCAAGTGCAGGTAGTACCACCCGGGTTGGGGTCAATATATGGGTTTAGTCTATTGTTATCATTCTCAAACACTGAAAATAGTGTGCCAAAGGCGTGCCGGTAGGATACTCGTTAAAAGAAAAGAATTTTATTTTAACAGAATAAAAATTAGGTAATCGTATTTTATGCAATCGTGTACATTTAAAATATTAAGTTTTCCATTCACTGATAGTGGAGAATTATTGGAACATCTTTTCGTTGGTGTAAATGTCGCCATTTTATTACTAATCTTATAATACTGTGAACACTATTTACGGCTTAACAGCAAATACTG
The DNA here is from genome assembly GCA_947563755.1 of Lochmaea crataegi. Classification (NCBI taxonomy): domain Eukaryota; kingdom Metazoa; phylum Arthropoda; class Insecta; order Coleoptera; family Chrysomelidae; genus Lochmaea; species Lochmaea crataegi. The sequence continues at coordinate 17,565,344 of OX387425.1, forward strand.
ATGCGTTAAACTAAACAAATATACTTATAAAGGTCTAAAAATTTTGGGCAAGGCACCTTGCGGCGCATGGTTGAGCCGAATTTGAAACAGGGTTGGAATTAAACAGAGGCACTAATAGAAGGTTAAACGGTACCTGTTAAACGCAAAACGTAACTGTAGAATGTACTACCTATGTAATCCCCACACAATATTTCGATATTGACACATCAGGCCAGAAAACATACTTTTCCTAATTCTCTTGCGCAATTACTTGAAATTTTTATATTACAAAAAATACTATTTCAAGACCTACGCCTATGACCGACACCGAAATTGAGCCGAACTGGACGGAATTCCCCATTTTATTACTCTATACCTTTCTGAAGCAGTTTATAGGAAGTATCTTAACCGAAGAAGGGAAAATAGATGCTGAACTTAATAACAGAGCAAATAAATCAACAAGATTATATTATTCCTTAAATGGAACAATACTAAGCCATAAACACATTGATATGGACACAAAGCTGGAAATCTACAACAAAATTACAGTACCAACTATAACTTATGCTAGTGAGAACTGAGTACTGCAGAAAAAGCAGGAAACAAAAATAAATGCAATGGAATTGAAACATTTAAGGAAAATAGCAGCTAAAACAAAATGGGACAAAGTAAGGAACGAAGAAATCAGAAGCATGCCTAATCAAGAACCAATAATATCAAAGATTAAAAAGAAACAATTAAACTGCTGTGGCCACCTAGTAAGAATGAAGCAAGATAGAATTGCGAGAAAAGTTATAGAAATGGGAATATTAAGAAAAAGACAAAGTATGTGTGTCTTCCACAGGAGGAAATGGTTAGACCAGATTGAGGAAATTGGAAAGAATAAAGAAAAAGCATTAGGAGAGATGAAGGCATTGGCCAGGGACAGAAAAAAATGGGTACAGGAAGAACTCCAATCCGACGCCTCTGAGAAGGCATAAGGATAAGAGAAAGAAAGAAAGAAAGAATTCTTAAGCAGTTCTTAATAATAAAAAAGTAGACTATAATTTACTTTTAATTATATTCATTCCTTCTCGTTTCTTCTTTTTAATTAGATGCCTTTCTACCTTCCGGTGTAAGGCTGGTTTGGTTGGGTTTCTTGTCAGATTTATTTCCATCTTTAGTTTTTTCCTTTTATGCAATTGAATTCAATACTTCGATTCTGAGCAGCCTTTCTACTTCCTGATTCCATTTCATTCTCATAATTCATGAACGATTTAAGAAATTGAACAAACCCACGTGACTTAAAACGCATCATGACGTCAAAGTACGGACGACTTTGGTCTCGTTGATTAGATTAGAGTTTCTTAATTCTTCCGAACTTGCTAATCTTTACATAACAACATAACCTAATTTTATTTGATATAATATGAGTTCAATAATTATTTAGGCTATGGTCCGAAAGTAACTAACCATAACCACGGTTAACCGCTTCGGTTGACAGAATAAAATAGAAAAATCCAGTTGTATTCGGGACACAAAACGGTAAAAGCACGAAACGAAAATATAACCTTAAATATATTGCCAAAACGACCCCGAATTTTGTATTTTGTTGTTTGTTCTTCAAAAAACAGTTTTTGGAATTTTTGAGTTGTTTTTAAACTTTTGTGTTTCACCACCTTCTTTTGTCAGGTTCTGATAAAGAGTCTTCAGATGATGACTACAGGGTTGCAAGGGGTATTCAAGGTAAGCAGCTAGCTACTTAGCTGTAATTTTTTTATTCGATAATTACTCATTTTTTTTCTTTAGTTTTAAGGCCAATAATTCGGAATTTTGTCACCAGAGTAGTGGAAGCTGATGGAGAATTTCGACAGAAATTTCGAATATCTAGACTAACTTTTGACCATATGCTGTCGTTAGTTAGGAACAAATTGGTTCCTGATAATAACATGGGAAGAAATCCTGTTTTTGCAAAAAATCAGTTTTGTTTTTGTCTTCGATGGTCGAATAATCAACAAATAATAAAAATCATAAACAAGGCGTGACAGATGACAGTCGAAACCAGAAGTAAGCGGATTCCTAATTCTGGTTACTAGTTTGACAGTTCATTAACCATATTTCAGGAAACCGTGTTCCAAAACTTATCATTGGATTTCAGTTAAGTTTAATAGTTCCTATACCTTGTTTTTAAACTAAGAGGAGCGATTTGAATTTAAGTTGGCATTTCTGCAGCCTAGTGATTGGTCAGATTGCCGCCCGTTTCACACAGCGTTTTTGATGCAACTGACAACGATATTAGTGTTTATATGAAAATATTCATTACTTTAATCTTTATTAGGTACACCTTTTTTGCGTTTGTTGTTTCATTTTTAACTAAGTATTATATTCCAACCAAGCTGAGTGCTATTTTTATTATTTTTTCAGTTTGATAAACAAAATCCATGCTTGTATTTTCTTGTTAATAATATAAGTTTCCAAGTAAAATCTTATTTTTGTCAATATTTTTACATCAAATTTTACTTATACAAGACAGTACAATATTATGGTATTGTTCGATATCAAAACTTTTGTTGACTATTAGTTTGTGCTCAATTGTAAATAGAGAATAATTTGAACATACAGTTTCATTTTTTACATACTTATTCATCATCAAACTTGACATAAATTACTTATTATAACCATACATTTTGTTCACAATAATGTAAAATTTGGTTATGGCCTGTGATCAATAATGATTCGAATTCCTTGATCTCTCATTGCAAGCAATACAATACCTATGTTACGTAATTGTCAATTAGTTCAAAAACTCTGAACACGACCCTTTCGGAACACACTCTCAATCTAGTAACTTTTAGTGGTGTGATTGAGGTTTCTTAAAATGCTCCTCCTAACCTAGTAACTTTTAGTGGTGTGATTGAGGTTTCTTAAAATGCTCCTCCTATATCTCCTCCTAATCTAGTAACTTTTAGTGGTGTGATTGTAAAATGCTCCTCCTAGTTTAAAAACATTATATAGAGCCTTTCCAAGTGACGTCATCCTGCGCCATGCTGTCAGCTGATCACGGACAACCTTCAGAAAGATGGATAGAAATAGAATTTTTTACTGATTTAAATATAAATCGAGAACAAAATTTGGTAAATTTGTGTACTAGTGTGTATTAGGAAAGGGTCATTCTACCACAGCTCTCACATCAATCAGTTGACAAAACACGCGTTCAGTGGGAAATTGATAATCGCTCCGGCAGCGCTACGTTGGGATGAACTCGATCTATGTCACCTTGTTTGGTGACTTTCAGCTGATAAGTCTAGAGATGGTCGTTTTTACAATAACGATTTTGACATCCGATGTCAGAATGGGATACAGGCTTCTTTTTATTGTTTTTGTATAAAAACCATCTCTACTACGTAAATTTTTAAGTTTAAGCGTATGTTTAAGGCAATAGGTATGCCGACTATGCCGTCTGTCGGTACCTACTATGACAACACACGACGTCAATCTATGAAAATTCCTCATTTTAAAAAAAATAATAAAACTGGTGTAGTAAAATGCAACTATTGAAAACCACCTTCAGTATTTCTCAAGGATTTTAAAAATAGAAAAATACATACAGGGTGGCCCATTAGTGTGTGGAAGGATGAGTAATACAAAGAAATTAAATTGTTTCCAAATGGACGGACACATTGTTATTTTATTAATTTTCCTTTATTTCCACACTAATTTCAGTTAAAACGATTTTTATGCTTCTTATTAAAAACTAATGAATGAACTTCACTGACAGCGGTTGCTAATAAATAAAAAATCAGCACGAAATAATTTACGCTGCAATAGGCACATGTGAATATTCCCAGTATAATGATGTATTGATTGGCTGCAACGAATGCATATCTGCAAGTGTCTGTTAGCTTTTAGAAACGTCCAAAAATAGTCAATTCAAAAATTAAATTAGCCAAAATTCTTGAACAAAATATTTTATGAAAAGTTGAATACGATATTGAGGTTGGATTTTATGAAAAAAAGATTCCACTATAACAAAATCCAAATAATTTGTTTCATCATGCATGTAGGACTTCGCATATAATTGTAACTAATTTGAATTTGAAATGACCTTAGACTCTTTTATGAGTCGGTAAGAAACGCGCATTCAACATTTTTACTGTAATTAATCAATGTTTATAAATATAAATGAATTAATCACAATTATGACAGCCGATATAGAGGTTGCGAAAAGTAAGTAAGTAATAATCATTAACTACACTGTCAGGAAATAACCAAATTAAAATTGTACAAGCGACTTTTTTCAAATGTATCTATAAATAATATAAAGTATATATAATACGAGGACATTTCAATAAGTCAATGACTTTGTGAATTTCCTACTTTAAATGTAGAAATTCCATCTATTAATAGAGTACTGTCAAATTTTCAGTAGGCTGTCACAATTAAATTTCAGTTCATAAACTTTTTGTACGCTATAGTTATTGAAATAAAAATCAATACATTGGCTAGTTAAGTATGTTCATAATGCCATTGTAAATTTTTTTTATGTAAATATATACTTGTCGCATTCTTGTGACTGATCAAATTATCAGAAAATCTTAGAAAATGTGATTGATCGCCGCATAAAAACTCAACAAAAATGCTCGTAGTAACACTAAATTATAGATAGAATCTAAAATCCTGTTTTCATTTTACCACCTTATTTGTTATAAAAGCCATTGTAAGTATTCAATAATTCATTACTTACGTCATAAAATACATAATAAATAGATTTATACTAAAGAATTTCATACTAATACTATTAAAATCTAAAGAAATGCAGTATCTGAGTAATATTTCTTGAAAAGAAAATTGAGGGATGTGTCAGTGGAAACTAACCAATTCACGAAGAAGTATCGTCGTGTATTCGACAAATTTAGCAATTTAGAAAGATAATTAATGGCAACAAATGAATAAAAGTCTACTAAAATGGTTACTTTGGCTGTTTAGGCATACCACATTGAAACAGTAATTATCGTTTCTTACATTAACGGGAGAGTGGTATAGTAGACATTTCCAGGGAAGTATTGATTTTTACATGTGACATGCACAAAAGCGTTTTTGCGCTAAGCCTGAGAGAGGTAAATGTAAACGCTGTCTGCTGTCTGGGCTCTCTGCTGGCTGGGTTCACAACTTTGCCTGAACTTACCCGAAGAGATCTACAACTTACCGGAAGGTTTATCTAAACTTGGCTGAAGACCTATATAACGCTTACCTGGAGGTTCATCTGACCTGAAAATTACCTACAGGTTACCCACCATCCATCGAGGGACCTCAACTATAAGCACTCCAGATAAGTAGCTTAAGAGCAGATAGTGATTTTTTTTGTACGGCATTTATATTGTTCTCATGTAATATTTTCTAGTATTAAACCAACACTAACCATAACTAAGTAACACTAACTAAAAGCAGTCAAGATATTTTTTGTTTTTTTGTATAGGTAGCTATTGTATAACTATTCACTATTCATCTCACCGTCCTCAGGGACCTAATGCAAAGGGCCCTGAATAGGGTACAGGGGTGGTGCAACGACCACATACTTGCAGTTAATCCTGCCAAGGCTGAGGTAATTGCTTTCACCAAGAAGAGAGGTATAAGACCTGATGGTCTGCAACTTGGTGGAGTGCCACTTCCAGTGGTTGAACAAGTGAAATATCTGGGAGTGATCATGGATAAGTCGCTGACATGGAAAGCTTGATAGTCACCTAGGTAAGGTGACTAACACGTACTGGGCCTGTAGGAGAGCCATTGGTCCGAAATGGGGACTAACCCCCAAGACGATCTTGTGGTTCTATAAAGTGATCATGCTGCCGATGCTCACATACGCGGCTCTGATCTGGTGGTCAAGGGTAACCCTGGCCACGGCTAGGTCGCAACTGGCACGTCTCCAAAGGGTGATCGGTTTGGGGGCAACTGGCTGCATGAAAACTACACCAACTGCTGCGTTGGAGGTGATTCTTGGACTCTTCACCATGTGATCGAGGCTGAGGCTGGGAGTTCACTCCTACGCTTGAAAAGTTTGGGATATGTGCGAAACGGGGAAGGGTGCAGGCACGCCAATAAGCTCAGGCTCCTGGGAGATGTCCCTGTTCTGGCTCGAGCGGCTGAAGTCTGCCTGCGCAGGTACTCCTTGGTAACCCCCTATAGGGTGAAGATCCGGAATATAGAATTCTGGGAAAGAAGAGAAGAGAAGAGTAAATTCTGGAATTTACTCCAGGAACCCAAGGACACAAGTCTGTGTTCCAGTGGGTAAGGGTGTGGGTGTGTCTGCATATCAGACTGAGGTATACACAGTGTGGCTAGAATGGATTCCGGCCCACTCTAGTTTTGAAGACAATGAAGGGGCGGACTCGCTGGCTGTGGAAGGGGCGGCTACCCCTTTCAACGGACCGGTCCCGACCTTGGGCCTCACAAAACAAACAATCCGTAAGGAGACGAGGAACTGGTTGAGAAACCAGCACCTAGCTCACTGGAGGGCTCTACAGGGTCTCAGGCAGTCCAAGCTCCTATTGAGGGGATGGACTGATGGACATGCTAGAGCTGCTCTAGAACTACCAAGGAGTAGGTTAAAAAAGTTAGCAGGACTCCTAACAGGGCACTGCTGTCTGAGAAAACACCTCTGTAACCTAGGTTTAGAGGAAAGTTTCCTATGTAGGGGTTGCGGCATGGCTGACGAAACGTCGGACCATGTTCTCCTCGTATGTCCACATTGGGCTGTGCTGCGCAGGCGAATCTTCGGAGTCCCTGTTATGGCCCCTGGGGACATAAGCATGCATCCACTGAAGAGGATTGAGTCCTTCATCGAGGGACTCGGCTTCATGGATGCATAAGTAGTAGGAATGGCACAATGGGCCCGCCAGTGGCCTCAGTGCCGGAACCTTGGTTTGAGCTTTTCTTGGCCAAGGTTCGGCTGACTAAATTAGTAGTAGTTCATCTCACAGATTGTCATTGGACTTAGTAATCATTGAGATTGTCTTTTGTTTTTAACTTCAACTACCTACCTGCAGTAACCAAGTGAACTTCAAAACATCAGCTACTACCTAGAGTCTTTGTAGATGTTTTCAAAGTTTTTGAGAAAATTTTGTGGCGCCCATGGTCTTTACTTACAAAGTATTATTATTACAATAGCTCTAAATCATGTTATCCGATTAGACTATTCTCTGCAATTTACTCTAGGTTCATAAGAACCCACGTTCATAAAGTCAACCCTGAGAAGTGAATAAATATATTTTTTTAGTGTCTCATATTTTTTGCACCCAACTTTAAGTTAATCTTATATTATGGTCTCATATTTTGGCGCCCAGCATCTTTTTTTAAGGTCTCAACATGTTGATTTCATAGACAAAAAACTTTGAAACTAACGGAGCTGGCTCACCGGAACTTACAGAACTAGTTATACGATGATCACCTACATTTCCTTGATGTGGCCACCTCGAAAAATTGAGCTACAGAAAATACGAGAAGCGATGGCAACATTTTCTGTCAGCGCAAGCGAAGAAAAAGCCTGCAATGAGTGTTAATTGACAAAAGTAACCAATCCTAGATAATTAGACCTTAAAATACATCAGTACTGTCAAAAGATTCATCTGTACTGTCCACAGCTTAACTACATATTCCCAAAGGTGTTAAGAAGCACTTCTACTCAAAACCTTTCAATGATCCTGAAAAAATAATTGGAAAAATTGAGACTATTGCAGTTTTACTGGTAGAACACTGCAGGGTTGAAACTAGCGAACAACAAAGAAGAAGAAAGATGCATCAAACGTGAACGAATACACAAGACAATCATGAGAACAAAAACACTGCAATAATATTGCCATATCATCACCACAGCGACATGTATCGAGTGTTTTAGTGCTTATTATCCACATAGCACGTGGCTCTCACGCACTGTGTATATGTTTAAGTTGGTGCCTCTTGTTTTTGAATCTACTATAGTTCTAAAACTTGGCAGAACTGGCCAAAAACTGATTCGATTTTCTCGCTGGATACTACTCTGTAATATACCTCTTATATAACCCTTCTGCAAACTAAGTTGAATTGACACAAAAAGTCAAGTATCTAGATAGTAGACTCCTGTGGAACAAACACGAAAAAGAAAATAACGCATAAAGAAAAATGGCAGCATTAGTGTGTAGAATCTTGGCAGAGAGCCTGAGGTGGATGTAGACCGCCATATTGAGTCTAATCATCACTTATGGAGCCATTGCCTGAAGTAGTAGGACTAGACTTTTTGCGACGAGAGACAACATCTACAGAATCCAAGGACTAGTCTGTTTAAGCATTACAGAAGCAATGAAAACATGCCTAATAGAAGTTGTTCTTAACTTTACGCTACTACATTTGGTGGTGGAAAGTATGCCCAGTCCAATATTGATAGAAGATATAGAAGGAAAATAGTTATCATGATCTCGAATAGTCAAACAGCCATTATTACACTAAGTTCATGTGTAATCAATTTTAAAATGGTATGAGAATACACAAAAAACTCAATGAACTTAGCAAGAACAGCATCGTCACCTTTCTGTAGGATTTAGGACATACAGAAATAAAAATAAATGAAAAAGAAGATAAACTAGCGAAGAGAGGGGCTGGATCACCGTTTTGGGTGCTGGATCCATAGAGATACTACAGATAGAGGCAACAATCAAGCTCGGAACCCGTCAGCTTGTAAGAGAGAGATAGAAAGTCAGAGGTTTAGGCTGTCTTTCCGTAATGACGCGCATGCTTTAGACGAGAGACAAAGACAGAAAAACCTCTGATGTCTGTCTTTTTCTCTCTCGCCGGAGTTCAGACGGACATTCCCACTTACACAGCGGCCTATGGCTTGTTGCCTCTATCTGTAGTATCTCTATGGCTGGATCACCGTTTTGGGTGCTGGAAAGATCTAGTAGGGTAAAGACAATCAAATATAATCCTAAACTACAAACATGTGAGAAACGATAAGAGAAGACTGCACCAAGAGTTTTGACAGTTATCGCAACAGATACTGCCACCTTAGCACCCCAAAAAGCTCAAACTAGTGGAGTGAGAATAATGTAGGCTCTCTGGAATCGAAGAAGAAACCTTCACTTACGTCAGGGGTCACGCTTACACACCAAGAGCTAGGTGAAACAATTGTTACAATATGCTGATTTACAACTCCCAGGGACAACAACTTGGAGTTTCAGATTTGAGGCTCACCCTGTACATATTTATGCAAAATCGAAAATCTTTCGGTTTGATTAAATTTTACTAAAGTGACTTTCCTGTTGAGTTGAAGAGAAGTTTTTCATGTGCATGTGGCACAATAGTATATAGGTGAACGGTTCAAGAGTGTAGGCCTCCCATAGGTAGCCTCATACTGGAAATTTTGAGCTAGCCGAGCAATATTTAGTTTAAAGGCTCCTGCATTAGTAGGGTAGCCTGTGATGAGTCTAAGCACCTCAGTGATACCCCAATCAAAAAGATAATGGATATTGTGATCTTACAGTGAGATTGGTTAATAGAAATGAATCATTCCTTATAATGTGTAAGATAAATAATGTGCTATTAATAACTAGTTTTAATAGAAACTCACTGTATATCATTAAAATGACGACTTTGTAGTTCATACTGTACCTAATAATTTTCTTATAATTTTTACTGATGGCGGAAGTACCATGTTATAATGATAGATTGTAATTTTACTGTCAATGTGCATAACTTAAATAATTTTTCTTGTATTCGTAGTCAATTCACCTTGTAGATATGGGAATTTCTTGAAATTGAATCCTTCAAGCTGACATGTAACAATTTTTTCTCGCTTTTGAAGATATATCAAAGAGATTGTTCAAAAAACTGTCAATTATCAATAATAATTGAATTTATTAAAATTGATATACGTCAACCAATGCCGTTCGGTATTCAATTATTTATTTTTAATTGAGCTTTACGTGAATAAGCGGTTTTTTTGAAAAAAATGAAAATTCTTACAAGAAACGAATACCTACGCGGCATCTGATGCTCATTAGTTTCTTTTGTGGTTAATTTATATTATTGGGAAATATTCCAACGAGGGATTTGATTTTAATAATCGAAATCGTTGGTGCCATCGACAAATAACACAAAAACCACCATTATATGGGAGAATTTGTTATAGATTCTATTGTAGTTGTATAATTTGAATAGTAGCTTAATCAATAAATCTACACCTTTATTTGAATTAATTATCGCTTTGAAATAAAATACAAACGAATCGACCTTGGCAATTGTTCTCACCAAACCAACTTTTCACGATTTTAAAACGACATTTGCGCGTTGCAGATTCATCATAAAAAGTTAAGATTCCAAAAATATCACAAAAAACGCGTAATTTCGAAGTTTCATCTAGAAATTGTTGATAAACTGTCACTGAGCATCTAGAGCTTCAAAAAATCCATCTTCAAAATGTCCGTTCACAGAATAGGCTTCGTTTTTTCGAGTTTATTTACCATCAAACAATATTATTTATTATAAAATATAATATATTATTAATCTAGACATCAAGAGGTACCTTGAAAACCTTCGATCTACTTTTAATAATATTTTTTTGTAAAGTCTGTTCATACCCATACTGAAGAGACTTTCACTTAACCGTGAACAAACAATTAATAATATTTATGGCCTGGATTTTGTTTAAAATCAGGTAAATTTAGCAGCTAATTTATCAATTTCCGTCGACATTTTCAATACGCACAACTACCAATTAAAATTATTGTCAAGATGAAAGAAAACAATTTAATTTGCTTAACTCTTCATTATTATTTTTGAACCTATATTCAAAACTTGTGACGCGTTCCGCTAACACAGAGGCTTTATCAAACGAGTGAAGGTATAATGAAATTTTTTTAAATTCATACAGCTCATTAATACGGAATTTTAAGGATATTGACAAAAGTATTAAAAAATACAAATATTCAGGTAATCTCATTAACGATCAAATAGATATCAACCCTTATTAAACTTATTTACCTAGAATATAGTTCAGGAAGGATTGTTGTGAATGAATTTCCAGATAAACCTTTTAAAATTTAAGAACCCCCTTTTGCTGCACTTTATTTCCAGTTAAACATTTTGTTAATATCCTCAAAATTCCGTATCAGGGCACTGTTTAAATTGAAAAATTTTTCATTATACCTTCACCCGTTTGATATAGCTATTGTGTTAGCAAAAGGCATCACAAGTTTAATTTGAACATAGGTTCAAAAAAATAATAATGAAGAGTTAAATTGAATTGTTTTATTTGATATTGTCAGTACGGATCTTCACCAAGTAAAAGCCTCAATTTTTAAAATTATTGTAGTTATTTCTACTGTTACTATTATAATTACGCATTCACACTTAAAAATATCGTATGACGTAAGCATAACCGCATTCAATGCATTCGCAATGCTAAGGACATTCCGTATTTAAAGATAAACAAAATATTGTTCTCCTCATATTTCAATGATTAAATGTTAAGCAAAGTACGGACCTGTTCGGTAATATTTTAAATTCCCAGCTTTCACGGGTCTTTCTTAACATGGATCTACTTAGTCACTTCACTATAAGTATGAACAGACTATACCAAAACTCCAATCGTGGTTTTGACCTTTAATAGCCACTGGAAGTAAAATAGTGACACTTGTCGCAATAATTTACGAACAAAAATATTGATGAATAAGAAAATACACTGTAATGTATAATTTTAACTGAAAAGAGTGGGTATTAAGGCAATAAAATACTGATCCATAAGCGTAGATAGTTAAAATTGATATATTGTATGTTTTTTTTATCCGAGGAGAAAGAGGGATATAATTTTTAAAGTAACCCAAGTAACTAATCTTTTGTAGAAATGTTACAGTTATATATTTACAAATATCCTTATAACTTGAAATCCCAATTAATACGTTTGAGAATATTTAACATTTTTGTGTGTGGAATTTATATGAAAGCAACATGTGCTATTCGCGATTAAATATATAATATAAACTATCTCTTTATATTCTTTAACAACAATGTTTGAATAATTTACATTTTAGCACATCCTGTATTGTATTACCCACCTGTAAAATATGATTAATAATAGCATGAAAGCGCTGAAGACGAACGGTTAACAGTAAAAAAGTACGTCCTAGATGTACAGAGTGCCCGACAGTGGCGTAGTTAGTTCGAAAAAGGGGCAAGATAACTTTTTTAAGATTCAAATATTTATAATTTCAATCGCCAAAACTTATAAATCGTTTTGGGAGCTGCACCAGTCTCAAACAACCACAATGGGTACCATTGGTTTATGTTAAAATTAGTTATTTTGAACAATATTTATGTGGGATTGAGCTTAGTAAAAAAGTTGGGAGGAATTATTTTTGTCTCAAAACAATCCTAAGTGGAATTCTAGAATATCAAATCATATTGTATTGAAGGTACCTAACCTCGAAATTTTGTAAAAACAAACCTTTTCGAATATCTTCATTCTGCCTATCACTGATGATGGTGAAATATTTGGGGATTATCCTAGATAAGAGATAAGAAACTTACATGGAACTTTCACTTGCAGGAAAAGTACTCCACAATGCTGGACTATCCTTGAGGACATGTCGTAAGATGTGTGGAAAATCTATTGAATAAGTATTCCTTCATTAATTCATTTGGGTTGTGCTCAACAGCCCAGGCACTTGAACTGAATATTTGTACCGTTTCCCATGTTATCTACTTCCATTCCTGAAGCTTCGTGTCTTCTATAAAGGCCACTTGTTTGACTGGAGGGATTTTTAGTAGCTGTAATGGTTGTATTAATTCCTCTTCAAAGTGCTTCCGTCTAAGTACTTGAAAGTTCTCGCAGAAGCAGAGTACGTGAGTAGGTGTTTCATCATCAAGTTCACATTTTCTGCACATAGGTTCACTAACTTTGTCCATTTGGTGCAGATGTTTCCTCAGGTTGCAGGTCCGTAACTCTTAAAATGTCTCTCATCCAAATTCAGTAGCCTGGTTGAGAGTTCCTTGTCTACCTTGTTTAGTAAACTCTTTGTATGGAGGAATCCTTGCGTGACCCTATATTTGAGTTGGTATTCCCTATCTAGCTAGTTTCCAATTTCCCCTCTTTTGCAATCTCTTGTGATACCACAAAACGGTACCGGACCTATGAAGTCTCCTTAAGAACCTTCTTTAGCTAACTGGTCCGCCATTTCATTACCTGCAATCCTCTCATGTACCGGCACCCATATTAGAGACACCTTGTTGTCTCTTGCCAGCCTATTAAGGGATTCTTTGCATTTTTTTACCAGTCTAGACCTAGTTGTTGGATCACTGATAGCTTTAAGCTGAGCCTATCTGTCAGTGAATATTTTAATTTTTTTAACCGGTATATTCTCTTATACAGCTATACAGGCTATAGCGGCAATCGTCTCTGCTTGAAACACCATCCCCAGTGCCATGGTTTGTTTTGGAGACATCGGTGAACCAGATGATTTCTCCAGAATTACCTTGGTGCATCACCTGTTCCCCAGATGGGATGATGTTGTTCACTGGCTCAGTGAATATATTCTCGGGTGCAATGCTATCAAAACTCATGAGAAATATGGGTTCATCTAGTATTATCCCAGTTGTATCAGTGTGTCCTTCTCGAACATTGTCTCCCGATTTCAGCCTAAGAATTGCCATCATTGCCTCCACCCTTACAAAAAGTTCCAAGGGAGGAATTCCAATAAGGGCTTCCATTGATTCCGTCCCCGTTCTGTTTATTGCTCCGGTAATACCAAGAAGGGCTTGTCTTTGGACTGCAGTTAGTATATTAGCTGCAGAGGACACTTCTGTCCTCCTCCACCAGACTATTGTTCCATAGGAGATCGTTAGCCTTGTCTCAGTTGTGTAAAGCTAGTGAACCATCTCAGGTCGTACTCCCCAGGTATTGCCCATAACTCTTCCGCATTGCCAGAAGAGTCTAGTCGTCCTGGTAGTAATTTTTTCCAGGTGTGCCATCCAATTCAATCAAGCGTCACTCCCAGATATTTAACTTGTTTGGATATTTCTAGTTCTTCTCCGAACATCAGTTCTTCTTCTTCTATTCGTAAAAGCAGCCAGTTCATTTTTTGAATTAACTGAAAGGTCATCTTTAAGGCACCATTCCACCACAATTCGTAGTGCCTCTTGTAAGACATTCATAAGTACCTCTGGGAATTTCGTATTGGTGACAATCACTATGCTGTCCGCAGAGCCCAGCGTCCATATGCCTTGATCATTCAACCTGCACTGTTGAATATGTAATGATTGTAAGACCGATGATCACATATGGACGTATGGTTTGGTGGTTGAAAGATCTACTGTGATGGAAATCCTCCTGGACCCACCCCTTCTCCATATATTTCTGGAAAGAGAGGCTAGATGGACAACAAATAGAATTGTCCATATTGCCTAATGCACAAAATACATAGCAGATGGTGGACACTGAAAATCACAGCATTCTGGGAACGACCTCAGACATAATGCTTCTAAAAGTAAAGTACGACCTGCCTTATACCGTCCTCCGTATAAGGTCATTGGCAAAGAAAAAATAAACTAAATTTGTTTGATACAATAAGAATAGGTATGAGCCACATAGACCCTTGCGAGTCGTAGTGGAAGGCCTAATAGAACCACAAACCTAGCCTAACCTTGGATGGTTCACTTCATGATACAGACAGAGTAGGACGCTTCTGCATCATTTTCTGATCGCCTAAAAGTTCACGTATCTCAATGTATTGCGTATGGATTGCGAGAGAAAATTTCACAATTTAAGGAGCCACTACCATTGTCCACTTGAAGTATATTTTTCTACTTTTCCGATGAGAAATCCAAGATGATGAAGGAGGGTCGCTTAATCTACTACAAATTGTAAAATTGTGGTACAAACGTTATTTAGAATAATGCAAGACATAATCTGAATCAAAATGAATTCTATATTCCTTTATTCGTTAGAATTTGTGAGTAATAATAATAATAAACTGTAACTTATTCGAATAATTAACATAAAATATCGCTCCACTTTACCGCTTACCATCTGTGCACGAAACCGTTTTTTAGTTGAAAGTATAAAAATCGTCAGATCGACTCATTTTATTCAGTTCAAAACACTGACATCTATTTTGATCGTTTCGTATTTTTTTGCACACCTTTTGATCTCCTAGAAGTGACTATATTTGGTATTCTCAGATCTAAGTAGATTTCTGCAATTTTTCTTTACAATGAAGCCTTAGCTACAGCGTATAATATTTCTTTTTAGAAGGTCTGTAATATTTTTAAATCATCACAACCCCTTAATTGTATACCATATAACTAAAAAAGTTCAACCATCTAGTTGTAAATTAGGAGTTTTGTAAGGAATATCTTTCAAACAATCATCTAGATTTTGAACTTGGTTCTGCTTTTGTTGATGTTTTGCACTGGTCATGTCCTTTCACAAATAGACTTAAGGCAGACAAAGAGTAAGAACTTATCAAACATATTCTTAAAAATGTTGGTGATATCAAAAAGTATCCCCAGAAACCAAATTATTGAATCTCCAAAATTAAGCTCTAATACGCTGCTCAAAGTTTGAACTGGTACACCAAATATTAAGCAGCGTTACGATATAGGTTTTCTAATTTTTACATTGAGTGTAGCAGTTCAAACTTGGAGTACAGTATATTTAAGTTACATTAAATAAGAGATGAAGAAGTTGTCAACAAAACCATTGAAATTTTTGTGGAAAAGCTTATCCCCATACTCAATTACAGTCTATAACTCTCTTCACGGAGCTCCTATATGATGTGCATTTCACCCATAGGATGTTGTTTACTACATTTTTGGTGAGTTTTGCTAAATAAGTAAAAACCATGTAATTCATCCTACCTCTACTTGAAAAATATTCAATATTTTCTAATGCCCATTAAATTTGTAAAAAAGGGGAAGGGAAAATAATCATGACATTCACTCTTCCCCTTCTTGAACAATATCGAATTCTATGTAATGCATTGTAACATGTCTATCGACCTGTTTCGATTTTATAGAATAAATCTTTTTAATCACCAATCATCGTCTCATTAGCCACCCCAATCTTCAACCCCGACCATAAGACAATTGACGTCTGCCATCGGTCGCTTCCATTTTTTCAACGCCACGAGGGACATCCCTTTCCGCTATCGACTCTCTTCGAGGAAAGATCTCCATTTTTTATCGCTTTTATACCTTTCCTATCTAATTAATTTTGCAGTGGTAAGCACAGCACCTAGACCAGGACCCAGACCAGGACACAAACCATACTAATCAAGACATCTCTATCTACCTATCTTCTCCGAGATTTAGTCTCCATCTTCTCAAGACTTCGTAGAGGCAAGACCTACCTACCTTCCTCAAACATCACCTTTTGCGGAAACAACAACTTCATAAGCTAAGTACCTATAAAAGTACAAATTCTCTTCACATTTGTCCCATTTCCTGTGGCAGAAGAATAAATGAAAATTTGTTACAAAATCTTTTTTTTTTCTAAATGGGTAAAATTTCTGTTTAAACTTTTATCTAAATTCTACAAGACGTTTCTACCTTATCCGCCTTAGCTTGTTAGTACTTTTTATCGACGTCAAAAAGGTAGTGGCGCCCTCAATTTTTACAACCTTTCTGTTAACCTTGTGCGACTTAGACTTGGGGTCGAATCACCCTTGAGAGGAGTCTCTAGCCGGAGCCCTTCAAGCTGGAGCGTTTACAGTTTCAAATTGGCGCCCCGTAAGGTAACAAATTAGCGCCGTTTACCGTTACAGCATATTCAGTTTTTTTAAAGGTAAGGATAAATATCCCATATTTTCCAAGGTAGGTGCATTAAGTTCATTCATACGATCAGCAGTAACAGCTCTTTGATTTTACAGAGGAATTGTTACTACATGACCCGCTTTGAGGCAAGTGTCACCACCATCTTTTAGGAAACACATCGAAATCGGATAACTTTCGTCGGTTTTGGTTAATCTCGGAACACTCAAACAGCCGACTGACGTTGATTTTCGGGTTCATAAGAGTAAATCCAGGATTCGTCACCACTTACAATACTGTATATATTTTTTGAGTTTCCTACGTTAAACAGGTTTAGAATTTTTTGACACCAATTGACTTTAATTGCTTTCTGTTCTTCCGCCAACAGATGCGGTATCCAACGAGAACTAATTTTTTTACAGATAATTCATGTATTTTTTTTCACGATATGTGATCTTCTTGGATACGCTTACGTACACCATCGACGTTTTCTAACGAGGAATTGTCGACTGATGTGGTGCAACATCAACATCAACATCAACATCAACATCAACATCAACATCAACATCAACATCAACATCAACATCAACATCAACATCAACATCAACATCAACATCAACATCAACATCAACATCAACATCAACATCAACATCAACATCAACATCAACATCAACATCAACATCAACATCAACATCAACATCAACATCAACATCAACATCAACATCAACATCAACATCAACATCAACATCAACATCAACATCAACATCAACATCAACATCAACATCAACATCAACATCAACATCAACATCAACATCAACATCAACATCAACATCAACATCAACATCAACATCAACATCAACATCAACATCAACATCAACATCAACATCAACATCAACATCAACATCAACATCAACATCAACATCAACATCAACATCAACATCAACATCAACATCAACATCAACATCAACATCAACATCAACATCAACATCAACATCAACATCAACATCAACATCAACATCAACATCAACATCAACATCAACATCAACATCAACATCAACATCAACATCAACATCAACATCAACATCAACATCAACATCAACATCAACATCAACATCAACATCAACATCAACATCAACATCAACATCAACATCAACATCAACATCAACATCAACATCAACATCAACATCGACATCGACATCGACATCAACTTTAAAAATACAGTTTATGTACAGCTTAAAAGGAAGAGGTCTGAAACTTTGGCGTTAAGTTAACTAAACATGACAGTTAATTTTGACATTTGATATTTTTTGACAGGCCAACTATAGCATCTCTCGCCGTTTTCCTCCGTTTGGAATAAATTGAATGATTTTGAATCATTGAATAATTTTATAGCAATTCTTTATTCATTTCTATGTAATTTTTGCATAAAACGGTCCCCTTGAAAACGAATATTAGATACGTGCTTGTTCAGAGACTGAATATACCGTTCTCTACCTGCTAACAACGTTATCTGGGTACAAAAATGTGAAAAAACGCAAAACAAAAAGAATTTCCATTGGAGTGTACGTTGGTACGCCTTAGGCAGTGTTTAGTTTCCGTTTTACACATGGTGGAGCACATTACGAATTGTGTGGACCTCTATGCATAGGGAGCGGCACTATTTTCTCACGAAACAAGGTTATGTAATGATACAGTCAAATAGAATGAAAACAAAATCGTTAACACGTTCACTGCACATATCAAGGAAACTATAAAAGACAATGAACATTCGAACATTTAACCTGTTTGAAAATTACAAAGTTATCAGAATAATGAAACTAATATTATAATTAGAAGACGTGAATGGATCACCCCATAAAAATCATTTAGATTAGTCTTTATGGAGTCGTTATAAAACACACAGTTTGAAGAACATTTAAAAGATTATAATTACCGAAGAGAAGGAAATGTATTGTACTTTTAAAGATTTAATTGCTTGTTGTTTGGATCTTGATTAATAACATTTTACTACAACTATAAATTGCTTTTCATTTATTGTTTGTTAATGGAGTTATATATTTTAAATAAGTTCATTTAGATAATTTGTTTGACTAATCTTTTTTTATCTCCTACATTTTAAAATTTACAGGGTGACCAAATTGACGTTTGAAAAAAAAACGAAAAGCATGTTGAAAACTTGCAATTAAAGATCTGTGATCTTACAAACAAAATTTCAAAGAGAATAGTTATGGTGTGCACTCAGTCCTGCCTAGAGCCATGAGACTAGCAAATTCTCTAATAGTTTATAGATTTTCAGTAACTCCATTACGTTAAAATTTTTGAAAAATTTTTAAATATGGTCAAAAATTTTCAAAAATTTGGAAAAATGATCATAAATTGTCAAAAACTGTCAAAATTTTGGAAAAATGGTTAATAATTGCCAAATATTTTCAAAAATTGTCAAAAATGGTCAATAATTGTCAAAGACGGTCAATAATTGTCAAAACCAATCAAAATTCGTCAAAAATGGTCCAAAATGATCAATAATTGTTAAAATTTTGAAAAATTAATCACATCGTTTAATTAATAGCCAATAATTAGCATTTACTTTTGGGCCAGTATTCGCAATTAAGCCTGATCTAGCCCTTGCAATTGAGCATGACCCAGTCCTGGTAACCGAACCTGGTCCATTCCTAGCAATCGAGCCTGGTCCAGTCTTTGCAATCGACCCTGGCCTAGTCCTGGCAACCAAGCTTGGCCTAGTCCTGGCGACCAAACCTGACCCATCGTTATCACTCCAGACTTCTACCAACGCTGGGCCAAGCCTGGCTTACAAGCTTGGCACAGAGTTCTACATAGTTGGGCCAAGCTCGGACCCGTGGTACTTTCCTCTATGGAACAGACCTTTTGAGCCTATAGCTTGGTGATAATTTTCTCCCATTCTTTCCTATCGCTCGCTTTCGTCTTCCAGTCCAGTTCTCGACTCTCTCTTATGCCTTTAGTTCAGCTTGTTAGTTGAACACTATTCACAAATTCGTTTCAAGGTACTATGTAATATGTGACCATCATTATTTTCGACAATTTCAAGAAATATCTTCATACAATCAGCATATTTTAGACATAATTAATGAATATGTTGAATAGCAGCAGACCCAGGTTAGAACCCTGAGGTACCTTAGATAGAGCTCTCTCTAAACTTGTTACCACAAAATGCTTCGTATTTGATAAATATGAAGAAAATAAGTTCATTATACCAGTAGACAGTCCAATTTTTGATATTTTATGTAGTATAGTGGATCCAATGTCAGTGTAACGACAGTAAATAAAGCAATGTTGTCAGATATATTTTCTAGAATTGTTAGGCTCTCTATACAAATGTTCTCCTTACTTCAGTAAACTGTTAGTTCGTGATGTTCTTAGAAAGCTAATTTGGAAATATTTAAAAAAATATACATAATATAAATTTATTAGTAAGCAATAAAATAAGTCGCTTAAAATTGCTGGAAAAAGAATAATTAATTAACAACAACTTTATGTATGTTACTATATTTAAGAAAATTTTGAATGGCTGGCAACGTAGTAACATCCAGTTCAGTATTTGGCAATATATAACGAAGTAACCGGACAGTTTTAACTCGGCCAACTGGAAAATGCAAGTGTTGAACATCTGGCCGCCTGACCTGAGTTTCTAAACGTCCAGGGGTGTGCGTGAATAATTGTGTTGTAGAGAAATATTATCAATAATATACTTGAGTGAGTTCCTAGTTGTAGAAAAGTGTAGTTAATCTAAAGTAGAAAAGTATTAATAATATAATATATATTATTTGTTGGTTTAGTAAGGTTAGTTGATTAAGTGAAGTGAGTGAATTGTTATTAATATAATATTTATTTGTTCGTAGATGTTAGGGTGAGTTTTACAAATACAATTTGTTAGTAATTAATTAGAATGGCATTTTGGAGACCATTTGAAACGACAGTTGAAGATGATGGCGTTTTACAAGGACAAAATAGTACCAACTTTAGAACAAATTCGTGCTAAATTGCGGGGCAGACAATTTTTTCAGATTGTCTGGCTAAATGGGCATTATTTACAGAAAATTATATAACAAATTTTATGAGTTTTGTATGCAGGTTAATTTTAATCTACTACATTAATTTGAATGAAAGAAATTATTTCACAATATTCACAATATAAAAAATTTATATGCACTCCATTGGGAGGCACTTACCTTCAAAGGGATTAAAAATATGGGTCATTACATCATGCCTAGAAGAACTATAACAAGCAAACTATCACTATTTTCGGCCCAACTATCATCTCCCAAGTTTTTGGTATTTCTGGGACATCCTGTATAATGGACTTAATTGAGAAAAGTCCAAAAATACAGCTTTCCAATTCTAAACAATGCATGGAACAAATTTAATGCGCCTTAATTTGAAATATAGACAAAGTTTTTTCAAAAAAAACCATCCAAGTTCCTGTACTATAACATATGCGTTCACCGGGTACGCTTAACTAACTGCAACTGTCGTAAAACAATAAAAACTAAACGTTCCGAGCACTGGGAAATCATTTTATATATTCAATAAAATAAAATATCTTAAAATTTATTTCGAGTCGTCGAAAATAAATGATGAAATTGGGTCGTAAATATAAAAACCACCGAACCGTATCGGACACACATGTATTAAACGGTCACTGAATGTCTAAGCCTAGCCATGTTGAAAATTAATTCAATTGTTTTACAAATGATGACATGATTCATTTGAATGATGTTATATTTATTATTTTTTATTATTATTATTACTATTAAAGGCGAGGGAGTACAAAATCAAAAGGTACGTTGTAGAGATGCATTGTATCAATATCACTGGCGTACAGTTTCAAGTTTTTATCTAGTATATGAATAAATTCTTTAAAATTGTTTGGGGAGTTAAAATAGTTTATTGGCGATTGATACGTAATTATTATAAATCTAGAGTTCAATAGGCTATGAGATATCAAAACTGGACTATTTTTGGAAAAGTTAGTGACAATTTCCTGTATGGTTCGTAATTTTTTTTGTTCGAAATTCACAAAAAACTAGTTTACAATTGATACAAAATGTCGTAACTGCCACTTTTTTTTAACGTAACCTAGCAAAGCCTTTGGAGCGATGTTCGGGTGTACTGTTTTCTAAAAAAAATGGATATTCCTGAAGAAATACGTTCCAAAAAAAGAAAAATTACTGAAAGTGTAAGAGAAGATGTAAAACGCAATGAAAACTCTGGAAATCCGTAGCAAACTTTAAACCAAAAGCGACCAATACCCGGCAAACGTTTTTGCGAAGAGGTAAGTAAACACAACAGTTTTTTTTTTGAGAGCTCAGAGAGCTCAGTTACATGAAGGGAACTTATATATCTAATATATAAAATTCTCGTGTCTCGGTGTTTGTAATTAAACTCCTCCGAAATGGCTCGACCGATTCTCATGAAATTTTGTGTGCATATCGGGTAGGTCTGCGAATCGGTCAACATCTATTTTTCATCCCCCGAAATGTTAAGGGTGGTGCATCCCTTAATTTTTTTTTATTGTTTAGACAAAAATTTTTCTCTTCATGCTCGCAAGAGCAAAGCGAGGCAGCCCGTGAAACGGCTCGATTGGAAATGCGAAATCGTCGACCAGCTCTCACAGATCAACAAATAGATGATTTTAGACGCACAAAAAGAAATTTATCAAGAATGGGGTCTACTAAATGTTAAGACAGGACAACGTCTGTAGGGTCTTCTAGTTTTATTATAATATTCTTTTAGGTAAAGTGCAGCTGTCAGTACTCTTGTAAGCTAATTACTGTTGTTGCAGGAATACAAAATCAAAAGGTACGTTTTAGAGATGCATTGTATCAATATCACTGGCGTACACTTTCAAGTTTTTATCCAGAATATGAATAAAGTCTTTAAAATTGTTTGAAAAATTCACCAGT
Organism: Lochmaea crataegi; assembly: GCA_947563755.1. Lineage (NCBI taxonomy): Eukaryota > Metazoa > Arthropoda > Insecta > Coleoptera > Chrysomelidae > Lochmaea > Lochmaea crataegi. The sequence continues at coordinate 17,588,014 of OX387425.1, forward strand.
CTTCTTTGACGAGTTAAAATAGTTTATTGGCGATTGATACGTAATTATTATAAATCTAGAGTCCAATAGGCTATCAAATATCAAAACTGGACTATTTTTGGAAAAGTTAGTGACAATTTCCTGTATGGTTCGCAAATTTTTTTTGTTCGAAATTCACAAAAAACTAGTTTACAATTGATACAAAACGTCGTAACTGCCACTTTTTTTTAACGTAACCTAGCAAAGCTTTTGGAGCGATGTTCGGGTGTACTGTTTTCGAAAAAAATGGATATTCCTGAAGAAATACGTTCCAAAAAAAGAAAAATTACTGGAACTGTAAAAGAAGATGTAAAACGCAATGAAAACTGTGGAAATCCGTAGCAAACTTTAGAGCAAAAGCGACCAATACCCGGCAAACGTTTTTGCGAAGAGGTAAGTAAACACAACAGTTTTTTTTTGAGAGCTCAGAGAGCTCAGTTGCATGAAGGAAACTTATATATCTAATATATAAAATTCTCGTGTCCCGGTGTTTGTAATTAAACTCCTCCGAAATGGCTCGACCGATTCTCATGAAATTTTGTGTGCATATCGGGTAGGTCTGCGAATCGGTCAACATCTATTTTTCATCCCCCTAAATGTTAAGGGTGGTGCACCCCTTAATTTTTTTTATTGTTTAGACAAATTTTTTTCTCTTAATGCTCACAAGAGCAAAGCGAGGCAGCCCGTGAAACGGCTCGATTGGAAATGCGAAATCGTCGACCAAACCTCACAGATCAACAAATAGATAATTTTAGACGCACAAAAAGAAATTTATCAAGAATCGGGTCTACTAAATGTTAAGACAGGACAACGTCTGTCGGGTCTTCTAGTTTTATTATAATATTCTTTTAGGTAAAGTGCAGCTGTCAGTACTCTTGTAAGCTAATTACTGTTGTTGCAAGAATACAAAATCAAAAGGTACGTTTTAGAGATGCATTGTATCAATATCACTGGCGTACAGTTTCAAGTTTTTATCCAGTATATGAATAAATTCTTTAAAATTGTTTGAAAAATTCACCAGTCTTGTTTGATGAGTTAAAATAGTTTATTGGCGATTGATCCGTAATTATTATAAATCTAGAGTTCAATAGGCTATCAAATATCAAAACTGGACCATTTTTGGAAAAGTTTGTGGCAATTTCCTGTATGGTTCGTAATTTTTTTGTTCGAAATTCACAAAAAACTAGTTTACAATTGATGCAAAACGTCGTAACTGCCACTTTTTTTTAACGTAACCTAGCAAAGCTTTTGGAGCGATGTTCGGGTGTACTGCTTTCCAAAAAAAACGGATATTCCTGAAGAAATGCGTTCCAAAAAAAGAAAAATTACTGTAAGTGTGAGAGAAGATGTAAAACGCAATGAAAACTGTGGAAATCCGTAGCAAACTTTAGAGCAAAAGCGACCAATACCCGGCAAACGTTTTTGCGAAGAGGTAAGTAAACACAACAGTTTTTTTTGAGAGCTCAGAGAGCTCAGTTGCATGAAGGGAACTTATATATCTAATATATAAAATTCTCGTGTCACGGTGTTTGTAATTAAACTCCTCCGAAATGGCTCGACCGATTCTCATGAAATTTTGTGTGCATATCGGGTAGGTCTGCAAATCGGTCAACATCTATTTTTCATCCCCCTAAATGTTAAGGGTGGTGCACCCATTAATTTTTTTTATTGTTTAGACAAAATTTTGTCTCTTCATGCTCACAAGAGCAAAGCGAGGCAGCCCGTGAAACGGCTCGATTGGAAATGCGAAATCGTCGACCAAACCTCACAGATCAACAAATAGATAATTTTAGACGCACAAAAAGAAATTTATCAAGAAGAGGCAGCCCGTGAAACGGCTCGATTGGAAATGCGAAATCGTCGACCAAACCTCACAGATCAACAAATAGATAATTTTAGATGCACAAAAAGAAATTTATCAAGAATCGGGTCTACTAAGTGTTAAGACAGGACAGGTTAGGTTAGGTTAGGTTAGGTTAGGTTAGGTTAGGTAAAGTACAGCTGTCAGTACTCTTGTAAGCTAATTACGGTTGTTGCAAGAAATAGAGTGTTTGAGCAGTTTTGGAAACTGGCTGATTATAATGAGCAGCAGAACTTTTTACGTTCCTTTTAATCAAACGTAGAAGACATGGAAATTACGATAATCCCAACCAGAGCAGACGACAACACTCATTTACTTATGTTATCTGAAGTTCAGGTATTTAAAAGTACCTTGTGTTCAACCTTGGCTATTACACAAAGAAGATTGCAGATACTTGGTCAGCGAATACTCTCCTCCGGCATATCTGTTCAAGACAAACGAGGAGGTAAACGTCCTGCCAGTAACAAAACCCTATGGAAACAAAAAATTATAGCGTCAATTCCTTGCAGAGAAAGCCATTACAGTCGAGAAAAAGTTGCATACCGAAGATACCTTTCTGAAGATTTGAATGTACGTAAGCTATATAATGCCTTTCTTGAAAAACATTGGCTTGATGGAACAAAGCCCCCAGTCTCCCGACAATGGTTTATTGAAACTTTTAAAAAAGAATTCAGTTTAGCCTTCGGAGTCCCAAGAGTCCTACTTGCGACCAGTACAAAATTTCTATAGCTGCTAGTAAGACTCCCATGGGAAAAAAATGAATTCGAACTAAAGCGCGATTAACATCAACGTAAAGCAGGGAGCGCTCAAAAAATGATGTCCCAAAACATAGTAAATTGCAAAAGTTCTCAGTCTGACGTATGTGTGCTGTCTTACGATTTACAATAGCTAAAGCAGCTATATATTCCAGCATTGAATCATACTCAGATGTACTATAGTTTACTTGCATTAATCTGGGAATACATTTTGAAGATGAAGGAAAAGGTTTTATGTACCTGTGGGATGAAACAGCTGGAGAACTAGGACGTAACGAAATCGGAAGTTGTTTGTATGATTACGTTACAACTCAGCTTAATACTACAAAGCGAAAATTGGTTCTATGATCCAAGAACTGCGGAGGGCAGAATAAGAACCAGGGTATTTTGGCTGTTTATATTCACAAAGTGGCCACACATTCCTATTATGTGATCGGGACTTTGGCTGCATAGAAAAAGCCGAAAAAGGTCCTAAGCCTGAAGTACCTATGGATTTGTTGCGTATAATGACAAGTGCGCGTTTGAAAAATCTATTTGTAATTAAATGCACAACTAGATTTTTCAACTGGATGGAAATTGCAGAAACCTAGTAATCTCCACCCTGAGCATCTCGCAAGCTGTTATGCTGAAAATATCTGGGACAACTTAGGGCAAATTGAAGTTAAAACGTCGTACTAGGAGATCGCACCATGGCGCAAAGTGAGTTTTTAACCAAAGGTTACAACACAATATTTTGAAAATTTGAACATTGAACTGGTGGAATAGGCACCCCGTGAATGGAACAAAGAAAAATTTAAAGAAATTAGGAATATGATTCCTTTCATTTCACCCGCCAATCGAGAATTTTATCAAAAACTAGACGAGAGTCAGGAGGCCCTAAAAAAATGAATAAAAATAAGTTACAACTTATAGGTTTATAACAAACTATTTTGTATTAGCATTATATTATTAACTATTTTGTATCGTAAAGGCGTTAGAAAAACAATACATGTTGATCTTTTGTTTAAAATACGATTTTTACCTTCCATTATACCTACGTGTGCAACTTTATGGGCACATACTACGTTTTGATAATTAATGGCCAATAACAAATTTATTACCAATGTTTCCATTAAAGTGTGTGTTTTATTACTTGCCTATATCTAAAATGATATCAGAAGTAGCCACAAATATTTTGTTTTTCTTAGTAAGCTAAAACAATACATTATATGTGCCTCCTGTAAAATTCATAAAATTGCACATACCACCTTTTGCATATGGCACGCTTCAATTAGCTATAAACCAGAAATTGTCCTCCAGTCTGTCAACACCTTTTCCAATTTTTCTCAAAATAAATTGAAATATTTGAATTTTTCCACGAAAAACAGATCGATATTTTTGTGGAGTTCAATACTCCAAATTTTCATCTGAAACGAGTTTTTTTTCCTTTAATTTTATTATACAATAAAGTTTGTATAAATTCAATATCCGTCAGTATAAAAATACTTGAACCAAATTTTGGACGACCCCAAATTCGTCCGATCGACAATTCCACCCTTAAATACGTCCCTCACTTTCAGAAATAAACTAACTAAATTCAACCTCGAACAAGTTGAATTTTTACAAAGTTTAGTTTATTCTCTACAATTAGTTTTCACGAATTATGCGAAAAATTATTTTGGAAAAATTTGTCAGTTGTAGGAAGGGGTATGAGACTTTTTTGAAGAGACTATTAAAGTTATGTCAAAAAAAATTTTTGACGTAATTATAGAACATTCGAAGAACATTCCGTAGTTTTTTTAACTGAAAATATTCATAAACAAGCCAGTGAGAGCAAGTTGACCAAGGGCTATTTCAAAAAATATGTTTAGCGTCGTCTATGATATCTCGTCAAAAAATCATCGAAAACACTAATAAAGGGTCCCAGAAGCGGTTATACCTGCCAGTCCATGAATTTTCCGTGAAGGGTAGGGTTTGACTAGTAATTGAACATCCAGAAATTTCACACACCTCATCGCCTTTTGGGGGGGGGGGGGTATTCCCGGCCACAAAGTTCCAAAAATTGGTTTCCCGCCAATATATCCTAAAGTATGGCATTTAGAATTTTTATATAGGGAAAAAATGAAGATCAGGTCATTATCTACAAAAATGGTACTTATGATTTTTGCCGTAAAATCGATAGTTTTCGAGATAATGGCCCTTAAGCGGGATTCTTATGCTGAGCTCCCGCTCCGGAGTTCTTTGCACTTACTCATGACCGGGCGAACAAATTATTCAATATCTCGGGTAAAAATGCATATTTTTTACGATTCAAAATTCAGATGAAAGGGGAAATCCACAGCTATCATATCCGATGATTCAAGGCCCATTTTTATATTTCCACCATATTTTTTTTTCGAGCGTCGGGAAATTACTCATATTTTTCTTAATAAATGACATTTACTCTCGATTTTTTGTTAGTACGGCTCCTTTAAAGGTCTTTATTGATTTCAAAAATTTTTATTGGCCATCTTTCTTGCCCCTCGATTTTTCAGTTGGTGTTTTCATTTCCAAATGTTTGCTGTTTTTCGTTGGGAATATTTTGCGAACAATCACTGTCTAAAAGTTTGTACATTATCGGATTGACTTCCAAGATATGATATGACATGATATTACTGTATTTTCGACCCCCTCGATCCACAATTTCGCAAGAAACCGCCATTTTTTCTGGACCTCAAAATATTAATGTTGCGAAGACGTAAAAGAGCTAATAGAGGAAATAGAGAAGGATGGAGTCCGAATCGGGAAAATAAGCCAAATCTGCTCCAGATACGGTGAAATAAGACCACTACCCAACTATATGGTGGATTTAGACGTGAAAGAGAAGGACAAGATTAGAAAAATCCAACATATACAACAAGTGAGGATAAGATGGAAAGAACAGAAGAGAGGAAATAGACCGACGCAGTGCTATGACTGTCAATGATATCACGACGGACAGACGACGACTGTACTTTCTTTTGATTGTGCGCTATATTGTTATTTTATTTCCTATGTCACTCCCACAATAAAGACGTCTGTGGAAACCCGTCTAACCGTTTAGACTACAGACTCGAAAAAAAAATCAATTTGGTAAATATTGTACCTACCTTTAAACTCATCACTAAGCACCGCTAATGCTTTCTCCCAATTCTCATTTTTTTATCGACAACAACGAATACAGCTAAGCTAGTGTAACGGCCATTTCATATTGTTTACCATCCTTGGATGACTTGCGTTTTATATTGACATTATTTTAAGCGGTCTATTAGATATCAATTAGCGATCAGAAACGAAACCCACACAGTTCATTTTTTGGTAGACATTTATAAATTCAAACGCCATAAGTATAAAATCACCAAAATTTGATTTTCAATAGTATGTCGAACGAAGTGCACACTATATTTTATATGCATGTATTTGAATTTTATTACAAAAAAATATACACTGTGTTCATTTGAAATGGATCCACCCTTAATATTCCAGAAATGCGACATATTGGAAATAAATGCCGAAACACGTCAACTTTCAACTTGAGGGGGCCACTTTTCAGCGCTAATGTCATAATCGTCAGATTCACCTCCTCCCTACTGGAGATACCCCTTAAATTTTTTCAAATGGCGTTATGTATCAAGTCATACCTCATTTAAAAGGTCTGGTAAATCTCTATTCAATTATTTTGTTTTGCCTTTGATACCAGCCTTCCATTGTTATTTAATCGTTATTTAAAATTGGATCTCTTTCAACTTTTCGTATGCCATTTGAAAAAATTTAAGGAGAGGGGGTGAATCTGACGTTTATCAACTTAAAAGTTGACATGTTTCGGCATTTCTTTCTAGTATGTTGCATTTCTGAAATATTACCAGTGGATCCTTTTCAAATGAACACAATGTATATAATATTCAGCGCCAAAAATGTGTCCTTGATTTAGAGATAATCAATTAAATTTGAAAATAAATATCTACTGACAACTGACTTGCATTTTTTTTGCTAGAAATTTACATTTACAAAGAAAGACAGACACGTAATCAATGTTATTTGTAATTAATTATTTATAATATCGGTTTTATACCTTTCATCAGTACGTTATGTTCGATGTCAGATTCTATTGAATTTTCCTGAACCACTTGACGTAAAATAACAAACAGCACCTACCTACTTTTATGAACAATAAAAATATAATTTTATGAATTAATAAAAGCACTACAGTATGTAGAATAGTATTCTCAGTTATGGAATTTGTTAAATAATATTATAAATAAAATGGCTATAAAGTCAATTTATAAACTCAATAAATTCTACAGTGATTTCATCGACCATGACTTTCTCGTTTAAATCAGTAGTAAATTGAGTTGAATATTAGTTAAAATATTATATGTCGTGGTGATAATATTGAACTTAGTTTGTCAAAATAAACCTTGCGAAACTATAAATGTTGCAGAATGCACCGTAAGAAGTTTTGTTAAAAAATGTACACTACAAAAACATTTCTGTATTCATTTTTGCCTTGAAAATTGACTAAATAGTTTTTTTCAGTTAAGGTTGGCTACATTGGTTCTGCCTTAGTCCTTGTGCTACACCAAAACCAATAGAGTTAGGTTAGGTTTGTGGTGAGTGGGTCTATTAGGCACTCCACTGCGAATTGCAAGAGTATATTATGGCTCAGATTTCACCAAAATCCAGTCTCTTAACAAAACCAATTAGTTTATAAATTTCAGGTCTTCGGGAGAGAAACAGACCCTGTCAAACATCAGATACCTGAATAGGGCCTCGATGGAGCAGACACAAAGTATATCCTCTGCTATGTCCTCCGACAGTCCAGGCTACACTATAAATATGATCTTTCAGACGACAGTGACTTATTTAAAGGCCTATTAGACAACGAAGATCATTCCTGCTATATATGCCAGAAGTCCAAAACTCTTCTTGTAATCCAGATATTTAATGTTTGTTTTGCAAAACTTAATGACTTCCTTACAAGGGATTTGTCTTTTCATCGCCTTCCATGCCAAAAAAAGCCAGGAATCCAGACCAGTTTGATAACAACTTCGACGTTACGCTGTAGAGCCAGTTGATTTTTTTATTGTTTCATGTGTTAGATTGGTTTCCTCCAATCTCTCCACACATAAATTTCCACCAGAAATAGGATAGGATCCTAGACAGGTTGATATATCTGACTTAGTTCGATGACCGTCTACTCCGGCACCCAGAGCCTGAGGGTGTTTTTGAGCCATATGTGTACCAGCAGCTATTTGCTCCCTATTTGAAATTAGGTTGGTGAAACTATTATCCACGTGTATAACTATGTAACCTTTTGCGAGGCGGGCTATACAGACCAAAAAAAATTTTCAGTATTCTCTTTTAACCCTCAAAAGCGTGTCTCGTTCGATGCCCGCGGCGAAAATGACCTTATTACAATCATAGCAATCCATTATATTTGCCCCTTAACTATCCTTATTCAATCAAGTTGCCATTGTGTTATGTCAAAGACTACTAAAGAGGTCATTACGACATTGTGTCTGGACGAACTTTTTCATTTAGGGTTCGGTACAATAAAAAGGAGATATTTTTGAGCTGGAGTACAAAAATTTTTTATTTCCCAAAACGATTTCGACAAGTAGATAAATTTTTTAGTTAAAATAGCCGAGGACGTAATAAGTTGAGATTTGTAGGTTAAATTTTGCGTATCAAAAGAAATTTATTTACAAAACTGGATAATATCATGGGCTGGCTCTCAAAATACAAGTGCTGCCTCTACAGGATGTTTTTCAGTCCAAATCTGTGTTAATTGTCAACAGAAATCATTTTTGATAGGATACCTTTGTTAGAGTTTTAAAAAATGTTTTCTTAATGTGTTGAAAATAAAACGCATTCTAATAACTAAGTTGGGAATTCTGGAACCGTTGGCGATACTTGACACTGAACACTGTTTACACTACCACTACACCAACACCAAGTTATCTTCTTCAGAGACTGAAGGTAAAAAAAACCACCTTCAGTCTCTGAAGAAGATAACTTGGTTATCGAAACGCGCGTAAGATAGTGTAAAGTGTTAGTGTTGGTGTAGTGGTAGCGTAAACAGTGTTCAGTGCATTCTAATAAGCTTTATCAGAATATAGTAGTAGGCAATTGATATTATTGGAGGTTTTTTGAAATGCGCCGAAATTTTTGCTACCTTTCTTCCTAACCCTTGAATTTATTCCTTCTTTATCGAGGCCCAGTTTTGTTTGTGCTTGATGAAATGCCCTGACTGGTCCCTGGGCGAGAAGAATGTGTTATTGTCTTACCAGTCTATTTATTTTCTTCATTTATATACTTTCTTAGATTGCAATACCAATGACAGATGAGTAGGTTCAGATTGCACCCTACTGAAAAGGAAGGGAGAAATTGCCGCTGTGGGAGGATGAGCTAATTTGATAACCAAAGGTGTTTTGGGATGAAGAATGACAGAAGAACTTTAATACGGTCTGCAGGACATTTCTATACTATACAAGGAAAATGAACAGTGGGATATTCTTCCAGTGTGAATTATTCTGGGGGTGAAATAGTAACCCAATGGAATTTATTGATGGGGAACAAAAGTAGCAAAAAGAAGGAAAAATATTCAGAAATGAACAAAAAATTATTTATCACGAAGTAAAATAAGATTAATTAAGAATGCAGATTGAAAGCATGGGATGTTGATAAAAGCCTAACAAAGAATGAGAAATAGTTTATGTTTTGTTTTTCCAACAGAGATCGTGTTTTTCTAGATTGATTTAACACTTTTCCTCAATAACATTTTCTGTTTCTCTAGCCGAGATAGAGTTTTTTCAGTTTTCTTAGTACGAGTATTTGTCATAATACCTAATTTTCCACCTAGTGTTGTTTGTATGTAAATGGGGTGACATTCACTGAGACCTTACTGATCTTTTGTGCCCCTTATAGTCATATCGGGAATTAAATTCAACTGAAATAATTGAAGTTTGTTTTTTCCACATTTTTTCAATAACATTTTCTTTTTTTTTGCAGAAGATATTTCGTTTTTCCAGATTTGTGATTATGTGTACTCAGTAGCGGATCTAGGATTTCTACGCTTAATCATTTTTGAGACATGAGGGAAAAAGGAAGGATAGTTTTTCATTCTTCCTCCTCTCGAGAGGAGGGGACCGCTATATGTTTTCCGGAGCTTCTTCAGCCAACATTGGAAGGAATAAGGATTGTTTGGTTCAGGGGATGGGAGTGGAGGGAACGGTGGTAGGTGCCTGAGAGGTGTGTACTGACTCAGCATTCGCCTGTTGCTACGAGAAACCCTCTGAAAAAACTCATAGCAGGTCAGGCGGACCTGGAATTTGAACCCCGGTCCTTCCGAATGCAACCCGAGAGCGTAACCACTCCAGCACTTGCTCGGTAGACATGAGGGTATTTTCTTATATTTTTTTCTTAACAATTTTTCAATTATTCAAATTATTACAAACCACTTCATGTTTTATCTTGATTTCAAATTTACTTTTCAATGAAAAAAGGAGATAATAGACACCCCTGGTGGTTTCGGAGCCCTACGATTCAGCCTACTAATTATACCATTTATCCACCACTAACTGCACTCATTTAATCCGGAAATAGGATGAAGAGTTGTGATAATTATAATCAAACCAGTTGAATGAATTTTTAAAATTCAACAAGAATCATTTGCAAATATTAAGAAAAAAATGAGGAAAAAAGATCCTTAGCTACTATTATGACCACTATTAAAATTATAAATAAAAAAAAAATTAATAAGTAGAAGGCACAATAAAAAAATTGGTGGTTGACAGATATATTTGATAATAAGGATTTGTGGTGTTTTGTGAATATTTAAATTATTATTATTATAATCATTATTGATATTTTATTAATCTTAGTTCGTAGTATAAGAGGGCATTGAACTGAGACCTTTGGGTTTTGAAATTTTTTAAATCACCAGAAAGAATATTTAACCGAAGGCATTTATTATTTTTGAGAATTTTTTATCAGAAACAGTTATTCAGATTGTACTTTTTTAAATACAATTTATTTATGAGGAGAATAAGCTACTGAAAATAACGAAAAACGTGATATAAACCGTGAGTATGTATTGCATGAAAACATCTATCTTCAATAACTTCAAATTATTCAAAACAGATATAAACGCTCTGCTAATGCTTGTGACGTCAAACCGTATGATCGCCCTTGCGAAAAGGAAATTATCCCTTTAAAATAGCCATTACCGCCTTGTCTAACTGTGCGCTGTCGACCTTCCTCGAAGAAAGTTCTCCATTTTTTTATCGCTTTTATACCTTTCATATCTAATTAATTTTGCTGTGGTAAGCACAACCCTAGGCTAGGATATAATACCTAGACCAGTATACCGCCCTAGACCAGGACACAGCTGCTAGGATACCGTTCAAATCAAGAATCTATCTACCTATCTTCTTCGAGATCTAGTCTCCATCTTCTCAAGACTTCGTAGAGGCAAGATCTACCTACCTTTTACGGAAACAACACTTCATAAGCTAAGTACCTATAAAAGTACAAATTCACCTCACATTTGTTCAGTTCCTGTGGCAGAAGAATAAAATATAAATTTGTTTTAAATCTATTTTATTATTGCTTTCTAAATCCTCAACTATAAAAGTTGAGGGAGATATCGCCCGGGGTGAAGTTTGAAAATTTTCTTTTTTTTTAACTTTTTTATTATTTGATTTCTGGTTAACTTTCATTTCAATTCTACAAGGCGTTTCTACCTTTTCCGCCTTTGTTTTTTTAAATTCATTAGTATTTTTTATCGACGTCAAAAAGGTAGTGGCGCCCTCAATTTTTACAACCTTCCTGTTATTCTTGTGTGACATAAACTTGGGGTCGAACCACCCTTGAGAGGAGTCTCTTGCCGTAGCCCTTTAAGCTGGAGCACTTACCGTTACAAATTAGCGCCTCTTCCCGTTACAAGACCTTGTGAAATAATTTTTTTGTCCACAATAAACTTACTATGACTGATAGAAGGATATTACAAGTGGCAATCGGACAATCTGCCTTTTGTTGATATTTTTATGTTATCAAATTTTATTGAAAATAATGAAATTTTGTCTCTTGACAAAGTGCATAACAAAAGTTGTCATGTACTTTGGTTTTTCAAAAATATATGTCAATTTAAAGAAAACTGAACACCTCTTAGAAGGCAGAGTGGGGTTGTTTAATTTTCTATGTTTTTTAATCCTAGTTTCTTATTTTTTATGAATTTAATTAAAACCGGCAATGTTTCAATTTATAAATAATAAAAATGTCAATAAAAAAATGTAATGTCAAAGTTATACATAATATTTTGGTCCTTCGAGCCGGATGCTTAAAATCGTGTATCAACGCCATTCCGGTAGTTCAGTTGCCCATTAGATATTGGTTTCAACGATAGAGGAGAAAGCAGGTTTTATTATAAAGGTAATCACTATTTGATTTCCAAATGTTGCAGTAGGTAGTTAGTTTCAACCCTAATTTCAATTAGATATATTTCAATTAAAACTATTGGCAAATAAAATATATAAAAGAGTTCCTCTAACGCGATTAAAAATAGACACACTTCTATTCATTATTTGTTATCATGTCACTTAAAAAGTTGATTCGAAACAGAGAATTTCTAAGGCAAGATTTGGATAATCTAAGAACGTTTCACATCTCTAGATACGAGCAAACCAGACGTTGAGTTCAGACTTGATACGTAAAATTTATTAGATGGATTTCAAACAATCCAAGTAGATATAGAGGAAAAATGTACAGATGCTGAGCTAGAAGAGCATTATCAATTTAGGCACAATTTTGAAAATGGTTTAAAAATGAATTTGAAATAGAAAATGCCAAATGGTTTCACAAAACCTATTTGTAATATGAAACAGGTATTGGAAAAATAAAAGTACAAAAAATGTGGCGTGTTTTACAAATTTCTTTTTTTTGTCTATTTTTTTATGTTCGCTGAATCCCATAGAATATCTCTGAAACTGAAACTCTGAAACGGAATACCAGTAGTTGAAATAAAATGTTCTTTTACGAGTAGAAGACTTGAGTAATCTTGAAATTGGACAAAAATGGGAAAAATAAACTAGAATTTAACTACACTGGACGTAGAGGAAAAAAGAACTAAGTTAGAGGAACATTTACCAAGAATCTCTGATGATAAAGATCGCACAAAAGCAAAAGACGTGAGAGATCAAAACAAACACGAGAAGGTATTCGTAAATAAATATTACAAAAAATAAATAAAGCTCATAGTATTAAGTTAGAGTGTTGATTGGAAATAAAAAAGAAAACTGAGCTACGATCGTACATAAATATAATAATTCTTTTTGTTAATTATTTTTGGAAATTTAAATTTTTTTCTATATTTTTTAATTCAACGTTTCGGCTACCGTTATTTAGAACAATTAAGTATTTAAATTCTGGTCCTTATCTGACACTAAGGAAAAAATTCAACAACTAGACGATCAATAATATTTCGAAGTTTACGACCTCAAAAAATTTGTTGTCAAATTTTAAGGTCCATTCGCAGTATAGACCACATCCCTGATAAAATGTGGACATTCTAACAATATTATAGTCCACTAGGAATGGGATCCAGCTAAGTGCACGCTCCAGGAAAGGTTTTCCGAAATAAGCAAAAAAGCGTTTCTGGAGCGTGCACTTCACTGGATCTTATTCCTAGAGGAATTGTTATACAAAAAATATTTTCTTTCACATTTTATCAGGGATGTGGTCTATACTGTGAATAAACCTTAAAATTTGACAACAAATTTTTTGAGGTGGTAAACTTCAAAATATTATTGATTGTTTAGTTAGAATTTTTTCGTTAGTGTCAGATAGGGACCAGAATTTAAAAACTTAATTGTTCTTGATAATTTAAAAAATATAAAAAAAATTGTGGTTTGATTTCCCAAAATAATTAACAAAAAGAATAATGAATACACCACAAGGAACATAAATAGATAAATAAATTTCATACACATTTTTATGAAATGAAATGTATTAACCAGCTTGTTAACAAGGTCACACAAAAATCCTATCGGCTAATCCCCTTGTTTCTATCTTAACCTTAAAATATGACATGACGTTCGGAAACACGCGAAAATTTGATTATAATTACGACCATTAAAGAGCGTTACGTAAGACTTAATAATATATTTTTTTATTACTCCGAACGAACGTACCGTCTTTGAAATCGGAAGATCGTTTCTTATAAAAATAAATAATAAAAATTTATGTGTCGTTTTCGACTGCATACTCGGCAGAAAGACGGAACAATCAATCTACAAAAATAGTGACAGATAGAGGTGCTATTAATGAAACTGTATAATATACAGGGAGTCTCTTCAGTTATATATATTTTAAGTTAGATTAAAAATAAAAAAAATTGACTGTTGGCACTTTTTTTCTCATACATATTTCAAACAAATCAAAAGTTTTGTTTGAACTTCTGGAATAATCTATGATATTATACTATATTCGATGTCTCACCTTCATTTGGGCGTTTTGAAGTTCATCTTTAGTCCCTTAATCGCTTTCATGAAATTTTCAATACAATAATGAACTAAATTCTTCCATTTATTAAAAATTAAGAACATATGGATGTGCCCTCATAACAGTTATCGTTTTTTCTATGTCAACAAGAATGTCAATTTGCTGGGACAATCCAGAATAAATCTTTTACTATGATTTCAATTACATTCTTTCAATTGTGGATTTATACCAAAGACATGTTATGGGTTATCTTCCCTCGGTATATAAATTACATTATTCTCCAACTATTCTAGAGTCCTTTGAGCTTAAAGATACGTGAAGAGATTCTCATGGTAATACGCATCAAGAAAATGAAGCATTTTTGGTAAAAATATTTGATTATAAAGCACAGAATTCATTTAAAATTCCCAAGTAAACTGGTGAAAACTGGAAGTCGCAGTTTTCTGGGAATGACCCATGACAGAATGCCTCCAAAAGTAAACCACAGTCTGACTTATACCGTCCTAATTCCGAATAGAGAATAGTGAGTCTTCCGAAAGAAGAAACTACCAAGTTGGTATACAGCTGGCTCAAAAATACCCTCAATCTCTGGTGCAGACTAAGGACAGAAATATTAATAGCTAGGATCCTATGCAACTGTATTACAGACGTAAATTTACGGAACTGATTCATTTGTAGAGGAAAATCAGGAAAATCAGTCCAGCGGCTTTAGAAACACTCGTGTATAAACGTGTTATATCAAAGTTGGAATCGAACTGCCCAAAAAGACTTCCTCAATAAGAAGCCTCGACAGTCAGACTCCTATGCATGGGGGGTACCAAAAATGATTTTATGGGACCACAACCTATTATCGGCATCTCACTTAGTTTTCCCAAACATTAAATAACTGGTCTGCAAGAAGAGTTTTAGACTTCTGGCAAGATTTACCAGGATTGGCCTTTATACGTCCTTCGAAAGATGTTACCAAACCTGTGTTGAACTAAAACAAGGATAATTCTAAGTCGTCTAACATGCCTACTAACAGACCACTGTTGTCTGAATCATCATATAGTAAGACTTGGAAAGATCCGTCGTGGCGTGTTTGTCTGGAACATGATGAAACAGCGCATAGACTTTTTGCTCCCCCGCCGCGGTCTTCAGACCTAAAATATCTTTCACCAAATCAACTAATCGACTTTGTAAGGAAGCTGAAGTAGGTGTGAGGATTGCACTAGAAGACCCAATAGGCCCAGAATATATCCTAGTTAACAAAAACATGTTAATTCTTAATAGAGCTCCTAAGAATATGAGCGAATTTCATTACTTTGTTTATAATAATAAATGTCTGACTCAAAATGACTCGCGGAGACCTATTTTTGGCGTTGAGTTAAAATTATAAATAATAGAGATAGAGTCCCGGGAGTAAGAACTATTTTATTGGGAATTTCCTCCTCTTTAAGGATCTTTTTTCAAAATTCCTTAAATAAGAATTAACACGTTTTTGAACTTGTTGACTAGGCTAATAAATTAACCTAACTACAAAACATTGTCAATGTTGATGATGTAGTATTTGAAATATCTTACTAGACTAAAATTTTGACAACAAATTTTGCTTTTTCTTCAAATTTCAATTCATTTAGATATTTTTGATTATCGAAATGCGTCTCACTATTGTTGAAACACTCTGTATATATTTGGGATTTCAATAAAAATTAATTCTTCCGTGAACATTATATTATATCCTATTAAAGTTAATAACGAATAGTAGAAATATTTTCGGTACCGCTGAAGGTGAAATAAAGAAATTTAAATTGAATCACGTATATTTTCTTAAAAACAATAAATCGCATCTGCGACCATACGTAGTGGAATATTTGTAAATACGGTGCTTACTACAAGAAATACAATGCTGATGACACACTGTCACTTATTCGAGAAAAGAAAAAAAAAAGAAATCTTGAAACTATCTCGAGCACGCCGCTGTAGAAAGAAGGCAAAACTTCCCTTTGTATCTGCCGACATACTCAGCTACAGCTACTGGCAAAATATTTTCTGCATTTTATTAAGAATTCTTTTTTTTTCCTTCTTCTTTTAATTTACCATCTACCCGATGTGAGTTGGTTTCGCGGGAAGCGTTTTGTTTATTTTTATGTTATTACCCAGATAAGATCAAAATTAACTGTGTCGAAATTACTCAAGTTCGTGGTTTAATTAATTATTTTTATTGTTATTGTTGGAACTACTTTTAATGATACAAATATTCGGAAGATTCGCATTTACATTAAAAGTGTGAATTCAAAATTACTTTTTTTTAATTTGCCTCTAAATAATAACCCAATTGGAAATAAAGGATGTAAAGGTATTTAAAATATCTTCGAATAAACAACAATTAGTCCATTCACGAGAAAATGATAACTGCCTATTGAAAATCAACAAAATTTGGATAAGATAAGAGAGTCATACAACAAAAGAATTCCTGCTAAAACCACAACTTCCGCAAGATGATCTCTTGTACGAGTTTTGGGATTACTGGGAAAATTGTACCACCTACCTATCAGGGATTATACTGGACCTGCTTTCGCTGCACTGCATATTAGAAAAGAGGCAGTGCTCACTGCCCTCAGACTACACCAAGCAAAACATCTTGAACCATACTTTTAAAGGAAAATAAAGGAATTTGAAGATAATCCAGATAGATTAAAGGCAAAACCAATGATCTCGACTTGTATTTTGAGGTAATCATCCGAGATCACCACTTATAGAGGTTATAGAGAGTCCAGATTGGTAGTACTAGAGACAAAAATAGTGTCTCTGTATCTTCCCTTCGATTCAGAAGAGCCACTACAGGGGACTAGCATGGAGAACCTGATAGAATACCCAAGGAGACATAATCTGGATGTCATTGTAGGGGCTGATATCAATGCACACCATAGCAGTTGGGACAGCAAAGACAACACCAGAGGTAAGAAACTACTTGACTTGATATTGCGAATGTGGGTAATACGCCTACATTTAGAACACCGAGGGGTGAATCATTGATAGATGTTACTCATGATGATTCGCAAGTGGCATGTATTGGATAAACCATCTTTATCCGATCTTGCCAAAATATACTATGAAATTAAGGTAGAAAAATCGGTTATTAGAAAATAAGAGCACTGATTGGGTATCTTATAAAGTGGACCTGCTTTCTAAAATCCGTTCAGGCAGACCAAAAACTGCTGAGGATTTAGACAGAGCAGCCTGAACCATAAGGAAGTAGCCCTTGCAGCATTTCTAGACATCGAAGGTGCTTTTGACAACACTTATATGTCATCAATTATCAGATCCCTTAAAAAAGAGGGATTACATACACCATTAGGACAACTAAAGGATGTCCTCAAGGTGCAGTACTTTCACCACTTGTGTGGAACCTGGATGTGGATGACTTGATCTGTAGGTTGAATGATCAAGGCATTATGGACGCAGGGATTTGCGGACGACATAGTGATTGTCACCAATGGGAAATTCCCAGAGGTGGTTAAAAATGTAATACAGGAAGCACTGCGAATTGTGGAGGAATGGTGCCTTAAATAGGTCCTTTCAGTTAATCCAAAAGAAACTAACCTAGTTGCTTTCACGAATAGAAGAGTTCTCCCGCAGGGTAGAGTATTGTTGTTCGGAGAAGAACTAGAAATATCCAAAGAAGTTAAATATCTGGGAGTGATTCCAAACTGAATTTGAAGGCACACCTGGAAAAAATTAAGTACTACCAGGGCGACTAACCTTTTCTGGCAATGCAGAAGAGTTATGGGCAAAAACTTAAGGAATACGACCTGAGGTGGTCCACTGGCTCTACATAACTGTGATAAAGCCAATGATCACCTATGGAACAATAGTCTGGTGGAGAAGG
Organism: Lochmaea crataegi; assembly: GCA_947563755.1. Taxonomy (NCBI): domain Eukaryota; kingdom Metazoa; phylum Arthropoda; class Insecta; order Coleoptera; family Chrysomelidae; genus Lochmaea; species Lochmaea crataegi. Next base: position 17,606,015 of record OX387425.1, read on the forward strand.
ATATAAGTGTACCTCCATACAAAGAGTTTACTGAACAAGGTAGACAAGGAACTCTCAGCCAGGCTACTGAAACTGGGTGAGAGATATTTGAAGACAGTAACCAACCTGGTGATTGGACACTGCACCTTGAGGAAACATCTGTACAAAATGGGCAAAGTTAGTGAACTTATGTGCAGAAAATGTAAACTTGATGATGAAACACCTACTCACATACTCTGCTTCTGCGAGACTTACATGTACTTAGACGGAAGCACTTTGGAGAGGAATTAATACAACCATCACAACTACTGAAAATCCCTCCAGTCAAACTAGTGGCCTTTATAGAAGACACGAAGCTTCTGGAATGGAAGTAGATAACATAACCATGAAATGGTACAAAGATTCAGTTCAAGTGCCTGGGCTGATGAGCATAAAGCATAACCCAAATATATGAATGAATGAATGAGTCCAGTTTGGATGAAGAAGTGCTCGATTGGTACACTTATGGTTCCAGGAGGGACAACAGGGCCATATTTTAATTCCGTCAGTTCCTTGGTCCGGGTTTAATCAATTTTAAGCAGAAATTATGTAATGGTGAATTTCATATCCAGGTGGAAAGTGTTTCTTTACTGTGAAGAGCGAAGATAAAAGTGCGAGTTGCGAAACGCTGTTATAACTCGACAAAGAAAAGAAACTTTCCACCGAGGATTGTATACTACAACGATAATAATTTTTTTTGTGAAAATTTTGAATTTATTTGTAAACCTCCCGAGTTACGAGAATGTGCAGCAAAAGCTTATTACCAGAGAAAAGTGGAGCAAGATGATATACCTAAGGAGTATCAAATGTCAAGCTCAATAATGAACTTACCAATAACAGCCATTATATATTTTTCAATATTTGTTACAATAAACGAAATGCTGCTCCTGAAATTTTGAAGTGGCACACTTTTCAGTCTAGATCATCTTGGAGCTGAGAAAATCCTTTAATGCACGATTGCACCAGTAAGCACCAGATTACTGATAATTCCAATCTCTCATTGCACCATATTTTGCTTAGTAAAGCCAAGCTTACGTTCAATACCGTATGTCTTCACTTGAATGGACAAAGCTGTGCGTAAAATTTCGTTTATATAAGCCTGACTTACTTGTTAAGCCAAGGTGGTGCAATCGGGCATAAAGCATCTTGCAAAAGGAGTCCCACAAAGTCCAGGCAAAAAATACAGAAAAAATAATGTCATTTTTATTTGCAACTGAGAATGACACAATCGAAATCATTATCTATCGATATCTCGAATGCAAGATATAAGTGGAGTTTATCAACTCAAAGGAGATATTAAATGGTAATAATTGTGCTCCTTACGGTACAAAGAATTTCTGATTGATTTAAAAGGAACCAGCACTGTGTAACATGTCTATCGACCTGTTTCGATTTTACAGAATAAATCCTTTTAATTAGCGCTCGTCGTCACTAGCCACATTCAATTATAGTTCTGTGATCCCAAACTCTTCTACCCCGAACGTAAGACAATTGACGTCTGCCAACGGACAACGCCACGTTAAACACCCCTTTTGTTATCGTCTGCCCAAGAAGGCACATCGTCTTTCGCTATCTTTCATATCTCAAGTACCTATCTTATGAATTTTGCTGTGGAAAGTCCAAAATCATAATCTATAATTAATAAGCTTCTTCTAAAGTACTGTCTGATATAATTTTCGTATGCATTCTTTATTTTTTTTACAGAGATAGACGAAATTAAATTCAACACGTGGTCATAAACTATTCTTTTATACTAATATGGTAGTTTTAAGCCAAATATTCTTTTACAATTCTCTGTTTTAATTTTATACAAACATTTTCAAGCTTTTTCAGTTGCGAAATAACTCTTAATTATAAAATAACATTTTTATGAATTACCGGTAACCTATAAAATATTCTTTCGCAACGCCAGTGCCGGTTTCATATATTTCCTAAGCACGATATTTTTTCATATAACCAAATAAATAACTTATTGCTATTATTAGTTTCTTTCGGATCATTAGTATATTTTTTTAATTCAGTCGATAATTGCTATTTTTACTGTTTTAACATGGGACATATAATGTTGGAAAGCTTTCAGTAAATTAAATCAATTTTTTTGACTTTCAAATAACTGCCTTCCTTTTCTTTAACCTGAAAAGCTGACCAACATAATGTGCCATTACATTCAAGTTCCTACATATCCCTGATCCACTTGTACTTCTAGGTAAGCACAGCCCCTAGGCGAGAATATAAGCCAAGAATATAACCCTAGGCGAGAATATAAGCCAAGAATATAACCCTAGGCGAGAATATAAGCCAAGAATATAACCCTAGGCGAGAATATAAGCCAAGAATATAACCCTAGGCTAGGATAGAACCCAAGAATATAAACCGGAGAATATAACCCCAAGAATATAGCAAGGATACAGCCCTAGCTCAAACTACCGCCCTAGAACAGAACTCATCAGTTCGGATCAAGACCTGACTTCTTCTCCAGGAAACCACTTCATCTAAGCTAAGTACCTATAAAAGTACAAATTCCTTTAGTAAATTCCGTTGTTCATTTCCTGTGGCAGAATAAATTGTAAATTTGTTTTTAATTCTTTTTTTTTTATTAAAATCCTCAACTATAAAAGTTGAGGGAGATATCGCCCGGGGTAATTTTTAGTGACTTTTTTTCTAATTATTAACTTTTATTTAAATTTTACAAGGCGTTTCTACCTTTTCCGCCTTAGTTTTTTGTAGTTTTCATCGTTAAAAAGGTAGTGGCGCCCTCAATTTTTACAACCCTTCTGTTATCCCTGTGTGACATAAACATGGGGTCGAATCACCCTTGAGAGGAGTCTCTAGCCGGAGCCCTTCGAGCTGGTGCCCTGTGAGGTACAACTTTTACCGTTACAACTGTGGGATTTGTTTCTAAATTTTTCCATAATAATTCAGCTAGTAGTAACTTTAATGTTGAATACATTCAACTACATCAACACGAACCGGATTTGTGTATTGAAATTATTCGCATTTGAAAACTTAATAATCCCCTACTTCATAAATTAAACAAATAATTTTTTTTGTAAAACGCTAAGGAATAGTGACTAATGTATTGCATAATAGTTAGTTTCTTAATAAAATGCATTTATGCATGTATTTTTTTTTAATCTCTCGATCTTTGGAATGGCCTTGAACAGTGGTAGCGGTTTAATAGCGTTTTGTCTATTGTTTTTCTTTCGAGATATTCTTGTGTTGTCATACCCTCTGAAATTATTCCAACTATTGTAGTAACAATAATGATTGTTATTAAAATAATTACTTTTCTTTTCTTGTATTCAAACCAGTCCTCTTTTTTACAATTTTTCACTTTAATCATATTCATTAAGTATATACAGGATTCATTTTAAATCTTTTCCGATCCTATAAGTTTAGACAAAATATACAAACTCATTTTTTTTGACACACTGTATTTCTCGCGTCCTATACTTCACACACGATTCAATTTTACTTCTATCCTACGTAAATTTCAAACGGAAATCTTCAGGTCACTTACTGTTATGAATAACTTATAACGGCTTAAGATAAGTGTTTATCTATATTCGATCGACAGTCGGACTCTTTTATTAATAATTTCTCACATTACGAAAATGCGATTCGGTAAATTATGATGCCACCAACTGTCATATTTTATCCATTCCTCACGGATTAGTATAGACGACGTTTAGTTTTTGTTAAACGATTCTTTTTCGAGTAAATCGAAATCAAATCCCAGTGGAAAAGACACAAAAAAAAGGAAAGACTGAATAATTTTTGTGTTTTACGCACTAGTGCATGAAATATAGCTCTCGCAGAATTAAAAAGTTTATGTAGCGACTGACTTATCTTGGCACTTGAACAGCCAGTGGATAAGCACAGAAAAACAAAGAGCGTTTCTGTCTGTCTTAGTGTTGCATCCAACATCGTTATATTCCAGAAGTATAGTTAAATTTAGTTTTATAATTCACATTTGACAATAGTTTGCTAAGACCACAACAGACATGTTGACTGTCACTAAGAATCACTGAAATAATTATATAAACACAGAACAAAATAACAATCCGCCATCTTAGCTCAAACGCCAAAAGGAAGCACGTGACGTCACGGTTTTGTAAATATGACCATGAAGATGATGCTAATGAATTTGAGTATGATTTAACTGGCATTAAGTTAATGATTAGACATTTTGAAAACTTAATAAGCCAAACTTACTCAATACCTGGCTGGGGATCCCAATTTATTTCTCATGAGAAATTTAAACCTGAACTGATGCTTTAAAATTTCGGGAAAATTTGTTTTATAGTTTGTCAATTTTATTCCTCACAATGGACTGTATCGACGAATCCAGTTCTGTGAAATTAAGACTGAAATAATCGATAATGAACCTAGACTAGAGAAAAATATTTGTTCTAGTAAATGAGTATACTTTTTTAATGGTAATGTGAATAAACAAAACTGTCGTTATTAAAGTGATGCAAATCCACATCTACTTAGAGAAAACCACACTCAGCATACTGAGAAACTAAATGTTTGGGCACGGATTCTAGGATATTCTGATTGGTCCCTTGTTTTTACCGGGAAATTTAAACGGTGTAATGCTGCTAGAGAACACTATTGAGCTCTTTATTGTCCATGAACTAGAGAATTAACACGACTACGCTGGAAATCTAGCTCTAGATGAAATTTTGTAGCACTTCTAGCACCTCCCCAATATGCAGTAGCAGTTACGTAATGGCTGGACAATAATTATCCAAATAAATGGATTGAAAGGAGGGGTCCCATTGAGTGGCCACCTAGGTCACCATACTTACAGCCACCTATTTTTTTTTCTGTGGAATCACAGTCGATTATTTATAACTGACTAAAGTAACGTTTGGAGATTGAAAATAGGTTAAACTATTGTTTACAAAACAATGGAAACAATTTTGAACATTTATTTAATTAATACTTATTTTTGTAGCACTATTTCGTTTCACAAGTAGGGGTTCATCCATAAATTACGTCACACGTTGAAGGGGGGAGGGTATCACCGGAATGTGACATTGTGTGAGAAGGGGCAGGGGGGTCAAAAACTTTGTGACGTCACAAGTTAAAATAAATTTAAAATACCAAAATGCGAAATTTATATGTGAATTTGTTTTCTCAGTCATCTAAAATATTTGACTTTATAATGTTGATTTTATTTAAGATTATTAAAAATAAGAAAAAAATGGAAAGAACATTTTTCTTTTGATTATTTTAACACGCTTATATTAGTTTCACTTGTATGTGAGTTTGTTTGTAACTCTCCTAGCTAGTGGCTTATTACTGTTAGTATATCCAAACAATTTAAGTACGTTTAATTCATAAAGCAACCTTTAAACTCGATTTTTAGTCACTTTAAGCGCTCAGATTAATTCGAAATTTTGCACACACGGCAAGCATCGATTACAAAACAATATAGTTAAAAAATATAGGGTGTTTCATTTATAATGCAACCTTTAAACTCGATTTTTACCCACTTTAAACGCTCAGATTAATTCGAAAGGTTTTTATATAGTACTAAAAAGTGAAAAATAAATTATAGTTCGAAAAAAATAAAAAACACGCTTTAAAGGAAATCGAACTAAAAAGATAAAAATAATTCTTAATTTAAGAATAAAATAATTAACGAGAAAATGAATGTCATTGTGGTGATAGCGTGGGGTGCTCAATATAAATTGTTACAATTTCTTACTAGTTCTATTCCGAAATGCAGAGTTAGTGTATAATTGTAGTACAAAGCTTTTACCACAAAGACATTGATTTTCTCGTTAATCATTTTATTCTTAAATTAAAAATTATTTTTTACTTTTTAGTTCAATTACCTCTAAAGCGTGTTTTTTAGTTTTTTTGAACTATAGTTTATTTAAATACATGCATAAAATTGAAAAATGTGTATCATCACATCAGGGGCGAAGGGGGTTCTAAAAATATGACAACCTGTGACAAGGACGGGGAGAGGGGTTGAAAAGTACTAAAATTCCTGTGACGTAATTTATGGATGGCCCTAGGTGGTTTACGATGGGTTACCCTAGATATGATTTTGAGTTTTTTTATGACATCTCTTTTATTTCACGAGATATAGTCCTTTGTATGTTTAAAATTTACCCACTCAAAATATTGTTACTAATTTGGTCTTTTCTTCAAACCCCTTCACTTATTGCCCATATTTTTCTCAAAATTATATCAAATTTAGCCAAAAGTTTCAAAAATTTAAAAGTAACGAGCTGTCCGTCAATAAAACTATTCTATCAAGATTGATTTTTTAGTAATAAAGGAAAGCTTTCAGACTAAAACAATTTCTCCATAAAAAAATACATCAAATAAATAGATATGTTTAACACCTTCTTAGGTCCTTTTTTCAAATTTTTATAAAAAATATTTACATCATCGTCGAAAAACTATTTTCTTCATTTCAAATAGAAAATAGTGAGGAAGAAAACCAGTACCCCAAGCAGTATCATTAAGTAAGATTTATCCTATTCGAATAAAAATATGAAAATGAAATATTCAAATTATTCATTCTTTTTTACAAATGTTTGTAATTTGTTTGAAAAATCCAATTTGAAGGGATTACCCTCCTCAACCAAAAAAAAATTCAATTAAAAATTTGACTGACATCGATTTGGTTTTTAAATTAAGTCCAAACTAACTGAAAAATTTCGACAAAATTAAAATGAAAGCTCTTCACATCGGATGATGAAATACACGTATTTAAGACATGGAATGGCATAGAGAAGGTTGTTTAGAACGTAAATCACGAATTTGTCATCCTTCTACAGTGCCGTAGTGACAGTTATTTATAAAATAATTACAAAGCTTAATTACCATTTTCTATTGACATATACGTTGATCTTTTGAAGTGTGATATTCTTACATCCAATAGGATATTTTATCACACCAATAGCTAGTGATTTATATTGTTTCGGTCATTAATGTATTGGTTTGAGATTCCAAGACATTTCAACGTTTTGTAAAGGTTATAACATTCTGCCAAGCACAAAATCATAAAGTGCGGGTACAATGGCTCAAGCATAGTGAAAAATGCATAAATTCGGCTACAAACTGCTACCTCATCCAGCTCATTCTCCAGATTTAGTATCCTGTGACTGTTTCCTGAATCCAAATCTGAAAGAATAGCTGGGTGGTGGTAGATGTAGTTAAAAATTGACCTTTTACGTTAAAATTAACGAAATTGTCAGCTTTCAATTGCTGTCAAACACAATTTAAATGTCGCAGCTTGCCCAAAATTTGTCAGTAGTCCAATAATAGATGGTACTTGCATGAGCAGTGTTGAATTTGAAGTTACAGCTCTCTAAATTCAAAAAGTTACTGCCTTATCAAACTAGTCTCTTACAACGACGCTTATTATGTATATTGTAGTGAACAAATTTGAATTTCGAATTTTCGCGCTATTGTATGTGTTACTAGATTGCTGTTGCGAGAACTGCCTGTCTGTCAGTCAGTCAATTTCTTTTTACAATAAAAATTTGTTTGTGATGCTTCTAAGCAAATTTCATTCTATTTCCGACATCTCAACTCCCTACACCATATTAAATTTTGTACAGTGCGCCAATGGGCTAATATTCAGAACTTATTAAATATACAGAACATAAATAAATTGCGATCGTGTTTTCTATAATATTGGCTCATAGGCATATTCATCATACTTTTTAATCACATTCGTGTAATGTGTGTTTCTACATAAGTCAATACATCGACAGTTATACTATATGTATTTATTTGTAGGACATTGAAAATAGGGATAAAAGGAAAAGCTGTGCAATCCTTCATTCAAACTACATGGTACTAATTAATTTCTAGTAATAAATAAACAATTATTATTATCATTTATTATATCAACAGCGTCGAAGCACCGTTATTTAGTTATTCACAAAAATTATAAACAACCGATACCTGCCCATTTTGAAATAATTTTCGCACATACATAGTGTTAAGTATCACCAGGGTGAACCAAAAAATATTTTTAAATGGAACATCCTATATATTATTTTAATTTTAGATTAAACTCATCTCTCCTCTGCTTTCAATCATCTTATAAAAAGTATTTAAAAAGTTATTGTTCTCACTTCAACATCCTGTATATTCTAGAGGTACGGCAATGCCTGCAATTACAAGCTACTCGAAGATCGGATCTCTATTGTATACCGGCGTTGTACAGGGTTGGGTAGGCAATTAAAAGAATGAAGATTTTAATTATAATGTAAATCGTTTTAAAATTCTGGAGTTTTAGTTGCCCACCCGATAAGGGTTTTGCATGTTAAATTAGGTTTTATTACTCTCTGTCTAGTTCAAACAAACTGTAGCTCAGTGAAGTCCTGTTATTTTTCACAAATAAACCACATTACTTTTGCGACTAGTTTGTATAAAAAAAATAAATTTCATTGCAACTGCCGACCAGTGAATTTCCTTTAGTCTGGGATATTTTTTAACATGCTTCGTTGAACCCCGAACTTTAAAATACGGGCAGGCAACAATAAACTGACGTACCGGAAGAGAATGCCGCCTATATCCTGGTTAATAAAGCGGAAATGACATATTGCAACATGGATATTTGTGTTTGAATAAGAATTATTTTATTGGGGATTGTTTTGGCTGAGCAAGCATGCTCTGCTGTTGAAAAAAAAACAATTCTTCGATTTGTTTTCAATATTAAATAAACTATTCAAATTATAGACGTTGAACTCGATAAAATAATGAAGGATTGTATTTAAACCTCCAATTATTTTTTTTTCGACACAAAGTGGTTTTTTTTTAAATTTTATTGAAAAAAAAATTCTTTGTACCATTTCCCATGTTATCTACTTCCATTCCAGAAGCTTCGTGTCTTCAATAAAGGCCACCAGTTTGACTGGAGGGATTATCAGTAGTTGTGATGGTTGTATAAATTCCTCTCCAAACAGCTTCCGTCGGTAGCTGAACTAGAAGTAGTAGACAACCATAGTAAACACTATATTATGGAATCAAAGTTACCAGTTATTTTAGAGATTACTGGAACTTTAGATTAAAAAATGAGTCTCTAAAGCCTTAAAAATAGTATCTCAGCAAGACATTATAACAATATTTGCCTCGAACTTTCTTCAGGCATTCCCAGGTGGAATAATATGCTGCGAGTATGATCAAAAGACTCGAGGTTTTCTTCTTTAATGTTCTGTTTAATCTTCAGTTTCATCCTAACTCTATACGTTTCTCAGTATAATTCTTTTATTTTCCCAGTCCATTGTACATTCCTCTGTTTTTTCAAATATATTTTACCAATTTTGTAAACTTTTTAGTCTACTACGAGTAGAAAATGGTAATCTACTCCTTAGAAATTATTAACAAACCTCTGTACCCCATTTACGATTTAAATGTAAATCGAACGCCGCCGCTGGTGTCGCCTAAGGTCATTTTTACCTTTTCCGTTAAAATGAAGAATCGTGCACCGTGAATTGACGCTTATGACAGCAACAGGAAATTTCAAAGATTCTGTCGAGCTCAAAACGTACTTATAAGTTGGTACTCCTGCACATTCACACATGGCTTGATGTTTATTAGGGTGGCAACGCTTGGTTTACCAGATTATACCTGTCACCACACACCGGTATTCAATTGTAATTACCGAAGATATTTTATTCTAATAACGACACATATATTTAGATAAAACTTTTTTTTCAACTTGTTGACTATGTACTTTGAAAAGTCTGTCGAAAAATAGAAGAAAAACTGAAATATTCAACACCCAATGTCCCTAATTTTTTTCATAAATCAAAACTATCGATTATTGCAGTAGACTCGAAACAGGTGGTAGAATTTATTAAAATTATTTTTAGAGTAAACACCTGGAGAAGGGACCGGAATATTTATACTGTCTGTCGACTCAAACTGATAATCTTAAAGACTTACGATGTGATCCAGTAAACTTGTTTAAAGAAGATAAATATTTTCAGTAAAATAGACAATAACAAGATCTGACAAAGGAAATGCATTTTAAAATCCGAAGAATATAAATCTAAAGTTAATAATTTGATAGAATCTTGTGATGTAAAAATTCTAAGGGCTGATCCAACAAAAAAGTTTTCTAATAATGTTAGAGAGATTGTCAATAGTTCAAATTATGTTTTCAATGATTATGAGAAAAAATACATGATTAATAAAAATCCTCAGTCTCCACAATTATATGGAACTGTTAAATTACATAAAGTATCGAAAACAATTAGACCTAAAATACTCCTAATAATAAGTTCGCTAAAAAACTAAACAATATAGTTAATAGCTATGGAGGTATATCTAAATACTCAATTGAAAATTCAATAGAACTAATCAAAAAATTAAAAACATACAAATTACAAGATAACTCTAAACTTATTTCATTTGATGTTACCAATATGTTCTCTAAAATTCCTCCTAAAGAATGCATAACACTTGTTAAAAAATTACTAGGAATATCAGGAATAAAATCAGATATACTTAATTTGTTTGATGTATGTATTAATCAGAATTATTTTACTTTTGATAATAAGGTATATATTCAAAATGAAGGTTTACCAATGGGAAGCCTATATCACCAATTTCAGCAACATTTTTATGGAAAGTTTAGAAAGAAAAATCTTTGAATGTAACATTTCAAAAAATATATAATTTTGGTATAGATATGTAGATGACATATTAGCTTGTTTTGTAGGTAGTGAACCACAATTAGATATATTGTTCAATCATATTAATAATTTACATCCAAAAATTAAATTTACATTAGAAGTTGAAGAAAATATCTCAATCAATTTTCTTGATATTAAAATTCAAAGAGTCAATAATATACTTGATTTTTTTAATTTACAGAAAACCAACACATACTGATGTGACTATACCATATAATTCTAATCATCCCATGTCACATAAATTAGCAGCATATAATTCAATGATACATAGAGCATTTTCAGTTCATATGAACAAATATAATTTTGATAGAGAAATTAATATAATTAAACAAATAGCCACATCCATTACATATAATTAATAAATTAATTAATAAAAAAGAGGAAAAACTGGCATTACAATTAATATTTGCTGAAAAAACTAGGGAAATACAAAATTACAAAACCATCACATTTGCTAGAAATATTTCTAATAATATTTCAAAGATAATGTCTTGTTCAACAAATACAGCAATTTCTTTTAAAACAGAAAACAATGTGAGTAAAAAATTGTTAAATGTAAAAAACAAAAATACCCCCATTAAAAAAGTCTGGAATATATAAACTTGAATGTCCAGAATGTAATGCTGCCTATATTGGTCAAACAATTCGAAATTTTGAAATTAGATACAATGAACACTCACGAGCATACAGATTAAAACAGCCAGATAAATCACATTACGCAAAACATCTTCTTTTGTCACAAAACATTCATTAACACCTAACACAGAACTAGAAGTACTGCATATTTGTGATAAGAAACAAGAACTAGATTTCCTTGAAGAACTAGAAATAAGAAGACACTTAAGAGACCCACAATATGAAGTTGTCAATGAACAGATAAATCTAGGGAGCTCTCCACTAATAAATTGTCTTCTTAAGTAACTATTGTAAAGATCAGCAGATATAGTTTTCCTTGGTTTCCTATATCATTGCACAGTTATACTGATCTTAAATGGGAAAAAGATATCCAGGATATCCCCATAGGGCTAATAATACCTAAGCTTTAATATTTGTAAAATCATATCTTCTTCGTTTTTCTATTCATATCAATCACAAGATAGGTCACTTACTATTTGGTCTAGCCAAAATATTAAACATCAAGTAGGTATCACATAAAATGTAACTTCTGTCATTCTGACGATGATATGTCAATATCGAAATAATTATCAATATCCTTTCATAATTTTCATAATTTTTTCATTAAATAGTGGAATTAATTAGAAACAGTTAGTTTCATTTATAACATTAATATGAGTAGATTCCACAAAGTAAGGGTCCAAACAGTAAATTCAATTAAAATAGACAAATGAACTTAACATCAAGATAAGGGCAATGAAGATGAGTTTTGCATTAAAAATTTAAGAACGGAACAGTTTCGATTAAGTAAAGTATAGAACAAAACAAGAAGAAATAAGTTGATAACGTAATAAAGAAAGACTAGTAAAAATATGGATGATCCTAAAGCCGCGAACAGACCGAATTTCCAACATAGACCAACGCCAACGGCACATGTATGGTGGAATTGGAAAGCATTGGAAATGATTTGAGAACATCGTCCATGCCGGATTTTTAGTGTTGCATTGGAGACTGTTGGTTGAGGTTCGGTGTTTTCCTAAATTTTTTTTGTGATATCATCGAGCGAAAGTGATGATGAGTTATTGTGTGCAAGTGCAGAATTTCTCGTTGTACATAATTTACTCAACAAAAAGAATAAGAAACGGAACCGCAGACGCTGGTGGATGACAACACCGTATAAAAACAGAAGTTCCTACAGCACGAGTAATTTATTGGATGAACTCCGGAATGAAGACGCTGGTCATTTTAGGAACTTTTACCGAATGACCCCAGAAAATTTTGATCAACTGCTTAATTTAGTGGCTCCAAAAATTGAGAAAAAAAATACGAATTACCAATTTTTTGAGAAGGAAACAAACAAGAGAAGAAGATGTATATTTAATATTACATTATGTATCAAATATCTTTTATTCAGATCACTCAAGTCTGAACGCGAGACTTAAAAACAGGGGCAATTCATAATGTTCCTTTTCTCCACTACTACTAAATTAACTTTAGACAAGCAAGAAGCGACTATTGTCTTCTGTATGTTCCTTGTAGTATATTCATTATTTTTTTTATTTTTTAAGAAATCAAACCACAATCCTCATTTATGACAGAAAACATTCGACAAATAGACAATCAGTAATATTTTGAAGTTTAGGACTGAAAAAAATTGTTGTCAAATTTTCACAGTTATTTTTGATAAAAATGATTGTGAACGAGGAAATATTTGTTTCCACAATCATTAATAAAAGTGACGTTTTTTTAATCAATTTTCGTACACAAAAAATGTATTTGTTGAACAGTTTAAAAAAGTTACATTAGAGTGAGATAAAGTGACATTATGGTGAGATAAAGTACGACCACCATTAAAATTAAGCATTTACAAACTCATATAAATACGTGAAATTACATTTTATACATACGTCTAAAGAGTGCGAAAAATTACAATGATTTTTAAATGGGATAATCATTATAACACTCTTTTTTATTTGTATATTTATTAAATTACCTTAGATAATTTTGTATTTTGTTTTCTGTCAAAGGTTCTGTAATTGTAATAATTTTGTACTGTCATAAGGAAGTGTGAAACGTAAATGGTCAATCATTGTCAGAATCTGTCAAATTTGTCAAAAATGGTAAAAAATTGTTGAAAATTGTTAAAAATTGTTAAAAATTGTTAAAAATTGTTAAAAATTGTTAAAAATTGTTAAAAATTGTTAAAAATTGTTAAAAATTGTTAAAAATTGTTAAAAATTGTTAAAAATTGTTAAAAATTGTTAAAAATTGTTAAAAATTGTTAAAAATTGTTAAAAATTGTTAAAAATTGTTAAAAATTGTTAAAAATTATTAAAAATTGTTAAAAATTGTTAAAAATTGTTAAAAATTGTTAAATATTTTTAAAAACGGTCAAAAATAGTCAATAATTGCCAAAATTTTTGAAAGTTGTCAAAAATGGTCAATAATTATCAGGAACTATCAAAAATGGTCATTAATTGTTAAAATTTGGGAAAATGGTCAAAATTTGTCAAAATTTTGAAAAAATGATCAATAATTATGAAAAACTGTCAAAAATGGTCGATAATCGTTAAAAATTCTCAAATTTTTTGCAAAATGGTCAAAATTTTTGAAAAATTGTCAAAAATGATCAATTATTGTCAAAACTGTCAAAAATGATCAATTACTATCAAAACTGTCAGAATTGGTCAATAATTGTCAAAAAAGGTCAATAATTGTTAAAATTTGAAAAAATGATCTAAAATGGTCAAAAATTTTGAAAAATTGTCAAAAATTGTCGAAAATGATCAATAATTGTAAAAACTGTCAAAATTTGTCAGTAATTGTTAAAATTTGGAAAAATGGTCTAAAATGGTCAAAATTTTTGAAAAAATGGTCAATAATTATAAAATACTGTCAAAAATGGTCAATCACTGTTAAAAATTGTAAAAATTTTTGAAAAATTGTCAAAAATGGTCAATAATGGTCAATAATGCCCAATAATGGTCAATAATTGGTAAAATTTGGAAAAATGGTCATTAATTGTTAAAATTTGGAAAAATGTTCTAAAATGGTCAAAATTTTTGAAAAATTGTCGAAAATGATCAATAATTGTCAAAACTGTCAAAATTGGTCAATAATTGTCAAAAATGGTCAATAATTGTAAAAATTGTCAAAAATTTTGAAAAAATGGTCAATAATTGTCAAAAATTGTCAAAATTTTCGAAAAATGGTCAAAAATAGTCATTTTATTCCGACGACCGCTCACCTTTTTTTGGATTGGTGTAACACTAAAAAAATTAAAAATTAGACGGAAAATGTTGTTATTACATATTTCTCGGAAAAGTCAATGGGAATCATCAACGTTATGGTCCCATTATTCAATGTTGAAAACTACCATAAATTTAAATTTAAACAGAAAAAATAGTGTATGCAACATATGCATAAACTGTCCTTTTTTCACTCATGGAATTGATCAATTTTTCCACTCGTGAATAAAAGCACCACTTTATGCACTAGTTGCATAAATAACTATTTGTAACGACATTCTAATAGTATTATAGCCTACTAGGAAGGATGGAATCAAGTGACGTTCCAGGAATTTTTTTAAGGATTCTTTGCTTATTTCGAAAATGTTTTTGTGAGATATGATTATTTTTATCTAAATCAGTTTTGTGATTGTGTGTATTAGAGTTTGTATTGGTTAACTTCAATTCCAACAATAAATCAAAATAAACCCAGGATAAAAACTTATGATAACGAAGGTTAGCTACACATTTTTCGTTTCGTTTTTTACTATTGGACTGTTTCAATATTATGGGCGCTGATCATGATGCCCCATGTGTGCAAATACTTGACTTAAAGAACTCCCTATCTTTAATCTACAATACAATTCAGAGACGCATTTCGGATATCAGCAGACGTATAGGAGCAAAATTTGATTTTTTTCGGCATCCAAATGTGTAATTAAAATCAAATTTACTGACATAACCTTATTTCTGTTGTTTCAAAGCACAAAATGTTTCTTAAGTAGCGACAAAAAACAAGTATTCATCGTAACATGTAAAGATTAACCTCAACCTTGGCCAAAATTTCAAAATCCTCCCTAAACCATCTAGTAGAAACGAGTATCAAAACAATAGCGCAGATAAATAATGACTGTTTTTTTGTTTAAAATTAATACTGGAATCAAGTAGTGTGACCAAGGTTGGTAACCGGAAGTCGATGCACATCTATCTTCAGATGTCATTCGTGTGAGAAACTATAAAAAAAAGATAATAAAATATTTTATGTTGTCTTTGCTGTAATTGTGAGGAAAACCTCATGTTATGTAACCACTCACGGCATCCTGCACTCACTTCACCGTGAAAAAAAGCACGACGACGTTCGATGTCTTTTCATGGAAATACCTAAAAGTATTCCGTAATGACAGAAAAATTTTTCGAGTGTTGCTTTCAACCGAGTAAAATTATCTAAAACGCTTACTTCACCGGATGTCTACAACTAGGAAAGGACATCGACTGTATCTAAGAAAACATCAAATTGTTCGTTCTTCTTCTCAAAGTTATTAGATATTCTATTGGCCACCGAGACAATGGAAATGACAAAGGAAATCTTTTTAAGTTTGTCAAATTATTTGAAAGCATTAAATGTTTGAAGAACTGCAGTTACAGCCGAAACGTTTGGTAGAGAAATCCAAAGAAGACCACTGCATAGCAGCTCAGAAATTATCAAAGGTAATACCACGAGAGCTTCAAATTTTATCGATAATTTTTTCTTTTCCACGAAAACTTGTTTATTTGGCAAAAATATGAAAACAAACCGATTGATAAAATCACGAGTCCGTTAGGACGAGTGATTTTATCTAAATTCGGTTTGTTTGAATGTTTTTGCCTCAAATAAACAAGTTTGAGTGATGAAAATAAAAAATTATGTGATAAAATTTGAAGAACGAGTTGTATTTGGGAAGATTATTGTTCTCAACAATTTAAAAGGATTTTGTATTAAATGTTCAATATTCTCTTGGGTGATGGCACTGAATCGGTTTGTGTTCATTTTTCAATAAACTTCGAAGCACTTTTAGTTGTCAATAATGACAAATTCAAAGTAAAATTTTGATGTTTCAATGTAAACAAGGTATTATCGATGAGGAAGCAGAATTATCAGTATAATACCGAATGATTGGCTAGAATAATGTATTGCTATTGGTTAAAACCACCAAAATGTCAGATTTTGACAAGTGAAAAAAATAATCAAATACACTCTAATGACTGTTCTGCACACTTGAAAATAATTTCCAGAGATTTCTCGTTTATTACAAACTTTTTTCTTTCTTAATTATACACCTGGTAAAATGTTTTTACTCCTTTTTTATAATTTAAATTGGTCAATGTTGAAACAAAATAATATAATTGAACAAGATTAACTCACGCATTGTTGTCACGTCTGAATTTATATTGTGGTTTACCTGAAACAAATAAAAGTCAAATTAGCCTATTTGAAACTACAGTAACTTTTTTCTATATTTAATGTAAAGTAAACTGGTGATTCATAGAACAATAACAACACCGTTAGGATTGACTAGATATTAATAGTGACACATATTAGTTGACATATTTTATGTATCTTAAAGTGCTTAGCATAATTGGACTTATTTTTAAAGCAACTAAGATGTTCATCTTATTTCAAGATTCCTTTGTGTTTCACCGATATAACTTATACTCCTTATGATGCAAATCTTGTAATTTTTGAAGCCGGTCGAGTAATATTATATTTCTGTAGTGGAATTTATTAATTACTGGTTTGATTTGATAATATTTCTCAACCAAAATAAAGAATAAGGAACTTTTAATTAAAATTTCAGCAGCTGGAATTAGTTCAATGTTTTGTATTAAGAAAATTTTACATAGTATGAAATATTTTAATTTTTTTTTAAACTTTCTTCGTACAATTTCATTAAAAAATATCAACAATTACTACCACGAAGCAATCACAAATAAATATGTCAATAAGTTTCCGAGGAAAATAACGAAAAGCCCATAAATTAAATGGCGGAGCAATTATAATTAAATTAGAGACAATTATTATAGGTCAATTAATTTTTTTATGTTTATTCAGAATGTTACAATAAAACAATTTAATTTCTGTTTACGGCCTATTAAATTCAACTAAAAAAATTACCAAACTTTTTCTTAAATTATTTATTAGCAACGTTTTACTTGGAGCTATAAAAAATAAAGTGCTTTTTAAGTGACGTTCAGGACTTAGAAACTGCCCAGTAATTATTATTATTTACTAAAACAAAAATCAATTACTAAACGTTGACAGATCACTAAACTATTGAAGAAAATAAGACACTTTAGTTTTTTTTTTTTGAAAATTCATCACAATGTTATTTTCATATGAAATATGACGCTCCTTATTTATTGTATTGCATAACAGTGAAGTACCGAGCTCATTGCATAAATTGGATTCTGCCTAATTTGACAGACTTCACGTAACACCTCCAAACAAGGGTATAGCTAGAGATTAGAAATTAGAAAATTATAAATCATTATTTTGTCACAGGAAATAGTTATAAAGCATTGCAGAGGTTAATTCTGGCTCCCGACTCCATATAATCCTTTATTTTGTTTTTTCTTAAGAATAAGTTTTTGATTTCAGGCATTCCGAATCCTCCTCAATGATCTTCCTAATTTCCTTATCCACCAAATTCCGAGCTTGATAATTTTTATAAATCTCAGCCTTTCTACCTTTCCAACTTTAATGTTGTCGCTTCACTCCATCGACACCAAAGGAACCAAAAAGGATCCACCCCATAGCTTTTCTTTTGGGGGGAAGAAGGTCGTGTTTGTTTCTGAAGTGACCCCTCGGGTTTCTGTGTTTTTTGGTGTTGGTGGCGAAGAGGTGGAGAACGTCGATTTGGTTAATTAGTTAATTATGTTTGGTTAGGTTGTGACCGGAGGAAAAAACAGTTCCCTTCTTTTTTTAATATTTTTTTATTTTTTATTTTTTTTTGTAGTTTTGATGTTGTTGGGAATTGGGTACAGCTGTGGCTGTATGAGTTCCGACCATCGGCCATTTAGCTATCAGGGTTTTGAATAAATGAGGATAGCTTACAGGGAAACCACAGAAAAACCTGTAACACCGATGGGGTTTTGAAGCACTTTACACTATCTTACGCGCGTTTCGATAACCAAGTTATCTTCTTTAGAAACTGAAGGTAAGCTATTTATACAAAATAGATTGACCGTAGCTGGAGTTACACTGGTGCAATCGACAAATAAAATAATTCTATATCATTTGTTCTCAAGTTTTTTGAATAGTGATCTTTCATTTCTAGTTTTTCTGTGTTTTATATTTGCTATCTATATATTTATATTTCTATCTATATATTTTTATTGTTCTATTATTATGTATTTCCTCCTGCAACTTCTATCTTATCACTTTAATTGACTTATAGTAGGGAGTATAGAAAAAAAAAGTCCATGCTATTAAGCACATAAAAATGGCAGGTGTTTCACGCATCCAAGCTATCGAAGTGTGATTTATAACGGCTCTTACATCGTCTTGGTCTTTTCGCACTTTCAACTCGTGTTGTCAATAACAATAAATTTATTATTAAGACCTATAAAAAGCCACTAGTAGTTTTAGGACACGATTAGTTGTTTGTACTTGACATCAATATACGGTTTTTATTGATAAAGAATGCGGGTGCAATTATTGAATTAACAAAAAAATTTATACATCGTGGAAAATAAAAATGTGGCGTTCTATCATCAATTTTATTCTGTATCCGACCAGAAACGTATTCCATACATAAATAGTAGTTACATGTTTTTTTTATTGTTTATATTCATAGAAAACTACCGTGTGACTAGTCAAGGTTATTTTGTGTATTTTTGCGCGCAGTTAAGATTTCTATTGCATTTTTTAAATATAAATAATAAATTATAAAGTTTAAAACTTGCAAGTTATATTATTTAACGCTAAATTATCAATTATTTTTTATTTTACTATTACTCGGTAAATTTGGATTTAACGAATAAATTAAAAATCCCAAAATATACGAGGTTTGTTTAAAGAAAAGGTTATTTTTTTATGGGGTGAAATTTTTTTTAGCTGAAACCAGTTTCAATAAAAAATTTTTTCAGTATATACATTCCTCCCCAAACACAAAATCACAAAAACTTTCTGTGGAAATGCATCATTTTCCCGACTTTAGAATAACTGAAACTAATAAATAAACCATAATAAATAATATAAACAATGTAAAAATTGAGTTTAATCCTCTTCCCTACCTTCAACACAGATCAATGAATGATATCTATTCTTATCAGCTTAATATTGCTTCAAAAATCTCAAGAGACGTTTTTGTACACGCCTGTTTGCGGAGTCCAATTGCCGAGTATAGTTCGAATCATTCTAAATTCTACAAAATTTTATCAATAAATGAAAATGGTATATTTCCGCAAGAAGTTTTTTGCGTGTTAATGTTTAGAAAATTGTCTAAAATGTAAAACAGAAACGTATTTTCTTGTAACTGGTTTCAGCTATTCTAAAGTCAAAAAAATGAAAATTATGCATTTCCACAAAAAAAATTCGCCTCTGTTTAGAAAAGGTTCCAAATAGTAAATAAACGAATATTTCTTACACCACTGATTTCAGCTAAACGAAAGTTGATCCTTTTTATGTAATATTTACTTATCAATATTCAGGATGTACCAGGAGTTCGTAAAAAACTTTGAAGATGATAAAGAGACTAAGGGCGTTTTCACATGTACCGGTACGACAACGACACGACAACGACAACGATTCCGGCAGACGCGTTATCTCATATAATTAAATTAGAATGCTTTCACATTCAGCGACATGCCGGTGTCGTGTCGTTACAGGCTCCGACATGTCGGCGAGGAGCAGTCACTCCACTCGCGTCGTTGCCGATTTTTAATATTTTTATTTGTGTTGTGTGGAGGTGTTTTAATAAGTAACTAACGAAAATGTCTTCAGGTTGGTACCATGGGACCAACATGACCTGTTGAAGCAATATATGTGTTGGGCCTATTGCACCAACGTAGCCTGTTCAGGCAACACCTGAGCTGGTCCCATAGGGCCAACGTAACAAGGTGTTGTGTGGAGGTGTTTTAATAAGTAACTAACGAAAATGTCTTCAGGTTGGTCCCATGGGACCAACATGACCTGTTGAAGCAATATAAGTGTTGGGCCCATCGGACCAACGTAGCCTGTTGAGGCAACACCTGTGCTGGTCCCATAGGGCCAACGTAGCAAGGAACGTGTTAATTAGAAACAGTTAGTTTCATTTTTTATAACAGTACTATAAATGAGACTCACCAATTGAATATATTTAGAGCACATACTTCATGCCCTAAACATGTAAGGTATGATGTGATTTATTTCTTCAAATTAATTAGGAAAAAAAATAAACCCTCTTTTTAAGTCTCTGTCGACCAAAATAATATTTTTCTTTCAAAGATTTCATCAAATTCAAAACATAGCTCCCAGTTTTTTTAAATTGTTTGCAAGAATGGTAAACCACTTTATTTTTTTCTAGCACCGGCATTTCGGATCTGAAACACTGTCCATTGGAGATATAGACTCCTAGGACTAGAACACCGAGGGAGGATTTCCCGAAGAAGGACCTAGTGAAAAAACTGTTGAGCCTGATAAGGGATACTGGTCTAATGCTCTTTGTACGCTCACAACATTTAAACCATTTTTTAGGATCGTTCAAGCTGAGTTTCGTAAGAGCTGGAATGATAATACGATTCACTCTCTCAATCTGACCATTTCCTCTTGGAACTCCAGTGGTTATTATTAAGCTCTGCATACCTTCATCAGTACAATCGTTTTTTAATTCTTCAGCAGTAAAAGCAGTTCCTCGATCTGTGGGTTTCCAAAAACTTGCTTTTGTTTTTCTAACCAACAACTAATAACCTCTTTAGTTGTTGTAGATTTACATGCATATAGCCAGGTGAATTTGGAGAAATCATCAACAATCTCCAATATATTTATAACGATAATTTTTAATCGTTGAAGGCGTTGGTCCTAAATGATCGATGTCATATGTGTTCAGTGGTCCTTCCTGTTTAGGTATTGGATGTGAAGTTGAAAATTTTTTTTTCTTCCGTTAAAAGATCATTTGTTCTATTTCATAATTCGGAGGGTAGCATGAATCAAGAGGAAAGCGAAGAAGAATCACTTAAGGAATCTGCGCCTGCAAGTGGGGAGGGTAGGACATACAGACATGAGAGGAAAAGACAGTAATGAAATTGAGGCACCCACGGACTCTGCATCTGCAAGCGAGTTTGGTGGAATCGGAAAAAGCAATGACAGCAACCAAAAGCATTTCAAGGCACCAGTTGGGGGGAACCAAGAAAAATTAAAGGAAGGACGTGAAGATGGAGGAGACTGAACAAAGTTTAAATACCGAACCACACAAAACCACGCTTTGTAGTGCCTATTAGTGACTAAGATACTCGAAGTGAACAGGATTATTGTGATGAACGAGATTGATAATCGATTCTTCAGGGTAACAATGGGGTACATGGGAACTGAGCACAAAAAGCCAAAAGGCTGAGGTGCTGAGGTATCTAATAAGCCTCTGACTGGTGGTGCCGAACTAATCAATCAACACTGACATAATAACTTTTTCTATCCCAGCAAATAACCAAGGCCATTTTCAACATTCGATGTTTTTGACTCGTCCTCTATTAAGCCACGTAAAGTGACGTTAATTAAAGCAGCCAATTGTAATTTTCCATTTTTCAGGCTCGGAAGGATGAGCAGGTTCAGCTAGTTCCCGAATATTCGAAGTCCTGCTCATGCACCACTCAGAAGTCACTCTTACGTACCTTCCAGTATCACTTACTCTGGGATATCTCTGGTGTTATCTGCAGCGATCCACCATGGAGATAATCTCCAAGTTTTAGCTTGTATCCAGTCAGCAACTGCCGATTACAAACATCCGAAAAAATTATATGGAATCCTCAGAAACTCTTCTATTTGACGACTCGAATAGCTCACGAAATTAACAGGATTGGTAAAAATCACAGAAATATATGAACGGAAAGAGGATACTGAGGAAGTATAGCAAGAAATCTTTGTTAAATTGGGTAAAAATTTGGAGCACTGGGTGAATTTTGTAATTCTAAATAATAAAAGGAATGAGCATCATTTGGAAAATACGAAGAATGAAAATGGAGTTTAAGAGTAAATTTAAAAATTGCAAAAAACTTTTTACCGATGTTAACAACTGTTTTAATGAATAGTAGGATTTAGTTATCTTCTGACAATCCAGCCTTGTCTGTATTTATTGAAAGTATATCCTATATTAGCACTAATTCCCTATAAATTGTCTATAAGTAATTTATATGTCGGTTGCTGTTGCTGTTACCGCTCTCTAAATCTATTTCTTCCAGTTACATAACTTTCAATTTCGCTTCATTAGTTTGAATTCCATCTATGATTCATTCTTTCTTGTCTACAGAAGAAATAAATACACCTGTGCGTATTTATTATGTTTATTGCAATTTATACCGACAAATTAATAAAATCGAACTTAATGAATAATATTACTCAACGTTAGTTACCCATAAGCGTGTTTTCTAAAAGGGGCTCTCTTAACATAAATTGTTTAAATTTGACTGGATTTATAAATAATTGTCAGATTATAGGTTTTTTTTATTTGATTACGTTGAATATTTTAGCCATAAATTGTTATTAAAATGCAAATTATTGAATGGAAATTCCAAAAAAGTACATTGTTAATTCCATAGAAGAAGATTGAAATAAATAGTTTAGGTATGTATTAGGAGGTGAATAGAGGGACTAAGACATCCTTTTGGGGACCGCAACTCTTTCGCGATATCAGCATCAATGTAATATTTGGAGAAATAGGTAACGCCAAAAAAAGAGAAGATCTTACCATTGCAATGGAAGAAAAAACCTTCATTCACATACTTGCGAGTTTCATCCTAGAACAAAACACCTAAAATTCTTCCAGGAAAGAGGTCTAAAGGAACTAATGGTCTCTGATACTTTCCTCAGGAACTAAGTAGAAGGAAGGGGCACAATAGATGTTTTATGTCTCACCCCTTGGTGTGAGTGGAGAGGTCCAGTCCTTAGAAACAGAGTATTATAATAAGTATTATCTCTCCCTCTCTACTGGTTGACTCAGATTTATCAAAAGAACGTGGAGTAGTTACTGACATTTTGGTCATTAAACAGACTAGATGAATAACTACACACTTTATTTTGAAGCCAACCTCTCGGAGTTCAGAACTTGTTTATCTGTGAGACGATGCATTATAAACACCACTCTTGCATTTTCTTTTTCACACTTTACAGCTGAACTCCGTTTTGAAGTAAAACTTCTTTACGCACGCTTGACTTGGGGAGTAAACTGGTGAATGCGTTACGAAAAGTGTGATCGGGTGAGGCGAACGAAAGTTGATAGAAAAATAGAAAGAGAGAGAGAGTTACGTTTCGTATATTACTGCTGGGGCAAGAGAGAGCAGTGTGTGCGCGCATTATGTTTCTCTCTTCCTCTCATAGCCAGTGCATGAAATATATACATATATCTCAGTCAGTAGTTCGTTTGCGAGTTTGCTAGCGTTACGCGAACGGTGATTTCTTGATAATTTTGTAATTTCATTTCGTTCTTGAACAATTTTATAAATTAATATTTTGTTCAATACATTAAATATTTTAGAAGATTTACTTCAGTTGTGGGGTCTAAAGCACACTCATTTTTTTGTTAATATAATCGAATAATCAAAGTTTCCTCTGACAACCAACGAACACATTCGATGTTGTCGAATCGTGTTATTTTAAAGTAGTAATCATATAATGACTTCAATTTTATTGTGGTTCCCCGATATATATCAATTAATCATTTTTTTAAGATTTAGATGAACGTTTAAAAAGCAATTCATTTAATTTTTGACAAAACTTGATTTAAACATAATGAGTCAAAGTTTATAATCAGCATGTAAGTAGGTGACGGTATTTTTCAGTGAATATGCCAACACCGCTTATATCGAATGTTCACATTGGTCGACAGATTTGTTTGTTTTTGAACATGGTTCTTTATTGAATTATTGTTAGTTTTGTGAAGCAATTTGAATGCGAATCGACTAAGGATACTTTGTTTTTTGGTTTAAATTGTGTTCGATGTGAAATGTACAAAAGAAAATGCGAAAATTGTGTCTACAATACATGGTTTCAGAGTTCTGAGCTCTGAGATGTGAGGTATAAAGAAAGTGTATTGTGAGTGTTATTGATTTAGTCTGTTTGATGTTCGGAGTACTGAAACGTCGATTAAATAGTTTATACGCATGCGCTTCACGTAATAAGAAGGAGGAAAAAAATAGAATTTTGTCTTTTGCAAAAATAGTTTTAAGAAAAATGGAAATTAAGTTGCTTTTGCAGTTATTATAATCGTATTAAGTCAAGCTTCGACCTATTTACAAATGTCATGGTTTCATTTGACGAAAGCAAGTTTCATTTCTAAACTTAAGTTTCATTTTTCCTTCCTCTTTTAAACCCAATTTTTCACTCTCATTTCAATCGACCAACAAACTCCTATCTTATAAATCTTGTATTTTTTTCTTCGAAGCGCTACTGACTACGTCAACTAACTGTAAAAGAAACTAGTCTTAATTACCTTGAGGACTAATTATATTTGCTTCAGTGAACTGTTAACTTTTTGTCTGTCTTTTTTTCTAATACAAAATTTTTTAAAATTTATATTTTCATAACGAATACGTACTTGATTGTTTTTAATTATTAATTTTAAAGTCACATTCGAATTCATAAATGTTTTTTCTTGTATTTAGTCCTGCCTTCAATATAGAAATGCATGATAATTAATTTTTTTGCTACTACGAGGTGTGTTCAATAAAAAAAGGTAAAAATTTCGTCATTGAAAGTTTTACCTCAAAAGGAGTTTTTTTATTTAATATAATGTGAGTTATCAGGAACTGTACTTTCCACCTCGTATTGAGGATCCTACAAAGTGTCTGTTCCCATTGTTTACTAATATACAGGGCTAAAAGTGAAGTTACGTAGTAACTTTTAAAAACTTCGGAACTTGAAGGTAGACACAGTTAGTCAGGCTTTATATCAAAAGTCATAAAAAGCTGTGGGACCAATTCAACGGAAGTTGTTGGATTAACACAAGAAAAATAGGAATTGTTTTTCCCTGCGCACACTATTAGAAAACACATTTACGTGAATAAAATAATATTATTTTTAATTATAATATTTTTATATGTTCACCAAAGTGTGTCATTACGTGCCATATAACAAATAATTTCATTTTTTTCACACAGGATGAAGTTACATTATAAAATGTTTTTTCAATAAGAAGGAAATGACGAAACTCCATTATAAAAAATTTCAAGGATCTCCTTTTATCTCACTGTTTGTTCACTTACCATTCAGTTTCACAAAACAAGATAAAATGAAAAAAAAAAAACAACCAACACAACGAATACAAATGAAGAATTATATCACATACGAGAATATTTTATTCGTTACATAACGACACGAAATATTGCTATTTTTAGTCATGGCCAAATTTTTATTATTAAGGACTTTTTCCTTCAGCTTATATATGTATAGGTATATCCATATAAACGAAATTTCAATTATTTCTTTCTTTTTTTAGTATCCAATGCTTTTATAATTATGTGCTTGTAAAATTATTGTGATATAAGAAATAGTCCAATATGTTTTCAGTATGGAACGCCTCAATTTTCTCGGAAACGGGTTGCACGATTTTTATAAATTTAGGATCTTGTGATATGGCAGATATTATGGTGATATTCACATTGTTGTCAAATCTCTCCTTTTTCCGGAATAATAATGAACTTTGTTAGGCGTTAGATAAAAAAAGTCGCACTTACTTATATGCATATTTGTGGATTTATCAAAAGCTTTCGATACTGTTTGTTATAAACGTTTATTAGAGAAACTGAAATGTTACGGTATAAGAGGTCAAGCTTATTTTTTATTAAAAGACTATTTATCACAGCGAAAACAAATAGTAAGTAGGTATAGACGGAGTTTCAAGCCGTTCCAGGACAGTAACCTGTGGTGTTCCACAGGGAACAGTCCTGGAACCTTTATTATTCACGATTTATATAAATAGTTTAGTGCATTCCCTAAACATCAGGAAAAATAGTCAGTTTTGCAGATGATATGGCCATAATATATGAGGGTGGAAGCTGGAAAGACCTCAAAGTATTAGCAGAACAGGATTTAAGACAAATATGCAACTGGTTTAAATATAACAGCCAAAAAACAAATCACATCCTACTCCAGTCACCTTCCTGATCTGGGACCTTTTATCCAAATCATGGCGCAGAAAATCTACAGCAACCGTGGATATTGGCTGTGGGATTCACGCATCCAACGAGAATTGAAAGTTTCAACAATCTTCACAAATTCCTATTGTTTGAAATGGAATGGAATTGTAAAACTCAACCCAGAAATGTGAGCAACGTTGCAACGTTACATACAACTTTATTAATAATAATGACATTTTTATATAAATGACCCACCTAGTACATATCATTCCAGTAAACATAATAGTTAAATCAATAAAGACATTCAGGCATCATTTGAGTAAACGAGACCAATAGCTTTAGGTAGTTTTTTTTTATTATTATACTAGCGACTCACCCTGGATTCGCCGATGACGCCCACATCGTATTTTACTATTTTTTAACATTTTTATACCCGTTGTTACCTCTAAACGAAAGGTCCGATTTAAATTAATTTAAAGAGTAACTTTATATGTACATAATCAACGTTCATTATGAAACTACTTAGTTTGGATAAGAATTTATATGTTACGAATGTCATCATCTTCACCTCTATATTACCCGTGTACTTTACTATAATAGCTAGACATAATAAAATATAGCCTCGTGGACTAATGTCGTACATTATTTTTTCGTCGACCAATACAAAAAATGACATTTTACGTTCTAATTTGAATGAAAAATCGACAAGTATTTTTCGTCCGCAAACTCTTTTCGTTCGCTAATAAAACGTTAACATATCCAATTTTCGAAATGTATTGCATTTTTGAAAAAAACAAAGCGTTAAGTACAAAGCGAAGAGTATTTAGTCGAGATAAAATAAACAGATTTCTTCGTGATGTCCCAGATGAAACATTTTTTGCACAGCGGACGAAAAGTAGGTAATTGCCTTCGAAAATTGTCTATTTTTCATTCGGAAATTAGTAATTTTTTGTCAAGGTCGACGAAAAAATGTAATATGCACTTCGGCGAAGAACTGTCTAGTGTCTCGCCTGCTTGCTAGCCTTAGCTGCGCCTCGGCTATCAATTTGCAGGCTCGACTATAATAGACATATATAAATAAATAACTAGTATCATTTTTGCCATTCTATTCAAAAGGAAATCAAAAGCATTCCTTTTGGAACAGGCGACATTTCTGACATTTCTGTCATATTGCATCAGTGGTTTAATTATGCATACTTACCACGGACAAATCTATGATTCGATTATCTAAAAAAATATATGTCACATTAACCAAAGTTTTGATGTTTTAGTATTTTAAAATTTCATTTTAAATTTTGAAATTTCAATTTATTATTATTATTGTAATTCCACTAATTATATTTTAAATTTCGATTCTGACGCTAATCATAATTTTATCAGGGTTGTACTAATTTGTGTAATATTATTAAATTAAGTATTGTTGTTTTTATTTATATGTATTTTGTGGAAACATGCGTATCTACACCTTTTGGAGACCTTCGGGCTTTTTATTCACTAATCACTAACCACTTTTGTAATTATTTATATATTTTTTGTGAATAAATTATTATTATTATTATTATTATCGATAGTTTTTACCGTGCCTGCCAAATAATGACTTTTATATGCTAATTTTTGATACCTTGGGTTAGATTTTTGTAGTTTTCGTAGGGAATTTCAACTTTTTTGGAAACGAAATGCAGCCCATGCTATTCGCTGATATTGCAGCTTTCCATATGGAAAGAATTTTTAAAACAGTTTAGCAGTATTTAAATTTTTCGCGCCCAGAATGACAAAAGTGGCTTAAAACAATCTAAATATTTTCAAGACGAATATAGAGTGTGAGACAAATATTTGGAATAAATTACGTAAATTTTTCAAATATAAAATATTCAACATCCTGAGAGTAATAATTTCCGTTCAGTGTCTATTCCAAATTTGATAAATTTGGTGCAAAAATGTGCGTTGAAAATAAAAATACATTATTTATTATTGGCAATCTTGGCTTTGTTAAAAGAATCCTTAGCAGGCTACTGTATGGTTAAATTTTCTTGCTAATATTTTCCATTAATTTTGAATGTTTGCAAGTTTTATTGCCACCAAAATGATTTATTTTCCATTATCGTCACGTTATTATTGACGTTAAATGATTTAACTTCGTTTATATTGAAGTTAAAGCGCATAAAATATTCTTGTTATTTCAAGTCAAGCAACTAAACAAATCAAATAAGGCATAATCTTTGTTATACCTTTTAAAACGTAATTAAAACTAAAAGTGTCTTATTACAAATTCCAACCATAATTTATCCACTTCAATGTCGTTTTAAACAAAAAGCTTCACAATAACGAAGTATGTACTTTGTCATCTTTCATTTTAGGATATATGACTTTTCACGGTAGTTGTACACCTGGATTTAACACGAAAACGGAATATCAAACGATTTACGTTAACTATCCCAACTATTCGTAATAGTTTTTCCAATGAATTTCATTAGTCACTGTTATTAATGTAAACAATGAAAACTCTAGTTAGCATATTTCTTTTGTATGTGTAGACGCACCTTAAATAGAGTACCATTGTGTATAAATCTACCTAAATACTATCAAATATGGAAAATTATTACTTAAAAACTTCAATGTAAAATAAAATGTAGAAAATTCTAAATTCTGTTTAATTGAGATAAAAATCTATTGCAGGAGGTTTTTAACGTCACTTATTTTAAACGTTGACAAACCAAACCCTCTTTTGGTGATATGGATTACGTCGTCGCCAGCAGATGATTTTGTCTTTCTCTGTTAAAATTAATTATCTGTTTTGAATTTTTTCATCACGAAAACTTATGTCTTTTAAAGTTTTTTACACTCTCAATGGCGGCATGAAATCATCCCTTTCATATAATTATTTTGTCCAAAAAAGGTATTTCTTTTTGAAGCTTTCTTATTGCACGACATAGGACTTTTGAGAAGGCTAGTGAAGTGAGAAGGTGTGAAAAATTGTCAAAAATGGTCACAAATAGTCAAAAATAGTCAAAAATAGTCAAAAATATTCAAAAATAGTCAAAAACAGTCAAAAATAGTCAAAGTCAAAAATAGTCAAAAATAGTCAAAAATAGTCAAAAATAGTCAAAAATAGTCAAAAATAGTCAAAAATAGTCAAAAATAGTCAAAAATAGTCAAAAATAGTCAAAAATAGTCAAAAATAGTCAAAAATAGTCAAAAATAGTCAAAAATAGTCAAAAATAGTCAAAATTTTGAAAAAATGGTTAATAATTGCCAAATATGTTAAAATTTTTGAAAAATTGTCAAAAATTTTTAAATATGGTCAAAAATTTGGAAAAATGATCAAAAATTGTCAAAAACTGACAAAATTTTGAAAAAATGGTTAATAATTGCCAAATATTTTCAAAAATTGTCAAAAATGGTCAAAAATGGTCAAAAATGGTCAAAAATGGTCAAAAATGGTCAAAAATGGTCAAAAATGGTCAAAAATGGTCAAAAATGGTCAAAAATGGTCAAAAATGGTCAAAAATGGTCAAAAATTGTCAAAAATTGTCAAAAATGGTCAAAAATGGTCAAAAATGGCCAAAAATGGTCAAAAATGGTCAAAAATGGTCAAAAATGGTCAAAAATGGTCAATAATTGTCAAAATTTTCGAAAAATTGTAAAAAATGGTCAATAATTGTTAAAATTTGAAAAAATTGTCAAAATTTTGAAAAAAATGATCAATAATTGCAAAATATGTTAAAATTTTTGAAAAATTGTCAAAAATGGTCAATGATTATCAAAGACGGTCAATAATTGTCAAAATTCGTCAAAAACTGTCGAAAATGGTAAATTTTTTTGAAAAATGGCGAAAAATTCACGAAAAATGGTCATTTTATTGTGCATAAGAAGCAAGCTTCTGACGGCGGTCCGACGACCGCCAAATATTTTCAAAAATTGTCAATAATTGTCAAAACTGTTCAATAATTGTCAAAATTCGTCAAAAACTGTCGAAAATGGTCAAAATTTTTGAAAAATGGTGAAAATTTCACGAAAAATAGTCATTTTATTGTGCATAAGAAGCAAGCTTCTGTCGGCGGTCCGACGACCGCCAAATATTTTCAAAAATTGTCAAATATTGTCAAAAATTGTCAAAAATTGTCAAAAATTGTCAAAAATTGTCAAACATTGTCAAAAATTGTCAAAAATGGTCAATAATTGTCAAAATTTTTTAAAAATGATTGAAATTTTTTAAAAATTGTAAAAAATGATCAATAATTGTTAAAATTTGAAAAAATTGTCAAAATATTGAAAAAAATGGTCAATAATTGCAAAATATGTTAAAATTTTTGAAAAATTGTCAAAAATGGTCAATGATTATCAAAGACGGTCAATAATTGTCAAAATTCGTCAAAAACTGTCAAAAAAGGTCAAAATTTTTGAAAAATGGTGAAAAATTTACGAAAAATGGTCATTATATTGTGCATAAGAAGCAAGCTTCTGTCGGCGGTCCGACGACCACTCACTTTTTTTTAAGAGCTTGGGTAAGTCTTCTTATCTTCATTTATTACTGCTTCTTTTCTTCCTCTACTTCTCTTTGGTGACCTGATGAGGCCTCGTTTCTCCTTGAACACAATTCGGTATATAGTTAACTGCCGACTCCAGTTAGATTTGAACACATTTCAATTAAACTACTGTTGGGAAAAAGTATTTGGATCACTTAAAACCACTTATTTTGAAGAATTATCATAAGATTAATATGATAAAACATAACGTAAGCTTAACGTTCAATTATTCTTCTCGTAATATACCACACTTGACTAATAACTAATAATGACTAATGACAGCACTGACAATTGACATTGACATCAAATAAGCACCATAGATATCTACGCCATAGATAACAGATGTAAAGAGTATCTACAAGCCACTATAAGGAAGTTACAACACTACAATAATTTTCAATTGATGGTGACTGATCTACAAATTGAACTGAGGACTAACGGCAACAATGTTAAATCTCAGAACTAAATTTTTACCGGCAATTACCGGGGTCATTTTTATTGTTGATGCGCTTCACCAATGTGGATAAGTGAAAAGTAAGATGGAACACTAGGCATTTTCAAGCAACTGCCGGAAAGTATCTAAACATCTCGAATTTATTACTTTCTCACATTAGGAAACAGGTTTCAAATTTAGTATAAGTTACAATCATGCTTCTGATCTGTTTTTTTTTTCATTTATTTCACTAATACTAACAATATAACAACTTTATCAATATTGCACACAAGAAATAACTTAAAAACACTTGAGTAGGTAACTCAAATTGTAAATTTTTAGTAGGATCCATTTAAGGTGGATTCATGCAACATCAACTAAACTAAAACTAATTTAAGATTAAGATTAAATTTAAACTAAGAATAGTCAGCTCTTCATGCAACATAAATTAATGAATCAACTGGACATGCGCAGTTTCTTCAATGATTTGTCAAAACTTCCAATAGTAATCGAGCTGTCAGATAGCTGAAGATAAAATTAAACGTAAACCGACTTTTTTACAAATAACATTGTTGTAAACTGTAAAAATATTTCCACACATGTAATATAACCTCATGTAAACAATAAATTCACACAAATCACCAGTAGGTAATCTGTGGCCAGGACTTGACGCATGCGTTGTGTCGAATTCATGGAAGAAATTGATTTCTTAGTTGAAAGTTGGACATCTTTCTTAGTTTTAATTAAATCTTAATTTCTTAGTTTCTTGCATGAACATCTACATTACATTACATGGTTTTATCTTCTTAGTTTTAGTTTTAATTTTTTCTTGCATGAATCCACCTTTAATTTTATACGATCATTACTTCCCATTATACCCTGCACTACTCGAAGCATTCATTAAAAGTATGCCACTTTACGAAACCATTGTTCATTTCATGACAATTTGACAGGTATTCTTTGAAAAAAGATTTAAACTGGGTGGTTCTGGCACGTTAAAACTATTATATTTCTATAGAATTTTAAAATATCTAATATTCTTGAAGTGTTTCCCTGTCGAATGTAGCGGTACTACGGGTACTCTCTAAAAGTAGGTAAGTGACTTCTGAAATAACGTTTTTCAAGATCCTCTTGACTTTCGACGTGTTTACATTTCGGATTCAAGGTGCTATGTGTATATAGATAATTTTTTGTTGTTGTCTTAGTAAAACATCGATGTTCATGTTAAATATTTACAACTTTACACTATTAAAAATATTTACATTGATTATAACATTATTTATATTAAAATGTGGGTGAAAGGCTTCGGTTAGATTTTTTCAGGGGGCCCGATGATCGTATCTGTAGGAATTGGATCTTATATTAATATGATCCCACAGGAAATCATAATTTGGCATGGATGGAATAGTTTTTCCCAGATAATTAAAGGAGTGGGGTTTATCTTTGATGGTTTCTTGTGCTTTAATACACCAATGAATAAGGTGCTGGTAGCAAGGTAATCTTTCAATAATGAGTAACATAATTTTCAAGAACTATTCATCTGCAGCGAATTTAGGAAAAAATTATCAGAAAAGATGATAAGAAAACTCTAAGAGGAGGCAGTAGCAAAAAAAGCTTCTGAGATATAATGGAGGTCTCTCTGGGGGCTTGAGAAGTGAAAAATTTCATCAACTTTTCTCCTACAAAGATTCCCAACAACAATGGGAGATTAGAAGATTACATGAGCTTAGACGGAAGCACTTTGGAGAGGAATTAATACAACCATCACAACTACTGAAAATCCCTCCAGTCAAACTAGTGGCCTTTATAGAAGACACGAAGCTTCTGGAATGGAAGTAGATAACATGGGAAATGGTACAAAGATTCAGTTCAAGAACTTGGGCTGATGAGCACAACCCAAATATACGAATGAATGAACAATGGAAAAAACATTGATGGAATTGGAAATATGAATATATCTCAATTTCAAGTAGACCAGGCAAGAGCTCAAGAAAAGTGTAAACACATCAGTAAAAATCATGTGAAACCTTCATGTTTCATAAAGTCTCTAGATCAGTTATTCCAATTTGCCAATTCCACTTAATTATAATGCAATTTTATAATGGATCCTTTCTAGAATATCTATAACTTCCAAAAAATATTGATGCACGAATCAACGAAATTTGCCAAGTGTAAACATAAATCCTCACATTTATTGTGTTTCACACTGGAAACCATTTATATAAATATGAACGAATAAGTTCCCACACTATAGTTCAAGTAAACATCATCTTCAATTTATTATAGGAGACATTGCATTTTTCCCATGGGATCCAATTCCTACAGATTCAAGAATCAAGCTGAAGGTAGCTAATTGACCTATTCCACTGCGAGATTTTCAGATCTATCTGAATGTAGATAGCCAATTAGCCTCGAACTGACCATCTCATTTAGTTTCTTACAAAAAAATTGTTTATGAAAGACCTCTGGCGCTGAAGACACTCCAAATGGGAGCCTACAAAACCTATACGGACCAAACGGTGTTGCGAATGTGCAAAGTTTTCTACTGCTTTCATCCAACGGAACCTGATAGAAGCCTCGATTAGCATCTAAAATACTGAATATTGTGTGTTAGTTCAGCTAAAAGTTGCTCCACTGTTGGCATTTGATAATGCTCTCTTTTAATAAATTTGTTTAAATTTCTAGGGTCCAGACAAATTCTAATTTTACCTCCAGGCTTTCTTACCACCACCATTGGATGAACCCAGTTACTTGATTCCAGAATAGACATAGCAGGAACACGAAAACTGAGTAGGCCAAAAAGTGTGGTATAATCAAACAATTAAAAACCTAAGAGCGGGAGGAGTATCGGACTGGAAAGCGAAAGCAAAAGAATGGAAGAAAACAATCACCAAGCTATGTTCCCAATGTTGGTGTTGTTTGTAGACACAAAAATGTTTGCATGCTCCAGATCTTCATTGATAAATAAAGTTATTTTCAATACTTTTCTAATTCTTTTGTCACATTTTATCACAATTTACTCATGCTACCAACTTGAACATTATTGTTAAGGTATAACCCAAAATATTGCACACTTTGTTTGTAGCCGATATCTAGAAGGTCTGTACGATATTCAGAACTTGTGTACCTGTAAACACTACATTTGCATTTTCTTATGGACACTTCACAGCGAATCACCAAATACATTTTAAACGAAAAAACACAAAATGTTCATAGTTGATTTGCATTTAAATGCTTCACATAACTAACAATAGTTAGATTCAAGAGCCACAAAATATTTAGTTTAAAAAAAACCATTTATCGATCAAGATTTGAAACGAATCAACTGAGGAAGTTTTGTTTATTCGTTTGAATTGTATTTGGAAAATGGTGATTCGCTGTGAAATGTGCAAAAGAAAATGCAAAGAATATCTAGTTTATTTAATGATCGAAGCATTACACATTGCCACAATTATACATGAGTTAAGGTTATAAAAATAATGTAATTCTGGAGATTGCGATACTTTATATTGATATTAAATGAACAAAATATGGTTTGATCTTTCATTAATTGACATATTTTCAGTGTTTAAAGCAATTTAAATACCATTCAATCAAATAAACTTTGTTTGTTCGTTAAAATTGCGTATACAGTATTCGCCAGCTAACTTGATGTCCCAGAAATTACCAACTAAGAGAGACAGAGTAATAGTGCCCTGTCTACTCGGCTGCTATTGGTCGTAAAATTTTGACAAACGCCAATTGCATCGAACCTTATCAGGTGTTAAGATTTTCAGTAGCGTAGCGTCACACAGTTATTGTTTCTGCTTTGTACAATGAAGTGTCAGCCGTTAATGAAGAAAATCGTAAATGTACTGAAGGACAAACTCGTCAAGTGATATATAGAGTGTTTAATTATTTTAAGACATTAAAAAGTGATGAAGATACCTTAATAAACGTGAAAATTAAAACATCCCAGACAACAGGTAAGCCAGCTAGCTAGCAATATACCTAGCTTAAATAATTTCCCATTATCTTGTGTTTCTTTTATTCTCATTACTACCTGGAAGAAATTATTTAGTTTCTAACAAATTTTAATTATAGTCCGTCCGGAAATATAAGATCCTAACTTTATAATCTTCAATTAGATAAATAACATGTTATTGTAATGGGTACCTTATTGTTAAAATATTATTTATGTACTCAGAATTCAGGTATAAAGCAGATCCGTTTCTATTAAAATCAATATACAAATAATTATAACAAAGAAATAAATATTATTTATTAAGTTAGGATCATATATTTCCGGACGGACTTTACTTTATTAATTGTACAAGTTGTGTTAATTTGTAACAGAAAGCGTATCCTCAGAACTTGCACGGCACTGTTTACAGTTATCGGATGGGCGGCGTCAATAGCTCCCTAGAAAGCATTTAGGACATCAAGTTAGCTGGCGAATACTGTAAATAATGATGAAACACTCTAAAATGTGCAAAAATCA
The DNA here is from genome assembly GCA_947563755.1 of Lochmaea crataegi. Lineage (NCBI taxonomy): Eukaryota > Metazoa > Arthropoda > Insecta > Coleoptera > Chrysomelidae > Lochmaea > Lochmaea crataegi. The sequence continues at coordinate 17,642,077 of OX387425.1, forward strand.
ATTTAAAAGTAGTGATTATAATACATTGTGTTATATGACAGCAACAAGCTGCAGTTGGTAATATGCCCTGTTGTTATCCGTGTTTTAGAATGAAATGAAATGAATAAAAATTTCACCATTTCTTTTAGCAACTGTTCCGGTTTCCATCAATATTTTAAGCATTTTCTTCGCGTGTGTTGCGTTTTATCCATTGTTAATATATTACCGAGCCTAGAGATAAGACAAACACTGTATATGTTTCACTTTCTTAGAATCTGAGATATAATGAGATATAGTTTCCGTTAGTTCGTGTCTTCGGGGAGAATTTTTGTCTGATGTACGATTTGCATGATAGCGAGAATCAAATTTTATTTATCCGTTTTGTTAAAAGGGTATAATTTTCTACGTTGCATACATATTCATAGAAGGAAATTACAAATTTATATTACTGCACCAGTTCTAGTTCGATATTGAACTTCTTTAAAAAAAAACATCACTACTAGCTCGGCTGCTCGAACTTATACAGGGCTACGGTCTATATTTTTTAAAAACTGTATTAGATACGAGGACAGTGCCATAAGTACCTTAGGGTAATCTCTACGATCCGATTAAAAAACGGAACACTCGTGTCTGTTTGTTCCTCTATCACAGCCATATCTTATAGAAAGTCGTCTTGATTATGGCTCAGTAGTAGATCATCCAGTTTGGTCCTCTATAGTCAAACAACTGGTAATAATTTATCTATCCGCCTTGTGGCTACTGGAGTATCCAGAACTAGCCGATCATTATTAGGGGTGTCCACTTAGAAAAAACATCGATGTTCTTTTCGATTCGATAAATCGGAACTGTACATCGATATTTTTCGATGTATCGGATGAAAACATCGATTTTTTTTGTTAATATCTGGTACTTTTTCTAAAGGTAAGAAAGTGAAAGAAAGGGACTTTCGGACGGCATTTTTTTCTGGCGTTTTCTGGAAAAAATATACATTTGGCAACTATGTCAATAAAAATATAAGAAGAGTTTTTCGTAAAGTGACCACACACGGAAAGGTGTCCATGCACGTTTTTTCTTTTTAAACGAAAGTTCTTGACATGGTTTCATAAAAAATTAAATATTTCCCTAAAAACTCGAGTTTATGCCGATGATGTATACATTTTTGGAAAGGAGAAGAAAGGGACTTTCAGATGGTATTCAAAAATATAGGGTGTTGTATTTGGAATAAACCGATAATTTCGCTTCGAATAAAAAGTTATTTTATTCCGGCGTTTTCTGGAAAAAATATACATTTGGCAACTATGTCAATAAAAATATAAGAAGAGTTTTTCGTAAAGTGACCACACACGGAAAGGTGTCCATGCGCGTTTTTTCTTTTTAAACGAAAGTTCTTGACATGGTTTCATAAAAAATTAAATATTTCCCTAAAAACTCGAGGTTATGCCGATTATGTATACATTTTTGGAAAGGAGAAGAAAGGGACTTTCAGATGGTATTAAAAATATAGGGTGTTGTATTTGAAATAAACCGATAATTTCGCTTCGAATAAAAAGTTATTTTATTCCGGCGTTTTCTGGAAAAAATATACATTTGGCAACTATGTCAATAAAAATATAAGAAGAGTTTTTCGTAAAGTGACCACACACGGAAAGGTGTCCATGCACGTTTTTTCTTTTTAAACGAAAGTTCTTGACATGGTTTCATAAAAAATTAAATATTTCCCTAAAAACTCGAGTTTATGCCGATGATGTATACATTTTTGGAAAGGAGAAGAAAGGGACTTTCAGATGGTATTAAAAAATATAGGGTGTTGTATTTGGAATAAACCGATAATTTCGCTTCGAATAAAAAGTTATTTTATTCCGGCATTTTCTGGAAAAAAATATACATTTGGCAACTATGTCAATAAAAATATAAGAAGAGTTTTTCGTAAAGTGACCACACACGGAAAGGTGTCCATGCACGTTTTTTCTTTTTAAACGAAAGTTCTTGACATGGTTTCATAAAAAATTAAATATTTCCCTAAAAACTCGAGTTTATGCCGATGATGTATACATTTTTGGAAAGGAGAAGAAAGGGACTTTCAGATGGTATTAAAAAATATAGGGTGTTGTATTTGGAATAAACCGATAATTTCGCTTCGAATAAAAAGTTATTTTATTCCGGCGTTTTCTGGAAAAAAATATACATTTGGCAACTATGTCAATAAAAATATAAGAAGAGTTTTTCGTAAAGTGACCACACACGGAAAGGTGTCCATGCACGTTTTTTCTTTTTAAACGAAAGTTCTTGACATGGTTCCATAAAAAATTAAATATTTCCCTAAAACTCGAGTTTATGCCGATGATGTATACATTTTTGGAAAGGAGAAGAAAGGGACTTTCAGATGGTATTAAAAAATATAGGGTGTTGTATTTGGAATAAACCGATAATTTCGCTTCGAATAAAAAGTTATTTTATTCCGGCGTTTTCTGGAAAAAATATACATTTGGCAACTATGTCAATAAAAATATAAGAAGAGTTTTTCGTAAAGTGACCACACACGGAAAGGTGTCCACGCACGTTTATTCTTTTTAAACGAAAGTTCTTGACATGGTTTCATAAAAAATTAAATATTTCCCTAAAAACTCGAGTATATGCCGATGATGTTCACATTTTTGGAAAGGGGAAGAAAGGGACTTTCGGATGGTATTAAAAAATATAGAGTGTGGTATTTAAAAAAAAAGATAATTCCGCTTAGACAAAAAAAGTCTTTTTTTTTCTGGAAAAAATATACATTTGGCAACTATGTCAATAAAAATATAAGAAGAGTTTTTCGTAAAGTGACCACACACGGAAAGGTGTCCATGCACGTTTTTTCTTTTTAAACGAAAGTTCTTGACATGGTTTCATAAAAAATTAAATATTTCTCTAAAAACTCGAGTTTATGCCGATGATGTATACATTTTTGGAAAGGAGAAGAAAGGGACTTTCAGATGGTATTAAAAATATAGGGTGTTGTATTTGAAATAAACCGATAATTTCGCTTCGAATAAAAAGTTTTTTTATTCCGGCGTTTTCTGGAAAAAATATACATTTGGCAACTATGTCAATAAAAATATAAGGAGTTTTTCGTGAAGTGACCACACACGGAAAGGTGTCCACGCACGTTTTTTCTTTTTAAACGAAAGTTCTTGACATGGTTTCATAAAAAATTAAATGTTTCCCTAAAAACTCGAGTATATGCCGATGATGTATACATTTTTGGAAAGGGGAAGAAAGGGACGTTCAGATGGTATTAAAAAATATAGGGTATAGTATTTAAAATAAACCGATAATTTTGCGGAAAAAACCTATGAGGAGTCCATGGCCAGATTCCAAAATACATAATATTCCCATGGTTTGTTTTTAATAGGAATTATTTTGACTTTTTACGTTTCGCTAGCGTTCCAATGGAAGAGTTCTATATAAGGTCAATGTAGCCAGCACAATAAAATAAAATGATCAAAATGACATATGAAATGGGGGTCTCTGATAATTTTTCAGTTTTTCAGATATAAACCATGGTTTATGCAATATGTCTTATACCCGAATGATAAAAAGCTCGTTTTAATTGAGGGTGTTTTGCTTTTTCATGTTTACCACAAATGTCACAGGTAACTGTCAACATTGTCAGTGCAAGCAACATAGGCGTAGTATTTGTTTTGTGTGTTTTAAACTTTCAGAATTAAATTATAATACACTGGAAAGACATATATACAAACGGATAAAGTTTATAAAAATAAAACCACGCTATGACGTTGACTTTGACAGTTGATAGACATTTGCCGTAAGCCTTAAGAAGCAAAATTCCCTAACTTGAAACAAAAAGTAAGTTAAATGGTTTCAGTGACCCCCATTTCTGATGTCATTTCGATAATTTTAATTTATTGTGTAGGCTACATTGACCTTATATAGAACTCTTCTACTGTCCTCAAAAATTATACTATTTTTTATTCTTTTTCCTGGCAGTTTTGAACTATTCGACAACCAGACAATCAGAAAAATTTATTAATGCAGAAAATTGTTATCAAATTTTCTTTAGGTCCATTCACAGTAGATAATATATTTGATAAAACTGTAAAACTATAAGTCAAAAATAATAAATATAACTACAAAATTAGATGTATTAATTCTATGTATGTACTACAATTTTCTGTAAAGTAATTAATAGAATTTTTAGTTTTTGTAAGAATATTACGCAAGTTTGCTTCTTATTTCAAAATATAATCAATATGTTTTAACTGCCAGCTCTGATGAAACAATTAGAAATTTTTAACCCCACCCTGCTAATTAATACCCCATTTCGAGTTTAAAATAACTAAATATCACTACACCCTCGTTATTTTCGAATTATTGTTGGTTTTTAATAAAACAAATAATAATACAATTGAATTTTTCAGTGGATCAAATTAGGTCGTTGAAAAAATATTTTTCTTTGAATAGTCATGACTGAGAGACCTTGGAAATATCTAAAGTGGTCACCACCGATTCACGAAGGATAAAATACGGAGATATATACGTGAAACAACCTTGTAACAAAAAACAACAATATTCAGGAGTGTACCTCGACTAGCCTCATCGACTGTACTTTACCGCCCATATTGCTTGCATAACATCACGAGTTGGAAACAGAAAAGAATAATTCGGTAACGCCCAACAGACATGTATACCTTACGTTAATTTATAACAAGCAAAAATACACTCTAACACGTCCGACACGAAGTCCACAATACCTTCACAAAAATCTACCACAACATTTTGAGGTTTTCAAATTGCTTATGGGCAAATGCTGCCTACAAGTCTAGGGAATATTAAAGAAACGAAAATTAGTTGTGTATCTTATTAAAAATCTCTCGGATGAACACCCTAACTTTCTTGGAACACGAAAAAGTTGGATTAGACCATCAGCGTAACCGACAACGATCCCGAGGGGATCATATTCACACCAAAATATTCAGATGTCTACAATTTTTTATTACGATATATAAAATGTTTATTCCATTAAATGTAACATTAAAACATATTTTGAGACCAAAAATGGTACAGTCGAAAGATGAGTCACTATTTTTAGTCTTATCCAAAAAAATGTACCAAATACACTCTTGCAATGTTTTACAGAATACCTAAATGTTGTAAAGCTCTGAAAAGGAGTCATTCTGTGAAAAGTAGTGTGATTGTGAAGTTTTTTAAGCTGTCACAATTGGAAATGATAGGAAGGATTTTCTACCTGTGATTTTATAAAATGTACAAGTGAATAGGGTCATTTAATAAAAATTATTCTATATTTACTTTTTGTATGCAATTTATGTCAATTTAAGAGAAAAAAATTAGCTCAATCGGATGAGAATTTACTAAAATATTAACAGGTTCCTTTCATGCGTGACGTCACCGGCTCCTACAGACAAAGATAGCGGGCTGTCAGCATTTATTCATGTATGCGGCAGCGACACTTTAGTCGTCAGTTAAATGTGACAAATGATGAACAGCCGATAGATTGTGTTCTTACTTTTCCTGTTCTTTGGGAAATGAGAACATCTTCAACAAATATTGCTTGGAGAACTTTCAAGACACTCAAGACCTCCCAAAGAACAAGATTAGTACGAACAAAATCTGACATAAAGTCTTGATTTTCATGTCAAAGACGAAGTAAACTAAAATGAACACAGATAGTACAAACAATAAAGAGAGCCGGTGACGTCACAACGGTGCGCTCGATTTTGGTATTGTATGAAGTTTCGTAGGAGAGATACTATTAGAAAAATGTTGTGTACCCCACAAATTTGATGTGTTCCTTAAGAAATTGCAATAAAAATGATATGCTAAAAGAACCTAGTTTCGAGGAAAAGGTTTTGTCTGGCATGAAACTTCATAAGCTGTGGAAAAGTTCGAGCAGAATCTGCGGATACTCTGCTTTTTACTCAAAGATGCATAACGAAAAAAGGCTATTAGAGAGAGAATATAACACCCAAATGTCTCACCAGCACGAGTCGTGAAAGAATTTTGATTAATAATATATTGAAAACTTAATGAAAACAATTAGGAGCTCCAATTTAAAAAAAAATTGATTAAAACGCATTCCAACTCAAAATAAGACATTCCAACTCAAAATAAGACAAATGATAACCAAATTGTGTGTGCCACTTTGTTCAAAATTTGGAACTATACTAAATTCAAATCCAAGCTGCAGACGACGTAAACAAATACCAGCGCACGACATACGTCCGTCAACGTGATTGATGTCCTAATATCATAGAACAGTGAAATTTTTGGCCAATGGACGAATGTTTGTTTACATCGTCGGCAGCGTGGGTTTGAATTTAGTAATTAGTAAAAATACGAAAATATATATTCACCTTTTTATTGGTTGTTACACAAAATTATGTCGGAATTTAAAAAATGATGATTAAAGTAAAAGCGGCATTGTGTTCATTTAAATAGCTCATTATTTTTAATTACTGAAGAGGTAATCTAATAATTTTTTAAGCGATATAAAAATACAGGTATTTAGTGGAAAGATAAGAGGCTATTAACAATTACAACAATACAACAGAAAAAATTAATTGTTTATAAAATAAATGCATCATTTAAAAATAAAAGGGTTTCAAGTAAATTTTTTGAAGTTTCTGTTAGAAATGAAGCGGCGCTTCGTTAACAAAATCTATAACGGAAATTTTAATTTATATTCCAAGAAAATAGATCTTAAATTGCGAAATTTACTACTTGGGTATAGATGAAAAAATGACCAAAGCGTTTTCCAAAATTTTGAGAAAAGGGCTAAAAAATCCAAAATAACAGCACCAAAAAGGTCTTATGTTTTATTGCTATCATGACAATTAACAAGGACTCATTGTCCACAACGCTATTTAATCTATCCTGAGAATACACAATGAGAAAACTACACAAGAGGGTAGCTTAAGATCAAGTGGCAACCAAATAATAGCCTATGCGTAACCAAAAGAAGAAGTATCATGGAAAATATGCTGAAGGAGATAGTCAGAGAAGGAGGAAAAATGGGGCTAAAAATTAATGAAAGTAAAACAAAGCTAATGAGACTGGGGAACCTAAGCCAAAAAGAAAAAAGAAAAATCAACGTTTATGAATTTGAAGAAGTTAAAAAATATGAATATTTGGACGTTATGATTAGCAACACAGGAGATAGAAGCACTGAAATTGAAGAAAAGATAATCACTACAAATAGAGCCTACCACTACTTAAAAGAAAAATGTTAACAAAACAAACAAAATTGAATATATATAAAACGATAATAAGGCCAATATTAATGTACTCAGCAGAAATAATGAAATTAACGAAGAAGGAAGAGGAAAAATTAAGAATAACTGAGAGGAAGATCGTGAGAACAATATTGGGGCGTTTAAAAATAAATGAGAATGAATATAGAATTAGAACGAATCGTGAAATTTTGGACGAACAGAAAGGAGAAATTATTGTAAAAAGAATAAAAGTACAACGAGTTAAATGGCTAGGACACGTATGGAGAGAAGAAGCTAAATCAGTAGCCTACAATATCTTGCAGTGGAACCCTGGAGGAAGGAGGAGACGCGGTAGACCCAGGTCAAAGTGGCAAAATGAGGTAGAGGCGGACCTCAATAGAGCAGGAGTAGCAAACTGGAAAGAAAAACCAAAAAATAGGAAATTATGGGGGGACATAAGTGAAAGAATTTAAACGTACAACGGGGACTGATCCACCCCAATTAAGCGGATCTAGAAAGCATACGCGGCGTAACCCCACAAGGGGGATCAAGCCATTATATCATTTTGGAGTACCTACAATAAATGTTTCAGCTAGTTACGATTTTTTAAAGTTGTCACTATCATCCCCCAGTTTCTGGCCGTTAGTTTCCATGATAGCAAAAAAAAACAAGACATCATTTTTATATATTTTTCTTTACAAATAGATTTGTTTCTCTATCTCTCATCCTTTTTAAAACATTTGAAAAAACACTTTGTGTATTTTTCAAAATCCTCTCATGGGCATAAAAAACTAGTTTTTATAAAAAAAATTACATTTGAAGATCTATTTTCTTGGACTATTCGTAAAACTGTAAATAAAGACTTATCTTCTTGTCGTATTGTTGCTTAGCGTTGTTTTCACACATCGTTTGTACTATTGCTATTCTTTTTCTCTATTTTTTTATTCGCATGGCTTTTACTTTCCATATCATATATTGTTCAATATCTTGTTTGAAAATTGACAAAGTGCGACTGGCATTGACAAAAGATCAATAACCAAATTGAAAAAAGTTGAAAGTTTTGTAGTGTCTTGCCAACTGAAAAACCATATTTTTTACATTCGAAGGTCATACTCATTAAAGCCACCAGTGAATTATTGTTTCCTTAAAATTAGATTTTTATTATTTCTACAATTATTTTTTAAAGATGTGCTCATATTCTGGACATATATGAATATCATCATAAATTGGTAGATGTTTTATTAACTAAATCTTCTTGAACTCTCTCTTGAATAGGAGGAGCCTAAATTAATTAAACCTTGGTGTAATACACTGAAAATAATTTTGTTCATAATTATAAACACCATTAATCGAAATTTGTTCATTGACACAATGAATATATTCCTTAAGAAAAGTATCAGGGATAATTGGTTGATGAACAAGGTTATTATCTCAACTAATCACAATTAATCGTTACTAAGTCAGTAACTTTTTTAGTAACCCAACGAATCCTTTTTATTGGATGAATAAACACAGATCATGCATATTTACGTACATTGATCAATAAAATTTGTTAGATCAATGAATTCTCGACATTAAATGATAAATGCATTCGCTATGTCAATTAATCAGGTGGATATTACGAACAATTGTACGTCAGAACAATGAATTCAATCAAAAGCTGATATAAGGGTTTCTTTGAGCCAATAAACGCGTTCATAAAGATAAAGATATAAAGATAAAGATAGAAAGATAAAGGTATAAAGATATAAAGATATAAAGATATAAAGATATAAAGATATAAAGATATAAAGATATAAAGATATAAAGATATAAAGATATAAAGATATAAAGATATAAAGATATAAAGATATAAAGATATAAAGATATAAAGATATGAAGATATAAAGATATAAAGATATAAAGATATAAAGATAGACATAAAGATATAAAGATATAAAGATATAAAGATATAAAGATATAAAGATATAAAGATATAAAGATATAAAGATATAAAGATATAAAGATATAAAGATATAAAGATATAAAGATATAAAGATATAAAGATATAAAGATATAAAGATATAAAGATATAAAGATATACAGATATAAAGATATAAAGATATAAAGATATAAAGATATAAAGATATAAAGATATAAAGATATAAAGATATAAAGATATAAAGATATAAAGATATAAAGATATAAAGATATAAAGATATAAAGATATAAAGATATAAAGATATAAAGATATAAAGATATAAAGATATAAAGATATAAAGATATAAAGATATAAAGATATAAAGATATAAAGATATAAAGATATAAAGATATAAAGATATAAAGATATAAAGATATAAAGATATAAAGATATAAAGATATAAAGATATAAAGATATAAAGATATAAAGATATAAAGATATAAAGATATAAAGATATAAAGATATAAAGATATAAAGATATAAAGATATAAAGATGATGAAGAAGAAGATAAAGATAAAGACATAAAAAACGACCCTCAAAAAACACAGTGTCACAAAATACACTATCAAAGATTTCCAAGAATACTTCCTTCATCTGACCAGCAGCCAACAAGATCTTTAGGAGCAATTGTTCATCGAATAGTTTCGTTAATTGAATCAACGAACTTCTTTATTGAATTAATAAATGCGTTCATTGTTTTAACGAACATATATGATTGAGCTAATGAATATGTTCCTTGGATCAATAAACCAGTTTATTGGATCAATGTAAACGTTAGTTGGCTCTACGAATTAAAATGATTGAGCTAATTATTGTGTTCATTGGATCAATGAATATTTTCATATAATCAATAATTCTGTTGACGAAGTACGTTCATTAATTCTACGATCATATCCATCAATTCGATAATAATATGTATTTCATTGGACCAATGAACTTTTTCATTAACCAATCAAAGATGATCGTTGAGGGGTAACATTATAGTTATTTACTAACGTACAAATATTCGATACGATAACGATAAACAGAGTTTGTTGAGCCAATGTTTTTTTTTATTAATATTACGTACCTTTTTGGTTCAGTGTATTCTTCAGAATATCAATATTTGATTGATATTTTGTTGGAGTTGATCTTTTTTTATTGTAAGAAAAAAATGTCCTGCAGGTATGACCCTGTCTACGATTACGGTAGATTGAAAATTATCTTGGAAAGTTTAGCACCTTCCTCGAACGGCCGCCACTGGTAAGTCACAATATTCTACTTTCTAGAAATAACCGTCCGAACGAAAGAAGAAGAAAATTGTCTTCGTAGCATGTAAAGGTGTTTCTTGCATTGAATAATTTATTGATTGTAGATATATAATATAATATGTCCATATATTCAATTTTTATACCTCTTAGCGTAACTTCTAGTTTTATTGTTTTATTGGACAGGTGTGTACTTAATTTATAGTCTTTTTTAAAGAAAAAGTTTTACTAGCTTCGTAGTAAAAAGAATAAAATACTTTGATGCAATAAAAGCTTTGTCGCTGGGAAGTATCGGTGGAAAAATAAATTATTACGGACTAGACAGAAATTATGGTACAATCCAGCTCGTTATAGGCGCTATTTGAATAAAAAGAAATTTTGATTGCGCAATTAACGATCTAAAAATGTTCATTTCAATTGGTGGAAAGTATCGTCTGATGATGTTTTCATTTCACTCACAATCGCCAAATCGAGCAGAGGTTGCGACACCTACCGTCAAAATTTCATAACCTTGGAATGGGGAAAACAAACCGAATCGCCATTAGAGTACGTGTATAGTGAGCAAAGTTTTCTTGATTTCTAGAAGAGTTTGGTGAAGTTTTTTGTATCAGAATAGTTATTTAGCCTCTAAAAATGACCAGCAAGTGCAAGATGTATATGTAATCAGTATAAAGATGCAAATGTATCAATACATAGCTTTCCAACAGATCCAAAATTATGCAAAGTGTGGCAAAACATTTTAAAAATTGGGAAACCTATTTAATGCTTTGAATACCAGTTCGCCTTAACAAACACCATCATTGAATCAAATGGACAGAGACAAACAGAAATGCTCTGTGTTTTCCCCATTCTATTGACAGCTTTGACATATACTGCAGCGCCCACTATCGGAAAATTTTTCGCGAATAAGATGGTTGCCGGATAATATTAGACAGTTATTTCTTATTTTTTCCTTAGAAAGCCTTGATCACAATCAGCATTCAGCCAGGTTTTTCCTCATTGTATTCAACCTGCCAGTAACCATAGACACTGCGGCCACCCTCGATAAGAAACTGAGATAAGATAAGGAATAGATTTACAGGACCTGACTCATACATTTCTTTCTTTAACGATGCATTTGAGCTCGTAAATAAAGCCTGTTATATGATTTTTCAATTTAAACTTGACTATACTATATTTCTTTTTCCGTAGGAGCATTTATTCAAAAGTACTATAAATATAGGGCGAGTCTTCCTTTTTTTCTATGTGGAATAAAATGATAAAACAGGTCGGTTTTAACAAAATTAAATCGACACGTCCTGTATCGCCTCAAATACAATAGGGTCGTAAAATTCGGCACAATGGTTAAGGATTCGTTAATATGATAAGCCGGTGGCCGCCAGTGTCGTGCAGACAATTTAAGGGTTTTGTCGAGTAGGGATACTTCAATAAGCAGCTTTCCAGACTAAAATTTTTCTCGGACTGGAATGTAAGTAAGGATAATTCAACACAAATGGAAAAGTTTCATTTCTGTATACTGTGATTTGTTTGAATTGCGATTGCCGCGCTGTGTAATTTTTTGTTAGGGCGTTCTTATTAAAAACAGTCTCCATTATTAGGTGCCGATACTGTCAGTTAATTGTTTATGATACTATGTGAAAAGTAGACAATCCACGCGTATGAATGCTGCATAAATGAATATGAATTGAATTTGCCATTTTAGTGTAGTTTTTCTGTTTATTTGCAATAGAACGGTCTACACAGTTCTTAAGTTTAGTTTTTTAAACCACTCAACTGTATTTAGGCAGTATAGTTATTTCGACAGTTTTCTCAGTGCGTGATAGGTACCGATACTGTCATCAATGTCAAATCTAAATCTTATACCCCAGCAACAATGGATTTCTTATGGAAATGTCAAAGGATTCACCCTCTGTGTGAGTGTAAATCCTGTAAAGAATTATACTGAAGAATGAAGACATTGCACATGGTACTAAAAACTTATATAACTAGGAAAAAATTATTAACCGAATAAGAAGAGTTGTGATTCAAGCTGTCTTTCTATATTTCAAAAACGCCACCTTGATTGATTTGTTTCGACAGTTTCACATAGTGAAGTAACAAGCAGCATCATTATAAATGTATACTTATACATACATACTAATATGAACGAGAGATGTGTTTAAATCCATTAACGTGTCGTTCCCGCCCCTCTGTTGATCATGTTACCCAGTTAGCTTTTTCCCAAGCAGGGATTGAAATATTTCTAGCCTCAGAAGATGTTCAGTGTTAATTATTTGTGAACAAGAAAGTTTATTGAAGTTAAATGGATTTTGTAACGCCACAAAAATCGAACAAGAGTATTTTCTGAGAACGTGGAACCAACTAGATTGAATGGTTGATGAGACTAACTACCCAGACTGGTTTTATTTCTCTTAAATTTTAATTAAAACGGTATTTATCAAGACTGTGTTTAATGAGTTGTTTCACTGATAATAGGAAACGTATTAAAACTTACATGTCTTTTTTGTGTTTATTAAAAAGGGTAACTAATAATTAGATTTTAAATAAAAATAATTTGTTAAATATCCATACGAGGGGGATCTCTATTTTTTCTAGTCATAATTTTTGATTCTTAGAAAAATTGGATCTCGTGAATTTATTGAAATTTATATAACCTAAAAATATGGACTGAACTGATGTTATAAGTACCAAAACTAAATCTAAAATTCGATAGAATAGGCCATATTGTCGTTTTTTTTTCTCGTTTGACTTTAAAAAATTGGAGAAAAATCCTATTTTGATGATATTTGGCACGAAAAAATTTACAAAATTGACCAATAATGCTATTTTTTGTTATTTGGTCCTAGAAAATTTATAAAATTGATAGAAAATACTTTTTTTGTCATTTAGCAGTAAAAAATTTGCATAATTGGCCAGAAATACTTTTTGTAATTATTCAGCAAATAAAATTAGCCAAAATGCTTTGTTGCTTGGCTCCAAGAAATTGGCATAAAATACCATTTTGTTACCATTTAGCACAAAAAGATTGTCAACATTGGCCAGAAATGCTATTTTCAAAAAATTGATCAAAAGCACATTTTTTTGTCATTTAGCACTAAAAATTTTGCAAAACTGCCCAGAAATGCTTTTTGTCATTATTTAGGAGCTGAAATTTTACAAAATTGGATCACATGTCGTTTGGCTCCAAAAAAATGGCAATAAATGGCATATTATTGTCATTCGGCACAAAAAGTTTGTCAAAATTGGCCATAAATGCTGTTTTCGTCACTTGGCACTGAAAATTCATGAAAATGATCGAAAAATAAATTTTTTGACATTTAGCACTGAAAAATACACAAAATTCGCCAAATATGTTTCTTACAATGATTCAGCACCAAAAATTTGACAAAATTGGCCAGAAACGTAGTTTTATAGCTCCAAAATATTTACAAAAATCATATTTTCATTTTATTTTATATAAAAAGATTGTCAAAATTGGTCAGAAATGCTATTTTCAAAAAATTGATCAGAAGCACATTTTATTGTCATTTAGCACTAAAAAATTTGCAAAACTGACCAGAAATGCTTTTTGTCATTATTTACCAGCTGAAATTTTACAAAATTGGATCAAATGTCGTTTTACTCCAAAAAATGGCATATTGTTGTCATTTGGCACAAAAAGTTTGTCAAAAGTGGCCATAAATGCTATTTTCTGTCACTTGGCACTAGAAAATTCATAAAAATGATCGAAAAATCAATTTTTTGACATTTAGCACTGAAAAATTCACAAAATTGGCCAAAAATGTTTCTTACCAATATTCAGCACCAAAAATTTATCAAAATTTGACAAAATTGTCCAGAAACGTAGTTTTATAGCATCAAAACATTTACATAAATCATATTTTCATTTTATTCGATATGAGAAGATTGAAAAAATTGTCGAAAAATTGAATTTAATTGTAATTTGGCATTAAAAAATTTACGAAATATTACAGAACTGACAGAACTGACGATTAGGTACAAAAATTGGCCTAAAATTATATCTTTTATCATTTAAACTGGAAAATTGACAAAGTTGGTCAAAGATGCTATTTTCTAATGATTTGGCGCCATGAAATTGACAAAATTTGTCGAAAATGCCAGTTTTTGTCATAGCGGCGTGCCAGAAAATTTACAAAATTGGCCAAATATGTTTCTTACCATTATTGAGCACCAAAAATTTGACAAAATTTGTCAGAATTTGACAAAATTGTCCAGAAACGTGATTTTATAGCTTCAAAATATTTACAAAAATCATATTTTCATTTTATTCGATATAAAAAGATTGACATAATTGTCGAAAAATAAATTTAACTGTAATTTGGAATTAAAAAATTTACAAAATATTACAGAACTGGCAGAACTGATGATTAGGTACAAAAATTGGCCTAAAATTATATCTTTTATCATTTTAAACTGAAAAATTGACAAAGTTGGTCAAAGATGATAGTTTCTTATGATTTGGCGCCATGAAATTGACAAAATTTGCCGAAAATGCCAGTTTTTGTCATAGCGTGCCAGAAAATTTACAAAATTGGCAAAAAATGTTTCTTACTATTTATTCAGCACCAAAAATTTGACAAAATTTGACAGAATTTGACAAAATTTGACAGAATTTGACAAAATTGTCCAGAAACGTAATTTTATAGCTTCAAAATTTTTCCAAAAAACATATTTTCATTTTATTCGATATAAAAAGTTTGACAAAATTGTCGAAAATTAAATTTAACTGTAATTTGGCATTAAAAAATTTACAAAATATTACAGAACTGACGATTAGGTACAAAAATTGGCCTAAGATTAAATCTTTTATAATTTTAAACTGAAAAATTGACAAAGTTGGTCAAAGATGCTAGTTTCTTATGATTTGGCGCCATGAAATTGACAAAATTTGCCGAAAATGCCAGTTTTTGTCATAGCGTGCCAGAAAATTTACAAAATTGGCCAAAAATGTTTCTTACTATTTATTCAGCACCAAAAATTTGACAAAATTTGACAAAATTGTCCAGAAACGTAATTTTATAGCTTCAAAATTTTTACAAAAATCATATATTCATTTTATTCGATATAAAAAGATTGACAAAATTGTTGAAAATTAGATTTAACTGTAATTTGGCATTAAAAAATTTACAAAATATTACAGAACTGGCAGAACTGACGATTAGGTACAAAAATTGGCCTAAAATTATATCTTTTATCATTT
This sequence comes from Lochmaea crataegi, assembly GCA_947563755.1. NCBI lineage: Eukaryota > Metazoa > Arthropoda > Insecta > Coleoptera > Chrysomelidae > Lochmaea > Lochmaea crataegi. Next base: position 17,657,714 of record OX387425.1, read on the forward strand.
TAAACTGAAAAATTGACAAAATTGGTCAAAGATGCTATTTTCTTATGATTTGGCGCCATGAAATTGACAAAATTTGCCGAAAATGCCAGTTTTTGTCATAGCGTGCCAGAAAATTTACAAAATTGGCAAAAAATGTTTCTTACTATTTATTCAGCACCAAAAATTTGACAAAATTTGACAGAATTTGACAAAATTGTCCAGAAACGTAATTTTATAGCTTCAAAATTTTTACGATAATCATATTTTTATTTTATTCGATATAAGAGGATTGACAAAATTGTCGAAAATTAAATTTAACTGTAATTTGGCACTAAAAAATTTACAAAATATTACAGAACTGACGATTACGTACAAAAATTGGCCTAAAAATATATCTTTTATCATTTTAAACTGAAAAATTGACAAAGTTGGTCAAAGATGCTACTTTCTTATGATTTGGCGCCATGAAATTAACAAAATTTGTCGAAAATGCCAGTTTTTGTCATAGTGTGCCAGAAAATTCACAAAATTGGCCAAAAATGCTATTTTCAATTATTTAGCACCAAAAATTTCACGAAATTATCCAAAAATGTTGTTTTTTGTTAATTAACTCCAAAAAACTTGGGCGGAGATGACATTTTTTTACTTCGCCCCAGCAAATTGACAAAATGAACCAAAAATGCATTTTATGTCAACAAAAAAAGACTCCAGAAGTAAAAGTGATTAAGCCAAATAAAAAAACTCAAAAAATATCGAAATAAATTGAATATCATATTATGAACGTATCTGCACCTTCAGTATCGGTAAAATTCCACTTTTCATTGTTATAAAAAAAAAACCGTAAATCTACAATATTAAAAAATTCAACAAATCAGTGTGAACGAATTATAACTCACGATTATGGCCAAAAACCGTTAGCAACACACACTTAATCAGTATCTTCTATATCTAATTCAATTCAACTGCACTCTAAGATACGAAAATAATGGTTTAGCAGTAAAATTATAAGAAAGTCTAACGCGCATTATGTAATTTGATTGGGAAAATTTTATGGCCCATAAATTATATTAACACCGTTTGTACTTTAATAGCACATTGGGGATTTAACGATATTTTCTTTTTTTGATCCAAGGAAGTAACCATACTCTTAGCAAATATTAGATTCTGCATAAAAAAAGGTAAGCAATGAAGTGAGGAAAGTTGATAAAAAAACTAATAGGAGTGATAAAAAGAAAAAACTATATAATCAAAAATAACGGAGCATCTGAAACATTTGAGACAAAAAAGGGATTGAGGCAAGGTGGAGCTTCAACTTTATTCAATATTTTCTTGGACCACATCATAAAGCAAACCAGAACAGATACACAAGGGCTTTCTGTAAGTATTAAGCAACTTAGACCAGTATAGATCGTGAATGTGCATTTGCTCACGATCTAGTTATAATGACCAATACAGAGAAAGGTATTCAAAAAAATATGGAATAGTACTCTAAAATTGAACGGAATGAAAATAAATGCAACTGAAACAAAAATAATGATGATAGCAAAAAATTCCAGAAAGGTTGAATTAACGAAAGTATATTCGAACAAGTTACCTAATTTAAATACTTAGGAACGACAATTGACAGCACTGGTAACCAGGAAAGGGATATTATGGAAAGAACAGAAAAATACATAAAAACTGTCCACATGCTGAAACCTGGATTTATTCATAAGGAAATCTCAAAAAGAACCAAACAGTTTTTAGACCGATACTTAATTAGGGCAGCGAAACGTGGGAACTGGACCAAAAAATGAAGAGTAGAATACATGCTATAGCAATAAAATACCTGAGATCTGTGGAAGGGATAACAAAACGAGACAGAATAAAGAGAGGCGATAGAAATAAAATCCGTGCTAGACTATATAGAAGAAAGAAAACTGAGCTGGTGGGGACATCTACAGCGAATGGAGGATACTAGACTGGTTGAAGATGTATGGGAAGCAAACGTGATTGTTAAAAGAGACAGAGGTAGACCAAAAGAATCCTGGGATAACAACATAGACAAAATATTAGAGGAAAGAGGGAAAACAATGATAGAAGCAAAACAATTGGCAAAAAAATAGAAAAGAATAAAAAAATTTTGTTGAAGAAGCTTGAAATTTCAAGAAATCTCCCTACACCGAAAGGTACAAGGGAATTTAGTTATATTTTGATCCAACTACTATCATGATTTTTCTAATTTTTCATTTTCTAGGCCCTCCTTATATGGTTTAGCCCCCTACAGTGAAGACTTTTGTCAAATTGATGGCAAATTACAAGCTTTATTTGTTTTTTCATAATTCATATAAAAAATTTTAAAATTACAAAATGTCTATATGAAATTTTTTAATTCGAGTTATATCCTTTGCGGCATAAACAAGTCGAGATTCAAAAAGAATATACTTATAACGAGTTTTATTTTTAACACAGTGACTAACCAAAAAAAAACAACAAAAAAAACACAAAATACTTTAAGACTTTTTAATTGCAAGATCTGTAGTCGGCCAGACGAGGAGTTGCCTTAAAAAGAGTTTAAACATAAAGTGGGCGCTGGTTTTCTCAATCTGATATGTACCAACCTATAAAATTATACGTTAGCATCGTATACATAATAATAAATTTAGATAATTATCATTATTAACCACCGAAGATGTATTTTATTATATTTGTTTGTAATTTTTCACGAGCAAAAGATGCAATTTTCCAGTAGTCGTCAAGTTACTGATGTATTAATCAATTTACGCCCTTTATTGAGGACAAATAAAATTAAACATGGACGATTTTGACACCTAGTACACATCATACAGAGCATTTCAATGAAAACTATCCACCCCACATAATTCTGAAGGCGTTACTTTTAAGAAAAAATGAAAAAACACATCAAAAATCATATAAAGGGGGACGTCTTTTTGCTCATATGTAGACGTTATAACTTCAGACCCCCCCCCCCCATGGGAACATTATGTAACATTTCTGGGGTTATTTGTCGACACATTCTTGAATAATTTGCTGACGAAAAACATCTATAGATGATGGCTGAGTGGCATACATAAGCTCGTTGAGAAAGACAAAGCCAAAGTACATATGAGCAACCCATGGAAATCTTACTAATAAATACTAAATAAATTCTTTGAAATGTATCTGATGAAGTGGTAATGACAAATCCGTGTCTTCGACCGCAAAATTTCAAGTTTTTTTCATTCTTTGTAAATTTTGACCACCAATGACTAAAGCTAGAGCAATTTGGTCTCGAAAACCGAACAGTTCTTAAGTTTTAGTCAATTTTAACCCCTAAGGAGATATTTTACAGAACAAATTAGCTCATAAGTTATTAAAGTAGACTAAATTTTCACCAAAACGGGAATTTTTTTATTTATATCGACCCAAAATAGAACTGTTCAAAGTTGATGTCAAATGTATGTAACCAAATCGTTGAAACATGGTTTGTAACAGTTTTATCCATTGATTTAGTGTATTTAGCTCCCAAATTTTAGACCTGTAGGTATATATTGCACACACCTAATCTACTTGTAACTCCAACGCTAAGACCAGTGTTACAGAACTCAGTCCACTACTGCAATGCGTACCTGGCTCAGTACGTCAGTCGTCAGCGCGAGCCTCCGTGAATATCTGTAGTGATGGTCTTGGTCTTGGTCTTGGTCTTGGTCTTGGTCTTGGTCTTGGTCTTGGTCTTGGTCTTGGTCTTGGTCTTGGTCTTGGTCTTGGTCTTGGTCTTGGTCTTGGTCTTGGTCTTGGTCTTGGTCTTGGTCTTGCATGCATGGTCTTGGTCTTGGTCTTGCAGCCTCATATGTGGTCTTGGTCTTGCTGCAAGAGTCTTGCAGGTCTTGCATTTTATAGTTGGGAAAAACCCACAACAAAATTATTATAAAACATTTTATGACCCTTTACCAAAATGTCTAGTATTGTCACTTATTGGTACATCTGCCGCCGTTTTTGATATTGTTCGATAATTTATTTATGGATCTGTTACGGCCCAAGATGGGCTATCAAAAACAAATATATGGAAAACAAATAATAAAATTATCTCTCAACTACCCCCCTTAAATCAACCCGCAACCCTTCATTTTAAATGGTTTTACAACAAGGTCCTCGTTTTAGCACGGTACACTTATGAGTATGTGATAATTGTGAGTGGAATAATTTGTTCAACAACCATATTTTTATTTATATTAGCTATACTTATTCAAAATTCAAATTGCTTTCATATTTTGAGGTAAAAATACACATTTTGTAAGAATTAATTTGGAACATTATAGAATAAATTTTAAAAAAGCAAGACTGCAAGAGTCTTGCAGGCTGGTCTTGGCCTTGCATAAGTCTTGCACAACTCGGTCTTGGTCTTGCAAGCTTTTAGCTGGTCTTGGTCTAGGTCTTGGTCTTGCTTTTTTTGCAAGACCAAGACCAAGACCGCAAGACCAAGACCAGTCTCGCTCATCACTAAATATCCGTTGCTTTATGCATTAGCTAGGCATACACGGAAGGGATCTTCGAACGATCTGGTCTGGCACCGATCAGTTCGTTCAAATTTTCCGCTCTTTAATGTGTAACGACAGATAAGATCTGTGAAAGATCAAGACTGTGGTATTTCCTCTAGAGCTGTACTCTCTTCTCTCGAGATATCGTTCCGTTAGTGAGTAATCACGTGTTTTCTGGTGTGTTAGGTTAGGTAGTGGTTTTTATTTTTCTATTGTGTACGAGACGTAGAGTAACGACCTAAACAAAAATGATAAAATCCCCTCTTTCTTGAAGTAACGACATGTGTCCATATTGATCTCGTTCTTGTGCCCATTTTTTTCTTCTTTCTTTTTATTGAATTTAAGTATTTCTACCATGCACAAACCCAGTAGGGCCACTCTTTTTTTCTTTTCCATTCTCAACATTTTTCACACCCTACTTTTTGATCGGTCTCTTCGTCCGCCAGGATTTTAAAGAAGTATAAAATATCTGATCGGCCGTCCAGACCTCTCAAAATCCAAGAGATTTCACCATTAACTAACGGATTCGTCATCTCACACATCAGATCTGACAATACGAAGTACGATTAGTTTACGTTAGTGGGTAATGACGGTTTTGGACCGTGACAGATCAGATCTGGAAGATGGGATAACTGATCTGGACGGAGGGACAGATCGTTCGAAAATCCCTTCCGTGTATGCCTAGCTAATGATGGTTTGATTGGAGGTGAAGGGAATTTGTTGAAACAGAAGATACCCTGCTTACGTGCAGTGTTAAATTCAAAAACCGGGAACACGAACGTTAACTGAAAGAAGTGAGTGAACGGGTCTAAAAGATCAATCCCAAATTGATATTAGCAGCTGTGCCACGTAGGAAAAAATAAAGATTAATACCTACAAGAAGCTCAACTAAGCATTTCAACTACAGAGAAAACTGTTTTTTATGTGGATTGTAAATAATTATTTAATTCATTGCTCAGGCAAGCTCAGAGCAAGCTGCAAGATTTTACTCCATATGAACCTAACAAAAGATAAAGGTATTGATTTTCTTGCGTAACGGTTCTTAATTTTGTTGTTGTTGCCTTCTGTTGAACTGCTGACTAAACCATCAGCTTCTTAGGTAATTCCTGCTGAACACGATTTCCTGCAACTTCAAAAAAGGTTGTTTCAAGAATTGCGATTGTAGAAAGTCAGAACTCAAATCGTCAAATGTTTGTAATCTTGTGAGAACATACCAGGTCTGATGCGTGACGATATGATGAACTACTTATCGATGATCCATCATCATAATGAAGATTTCGACTTGCCTAGACCGATGAAGAAATGCTACCGAAGCAAGATAATTAAAACTGCAACTCAATATCTCGACACAACGTTACATTTAAATATTTACTTAACAATAGATAGTACATGAAAAAAAATTATTTCCCCATTATGTTCAAGTATTTATATTTTTTTTAAATAAAAAACGATCATTACTTACAAACATCTTTCAAAAAAAGGAGTTGTTTGTACGGCTTGTGAATGAGAATACGCACTCGGGGAACGAGACACGCACACTGCCTTTAACTCGACACCAAATGCCCAAATTAGGGAACAAAACACTCGTCGATGGCTCGTTAGTAGATCAGGTCATATGTCAAAGGTTTACAGTTCCCTGTAATTAGCAGAGTGCGTTGCAGCCAGTTCGTTCGCGACGTTGTCAGACGATTTCCAACCCTTACTATGTATCGGTTAATTGAACATACGGAAGCCGACAATAAATATTAGGTGTCTCTATTAGACCCAAACTTATTAAAATATAATTAAAAGTTTTCAAAGTGTGAACATAAATTGCCAATCAATAGACGCGATACAGAAAATAAACTTTGATGACACTACGTACGGTTTTTCCTATATACATTGGGAATATTTTGAGTACAGGGGATGTTTAGAAATATTCTGCTGCTTTTTTTGATGTGAAACATCTATCGGCGGAGGGTAAACCTGATTTTTGGCGTGGCGAGAATTGCGAGAATTTGGAAAAATGGTCAATAATTGTCAAAATTTGTCAAAAACTGTCAAAATTTGGAAAAAATGGTTAATAATTGCCAAATATTTTCAAAAATTGTCAAAAATTTGGAAAAATGGTAAATAATTGTTAGAAATTGTCAAAAACTGTCAAAAATGGTCAATATTTGTAAAAATTTTGAAAAAATGGTCAATAATTGTCAAAGACGGTCAATAATTGCCAAAAACTGTCAAAGACGGTCAATAATTTCCAAAAACTGTCAAAGACGGTCAATAATTGCCAAAAACTATCAAAAATGATCAAAAATTGTCAAAATTTTGAAAAAATAGTTAATAATTGCCAAATATGTTAAAATTTTTGATAAATTGTCGAAATTTTTGAAATATGGTCAAAATTTGGAAAAATGGCCAATAAATTGTCAAAAACTATCAAAATTTTGAAAAAATGGTTAATAATTGCCAAATATGTTAAAATTTTTGAAAAATTGTCAAAAATTTTGAAATATGGTCAAAAGTTGTCAATAATTTGGCAAAATGGTCAATAATTGTCAAAATTTGTCAAAAACTGTCAAAATTTTGAAAAAATGGTTAATAATTGCCAAATATTTTCAAAAATTTGGAAAAATGGTTAATAATTTCCAAATATTTTCAAAAATGGTCAATATTTGTAAAAATTTTGAAAAAATGGTCAATAATTGTCAAAGACGGTCAATAATTGTCAAAACCAATTAAAAATCGTCAAAAATTGCCAAAAATGATCAAAAACTGTTAAAATTTTGAAAAATTGGCAAAAATTGTTAAATATTTTAAAAAATGGTCAATGATTGTCAAAATGGTCAATAATTGTCAGAAATGCTTCAAAATTGTCAAAAATGGTCAAAATTGTTAAATATTTTGAGAAATAATCAATAACTGTTAAAATTTTGAAGAATGGTCAAAAATTGTTAAATATTTTGAAAAATGTACAATACTTGTGAAAATTTTTGAAAAATTGTCAAAAATGGTCAATAATTGTCAGAAACTGTCAAAAATGGTCAATAATTGTTAAAATTTTGAAAAATGGTCAATAATTATAAAAAACTGTCAAAAATGGTCAATAATTGTTGAAAATTGTCAAAATTTTTAAAAAATGGTCAAAATTTCTGAAAAATTGTTAAAAATGGTCTAATAAGAAAAAAAAGTCTTACAATATTCCGAGGGTCGCGAACCTTACCGAATCCGTCTTAGATTCTGACAATTTAAAATAATGATTCTAATCACACGCAATACACTTTCTTTCTCTATCCCATCTTTCTCTCCCATTTCCCTCTCTCTTCCATATGTCACTTTTTTAATCTGTTCTTTTATGCATATAACTTATACAAAACAATTTCGATGTTTCACTTCTGCCAGGCGTCCCATGACGGCTCACACATTTTTTTTCTCTCTGAGGACTAAATTAGCTTCGATATGTCACTAGTATTTAGTAGGGATGTGAGATTAATGGAAAATAATCGATTAGATAAAAATCGATTATTCTTTATTCAAAATTAATCGATTTGTCAAAAATCGATTTTCATAAAAAATTAATCGATTTCTGCGAAAAAAACGATTTTTTTTATTTTAAAAAGTACATGCTTTTCATATTCCGATAATAAACCTAAGAGATTCATTCATTAAGAATTTATCAGATTAAAAATCAAATAAAATTATATGAAAATTGTCAAAATTTTGAAATATGGTCAAAAATGGTCAAAAATTGTCAAAAACTGTTGAAAATGGACAATTTTTGTCAAAAACTGTCAAAAATGGTCAATAATTGTTAAAATTTTGAAAAATGGTCGATAATTGTCAAAAATTTTGAAAAATTGTCAAAAATGGTCGATAATTGTCAAAAACTTTAAAAAAAATTTGAAAAAATGGTCATTTATCAAAGAATTTTTAAAATTTTTTAAAATTTTGAAAAACTTTCAAAAATGGTCAGAAATGGTCAAAAATTGGTCAAAAACTGTCAAAAATGGACAATTATTGTCAAAAATTGTTAAAATTTTGAAAAATGGTCGATAATTGTCAAAAACTATCAAAAATGGTCAAAAATGGCCAATAATTGTCAAAAACTATCAAAAATGGACAATTATTGTTAAAGATTGTCAAAATTTTGGAAAATAGTTGATTATTGTCAAAAATTGTTAAAGTTTTTAAAAATTGCCAAAAATTTTGAAATATGGTCAAAAATGGTCAAAAATTTGGAAAACTGGTCCATAACTGTCAATAATTATCAAAAATGGTCAATAATTTTGAGAAATGGTCTAAAATTTTGAAAAACTGTCAAAAATGGTCAAAAACTATCAAAAATGGTTGAAAATTGTCAATTATTGTTAAAAACTGTTAAAAATGGACAATTTTTGTCAAAAACTGTCAAAAATGGTTAAAAACTGTCATCATTTTGAAAAATGGTCAGAAATTATCAAAAATTTGGAAAAATGGTCAATAATTGTCAAAAATAGTCAACAATTGTTAAAATTTTGAAAGATGGTCAATAATCGTCAAAAGTTGTAAAAATTTTGAAAAATAGTCAATAAATAATACGAGCCGTTTCCGAAAATCGATTTAAACACGTAATTTATAAAATCGATTAATATTAATATAAAAATCTATAACTAAAAATCGATTATGAGAAAATAATAATCGATTTATTTAAAAATCGATTATTTTTAACATCCCTAGTATTTAGTGGGGCTCTAATACAGTTCCTCGTAGTACTCCAACTTTAATTTTTCTAGAGTCTTCATTTTTTATATTCTCCATAAATTTTTTGGTTCTTTCCTTCGTCTGTAATTAATATTATATTTTTTTCTGGGTTGCAACTGAAAACTAGAGACACTTTTTTTTTGTCTTCTTTGATTGGTGCAAACGATACAAATTTGCAAACTATATCAACATAATATATTCGGATAGAATGATTGAGACAGTTCAAAATTATAAGTCCAAATCTACTAACTTTTTTTTCATAAATTTTATATGTAAATAATAGAGAAAGAGGGTATTTCTCCGCATTTCCCATAATAATATTGTTATGTCGGACCTGTACTGAGGACATGTAGAGGTCCATAAAGAAAAAGAAGAAGACATACATATGAAATCATCTAGAACTGTCATCGAAAAGTCTAGAAATGTCATCGAAAAGTCTAGAAATGTCATCGAAAAGTCGAGAACTGTCTGGATCATGTGAAAAGTATAAAAAGCGGGATAATTGACATAAGTAAGTGAGTTTAATTTTGAGTTATTAGAGATTTGAGTGCTGTGTAAGACGTGTTTAGTATTGTGTTTAAGAGATTAGTGTTGAATTGTTAAAGTTAAAGTCGAAGAAATAAATAAAGTTTAGAAAGCAGAAGAGTAACAATATGTTTATTTTTCTATGTAGGTGCAAAGTGAATATAAATGTTACATTCTCTTGTGTATTGAAATATAAATTTTTTAAATTATTACAGACATTTTTCTACTTACAGTTTATACTATTATTAAATTTATAACATAATTGAATTGAAAACAAACTGAAGGTGAATTTCGAAAATATAACATTCCTTTTCCGCATTTTGACACGACGTTACAAAAAAGAATAATACAATATATAAATATATTTATAACGGAAGAAAAAATTCACCTGCCATTTATGGTTGCAATTAGAGTTACAAAAGTGATAGACTTCGATTTCTTGTTGCGTCTTACGAGACAGTTCGTTTGAATAAAACATGACTAGCAGGGGCGTTTTTTCATGTCGTATCGAAGAATTAAGACATTGGTTTGAGAATAATTTATATTGACAAATGAGGTGTCACGCTTGCCACCACATATGCCGAATACAAATGTTCCTAAAAGCTGATTTGCAATTCGAAATCGGTTCGACAGATATCGACTAGTTTTTGCATCGTTCGCGAGCTTCATCGAGCCAATTTTATCTGCCGAATCGTTAGGTACAGGAGTGTATCCGAAATATTTCAATAAATAAAATTTCCATAAAAAAAATATCATTTATAAGCTTTTCAAACGAGGAAAAGGTATTAAAACAAAGTAATTGAATTTCACCAAACAAAAATTATATAAAACTCTTTAACACAATGTAATATTTATTTTTAAATATTACCAATGACTGACCTCTTGATTTAAGTTATCTCAACAAAGCCACTTATTATTATTACACTTTTCTTAGTCCTGCGGACATTTTGAATCCTAAAAAACTGACCTACAATTTGCAAATTCTTATCTAACCAAAAAATACATTACACAATAAATTTAGTTGCAGCACTGCCCCGATCAACTGCCATCTATTACTGTCAAATCTTAAGCCAGCTGCGTCACTTAGCTTGTGTTTGACAACCATTGAAAGCACTCAACCTCGGTTTTTGTAAGTGGTCTTTTAAGAAACGTGCACTGCGACAACACTGTCTATTCTGCCACAATCCAAATTAAATGACCCCTTTTAGTTCAAGCTCCCCAAAATAGATGATAATCTATATATACATTCTCAGGACGCACAAACGCCTAAGGTCTATGGCCTGACTCGTTCAGCAGCCATACAATAGCATAGAATGAGTTCCGTCAATCCATCTTCTTCCAGGTGTTTTCGACCATCCCTATTTTCCTCAATGATAGCTTAGCGAGCAATAGCCAGTAAGAATTTTAACTATGGACTTCATCTTCTTCCTCTCCATGTTTAGCAAGGCTTGTGCTTTCTGTTTTGAAGTTGCCTTGGTTTGCCTCAAGCATGCTATCTCATTCCAGTAGGTAATTGCTTTGCAGCTGATCTGGTCCAACTCAGTTAGCTCTCTAATATTTGAAGGGATTTCGGGCATATGAACTGGGAGTGATCACATTTTCTGGCAAGATGGTTACCCAGGATTTCGGTGTCACCTGGAATCCATACCAAAACAACCTAATTGATTGCACTCAGTTGTTTAATAGTGCAGTGGGAACGTTCAGTTTGCCCAAAAGACGTCGTCACGCTAGGAATCGCCGACAAAATCCATAGAATAATGTTGGACAATCGGAATTGGAAAGTTCAACATTTTACATAAATATATGTCTCGAACGAGTTTTGGACTATTTCGTTACCGTGGACCAAACATGGATCCATCACAATACAACTGAGACCAAGAAACAATCAAAACCGTGGGTGAACTTGCACAAAAATGACAAATATATTGGGGTATATTCAGTTATTTTGGACATCCCAAGGGTATTTGGAGAATATAGTGTGCCGTGGAAGCTGGAGGGACTAAAGAATGGATAGATGAAGTTGGAAAAATTCCAGGAAAAGGTAACTGGAACGTTAAAGTATTATGGAGGACAGTTATAATAGTAAAGTGCCGAAAAATAAGAATAATGTAGAGGTAACATTTGTCCAATTAAATGGTTAGTTATTGTCAGTAGCTATAGCATCTGACCACAAAATAAAATGATATATACCAAGAATCACAAAGAACTTCTTATTTAAAATACAACACTGGTATCTTTCAGCAAACAAAACAATAGCTTGTTACGGAATTTTCTGTCTTCTCGGTGGATTCCTGCTGAGGAATTAAAGAAACTTGTGAGGAGCCTCTTGGTCAGCGAATCAAATTAGGAAGAAGTTGTAACAACTGCTTTCTTTGCAAGAAATATTTCACCAAACCGAAAAAAAAAATTATTTCTTATGATCGTAAATTTAGCGTGTTGGTTCTTGTGAAAGTTGCGCGGATATAACGGTCCCTCTGAGAATTTTCAGTGTCAGGAAAAAAATGAACATTCTCTTTTTTATTGTTGGTACTTAAATTCCGTAAGGTGTACTCGTATAATGGAGTTTACATTAAAATAATTCAAGTAAGAGTAAAGAAATTATGTTTACTACGGATACAAAGGTACGATGGAACTGACAATTTTAACGGTATCTACATTTTTTGTAATAGTTACAATTATCCGAAATTTTTTGAACTTTGTATCACCAGTTTGCCAATTTAATGACAATTAAATGAAAACCGTTCAAAATAGTGGCCAAAGTGATGTATTTAGCTTGAATGTCCCTACAGAAAACAGGAATTAACTTTTCGTTGACCTATGAATGAATAATCATTAATATTGTTAATAACCATCTTTACTCGATTTCTACAGCAAATGTTATTTATGTATATTTGTCTGAGTATCAAGTTTCTAAAAGGATCAACCAGACCCTGAACATATGCCTGTCAGAACTCTTAAAACCTCATAGTACTTCAACATGGCTCCAACTTCTTCCAGAAAAGCTACCGATGTTCGATAAAGATCTGCAAACTTGTTAGGATCGCTCAAATATTCTTCCAATTAGTTGTACAGTACATCGACCTTGTTTTTAGGCCAGAAAAAGTTCACTTTACATCTTCAAACAGTTCATTGTATCTTCGACGATAATTGCAAACACTCGTATCTGGTACACTCGCATCAGAAACTAATTTTTCATCTTTTACAGTAACTTACTATTCAAGAGCTCTTATCGTCGATATCTACAAAATGCATCAAATATTAATGCAACTTTGTTGGATGCATCATAATAAAATTATAAAATATCTTCTCTAGACAGAATTCTATACTTTTCCCACTTTTATCTCAATTTTCACTCAAACTTATGGATTTCTTGTTTGTTGATACCAGGCAATGCTGGTAAACAAGGAAATGGAATATTTGATGAGCAAGCCAGAAAGGCAGCGGCCACTCCCTTTGTAGGACCTGAACCGTCCTTATGGATTGTCCCTAAAATGCTTTCAGAAAGGGACTAAAAATAAATGAAGAAAAATACAGAGTATATCTCTGGTAAGACCTTGTAGTACTGAACCAGTCCAAAATATCTCTCGGGTACTTCAAACCGAAAGATCATAATCAAGATCATCAGAAAAACTCCCCAGCTGGGAGGCTACAACAGAAAAAGATCATATGGGTATATACCAGGGTGATCAGACCCATGATAGCATATAGTTCGGTGGTATGGTGGCTAAAGATTTAGCAGACTGGGGCGATCCAAAATCTAAGTGGCATCCAAAGGTCTAGACTAGAAGTGGCGGAAGATAAGACGGTGGGGTTGCTAGTGAAGGGATGGAGCAAGACGAGGGAAGGGGGGGGGTGATGGTGAAAGGAAAGAGAATTCGCATGGAGCAGAGTGTGAAATACCTAGGGGTGTTGTTGGATAGTCAGTTATCCTTCCGAATACACATGTTGAAGGCGGCAGAGAAGGGGAAAGTGAGGGGAGCTTGGCTGGGGAGATTGATGTGTAATGTGAAGGGGCCGGGAGAGTGGAAGAGGAGGATCATTGGTAGGACGGTAGAGCAGAGTATGCTGTACGGTGCGGAGGTGTGGGGTGAAAGAGCTGGAGTGAATGCTAGGGTTAGGCGACTTCTGCGGGTGCAGAGAGGTATATTGCTGAGGGTAGTGCAGGGGTACAGGGGAGTGGGTGGACTGGCAGCAGCGGTGCTGGCAAGGACCTACCCATTGGACGTGATGGCTAGAGCCAGAAATAAAAGCTGGAGGGGTGCGACAAGAGAGGAAGTACAGGAATGGATGGAGGAGGAAATGGAGAGAAGGTGGAAGGAATATGGGGGCGCGCTAAAAGGAGCGATTGGGAATAGGAGAGATTGGACGGATCGGAAATTCGGGAAGGTGAACTACTTCTTGACACAGGTGTTCACTGGACATGGGTCGAGAGTAGGGTACCTCCACAATATCGGGAAAAGAGAGACTGGAGTGTGCGAGAGGTGTGGAGTGGAGGATGATGTGGGGCATGTGTTTAGATGCTGGAGGAACGAGGAAGTGCTGAAGAAGTTGGAGAGGAAACTAGGGGAGGCGGTGTATTGGGAGAATATGGTGGAGATAATGTTGAGGGGGGAGGAGGAATGGATGGAGGTAAGTAGCGTAGTAGAGAGCATGGTCAGAGGGAGAGAACGACTCGATATGGCATGAGAGGTGGGAATTGAAGTTAGGGAGAAGACGACGATGTGAGCGGAGAGTGTGCGAGGGACCGCCGCCCGTCTCGAAGTATGCTAGGGTAGTGATTCCGAGGCGGGGGTAATGGCGAGTTTGAGGTGGGTTTGGTTGGTAGGCATCCCCTTGGGGATGAGTCCCACACTGTTTGGATCCTGGACCCATTCAAACATGAGTTTCCCATCTCGGCCCGAAAAAAAAAAGTGGCATCCAAAGGTAAGCTTTCCTGGCAGTCACGGGAGCTATGAGGTCATTGCTGAACCTACCGTCTCTTCATGACTACGTTCAAGGCGATGCCAGATAAGTCACTAATAGATTGACCAGAGGACAAGCCCCCACAATCTGACTACACTGTAAGAAGTATAACGAGCTATACAAAGCGTTAGAAATCGACCACAAAATAGGAATGCAAAGAAGGCTCCAAAATCGAGGAAGGTGGCTAACTAACCACTGTGCTACTGCGAAGGCCTTACTTGGCTAAGGTTTTCGACGATAGGGGAGGAAAAACCAAAACCCCTCCAAATTCGGCCTACGGTGTCTAGTAATAAGAACAGGTCAAGACAAGAAACTCTAGCATGATATGAAGGCACACACAATAGATCTGCAAAGGTCGTAGTGGAGAAGCTCGTATCAATCCCATATTAATATTTATCTTAAGTCAGCAAAAACCAACTAAGAATTCATAGTCATAGGGTATTGTCAACTCAATGATCACCTGTGCAACATGGAGTTTCTACCAGGAAAATTACTGACCGAATGTTACTTAAGAGGCTCCTCCTGGGCAATCCCCTTCTTGAAACTCTAAAAGGGGGTGCGCTTTAACGAGTACAGAAAGAGGTACAATAGACATCAATCAACTTTGAAGTATCCAGCAAATTTTCACAAGATCTTTAGAAGCTGTACTTTTTTCCCTATTCAATGCATCAGTATCAGTGTTTATTCACCATATTTGTTCATTAACCGCAATTGTTGGTTCCTTCGGTTGGCTCCTTGTCCCGAGTCTTTTGATCCAATTATATCAAGTGCGATAACAGTGGCTACTACAAAGTATTCAAAGAAACGTTACTTTACCGAAATATCAGATGATTTTTCAAAAAAAGTAGGAGTCTAGCTATATATTTTCCAAGGAAAAGTAAATATCATCATCAAATCCTGAATAATAAATGAGAGGATTTTTGATATATTTGTGGACGTTTTCATAAAATTCATATAATCACAGCTTATGGTATTAAGTCAACTGTTAAAACAGGCGTAAACGTTTTCGACAATATTAAAATAATTTTTTTATTCATATTTAATCATACATGTAAGTCTCGAAGTGTTTGTGTGACGTGAAACATGAAATTGTCATATTTCTCTTTGAATAATTTAAGTTCGTTCATGGTATATCGAACGAGTCGGTCATAATTCATAAAAGTATTGGGGAGATAAGTGTTCGTTTTCTACTCGAATAAATATATAAATTGAAACAAATGCGTAAAATGGGCGTAACCAAATATATCATGCGCCTCTCTGGGGTACTAATTATTTAATAATTATTAGGGGACAACGTTCCAATTGGAAGCTGATCGTAAAGGGGGTTTTGAATTTTAATTTGCTTAGATGAAAACGCGAATCGATAGATACACAAAACAACATAAATAATAATTAATAATTTAATTATATATTCCGTTTATAAAGTCGGTACAAATAACAATTAATGTTTATAATTATTGTTACTGGAAAATATATTCAAGAAGAGTGACATCTTTTAATAAAATGAAAACAAGCGCTATTGAAATTTTCAAGTTAAATGCTATTACGACCGTTTGAAAATACTCCTACTGTATTTCGAAACCCAAAATGTAATAAATACTCATTCAGAATCTTGATATTCTTGAATACCGTACACTACAGTGCTAGATTTCACCACTACAGCGTTGTGGTCCAGCGTTGCTCCGCCAATAGAGCGTTTCCATGTGACGTCATCCCGCGCCATGTTGTCAGCTGATCACGGACAACCTTCAGAAAGATGAAATTAACTGTTTGAACCCTTACTTTGTGGAATCTACTCATATTACTTTTTTTTTAGAAAGATGGATGGAAATAGCATAGCATAAATCGAGCACAAACGTTAATTGGTTTTGGTAAATTTGTGTACTAGTGTATATTAGTTGGATACTATAATAATTTAATTGTGTAAAAAAGCAATTGTTATGAGTTTTATCGTGTTGTATTATTAGGTTTGAGGTTATAATATTAGAATTTAGTGTGAAGGTTGTCCGGTGACAGGAATTCGTCATGATGACGTACTTGGAAAAGGTAACATAGAAAACATTTTATAGAAAAAAGGGCTGGCTAACCATCTAGCTAGTAACATTAAAATAAGAAGAAAAGTAGTTACAGCTAGAATACTATCATAGCAACCGTCTGTCACTATTTTCAAATTCAAGAAAGAATTCTGTCAACATACTAAAATTCACAGTATAATGCAAAACGCATTTTCTCAAATTATTCCGGACTATTCGCATAGGTTTTTCAGTAAAATATGTAGTCCAGGCGGTAAAGGAATACCGCCACCAAGTCATGAAGGTGGTTATAAATTATACAAAAAATTATTTTTCCTCATTGGATTACCAGTAATTGGTCTAGCAGCAGCTAATTCTATGTACCAAAAATCGATTAAAGAGACTGAAAGACCACCTTTTGTTAAATATGAATATTTATGTAAAAGAGATAAGAAATTTCCTTGGGGAGATGGTGTGAAGACATTTTTTCATAATCCTGCTAGGAATGCTCTACCAGATGGATACGAAGATGAAGTTGATTCATAAAATACAAAACTGTAAACTTTATTTTTTTTATTAAAGTGAATGTTAATTAGTTCTTTCAATTATTCACACAATGTTACACCAATTTTTCCATACCTTTTGCTTTTGACATTATTAGTTATTGCTTTCAACTCAAATGAGATTTTTTCTTCGAGTAGCAAACTCAAAAACAAATCTTACAAAGCAAGACCAAAAGGAAGTTGTTGGGAAAAAATACTCCCAACACACACAAATGAAGCAAATAAAGATCGAAAGTTGTGGGGGAAAAAGGAAAGCACAACAAGAGGATTGACGCACCACAATAAATAACTCTATATAGAGCGGTTGATATTTCATCTAGGAAATATAGCCAACAAGTATGTTCATTGACAATCTGGAATTCATAAGATATTTCGAATTATTTTCATATGAAACTTCCATGCCATTTATAGGTATCTACTTATGCTACTTTCTAGCAAGAAGATGCATGTTTCAGTCTAAGTGGTATATTGGTAGGTTTTTTAGAAACTCAACAGTATTCAAACCAAAACCTGGTGCTTTTTTGGATATCTTTAACCCACTATCCTTGCTCTTTTATAATGGGAAAGGTTGACATTATTGGTTCATTGATTCTTTTTGTAGTCTTTTATAAAGAGTAATCTGTTTCTTCATCTAGTCTGTTCTGAAACTATTTCATTGAATCTTTTTTAGCTTCTGTATTTCACTTTTTAGAGCTTAAATCCTGATTAAATTGATTTTGTCTGAGAAAACTCATGTTTGTTGCCAGTTTCCTCTATCTTCTCATTTACTAGTTTTCTAACTTTAACTGTGCCTTTTGTAATGTAAATTGCGTTAATTTTGTTAGGGTTATTAGCGCCCAACAAGGGGTAGCCGTGGCAGAAACGAGTGTCTCCAATTCTAAGTCGACTTAAAATTATTTGATCTCTTCTCTTGGTTGGTAGGAATTTCCAGGCAGCTACACTTTTCTTCACACTCCTCAATTTTGCTGGAGATCGAGACCAGCAGTTTTGCCAGTAGCTGATGACTAACTGTTTAAAAAAGTTTTTACGGTCTGTCACAGTAGTTCTTGACCCAAAAGCACAATTTGGGTCATCAGTTGCATTTTTGTCCTAAAGATCTGCCAGATTATCCCTATGTGCGACGGAACCCATAAAAAACGAATATCTTTATGAGCTTCCTGTAGATTGAACAGCTCTCTTCTGATAATTTCTACTAGGGGATTCGAGGAGTATATTTGGAGAATGCTTTCAAGAGAGCTTAGAGAGTCCGTAACGATCAAAAAATGACTTGGTTCATGGTTTTTTTTGCATATATTAGGGCTTGAAAGATTGCATAGAGTTCTCCAGTGTATACACTTGCCACTTCTATTAGCCTAATTTTAATGACGGCACTGGGAGTAATAACTGAAATTCCTACTCCTTTTCTCCTTTTTCTTTTTCCATTTTCGAGGAATCTGTATAGATTTGTGAGTATTCACTAAGTTTGGACACTTTTTCTTGAAATGCTGTTTTTATTAAAGTTTGATTTGTTTCATATTTGTTGAAATTTGATAAGGAAGTACCGCAGTACGGAAGTTTCGTTAGCCAGGGAGGAATGGGATTAATGTTCAGCGGAAAAGTTGGAGGAATAGAGGTATCAAATAAGAGATCTATTTATTCTCTCATATAGGGGGAGATCAATTCGTTTTCTTTTTGTATACTCGGAGCTAAAATGTGGGACTCCCAAGTCATTTTTGAGTCTAGAATAACTCCAAGAAATGTAAGATTTTCATGAAAGTGAAGGTTTTCATTATATAATTTCAAGCTGGGATAAACCAGCAAAGGAGATTTAGAAAACATTAGACATTTTGTTTTCGAGATGGAGAAGGTAAATCCAGTTTCTCTGGACCAAATTTCCAATTCGAATTTGCTGCTGCATAGCGGTTTCCATGAAATCTAAGTTTTTGCCTTTGATAGAAATTACTAAGTCATCGGCAAATAGTCTGTTTATTGCTATTTAAAAAAGTGTTACACTAATGACTGATCCCTGGGGTGTGACATTCTCTAGTGATTTTAATTGAGACAATTGACCGTTAGCTTGTACACGAAAACAACGATTTTGGAAGAAATTTTTTGTTAAATTTTCAGTTTCTATTTCTACTTGTTTTCAACATAATTTTAAACAGTAATATCCCCAAAAAGTGGTCTCTCCTTTGGGTCGAGCACTTTTTGGTTAAATAATAATAAAAATGCACGAAAGATGTTTCTTTAGGGAAAAAACTAAAATTTATTATTTTCAGCAATTTCACATGCACTGAATATATTTTAATACAAAGCAAAGAAAAATAAGTTAATTTTATTTTTAAACTTTTCCAATCCGTCAATCTGTTTTCTAGTAATGCTCTCGCTAATTTTTAGATTATTTTCTCTCTCAAGAACACTAAATACATTTTGATATAAAAAAAAGGTTAAAGTTTTACAGTCACATTAAAAGAATATGAAGCCGACGAGGTTGATGAAACAAATTGTTTAATTCTATGAAAATAGTAGTGAAGCAAAAGCAAAAACGGAAACAATTAAATGAATCGCAGCAATAAAAGCTGCAGACGTTTGTGCATAATATTTTTAATTGGAAAGTTGGTCAGTAGGATACTCTTAAAAGGCCAGGAACAGCTTGATCTAAAGAAAGAAAGGGAACTCATTCGGAAAGAATTAAACAAATGTCGACTCAGAGGAAGGCTAACTTATCAAAAAAGCACTGATTGTACCTCGCGTTATCCGAATGGGACGATGAACGAATAATGATAATAAAAATTTCAAAGTATCCTGTACATTTGCTGGAATATAAATAAAATATGAAAACGGAAGTACAACTAAAAAGATATAAATCTAATTATATTGTACTTGTTCGGAGCTACTGACCTCAAATGAAAAAAGTTATTTAGACACCTCAATGCACAAGGAGAGATCGATATCTCGTGGAAATATCCCATTGTATTATTTATTGTCAATAAGCGAGTTGGCAACATCAGTATCGGTTATAATATAAAATAGGACGTATATCTAAGCATTTTACACCCTTCAATTTATAAAAGACAAGGATCGTTAAATGTGTATTTATAAGTTTTTGTATTGTTAATTCTATTGAATTGGCTTATTGATGAGTTTAATACAAGAAAACGGGAAGAAAAGTTGATTTAAAAACGAAAAGATCTACGGGATTATCAAAAGGCTAGTTCATTTTCACTCTCGCGGAAACAAAAAAGTCGTATTTTTCAACGTTAGCTGAAATTCAGGTAACGAGATAAAAGAAGAAGAAGACGAGGCAAATCAAAACTTTATCTCACTTTTGAGCGGGTCAGTAGCCCATATTTTTGTTTATTATTTATGCCTATTATGGGCCTTTCCATATTTTTTTTATTTTAAAGCAAGATAAATAGTTAACAATTCTCCCTCCTATTGATAACTACTTTTGTGGCTTCGTTTCATGTTTTTGACAATCTATATGTGTAATGTATTCTGCCTTAATGACCTTGGCGGTTCTATTAGGTTATATCGGATTGTGTTATGCAAAATATTCCTTAATAGTATTCCAAGTATTTCTAAAATTCACTTTTTTGATTAAGTAATTATTTCAACTACTAGTAATTTAAATATATATTTTTTTTTATAGTTTATTATGTAAACCTCTGCATTTCTTACAAGTTTCTTTTGAATTTTATGTTTTAGTGATAACTATTATTAAATATGTATATTTTTAAAATTTTTACATGCGATAACAGTTGAAGGGTACAGGGGAAGAAGGGGCTAAGTCAGATTTTACAAATTTTTCAGGAGAGCCATTTTTAAGGTCCAAGACTCATAACTATAACTATTTTTGCTATTTTCAGTACTTAAATAAGTGTTTTTGATCTCTTATGTTGTTGAGTGTATCCTTGCAAATTATCAAATTTTAGTTGTTATGTGATGCTATGGTTTTTTGTTTTATTATTCCCATATTCTTATCAGTTTCCATGTAGGAATGACCTCGAATCGGAGAACACTTTTATTTCGTCAAACCTTTTCTCAGTATGGACTAAACTGTGAATGAACCTAAAAACTGTATAATTCGTATTTTGTCCCCCACTGGAGTCACAAAACACATATAGGCGCCGAACATTCATATCCAGAAAATTATATACAAAGTGGTGGATCAATCATCGCTTCCTTTACTACCAATGGTTTCAGGGTATTTGTAAAACACACTTGTACCGGTAGCCAATACATGAACATTAATATTGTATCCAGATAACTGGCGTCTGTAATACACGTCACTAGTAGCAATATTTGGAACGGGAAGATTTTTTTGGATATCAAAACAAATTGCTTCCTCTGCTTCTATTTTTAAAAATGTTTCTGCCTGTTTTTTATGCAATAAGTGTTCTGATTTGAGCTTGTTTAATTTTTTATTTATGTCTTCAACCAAACCAGCATCAGTGTTCACTGACAGGTGAGTCTGTTCTGTTTCCAAACGTTTCATTTTAGCAATAAGTTCGTCGCAAGTACTACACGTGTCCTTTCTTGTGTTCAGTCGAGAATTTTGTTCTGTAAGTCTCGCATGATACAGGCAAATCTTTACACTTGTCAGTATATAAATCATACTTTTTTTTATATTTAGCTCTTCAGGTAAGTAAATTATACTTGACTCAGATAGGTTGTAATGACCTTTTCTTCCTTTAAATGAACGTATGTGCTCATTTACTGCGTTTTCTTTTTTCTCAGGCAATCTTTTGTGAGCAGAAGAATGCTTTCTCTTTTTGTCCTCCGGAGCCATTCCAGTTAATTTTAACCCTTTTTGAAGAACTTCCAATTTCTTCTTGCCTATTCCATGTATAGACAAAAATGCTTTGCGACATACTTGAACCTCTTTAAGAAGGCTTTCTTCATCTAAGTATCTAACTCTGTACGAATAAGAAGCTTCACGCAAACTAGCCTCAGCTTCGCCTTTGCGAGGACGGCGGTTTTGGCTTTCCTGAAAGATAATTAACCCACAAAGTTAGGTGTTGTTCATCAACAGACGACATTAGGTTGAAATCCTTAATAATTTTTTCTCTACTTTTTGCAGGGACAATTTCAAAACATTTTAGCTTACTGCAATAGTAATGTGTGGCTTTGTAAATTTAGCTTTTTACTCACATCTGCCATGCGACCAAACTTCTTCCGCTTTCTCGTATTACTTACAACATTACGCTCTTCTAATACTTCCCCATGATCATCACTACCACTTTCCATCTTAAAATAGCTTTTAAACACTTAATCTTCTCATAAAACAATAATACACTGAATGAAGTAAACAACATACACAGCGATAGTGTAGTTGGCTTCTCAGCTGACTTAGCCCCTTCTTTACCTGTAGCGCTCTGACTTAGCCCCTTCAATTCCATTACATGTTTTTTTCTTTTAATTATTTGACATGACTGGGCTCAACCAAAACAAACAATGGAATACCGTTACTAACTTAATTCGAGTTTCTTCTTGAGTTAGCCCCCTTTTCCCAAGTACCCTTCAGTTGAAATAGTGACATTTATTTTTTCATACTCAAGTGTTGCGAAAATAGTCCCTAACTTCACACCACTACATATGGTGGTGCAAATTGTTGCAGAAAGAACAAGATACAGACTAAGTAAAGAGGGAATCATTAAAACCAATCCAGAATACAATTATAAGAAGGAAAGGGATCCTAGTACCATTACCAGACTTGGAAAGAATGCAATTCAATGTTATACATATGGCACTTAAGCAATAGGAGGGACTGGGATAGGAGTGTAAAAAACAGGAACCAAAAACTCTGAAAGCTTGGGGAGAACCCCAAGTATTTTTCAAGCGGAAATTCACGTCATGCATTGAAGCACTAGGCATGGAAATACCTAGGAAAACTTAGTGAACTAGTTGCAGTGGGGGTCGAATT
Organism: Lochmaea crataegi; assembly: GCA_947563755.1. Lineage (NCBI taxonomy): Eukaryota > Metazoa > Arthropoda > Insecta > Coleoptera > Chrysomelidae > Lochmaea > Lochmaea crataegi. The sequence continues at coordinate 17,680,896 of OX387425.1, forward strand.
TTAGCTGGAAAATGATGTACAATACACTAAGGTGTATATTCTGTAACAAATCCTTTAAAAATTATAGGCCTCTTAAAAATAAGTTTTTAACGGGCCTCTAAAAAATTTTTAGTTGAAATGCTATTCTGCAAGTATACATTTTAGAGGGTTTTAAAGGGTTCCTTTAAAATTTTAGGTAGAGTATGGGGTCTATTCTGTAACTCTTCTCTCATAATTTAACAGCCTCGAAAATTTATATTTAGAGGAAACTCTTATTCTGCTAGTAAATATTTTAGAGATCCGTTAAAATTATTTATTTTAACGGGGTCATCTAAAATTCATTCTGATAAAGCTTGGCAACACAGCAATTTGTGCGTTTAGAACTACTTTTAGTTCATTGGAATGGTTTTGACATGATTTTTAAAGAAGAATAACATAACCTAAATCACAGAATATTATTCTGATTCTGTGCATAAATTCTATAGTATTTCAATAGTTATTTATGATACAAGTGCGTGAAGTGATACTTTTGCGCACGAGTTGCGAAAATGAAAGGCAACGAGTGCGCAAAAGTAATTCACGCATGAGTATCATAAAATGTTTTATCTACGACCACATTAAAAATATTTTCCCTCAATTATATATTACATAACCTCTCTTTTTAATAATTGTGTTTGAATTATTGCCTACCTTCATCATAAGAAATTCATTATCCAAAATCTGTTCCCTTGCGAAAATTTTTGATTTTTTTGGTTTATGGCTCTCTGATTGTCGTTTTAGGAAGGTAATAAGTTTATGAAAGTGTTTAAATTTAAATTTATGGTAGTTTTCAACATTGAATAATGGGACCATAACGTTGATGATTTCCATTGACTTTTCCGAGAAATATGCAATAAGAACATTTTCCATCTAATTTTTAATTTTTTTAGTGTTACACCAATCCAAAAAAAGGTGAGCGGTCGTCGGACCGCCGACAGAAGCTTGCTTCTTATGCACAATAAAATGACCATTTTTGACCATTTTTTAAAAATGTTGACAATTTTTGACCATTTTTCAAAAATTTTGACAATTTTTGACAATTATTGACCTTTTTTTCAAAATTTTTGACCATTTTTGACTACTTTTTCAAATTTTAACAATTATTGACCATTTTTGACAATTATTGACCAATTTTGACAGTTTTGACAATTATTGATCATTTTTGACAATTTTTCAAACATTTTGACCATTTAAGAACATTTTTTCCAAATTTCAACAATTAATGACCATTTTTCCAAATTTTAACAATTATTGACCATTTTTCAAAAATTTTGAAAATTTTTAACAATGATTGACCATTTTTGACAGTTCTTTATAATTATTGACCTTTTTTGCAAAATTTTGACAATTTTTCGAAAATTTTGACAATTATTGACCATTTTTTCAAATTTTAACAATTATTGATCATTTTCGACAATTATTGACCAATTTTGACAGTTTTGACAATTATTGATCATTTTTGAAAAATTTTCAAAAATTTTGACCATTTTTACAAATTTTAACAATTACCTATTGACCAATTTTGACAGTTTTGACAATTATTGACCATTTTTGACAATTATTGATCATTTTTGACAACCTTTCAAAAGTTTTGACAATTTTTGACCATTTTTTCAAATTTTAACAATTATTGACCATTTTTGACAATTATTGACCAATTTTGACAGGTTCTGACAATTTTTCAAAAATTTTGAGAATTTTTCAAAAATTTTGAGAATTTTTCAAAAATTTTGAGAATTTTTAACAATTATTGACCATTTTGACAGTTTTTCATAATTATTGACCATTTTTTCAAATTATTGAAATGGTGAAAATAGCCACTGCTATTTGTTAGTCCCACTTCGACATCGTTCTTAAATCTTCTTCTATCAATTATTAATTAAATGTGAATTAAGAATTCACTATTGAAATGTAAATTCCTTTCCTGGTCAAAGCATCTCAGCTTGACATGAACATGAGACGTAAGTCTATTATCTCTCATATGATTTCGTGTATTTAAACAGTGGCAAAAAGGTTTCATTCTTTCTTTCCTGTGAACATGTGCTATTAAAGCCAAACGTATCTTATCTTTAAAAAGTGCATTCATGTGAATGGTAAGTTAGTTCGCTTAAATGTATGTTAACTATTCTTTCTTAGCAGTTTTCCACTTTCATATTTTTATTATGTTCAGTGCCAGGAATATATATATATCGATATGATTTTGTTTTTTTTTGTTCTTTCATATTTCTTTTCATATTCTCTAAATTTTAGAGGAAGAGTTACTGAATAGTCCCCTAAGAAAGCTGATAAAATATTTAATGACGCAAAAATTAGTTGAGTTGAAAAACTTTTCTTTTAAAATTGCAAATGGAATATCGTATGCCAAATGGCTTAAAGTGAATCGATTTTGTTAAAAATACGAACTTATGAGTGATACAGTGCATTCAAAAGCTATGGAGATGTGGTGGAAGATTTGCATCGCTTTGGACAGTTTTCAACGTCTCTAATTAACCTTAGCATCACTAAAATAAAGGAAATTAAGTCCGCAGAAATTTCTATGTCTCACGAATCAATTAGAATTAGAATAAATTATACAGATATTGTGTTTTATTGAACCAATATCTTTTGTATGTTCCTTGTGGTGTATTCATTATTCTTATTGTCAATTATTTTGGGAAATTAACAAGAAGAATTATTGAACCAATATTCGGTACATAGTAGTAGTACCTACGTTTATCTATACCAAAAATAGATAATTCGTGAACTTATCGAATATTCATAGTTGTTGAAATTTTTGCATTCATTTTAACGATAGAATATGATAAAATCGATAATAAAACAAGTATAATTTTTATAACACATTATAAAATAAAATGTAATTCCTAAATTTGAATATTAAAGAAAATATGTTTATGGCGCTGTAAAATTAGCTATAAAAAGACCTTCAGTACAAAATCTATGGGAACCCAGTAGAAAAAAATGTTTATGATTTAATATTGTACCGTAAATAGTTAACCAAAAATTCCAATAAAATTTATAGCATAATGATTATGTAACCTTCTAATCGAACAGAGTGAAGTTTCTAGAAATAATGGGAAGGCTGGGAAGTTAATTTTTATTTACAGAAAATCAAAAATATCGGAAAAAGCAGGAAATATTCTTAATTCTCGGTACTAGAAACATTTAAATAAGTAAATATCACATTTATCGACCAAAAGACATTCACTTGAAAATTTAAAAAAATCTGCGAATAAAAAGCTTATGTAATTCTGCAGGCTGCAATTTTCTTTTGTAAACGTTCTAAAGTAATTTCGGTGACTTCTTTTTGCCGTTTCATTTGTGTTTGTTAATTCAGATGGCTATAAAAGTGATAAAAATCAAAGCAATTATTATAATTAGTGCTTTTAACAACAGCTTGGGATTGGATATTTAAAAATTGCAGTTCCTACATACCAAATCGAGTTACTAATAACAACTTATGTTTTATAAAAAATAGAGGCTACTGCATGCAACAATGTTATATAAGTTACTAATAATTTTTTTTAAAGATAGACTGTTATTATTTTCCATAAGTGTGTTAAAAATCACGTAAAATATTACTCATGAGGATGTCATTTCAATAAATATATGTTATTATTTTTTCTACACGCCAAAACATGTAATTATTCAGGTACAGCAATTCCCTACAGGATTTAGGATTTTTAATTGACCTTGTATAAAAGTTAAACCAATAGACTGTGACTATGATTTCCCACTTTGTTCCATATATTTGCCTCACACTATATGTATATCTCTACCGGCTCCATCCAGTCGGTCAATAATTAATAGTCGTGGTCTAGTGAGGATAAATTCCGGTCGTAATATAAATTAGTTAACATAACCCACAGTTCTTCTTATATTACAAAATAATCAGAAATGTAGCAGTACCGTTTGCATTTACAGCAATAAAGTAAGGACTAAAAACAACTTTACTGTCACTTTTTTCCTAATTAAATGGTCTTAAGAGGTGTTAACCCAATAAATATAAAGAACTGACCATTAAGGTATTAATAAGGAAATAACAGCAAAACTTTTTTTAAACAAAAACATGAGGCAGCAAATTAACCTTTTCATTTTAATTATTTCGAATTTTTTTTATAGAAACCGTTAACGATTAATAAAAACTATAACTATAAAAATTATAAATCTAAAAGAACAGAAGGAAAAACTGGTCAATATAAGGGTGTCTGCAAGTATCCACACATTGTTTTAGGTTGGTATTGCTTTTTCGCAAGACCAAGACCAATTTTGTTCATCACTATTTGCCATCAAAAATACCAAAACTACTGACTTTAAAATTGGGGTTAGACGTCAAAATATTATAGTGATTCTTTTTTAACGTCCTCTAAACCCAAAAAACACTCTGAATTCTTGAGAATAACCTTAAGTGTCTTTCAAGTGGAAAAGTGTGCAGAGTTCAATAAAGATAAAAGATATAGAAGACAAAGGAATATCGGAAAGTCGAACGGTCATTAAATACTGGATAAAATGACAATTTACTTAGTGTGTGGTCTAATTTCGAAATATAACAAAACTCCGTCCCTGCGTATTATTTTTCCAATTTTACCAACACAATCCTAGATTTACATATTAGGCTTAAAGTACAAATAGAATGTCTTTTTCAACCAGAGTTGCATGGAACAGTAAAAATACTTTTCTAAAGAGAATACAAATGACAGTGAAGAATTCTTCTACGAATTCTGCACGAGATAATAGTTACATATCCATACTGGGTGTTCGCAATTGCAGGTTTCACTTTCGCAAAACCAAATCAGAAAAGGCCAACTCGTCTAGATTCGATTGAAAAAATGAGGCTGATCTACATTCAACGCTGTCATTCCTGTGAAAAATTCCTTGAAAAAAATTGTAAGTCGTCGAGACTAATACAGATATTTAGTTATGTAAGACGATTCCAAAAGTGGGATTCTATTTTAAACTGAAAACAATTTTGAACAAACTACTAATTATACCATAATATTCAGACACATAAAAATTTTTTATTGAGAAGAAAAATATTGATTTAGATAATATACCAGTCACCACACTACTATCGCATTGATCAGACGCAAAATAAAATCGTAGGGCGCGTGAAATTTCTTATCAACAATCATTATAAACGCTATTTAAATATTTAGACTCATGATTTTATTTTTGCGTCTGATCAATGAACTAGATTGAAAAGGAGAGGTACCTAGGTACCTAGGACCTACCAAATTAGCCTTTGGAGCACCCACCACTGGGGCTCTGTAAGGAAAGACATTTACCGTCTTGGTATAAAGACGAGGTATATAAGGATAAGAGAAAGACTCGGGGTGAAAATCCCCTGCGAAGAACCTGAGGACTACAGGAACCTGACAAGGTACCTGAGCAATGAGAGGAAAGAAGTGGATTGGTACACCTACACACCACAGGAAGAACATAAAGGAAGGATTGTCCTCAAAGGACTGACAAGCAGCGAGGTTACCAACGAACTGAGAGAAGAAATAGAAAAGGAAGAAGTCCAAATCGGCAAAATAAGCCAAATCTGCCCCAGATTTGGCGAAAGAATGTAACAGGAGATCCTGTTTCTCTGCTCAAAATAATTCGTTTTGCTTATATATTACCTATTTTAGTAACCTCTCGAGCCATCTAACGGTGAGGCCTAGGAACGCATTTAACTACATTTAAATATAATGTCGACGCACGTTAGATTCCTTACTTATGTTCTCATATCTTTTCTGAGAGGGCACTGTTAAAGATTTAAAACATCCGAAAATTGTCAGAAATGATGTGCGCAGAAAAGTTTGTTGGTAATTAGATACCATTTTAGAGACAAGCCTGAACGGCGTTCTCTTGATTGTCTAAAAAGAAAGACAATTATAATGTGAGTTGTGTCGAAGGAAATTCTAGGTAAGTCAATACCTTTTTATACATTACTAATGATTGTCGTGTATATATCTTTGAAATGTTTGTGGGATGACTCTGTCATTCTAAATTAATTACTTTCGCCGACAGCACTTGTTGCTTGTAGAAGCTTCTAAAAATTCCTGTGTCTTTTTAGATTGCAACAACTCTCCATTCTACCTTCTCCATTCTACGTTCTACATTCTACCTTCTCCATTCTACGTTCTACATTTTACATTCTACAATCAACCTGATTCAACTAGCAACTTGATTTGAAAATCAATTCAGTTCGATTCTCTACTTCCGACACTACGTTATACTTGCTTTTACAAGTATGGATCATATTATGTCTAGTACTTTAATGACATAAAATTCGGTTCTCTTCTCCATGGGAGAATACGAAAACCATTTATAGATGCATAAGCCGATATATATTTCTAATATTTGATTAATCATACCATGGTAGAACCTTTAGCATTGAACTAATTTCCCTAGGAACCTAATTAATTTGTATATTTAATGTACGACGGCCAAGGGCCATATTTGTAAAATAGTAGGGACCAAAGTCGACTTTAAGTAGGATATTCTTCATTAGATTGTTAAGTTACTTTCCCGATTTTTATTTAATGATCATCTAAGTACCTATAAAAACCATATACTCTGTTTTTCGTCATTTGATCAGGGTAAATTATATTATTTCATTTTACAAATGACGTGGCGCTCAAACAATTTATATGCCAGATAAATTTTTATTATCTAAGTGTTATACAACATTTAGGCGAAAATTCACGACCCATTGTTTTACCTCGAGCTTAGTCGAAGGCATACCGTAAGTAACTTTAGAATTATCTTTTTTATCGTTATATCTACCTGGGTAAGTTACAAGAAGACCACTGCCTGTCTACATGGTAGAACTAGAAGTGGAAGAAAAAGAAAAAATCAGGAAAATACAACACATCCAACAAGTGAGGATAAGATGGGAAAACAGAGGAAAAGGACCAACGCAGTGCTATAACTGCCAAGGATACCACCACGGACAGACGACGTGCAGAATAAATACCAAGTGTGTCAAGTGCGGAGGACCACACCGCTCCAGCGAATGCACAAGACCGAGGGACAAGCCAGTCACCTGCGCAAACTGTCAGGGAGAACACCCAGCGACCTGCAAGGGATGCCCACAGCCCCAAACAACAGGACGACGAGAAAACCACCCTCAAAGGAAACGAAGCCAGGAGTCAGCTACGCCCAAGCGACATCTAAGAAGACGACGACGACTCCGAAGAAACAAGAGATTCTCAAACAGGTGACAAGGCTATTAGCTCAGCGAATGGCTTAAAGTCATCTATAGAGAATCTCAAGAAGACCCGCCTACGAGAAGGCCTGACACATCCATAGGAAGATGAGTCAGGATTTCAACCAGGTCAGCAAAAACAAGTGGATCCACTCTATGAGGTTGTCTTTAGTCGTAATAAGTCGGCTAAGGATTTGCCCCTTATAGAGGCAGCGAAAACACAGAAGACAAGAAAAAACGACAAGACCGCCGTAGATAAAACTACCGGGGTTACACGGCCGAAAAGAAGACAGCTCGACCCCAGCCATTCGGCTAGAGACGAGCTGTACGCGAAAAACGCGAACGTCGACGATGAGGACCCATCGGATGAGATGGGGGGTGGATGGAAGGTTCACTTCGGGATGCATCCTGGGAGGGACGGGCTCATATCGCGCGTGTGTGTGTAGTAAGAAATGGCTTCAATTTGAATTTGGAATTATAGAAAATCCGTCCATTGCTAACCCTTCATTGAAACGTTAAAATCTCTCCAATTGTTCTATTTTCTTATGTATTCTAAAATAAATTATTTCTCTTCGATCCAATTCCCTATGAAGACTTTCAGCAGAATTCTAAATACATTCATCATTTCTTTTACACCAGAACTTGCAATAAAATCGTTTTGCGCGCAATAATTATAGTACGATTGAAAGATTAAACCGGGTTTTAAACGGTATTATCTTATATTTATTGAGAGTTTGATTCGAGTAGCATAAAGACATAAATTTCTTATAAATACACATTATAGCTATCTTCTTATATACTCTTTGTAAATAATAAAAAAAACAGTGAAATAAATGTGGTGATGGTAAAGAACTGATTCCCTTTTATCAAAATTATCAACACCGGGGCTTTTTTTGTGGAAAATAAACGATGAAAAAAGTTCGTTTTTTTGTAACCGTTTTTATTTGTATAGTATGTATACTTAGAAACTGGGGTAATAAAATGTAGATTTTCAAAGAGAAAATCCACAAGGTGGTAGTCTTTTTTGGCCTGCACCATTTTGTAAACAAAGGTGATGAGTTCAACAATATTTATTTAGATTTTCGGAAATATTACAATTCTTATAAAACCCTATTGTTATTATGGTGACCTTGTATGTATGTATGTAAAATGGGGTGATATTCACAGAAACCTAAGAGATCTAATGTACCCCCTTTCTTCTACTTAGTTCCTGAGTCAAGTCTCAGAGACTAGAAGCTCCTTTAGACCTATTTCCCGGAGGAATTTTAGGATATCTGCAGGCTTTAGTTTAGGTAAGTGTCCCTCTTCTACTCAGTAGACTCCTAGTTGTCTAAGGTGTCTTAGGAGCCCTAGAATCCTGAATTGCTTTCCACAGAATCTACATTCTTCTTGCTCCACTATTTTGAGATTTATAAGGTGCCCATTTAGGCGTCAGTGTCCCGTCAGGACACCTGTTAAGACTCTTAGTGCAGTTTTGTTCCCACCTGGTTGTACTATCCCAGTAGTATCTTTTATTGTCTAAACCCTACTAGATCTTTCCAGTGGTCAGATCTATTTCCTTCATTATTACATTGGAGCTGATGCCACAAAAAGGTTCCAGCTCCCAAGGGGATGTTTCATTCGATCTCTTTGCTAGTTCATCTGTTATTTCATTTCCTTTTATTCCAGTATCTCCTGGAACCCACAGTAAGGCGCCGATGTTGTTCTCGCCTAGTTGATTGAGGTTTTTTAGGCATTAGAACTGATTTTCAGTGATTTAAGCTTGGCGTGAATTTCCGCTTGAAAGATATTTGGGGTTTTTCCCAAGCTTTCAAAGTATTTGGTTCCTGGCCAGTAAACTCATATCCCAGTCCCTTCTATTGCTTTCGAGCCGTCTGTATACCAATGAATGGCATTTTCTCCAAGTCTAATGAAGGTGTTCTTCTTGTTACTGAATTCCGTATAGAATTGCTTTGAAAAGTTATACTTTTTTATCATACCATATTGTGGCATGTCCCAGGATTTCTAACCAGTATGATGACCTTATTACCTGACTTGAAGTGATTTTCGTCGTGTTCCTTTTTAGGCGGCGATATAAAAATCGATAAATGGAGAGAAGAATGGAGAGTGCAATTTTAAGGAAAGGTCACATTTAGGCACATTCCGTTGCATTGGGAGAAGAAGACTTGACATAGAAGAAACAGATATCTATATATTCGACTCCATTTAAATACCAAATATACAGTATTTACAAGAGACTAGTTTATTAAAAGATGAAACTTTATGGTGAATACTTATATCACCACCCCATCGATCATTCAAAGGAAAAATCCTCTCGTAATTCGTTAAACTCATTACGAATAAAAAAAATACGAAAGCAAAATTAAAAACAAATAATATATCAACAAATGCAGCTACTGTTTCTCTTCACCGTCATTAAACCATCTGCCCAAGACCTCTGAAATACCAACCATAAGAGTATAATAAAAAACCGCTTCTAGTTCATTATTAATGAAAACAATTAGTAATGGTTGTCTTAAGATAGGCATAACAGCTTCGCAATTTAGAATTTCATGCTCACTATTACTGATTCGATACATATTATTACAAAAATTGTTCTTTTTGCGGTAATCACTATATGTACGTTGTTGTACACAGTCGTGGTAGCGATTGTTAAGAGAAACAGATCATCGCCCTATAGACTTTTCAAATAATTTATCTTCCTCACATCCTGTAGAAAGTTACGCAGTCTGTGTATATTAAATAATTTTACCGTTGTACAAGTTTATATATTTTACGACAATATTAACATAAAGTTTTTAAAATATGGTTTATTTGATGACTGCTTTATAATATATCAAGAGAGTACCGAGAATTAATTAATCATTTAAAAAGCCCGCTCGAAGATATTGTCAGAATAATTTTTTGCGAGGTGGTACAACTGAGTTTGTTTGTTCGTCATTTGTCATTTGAATTGTTTACAGTGCTTCATTTTGTCAGTTCAGTTCAAGTTAGTTTTGCCAATATCGAACAAAGAATTTGTCTACAATTTTACATTGTAAATAGAATTTCTAGTGAACTCGTGAAACGAGTAATGTTACGAAAAAGCGAATAAGCGTTCGTCACGCAACAGTGTTGCCAGATTTCTGAATAATCCACTAATCCAATGAAATTTAAATTGAAGCTTGCTTCTTATTGCACGACAAAGGACTTTTGGGAAGGCTTCTGAACTCGTGAAACGTGTGATGTTACGAAAAACCGTTCGTCACGCGATAACTCATTCAAGCGACTGTGCGCAATCTCTCTTGTATGTGATTATATTAGTTAGTTTATACAAGTCTAAGGCATAAATATTATTAATGCTACGACAAACCACTCATTTATTAGCATTAGCACAAAGCACAGAAACATTTATACCCAGTTGATGATTTCATTATTACGAAATCTCAACAATGGTCAAAAATTGTCAAAAATTTGGAAAAATGATCAAAAATTGTCAAAAACTGTCAAAATTTTGGAAAAATGGTTAATAATTGCCAAAAATTGTCAAAAATTGTCAAAAATTGTCAAAAATTGTCAAAAATTGTCAAAAACTGTCAAAAACTGTCAAAAATGGTCAATCATTGTCAAAAATTTTGAAAAGTGTTTAAAACTTTTGAAAAATTGTCAAAAATGGTCAATAATTGTCAAAGACGGTCAATAATTGTCAAAACCAATCCAAATTCGTCAAAAATGGTCCAAAAGGATCAATAATTGTTAAAATTTTGAAAAATGGCCAAAAATTGACAAAATTTTGAAAAAATGGTCAATAATTGCCAAATATGTTAAAATTTTTGAAAAATTGTCAAAAATGGTCAATAATTGTCAAAGACGGTCAATAATTGTCAAAACCAATCCAAATTCGTCAAAAATGGTCCAAAAGGATCAATAATTGTTAAAATTTTGAAAAATGGCCAAAAATTGACAAAATTTTGAAAAAATGGTCAATAATTGCCAAATATGTTAAAATTTTTGAAAAATTGTCAAAAATGGTCAATAATTGTCAAAGACGGTCAATAATTGTCAAAACCAATCAAAATTCGTCAAAAATGGTCCAAAAGGATCAATAATTCTTAAAATTTTGAAAAATGGTCAATAATTGTCAAAATTTTGAAAAAATGGTCAATAATTGCCAAATATGTTAAAATTTTTGAAAAATTGTCAAAAAATTTTAAATATGGTCAAAAATTGTCAATAATTTGGAAAAATCGTCAAAAATTGTCAAGAATTGTCAATAATTTGGAAAAATCGTCAAAAACTGTCAAAATTTTGAAAAAATGGTTAATAATAGCCAAATATTTTCAAAAATTGTCAAAAATTTGGAAAAATGGTCAATAATTGTCAAAAATTGTTAAAATTTTTGAAAAATTCTCAAATTTTCCGAAAAATTGTCAAAAATTTGAAAAAATGGTCAATACTTATAAAAAACTGTCAAAAATGGTCAAAAATTATTAAACATTGTCAAAATTTTTGAAAAATTGTCAAAAATGGTCAATAATTGTCAAAGACGGTCAATAATTGTCAAAACCAATCAAAATTCGTCAAAAATGGTCCAAAAGGATCAATAATTGTTAAAATTTTGAAAAAATGGTCAATAATTGCCAAATATGTTAAAATTTTTGAAAAATTGTCAAAAATGGTAAATAATTGTCAAAGACGGTCAATAATTGTCAAAATTCGTCAAAAACTGTCAAAAATGGTCAATAATTGATAAAATTTTTGGAAAATCGTCAAAAAATTTTAAATATGGTCAAAAATTGTCAATAATTTGGAAAAATCGTCAAAAATTGTCAAGAATTGTCAACAATTTGGAAAAATCGTCAAAAACTGTCAAAATTTTGAAAAAATGGTTACTAATAGCTAAATATTTTCAAAAATTGTCCAAAATTTGGAAAAATGGTCAATAATTGTCAAAAATTGTCGAAATTTTTGAAAAATGCTCAAATTTTTCGAAAAATTGTCAAAAATTTGAAAAAATGGTCAATAATTATAAAAAACTGTCAAAATTGGTCAAAAATTATTAAACATTGTCAAAATTTTTTAAAAATCGTCAAAAATGGTCAATAATTGTCAGAACCTGTCAAAAATGCTCAAAATTTTTGAAAAATGGTCAATAATTGCCAAATATGTTAAAATTTTTGAAAACTTGTCGAAAATGGTCAATAATTGTCAAAGACGGTCAATAATTGTCAAAATTCGTCGAAAATAGTCAAAAATTGCCAAAATTTTTGGAAAATGGTGAAAAATTCACGAAAAATGGTCATTCTATTCTACATAAGAAGCAAGCTTCTGTCGGCGGTCCGACGACCGCTCACCATTTTCTCTATTTTCACTTCTCTCAAGTACTTGTTTTTCTCCAATTTATGCGTCAATTTATGCATTAGGTTTTCGAGTTTTCATAGCTCTCAACAACTAGAGATATCATTCTCTTGACAAGCTATAATAAGCTCGCATATATAACAGTATTTAAAACTATTGTTGTGTCGATAAAATACTCTCTGATTTGTTTACAAATAATATAAATTCTGAAACATTTTCCTATTTTATATCTTGTTATCGAGTTTTGCGTGGAAAATATGTATATTTGTGTTAGTATAAAAGTACAATTTATTTTTTCATTGAACAAAAAAACTAAAATGACCAAGACTGGATACGCAAGACCAAGACCAAGACTAAATAAGCAAGACCAAGACCAGGATTGTCCAAGTCTTGGTTTTGGTCTTGCTTTGCTCATCACTAAATTTGGTGTGTCGAAACACTAAAAATGTTACATAAGGCTTACGATAAATCGACTTTATCTAAAACACGTGCGCGTACAGTGCATTTAAAAGCGATAGAGATGTGAAGGAAGATTTGCCTCGCTCTGGTCAGTCATCAACTACTTCAACTAAAATAAAGAAAATGGTAACTAAAAATTTTGTCTAAGTTTGAGAGAGAATTTCTGCTCCTCAAGAATTAATTTTCACCATTTGAAGCGTTGTCACTCGACTAGTACGGATATACCTGAATATTCTACAAAAACTCAATCGTGTAAAAATTTACCATTTCGAGTTATCCGTTTTCAGTCGATAGAAGACATAAAAGAGAATTTGTGGCCAGTACTTGAGTCTATTCCTGAAAATATATTCAATAAAGTTTTTCGTTGGCGTAAGTGTATTATTGTTAGTGCCAGAATATTTATTGAGTATGATAGCCAAGGCTGCTTTGAAGGCTCTGAAGACTTCAACTAACGGGTCTAAAACAGTCTGTAACTGCAAACAATCTCTTAAACAACTGGCTAGATACAACAAAGTAACTGAGTTGCGGGTGCCAGAGCATAAATGAATTGTCAGAGATGACATCTCGCAAAAGAAGGAACTTAAACTTATTTCATTGGAACCGAACCATTTTGTGGTATACCAAAAAGCTGCATCGTGGAAGAAGTCCGAAAATTGGAAAAGGAATAGACTGGAAAAATACCCAAAGGCCAAAGACAGGCAAAAAGGTTATTGCAACCTTCTGCACACTACGCTAAATTGCTCTTGGAGCTTTAGAGATCTGATCTCAGAGTAATCACAAGAATGATCACTCGAAACTGCTCACTCAGATTAAATCTCTGTAATATAGGCAAAGTGGACAGTGGAACATGCAGATTCTGCGATAATGTAGATAAGACAGCAGGACACGCCTTAAGCATCTGGAACAGTTCTACTTAGAGCCTAATCAGGTTACAGACCTAGCTCCGAAAGAGATAATAGGCTTAGATCTCTTGGACTGAAATATAGGTTTAGGGTATACACAAAAGCATTAGGTATAGGTAGCAGTGTGGTAAGACCAACCGGGCCAATCGACCCCATTGTTACATTGACCACTTCTTGGTACTTTTTTGACATATGAGTATACGTTTATTTGGATGATTAACGAATTTTAGTGCAAAAAAATTCCTTGAAGACCACCTTTTCTTTATTGTTTCATTGTTTTTTGGTACTCATAGAGTTGGAAGTTTGGTTTGAATTAGACTCCGTTTCACGTAAGAAGAAGCCACTTGAAGTAGTAGTCTTATGCGCGAACTTGATGTCAAAACCAGCGCCATATTGTAAAATTGACATTTGACTTCAAATCAGTAGCGTAACGTTTTCACATTTTGTACGTTAACACGAAATTAGAATAATGTGGATAATTTTTCCGTTAACACTAACAAGTTTTTTTAGGAGGCATGGTTTTAGATCAAATAAAACACATAACACTCACAGATAAACTAGCTAAACGTCTTAAAATATAAATGATTGCTTTAAACACAACCTCAAATGTCAATAATAAAATGGCTGTTTGTAACGCCAATGGCATGAAACAAGACCGATTTTGGTTTCTGCGCAAGTCAGTTGGCAAACTTCACGTGGCTTCTTCTTATGTGAAACGGGGTCTACGGTGAGAGTTGAGTTTTTAGTAACAGTGTGATTTTGTGGAAATTATATTTATTTTATGACGGTTTTTGTTTATGGAAAAAGGATTCATCATAAAAATAAAATCAATTTTTATTGAAACAAGAAGCGTCATTCAATGATACTAGGAAAAAATTGGATCTTCGATGACTTTTCAGAACTTAGGATGTACCAAGGTTGTACTAAAAAGCGAAAGACGTAAAGGATGGCAGAAATAATAAGCAACAGAAAAGTTAGTGTGAAAGAAATTATAGACAAAAAATATATTCGGATTACAGATAGGTTAAAATATAGTTATATGTTAGTTAAATTTTGCTATTTAAATTTGGTAAAAATACAGCATAAGGACGATCCTGTATTATCATTTTCGGTCTGTTCATGGATGGAAATTAAATTAATAAAGAAGTCCAAACTGAGCCAGTTTTAATTCATTCAGATAAAATTTCGTTCTTTTTGTAAAATTGAGAAAAAAACATATTTTCTTCAATTCAAATTCACCCAAATGGTAGGCATTAATGACAATTAATTCAACGTTTCGGCACTGTTTCTATTTACGATTAGGTAAATTTATATTCATTTTTTTGTATATTTTAAAGTTAAAACATTCACTACGATTTGTATAATCTAAAAATTATTCCAGTTATATCACTGGAACATCATTTAAAAACGCGTTAGAAAGTGAATTCGGGCCATTTATTTATAGCCGGCTGGTACTAAAATTGTATAATCAACGGTGAGGATCAACAACTACATTCGGTGTCGGTGTCTTTTTTGACATAATTAGTTTTTTTTTGTGATAATTATTTTACGGTGGTTGGTTTTATGCGCCTTTATTCGTTTGGCATTAAACTTGGTATAGTGAAGTTATTTCTCAAAATAATTGTAAATTGTTATAATTCAAGTTCATACTCCACAGTTTCAGAGATATAAGCGAGGAAATAAAATGACCAATTTTCATACATTTCATTGAATATATCTTCAACCAATCATTTTAAAATTATAAAAAAATATATTCAAAATTCTCGCATCAAACCCTTTCATTCGATATGTCACACGGCATATTTTGTAAACTTTTTTTATTTTCTAATTTTCCCCCAAAAGAGACACCCATATTCAAAATTTATTTATCAACTTAGCATTAATGAATAGAACAAAATACATTTTTTAATAAATCTTTACCTAAACGATGACTCGAGCTTTCTGTTGATGTATTCGTGGTTTCTTTCAATCTAAAATCTTTGTTCTTTCTTCTGCTATTTATAACCCTAATATCAAACATTGCTTTAAACAATATTAACCTATTTATATTTAAAAGCATCTTTAAAACAATACCAGACAATTAACACTATCTTATATCTCGTTTTATTAAGAAGAAGTAGAAATATAAATTTCAAATAATTTATTATTTTTTACATCTTTGACTGAACTATAACTAGTTATCTTTGATAGGGGTTGATTTTACGATGGCCACACGTGTTGACTCATTAGTTGGTAGTCTGACATCAAGAAAGTGTGTAGTGTTTTTCTGAGGAAATTGTAAGTATACCTGCATATTTATTAGCAATAAAATAAAATAAATTTAATGGAACACAAAAAGGGCTCAGTCCACGTCTGGTATCCCGTTTAAACCGAACGCCCTTTCAACAATTACGTAACATCAAATACAATATAGAATTATGTTTGGTAAGTAGACAAAAATAATACTAATACCTTTCAGAGATTAGCTCCGCAACATAACTTAAAGGGGATATACGATTAGATCTCTGCACTATAAGTTTTACGTCAACTATACCAAATTTCAACTCAATCGGTCCAGTAGATTCTGAGCAATTTGGACAGATAGAAAAGGGTTGCGTTTTATCAATTGAACGATTTTATTTTACATTGTTTTTCAAAACTTTATTCACGAAGAACGATACAGTATAGCTTGTTATTGAACCAAATAAAAATCTATCTCAAAATTAATGATCAACTTTCTATCACTTTTCAATACTGCTTAATTAACCATGAATTTGTTGGTAAAACGGAAACGACGATTCTGGTAAACCATAGGTGCTCGAATGTAATAATGAGAACTGGAAAGCGGATAAAACACCTGTTTATTCCAATAAATCAAATAAATTACTTTTAAATTGCATAGCTATAAGTTCAACATAAATAAAAAGCTTTTATTTACTGTTGAATAGCTGAATTATCTTGTAAATTCTCATTGGCTTCGGTATACGATAAATAAATAGACAAAGTGTTAACTATGCGACATACATTTTCTTATTACGTATGTTTAAGAGCTCTTATTAGGCGGAAATGTATTAATTTTTTACAACCATCGTTTCATAAACCAATATTGGCGAATAATTGTAACACTATTATTTATAACAATTTTGTCTATTTAAATCCATATGTAAGAATCAACTTCTAAATTTGAATAAAATAAATTGGACCTGATGAATGTTTGAAGTGTCATACTTTTTATGATCCTGAGTTCTCATTGGTCGATTTAATTTCATATCTAACTTGTTTTTGATATAAAAGATGTTAAAGTTAAAAATTTAACATTTTTATGAAAAAATATATTCAAAATGATATATTTTTGAATATTTCACTCATAAATGTTGTATCAATGCATATGCTAGATTATTAAATGGAAATTCAAAAATTTCCGGAAATTCCTCGTTGCCATGACAACCGTTGTCAGACAACGTTAAAATAATAAACGTGAAACGTCAAAGAAGAGTTTCTTAGAGGTTATGAATCGATTCGGAGATGTAACAGAACGGGAAATTGACAAAAATGTCATTAAAAATGTACCCAAAAACACGGAAAAGAGTAAGAATAGCGTATGGAGACAATTTATGTTATTTTGCGACGAAAAAAAGTACAAATTCAATACAGTAATTTGTATTTTTATTAGAGAAATATTCTCCCTAAATACCGCTTGTGCTTAAAAATTACCGATAATTTTCATGAAAGCTTGTTGTTAATAATTCCACGAGTTCGAAGAACGAGTGGAATTTTTTAAGAAAATCCGAAAATTTCCGGAAATAATTCGTGCTCTAGGGAGATTATAAGTGAAAATTCCAGATCTGTAATTTTTAACCAATTAAAACGTGTTTTTTTGATAGATCACCATGGCAACGGATGAATTTTAGTGGAAATTGTTTGACGTTTATAATGACAGAATATTTTTTTGACAGTTTGGTTTTTTAAAAATAATATTTGCAAAAAAGCAATTTTCTACCACTTGTAGTTCTTCGACTCGCGGTAATTTTCAAAGTATTCATGAGCTCGAAAAAATTGCCGGAAATAATTTGACCTCTAGTGGTATTACTAGTGATTATTTTTTTCACTTGTCAAAATGTGACATTTTGGTGGATTTAACCATTTTTATTTTCATCACTCAAACTTGTTTTTTTGAGGCAAAAACATTCAAACAAACCGAATTTAGATAAAATCACTCGTCCTAACGGACTCGTGATTTTATCAATCGGTTTGTTTTCGTATTTTTGCCAAATAAACAAGTTTTCGTGGAAAAGAAAAAATTATCGATAAAATTTGAAGCACTCGTGGTATTATCTTTGAATATTTCACTCATAAATGTTATATCAATGCAAATGCTAGATTATTAAATGGAAATTCAAAAATTTCCGGAAATTCCTCGTTGCCATGACAACCGTTGTCAGACAACGTTAAAATAATAAACGTGAAACGTCAAAGAAGAGTTTAGAGGTTATGAATCGATTCGGAGATGTAACAGAACGGGAAATTGACAAAAATGTCATTAAAAATGTACCCAAAAACACGGAAAAGAGTAAGAATAGCGTATGGAGACAATTTATGTTATTTTGCGACGAAAAAAAGTACAAATTCAATATAGTGGAGATATACAGTAATTTGTATTTTTATTAGAGAAATATTCTCCCTAAATACCGCTTGTGCTATGTGCTATGACAATAACCTAATGACTATAACAATAACTTAATTTCTTCGGAAATTTCCCTGCGTAGAGGAAATTTCCCTCTGGCTTGACAGCTGTCATAAATAATAATATGTCACCAATTTAATTTCTATTTTAAAAAAGTTTTGGTGTGAAATTTTCTTACCGAATCTCCCGCGAGCACGAATTATTTCCGGAAATTTTCCTCAGTTGCGAATTTTTTAAGAAAATTCGCACTTCGAGAAAATTTCCGGAAATAATTCGTGCTCTAGGGAGATTATAAGTGAAAATTCCAGATCTGTAATTTTTAACCAATTAAAACGTGTTTTTTTGACAGATCACCATGGCAACGGATGAATTTTAGTGGAAATTTTTTTGACGTCTATAATGACAGAATATTTTTTTGACAGTTTGGTTTTTTAAAAATAATATTTGCAAAAAAGCAATTTTCCACCACTTGTAGTTCTTCGACTCGCGGTAATTTTCAAAGTTTTCATGAGCTCGAAAAAATTGCTGGAAATAATTTGACCTCTAGTGGTATTACTAGTGATTATTTTTTTCACTTGTCAAAATCTGACATTTTTATTTTCATCACTCAAACTTGTTTTTTTGAGGCAAAAACATTCAAACAAACCGAATTTAGATAAAATCACTCGTCCTAACGGACTCGTGATTTTATCAATCGGTTTGTTTTCATATTTTTGCCAAATAAACAAGTTTTCGTGGAAAAGAAAAAATTATCGAAAAAATTTGATAATTTCTATGTTTTGTTTAAAACTGTATTGAAATAGTCGTATTTTGTAATATGTTTGTAATACATATACACTGTGTTCATTTGAAAAGGACCAACCCTTAATATTTCGGAAATGCGACATATTAGAAAGAAATGCCGAAACACGTCAAATTTTAACTTGAGGGGGACACTTCTTTGGCGCTAATGTCATAAACGTCAGATTCACCCCCTCCCTTCTGGAGATACCCCTTGAATTTTTTCAAATGGCATTAGGTATCAAGTCACGCATCATTTAAAAGGTCTGGTAAATCTCTATTCAATCATCTTGTTTTGCCTTTGAACCTTTACCTTGAACCTTTAAAAATTGCTCTCTTTCAACTTTTATTGCCTGAATGTTAACGGTGGTCACTTTGAATACATGATTAAATAACAGGTATGTCTTGTTAACAGTTGTCGTTTCACTATTTGTACATTTTTTATTCTTTAAAGAGTCTTTCGGTCATAACCTAATACGGGGACATACGAAAAGTTGAAAGAAAGCCAATTTTAAACAACGATTAAATAACAATGGAAGGCTGGTATCAAAGGCAAAACAAAATGATTGAATAGAGATTTACCAGACCTTTTAAATGAGGCGAGACTTGATACCTAATGCCATTTGAAAAAATTCAAGGGGTATCTCCAGTAGGGAGGGGGAGAATCTGACGTTTATGACATTAGCGCTAAAAAGTGTCCCCCTCAAGTTGATAGTTGACGTTTTTCGGCATTTCTTTCTGAAATATTAAGGGTGGGTCCTTTTCAAATGAACACAGTGTATTCTAAAGCTAATTTATTCCAAAATATTTTTGTAGTTTTATTATTTAGATACAGGGTAATTATGAATGTACGGTGAAAAAGTGGTCTAAAAATAGCCCAAACCGTCCTTTTTGATTCTAAGAATCCTGAACAAAAAGTCATCAGTTACTTTTTAAAGATTGAATCTTTTACAGGTTGTCCAGGAACTTCTGGAGCTAGAAGATGAGGTCAAAATAATGTTAGAAGTTCATATAAATAAGTGTGTGATTTGGTTTCCCTTGGCTGCGGATACTATGTCCATTCGTCAGCTTAAAATTTTGCTCAAGGATGTGCACATTTTCCAAAGTACATTTTTTTCCAAATAAATTTTGTTTATACACTGCCGAGCAAAAAATTAAGGTCACTTTAAATAATTTAAGAAATTGCAAATAATTTTAAAAATAAAACTAATCAGTGAGTCATAGGTCTAGTAACGATGAAAGTTATATTGTTGGATGGATGCTACTTGTCATAGTTGGCGTCTGTCACATTCTGACACCATATTTTGCAGCCTTTGTTAAACAACAAAAATTAGTCCTATGTAACATTCATATTTCGATGCTTATTTTTCAATTAAATGTAATTTTTTTTATTATGTGTAGTGACGTGTTTATTTACTACGCCACAATGCCTCTAGATCTATTGTCGTTGCACGAATTTTAGCGTTGATAGAAGATAGTAGCGGACAACGTGAAACCGCCAGAATTGTTGGTTAGAGCCTCTGTGCTGTACAAAATGTGTACCAACGCTACCAGAAGAATGGTCTTATAACCAGACGACCCAATACTGGGCGAAAAAGATTCAAAGAGATGATCGGTTTTTGTTGATGTCAAGTTTGCGGAATGGAACAGTTTCTGCGGTTTTGCTGCGAAATCAGCTTCAAAAGGTTAGAAAGGTTAATGTTAGCGAATGGACAGTTAGAAGAAGGCTACGTGCTAATGGATTGTCTTGCAGAAGGATGGCTACAGGGCTAACATTGAATTGCAAGATTGGATTTTGTTCGAAATCACTTGGCATAGAACAATGATGACTGAAGCAAGGTACTCTTTACAGATGAGTCGCGTTTTTGCATCAATGGACCAGACGGACGACGACGAGTATGGAGAAACCCCGCTTGTATCGACGACAGACGTAAATTTGGTGGTGGGTCTGTTATGGTTTGAGCAGGTATCACTTCAGAAGCACTTACAGATTTGGTTTTCGTAGAGAATGGCTCTCTAACAGCTCACAGATATGAAACGGAGGTTCTAGAAGATTATAATTCCAGATAATTCTATATGTTTCAAGCTAACGAGCTTGTTGTCAAATCTCAAATTTTGGTTTGTGACTTGGAGGTGAGGTGTCGCTATTATCGCAACTAAAACATTTCCGTAACTGGAAGATATGTATAATTGTTGATTATAATCTCATTTCAGCCCGGGATTAACTCTCGGACGATAACATATACCTTGTATTGATGAGGCGCAATACGCCGAAACCGGTCTACAAGTTATGTTGTCCCTTCTAGTTGGAGAATGGTTGGTTTAAATCTTGTAGATTTACCAACCTGGTTTGACTTAGAAGTGTAATTCAATATATATTCTTTGATATCTGTTCTAGAAGCTCATGTTGTGCCTTTCATGGTTACAATGAACGAGCAAAGCATTTTCATGCATGATAAATGCAAGACCACATGCTGCCAGGATTGTAAGTGAATATCTAGATGAAGTAGGAATTAGGCGGTTCAATTGGCCAGCGTGCAGTCTAGATATGAATCCCATCTAGTGACCTAATTTTTTTGCTCGGCAGTGTACATAATTTCTAAACTATACATTGGAACACTATAAACTTACAGTGATTGATTACGTTCGGTATAAATGAATCTACCCTACCCATAAAATCCAGGGGCGATTGTGCCTAAGGGTTAACAATCCATAAATTTTACAGGGACAAGCCCGTACAATAATTAACAAATATAAAAACTACACTTTTCAATAGATTTTTAGTTACTAATAAAAATATGAAAACATGAAGTCGAAAAAATGTGCGGTTTCGAAGAAATTTTAATTTTTAGATCAAAGTTAATGAATAGCTGTTTACACAAGATGTTGTCATTTCATGAATAATATAATTATTATTATCGATGCCGATCATAGTAAGTTGTATGTAATAAAAATGTAATTTTTTATTTATTCAGTGATTCGGTTACTTGCTTCGTAAAAAATATGTCGCAAAGAAAATCTAATTTCAATAATTCATATGGCATATGCAAACCGGGTTTTAGATACTTTATATGGAAAATTAATGAAATATTTGATGATATCGCCGATTTTTTTCTTAAAAGGACAACATAAATTTAAAATATTCTTGAAATAAGTAATCTTGATAGAAGATGTGAGGTCCTTTTTCTGACTCACGACCATACGAATATCTCATATATGATTCTGAGAATCAATTTAAAAATTGAATATCGCCTACATTTCGTTTAAAAAATTAATAAGATTAATTAAAAGTTTACCTGAGTCTGTGTTAGGCCCAAACTAGCCGCCAACTCTGCCCTTTCTGGTAAGGCCAGGTACTGTGTCCTTTGGAACCTCCTATTTAGTTGTTGTAATTGAAGACTTGAATATATCGTACGGGGTTTTCGCATTTTTTTACCTTTGCCACCACCCGACGGCCTGTCCAACGACAAACATTTGTCTGTAAATAAAAAAGATCATATTTCAGACAAAAGAAATATATGTATTCCTTTTACTAACAGCTTAAATACGGATTATCACATTGTGAATAAAAAAAACATGGTTTTCATTGCTGTTGGAATATAAATATACTATAGCAATACAATATTTTAAGTCAAAATAAACTATAATTACAAACTCTCGATATGCACCTCGATATGCACTCGCACACACTAAATTTACTCCTTTTTATTAATAATTTATATTGTTAAATCTATACAGCTTGTAGGAAGAGATGCGAGTTTTTAAATAAGATCCACGCCCTCCAGTGCGCAATGGACAGCGGCTAAATTCATCAGTTGCTAAAGGTATATCGACGATTAAAGATCGCAAATAAAATCAGTGAAAGTTTAGTTGAGTTAAACTGTGTTTTATCAATATTAAGTCAAAAATTATCAATAATGCTTTTTAATTGTGAAGTAAAAGCCAAACTAGGGAAGTGATGGCAAATTTTATATTTTGTTTGCAGCGAGAGGCAAAAGATAACAAGCCAATTAAAGACTTTGAGAAGGTGCAAGAAAAAGTTATACAATACAAGATTGTTGATGACAATAATTTCAGTTTGTTTCTTGATGCTAGTGGTACTTATAATCTATTTGAGAAAGGTATAGAGTAATAAAATGGGGAATTCCGTCCAGTTCGGCTTAATTTCGGCCATAGGCGTAGGTCTTGAAATAGTATTGTTTGTAATATTAAAATGATTTTTTATATATTTTAATTTCTGTATAATGTATTTTTTGTATAATGTTCAATGAAAAATAAGTGTACCTAATACTATGTACATAATGCCTAATTTTCATTCAGTTAAAATAAAATTCTTTCCTTTTTACGAGTATCCTACCGGCACGCTTTTGGCACACTATTTTCAGTGTTTGTGAATGGATAACAATAGGCTAAACCCATATATTGACCCCAACCCGGGTGGTACTACCTGCACTTGATAAAAAGAAAGAATTTTACAATGAAATCAATGCCAAACTATGAAAGTGGCTTAAATATTCGTTGGGTCACTCTGTGCTCCCTTTGCATACCTAATGAAGTTTTATTACTCTATACCTTTCTGAAATAAACTATAGTACTTGTGGGTGATTCTATCTTCATGTGTTTATAAAATATTTAGGTTATTGATCTACTGTTTTTTTTTGTGAAACATGTTTTTATCCAGACCAATGCCTTTGTTTATTATTAATATTAACCATAACAATATACATACTTATAAAACATGTATAATTTCTTATCATTCCACATTATATGCACGAGCATAAATGAATTTATGTATTACTTTTAAAACTTGCATTAAATGACTTTTGCACATTTCATTGTACTTTGTTCAAAAGATAGGGTACCTTTATATCCTAACCTTGTAAATTTATCAAAAGTCACTTGTTATATCTACCGAACAACATGAGTAGGCACTTAATTTTTGGATTAAATAAAAACGAAAGAAAGCTGCATAAATTGTAACACAGAAAAATACTGATAAAAACGAAATGGAAAAAACAAAATGTACCAGGTAGGATAAATAGCAGTTATCAAATATTATATAATGTACGAGTGCTCTTAATAAAGTCGTGGACATGTTAAAAACGTCACATCGTTAAATAAAGACCGTTTCAACATATTTGGAGAAGCTTAGGGCAATAGAAGAAAGGAGAAGCCGTTACAAACAGCCATACTTCAGAATTTCCCAAACAAGTTTAGAGATCACATTCTTCTCGATGTTATCCCACTCTAGCCATATCAGCCCTTTTACCTCCTGGAAATTTCGAATGCGTCGTCCCAACTAATACTAAACATGTTCGATGGGAATTATGTCTGGACTGTGAACCGCATAATTCTCAGTGTTCTACAGATACATTCAAACAAAAACGGAAAATAGGGATTTTAAGCATTGTATCAGAACTGCTTTTGAACTAGTCGACCAACATCCAGCTTCAGCAGATTAAAAACACGATTATTACAATCGTTTATTTGGACACCTATAACTTATCGTACAATTCCCACCACTCCGTATTCTCAACTGAGGGCGGTCCTTAATTAGCGTCAAACAGTCAGTCAGTCAGTCGATCGGTGAGTGTTCAAGCCCATAATTTTGTTTCAATTTAAAGAATCCTATTTTGTTTTATTTACGAATTTATTTTTATTTTGAAAGCCGTTATGACCAAAAAAAATCAAAACATATTATCTTAACTCGAAACATTAATTGTTAAAGAGAATTTAACAATTAATTTTCGATTTTAACAACATAAAACGTGAGCATATTGTTTCCATATGTAGCGACGTTTACTAACCCCATCAAATAATTATTCAATACTAAATCGCAGTTCGCACTTCAGACACACCTCGCACATAACTAACAAATTTTGGAAGGAGAAGCTTTTTACAGTGATTCTGAATCCAGCTGTCCAGATCAATACTTGATATTCATTGAAGTGAACTTATAAGAATGTTTTGTTGGTGGACTATTTAGATCGGCGAATACACTAAACCCCTATGTTCCGTTTTTATTTGAATGTATCTGTATACACTTCCTGTAAACTCTGGCTACGTTCGGCTTAGCTTTCTCCGAGTCCTTTTCCATACTCGCCGATGTCCATCAGACCCATTGAGGCAAAAGCACGATTCATCTGAGCACAGTACCTAACATTCTATGCTAGGTGATTTCGGATAAAAGCCAATCTAGCAATACGATGCCAGCGTTCCAATAGCAGACCTATAGCCATTCTTCTATAAGGCAATTCAGCAGCATGAAGCTTTTTTCACATCCCTAACTTCTTAGAGTTGAGTTCGCAGGGAAGCTGCGAAACACTCATCTCTTTGGTGAAGGACTCTTTTTCTCCTGGATAGGGATACTGCTGAGGCTGGTGCAGGGGTACAGGACAGTGGGTGGAAATGGAGAGAAGGTGGGAGGAGTATGAGGACTCGCTAAAAGGAGCTATAGGGAATAGGAGAGATTGGATGGACCGGAAATTCGGGGAGGTGAACTACTTCTTGACACAGGTGTTCACTCCACAAGATTGGGAAAAGAGAGACTGGAGTGTGCGAGAGGTGTGAAGTGGAGGATGATGTGGGGCATGTGTTTAGATGCTGGAGGAACGAGGAAGTGCTGAAGAAGTTGGAGAGGAAACTAGGGGAGGCGGTGTATTGGGAGAACATGGTGGAGATAAGGTTGAGGGGAGAGGAGGAATGGATGGAGGTGAGTGGAGTAGTAGAGAGCATGGTTAAGGGGAGAGAAGGACTCGATATGGCATGAGAGGTAGGAGTGATAGTAGGGAGAAGACGACGGTGTGAGCGGAGAGTGTGCGAGGGACCGCCGCCCGTCTCGAAGTATGCTAGGGTAGTGATTCCGAGGCGGGGATAACGGCAAGTTTGAGGTGGGTTTGGTTGGTGGGCATCCCCTTGGGGATGAGTCTCACACTGTTTTGGTCCTGGACCCATTCGAACATGCGTTTTCCATCTCGACCCGAAAAAAAAATGTCCTCATATGACAATAGAAATGGGTTCGTTCAAATGTCGGTGAAGTGCGAAATACACGATTTGTTTGTATAAAACATGTCGTTACTGTGTAGTAAACTAATTTAAATTATACCACAGATCAACGTGGTAAGACTTTTCTAGGGTTCACTGTAAACTGAGGCTCAGGCTTACCC
The DNA here is from genome assembly GCA_947563755.1 of Lochmaea crataegi. Lineage (NCBI taxonomy): Eukaryota > Metazoa > Arthropoda > Insecta > Coleoptera > Chrysomelidae > Lochmaea > Lochmaea crataegi. The sequence goes on from OX387425.1 coordinate 17,707,413, forward strand.
TTAAGCTCATTGCAATCACAATGTGATTTTTAAACCTTTTTTTAAATATCAAAATCTTCACTAATTTGATTGCGAGTGACGTTTTGGTCCGCTAAATGCGTATTCAAGAAATTACTACTTGGTCGCATTCAATATTGGCTAACCCTAAGCTCTTAAGTTTTGTTGGAAGTACATAGTATCTCTTTATTTTGTTAGAAACAAAGAACCAAACAATAGCTCTGTGGCTAGAGCCTACGAAATAAATAAATATTGATATAGAGAATGAAATAATATGGACGAAACATGGCGACCATTTGGTAGCGATTTCAGCTCAAGGCTTCTCCTAAAATGTATCAGTATAAGTTTATACTCTGTCCATCCAAGCAACGGAGTGTTCCAAAACAGTATCATGCATAGTGCACGTGATCTCTCCAACTCTGTATGGACAATGAATTCCGCCGGCCGATTGCAGTTAAATCCGATTGGCCAGCGCATGGAGGCATATTTATTTTAGCCAATAGATGCAAAGGCGCATGGTGATCACGCATCTATCGTTGTTTGGGTCGCTCTGTTTGTTCGATGGATACAGTATAGTTAAAAGATCTATGTCTATCGTGAAAGTGGCAGAAAGAAGAATAATGGTATACACAAATATTAGAGGCGGCTCCTCCATTAGGTCATTGGGTCAATGACCTCCCATTAGAAAATAATTTAAAAAAATTAAATATACATACTATACATATAGTATACTATTCCTCTTAAATAAAATTTACCTAAAACGTTTCAAGATCCCCGTGTAAACGTTTTTCAAGACCCCCGTGTAAACGTTATTCCGCATCAAGCATCAAGTACTCGGCGAAAACCAAAATTGGACAGCGGGCTGGTGTCCACCGTTGACCTCAAGGTGTTAAATGGCAACGGAATTTGCCGCGCGCTGACGATCTTCGCGGCGTGAGAGAAGCACTCCCAAGTTTACATATGATGGGTCAAAAGCCCGGTTTAATATCGACGATGAATCGACTTACGTCGGCTGATTATTACACGCTTAGAAAAGAGATTAGTAGAGGGGTTGGCAGGCCGCGCTATATTTTGATTTAAAGGAGAGCATTTGAAGCGAAATAATGAGAATAATGAGATGTGTTTTGTTGCAAATACAAGAGATCGAAGGCTTCACTTAAATTTTTAGAAGATTTAGACTAATTATCATTTAATTTAAGTTTGTCATATTTAATATGTAGAGAAATTAATAAAATATGGTTGTTTTTCAAGAGAGAATTATTTTTATATAAAACAAGGGTGGCCCAAAAAAATTTTTTGCCTCTGGGGCTTTGGAAAGGAACTCCACAAATTTTGAGTTTTTAACGATTTTAACGACTTCTGGGCAAAAATTGGTAGTGGTCAGTGGCGTTCCGTATTTTAAGATTTAGGTCACATCACCTATGACCCCCCTATCAAATTAACCACGAGCCGCCACTGACAAATATAAGCATTGAAGAAGGTTTTCACACAAATAAAAACGAACTGTTGAAAAAATTTACGAATTATTATGGTTATACGTGTCGTTCTTTATATTTGAAACACTCCCAAAGCTTTATAAATCAAGTAGAATAAGTTTTGATAATGATATATATTAATTATATAAATGGCATCATCAGCCACGGATGATTACTTTTCACATAGATTAAAGATAGGTATCGGTAAACACCTCGGTTGATAATGAAAACTATTATTTATTATATCCGATATACGCAGTACACAGGAATATATTCATAAGTCAATATTTCTTCTATAAATAGTTGTAGTGGTGTTAACAAATATAGGAGTGGTGTGTATAAGTTCGTCCTGGATATGTATAACAATAGATCATTTCATTTGGTGAATAAAATTTCTATAAAGGATGAACTGGGAGTATTAGGGTGGAAGGAAAACTTATTAATTTTTTTAATTTAGTTTCAATTTATGAGAAAAATTATTAAATTTGATCTGGTTGATGAAATTTTTCGTAGCTCTTCGATTAATAGGCAAATTAATAATAAAATCAAAGAATAAACCTTTTTAATATCAGTTTTGTGAAGAAAAAATAAAAAAATTATTTAAGTATAAAAATTAATTGTGTTTAGAATTTTGCATTTTTCCACGCATTTTTGTTTAAATTCAATTACACTGACTGTCCAAAAAATCCGACCAAATATTGATGTAAAATTAAAATTCAAAAATGCACTAAGAGCATGAATGTGAAAATGTTTTTTACCGGAAATTTGAAACGACCTATAGGATAGAGAAACTGAAATAAAAGGTGTCAATCGATGCCAAAATATAGCACCATACTTTATGAACATTTTGGTTTTTTATTCACGTTATTATCCCTTTTTTTTAAAAAGCTACTAGCGTTTAAAGGAAATCTCTTAAACGTAGTCGCATGCAAAAATTCTCAACAAATGGTTTTTGCAGCCCTGATCTCAATCCTATTCAGCATCTCTGGAACCAAAACTGCATGGACGAATTCGTTGACAACCCCCAAGATCTTCGAGTTGCACTACAAGAAGAATTCGATGCAATTATTGATCCTTTCTTTACTATCCTTATTAATTCGATGCCATGTCGATTGAATGAAGTAATTTTGGCAAGAGGAGGTTGGTAACACTTGTTATTATATCGCATATTTCACATGAGTTTTGATAGCATGACACCAGAGAATATATTCACTGAGCGAGTGAATATTATCATCCCATCTAGGGAACAGGTGATACACCCAGGTAATTCTGGAGAAATCATCTGGTTCACCGATGGCTCCAAAACAAACCATGGCACTGGGGCTGGTATAAAAGGACCTAGAAAGAGAATGTTCTTTAGTATTGGTCGATATACGACTGTGTTTCAAGCAGAGACGATTGCCGCTATAGCCTGTATTGATGAAAACATCAGAAGAGGATATACCGGAAAAAAAATTGAAATACTCACTGACAGCCAGGCTCTGCTTAAGGCTATCAGTAATCCAACAACTAAGTCTAGACTGGTGAAAAACTGCAAAGAATCCCTTAACAGGCTGGCAAGAGACAACAAAGTGTCTCTAATATTTGTGCCGGCACATGAGGGGATTGCAGGTAATGAAATGGCGGACCAGTTAGCTAAAGAAGGCTCTAAAGGAGACTTCATAGGTCCGGAAACGTTTTGTGGAATCACAAAAGATTGCATAAGTGGGGAAATCGGGAACTGGCTAGATAGGGAACACCAATTCAAATGGAGGGTGACACAAGGACATCTTCATACCAAGAGTTTACTGAACAAGGTAGACAAGGAACTCTCCCAGGCTATTGAAACTGGGTAAGAGACATTTGAAGACAGTTACCGACCTGGTGACTGGACACTGCACCTTGTACAATATGGGCAAAGTTAGTGAACCTATGTGCAGAAAATGTGAACTTGATGATGAAACTCCTACTCACATACTCTGCTTCTGCGAGGACTTACAAGAACTTAGACGGAAGCACTTTGGAGAGGAATTTATACAACCATCACAACTACTGAAAATCCCTCTAGTCAAACTAGTGGCCTTTATAGAAGACACGAAGCTTCTGGAATGGAAGTAGATAACATGGGAAATGGTACAAAGATTCAGTTCAAGTGCCTGGGCTGATGAGCACAACCCAAATATATGAATGAATGAATATATCGCATTACATTTGATTATTTCCTAAAATTGCAATGTTTTTATTAGATTTTTAAGAGATCCTATATACAGGGCGTTTCATATTTCGGTTAAAAAACATATTCACATCTACGAACCTCGTAAATTTTCAAATTTAACTCTTTATTAAAATTCCAACAACAGTAATGCTCCAAAAGAAAACACTACAATTTACAAAATAAAAATCATCAAAATTCAACGAGTAGTTTAAGAAATAAATACTTTTGAAGATTTGTAAAATTTTTGGTTTTCGGATTTTTTTGAAGGTCAGTGTTTTTGACTCTTTGTACCAAAATTTATAATAAAAATTCTGTATGCCTTATTTTGTTTTCACCACTTGAAATTTCCAAGTCGAAAGAGTTTTTTTCGTTGATATTATTGATTTTTGAACTGTATTTTCAAAATAAATAAAATCTACGTTCAAAATCTAGTGTTTTTATTTTGTGCATCAATATCTATAATATCCAATTTTTTAACGTTTCCATTATTTTCTTTCAGCTTAAACTTTTAGTTGAGAATTTTTTTAAGCCGTTTAAGCCTTTTTGTAGAAAATATCTGAAAAATACACCGACAATCTTTTTAGTTTTTTTATAACAACGTAATTTTAAACATATCACATACCCCTTGTATTGATGATACAGTATCGACGACTTTACCATATCCACAACAAAAATTTAATCCAATGATCATTCCCAATTATTTCTTACGTAAATTTTTCGAAAGCTGTTCTTTAAGGTAATACAAACGCCATTGAGCGACCAAAGAAATTTACCGATACAAGAACTTCAAGAGAAATTGTCGGTATCGTCGCTTTATTAGAAAAAGGTGGGAAATTTGACACAAATAACATAACCTCAAATTAAATAAACGAGGATTAATTAATCAACCCTAATTACTTAATTAGAAAATTGGCTTTTAATAACAGTTTTGTAATTAAATGACTGTGGTACATCATGCTTTACGGAAAATTATAGCTGAGGGATTATGAATAATTAGTTTTGTATCACTACCACTACCGGAGATAGTAGGAAGAGATATTGATTTTTTTAGTTACAAGAATAACAATATATATAATTATATGGGTGAAAAACCTTAACAGGAACAAAGGAAAAGTTATTCTATAGAAATATACACCATAGTAGTCATAAACAAAAAAGAAATATCGAAGAAAACGAAAATAAAAAAAATATATTTAGACCAACCCTTACATTTGGTTGTGAATCACACAGTCAAATCCAGGCCGTAGAAGTGAAGTTATCTCAGAAGAGTCAGGGGTGTCACAAGAAGAGACAAAATGAGAAACAAAAAAATAAGAGAAGACCTGTAAATAGAACCAATGCTGGAATTCATTGAAAAACGACAACTTAGCTGGTGGGGGCATCTCCTAAGAATGAATAATAAGAGGCCTGTCAAGCAAGTGTGGGAATCCAAGGTACAAAGAGCTAGGAAAAGAGGAAGACCGAAACAGACATGGGATGGAGTAATAAGAGAAATAATGAAGAAACGAGAGATAACATGGTTAGCGGCCAAGGTGCTAGCAAAGAACAAAAAAGAATGGGCAAAATTTGTGTACAGACATTAAAAATATTGTTAATAATACAGACATTAACATATACCCTACACCTTTAAATGGTAAAAGGGATTTTGATTATATATATAGTAGTCAATGGTATTCGGATCTTTCCCATTATGTCATTATTTCTTTGCTTTCCATTCAATAACCTCAAATTTTCTGTCCAAAAAAGAGTCCAGACCGCGGTAAATTTGGTGAATTGTCAGCAAAATTCTTCTACACAAGCAGCATTTAAGTGAATTTTTCATCAATAGAAATCAGAATTGGTAATGAAATTACAAAACGGGCTTCTATATCTTTTTTTAATGCAGATGGGACAGTATAGCGGACACAAAGTTACTAAATGTATAGAAAAAGAAGACGAAATATGGAATGAAAGACGAAGGATCATTTCGCAGTGATTAGATTAGATTAGATTTTATGAGGTGGCTAGTCGGCCTATTCCACTGCTAACTTTTCAGATCTATTGAATCTAGATTACATTCTCGACTATTTTTAACTAACCAATTAGCATCGAGACTGAATCTTTCATGTAATTTCTTGCCGGTGGCTTCTCATCGCCTACTACAAGAAGCCGCACATCGCCAGGCAGTCACACTGGCATAAGATGTGATCTGCAGTTTCTTCCTCCAAGTGACAGAATCTGCAAATGGCTTCGTCTGTCAACCCCATTAGCCTTGCTTGCCTGTTAACATACCTATTTTACCTATTACGGCTTTGACAGTTTTCCTACACCTACTTCTGTCTTGGAGCCTTCTGCAGTGATAGAAATTCCTATATAGAGAATATGAAATGAAATAGTAGTATGGGAATTGTTATCTTATTACATTCATACAAACGAAAAAAATCTTGAAATTATTAAAATGCTATGCAACAATTTTAAAATTTGCGATAATAATATGATACATAGCATAAATATATTATGTGTAGCCATGTTGTAAAGTTATTTTTTTTCCTCTCAATTTAAATACGTTTAGTGTCATTTAAAACAAATTACAGTTTAGTAATTTTTTTTAATTTGTTAAATAGGTACCGGAGCGTAAAAATGCAAAATGAATACCTATCTTACAAAAATCTGCAAACATCTAATATACAATGAAATGATCCCTAACCATCCCATTTTAGCCCAAATAAAAACCATACCATACTGTGATGCCTTTTGGCCCAATATAATAATATAATAATAAATATTTAAAATAAGAATTAAATTCCCTTGATCTTATTCCAACCAAACGTTCGAACATTTCATTATTATATAAATATAAATTAAGAAGGTTATTGAATAGAAAGTCAAGTTCAAAGCGTGAAGTAAGACAAAACAATAATATGTTTATTTGTTTTATTTGAACTTGACTGGTTATATAAATATGCATTCAATATTTATTATAGGAGAAGTTGATTTAGACTAAGTCACAAAGAAAATTCTATATAGTCGAATGGTCAGAGATCAGTAATCTTCAACCATTAAGAATAAGTATGCTGTACGGCTAGGAACTTATGCAATAGTAAATAGTGTAATGTATTATAGTAAATAAATCAAACATATCCCAGTGCTAGAAGTAGTTGTTTTATTCCCTGGAGATGATCCTCCAAGCGACTCGCAACACCACCGATTCAGAGGCTTTTCCACACCTTTAGTCTACCAACGTATCCATTGGAGACGCATCCATTACATGGCGATCCTGCCATGCCTTTTATCCATTACAATACAAAATTCAAATAAGGAGGTAAACTTTGTTTGGATACCATCACTTATCGGAATTTTGGGCAATGAGAAAGCCGACCAGATGGCCAAAGAAGCATGTACCACAGACAATCTGCAGGTACAAACTACTTCAATTCCTTACTGCGACCTCTTAAACTGCATAAGCGAGCACTCTAGAGAGATGTGGATTGAACGATGGAGAAATGTGAAGAACAACAAGCTGCAAAAACTTAACCTAGATTTGATACCAAACGAGGCAAACCCAGCAGGTCGGCGCAACCAAGTAGTCCTTCACCGTAGGATATACGAAAATAACTCACGATTATTTGTTGAAAAGGAACCAGCGAAAAATTTATTCAACGATACTGAGATAGCATACAAAAAATCCTAAATTTTTGGGTCCATAACATTCGGAAGTTTCAGTTTCAACAAAATTTGGGATATTAAATATCATACAATTGAAACGAGGCAGAGCACATCACTCTATTTTTTTATAAAATATTGAGGAATCTTACTGAAATATTTATAAAAATTGTTGAAGATACAACATATAATGGTGAAAAAAATATTAGCGAAGAACTTTGTTGATCTGTAAACCTAACTGCTTACAATGTCAAGCAAAGTTTTGCGTATTTTTTATCAAATTAAATCTTGTAATATAAAAAACGGATATAACTTTATATTACTCTGGAGTAGAACCTGACCGAAGAGCGAAAGAAGGAGTCGGAATAGTAATGACAGAAAAAATTAGTAAAGATATAGTTAAGTCTAAAAAAGTCAACTCAGGAATAATTACCATAAAAATAAAATTAGATGAAATAATAAATATTATCCAAATATACCTACGGACCAGTGGAAGGAGCAGAGGTATCCAAAATGGATGAATTCTATAAGGAACTTCAAAAAGAACTGGATGAACTTCGAGATGAAAACAATGGAGTAATTAATTATTATGGGAGATTGGAATGCTAGACTGGGGAATGATATACATATAGGATTAGGCTGCATAGGAGAATTCGGAGAGAAAATAAGGAATAACAACGGAAACAAAATGCTACAGTTCTGCCAAATAAACGATTTAACAGTAGGAAATACAATCTGGTACCAAGACATGAAGGATAGATATACGAATACATCTTATATAATTCAGAATTAAATAAATTAAAAAATGAGAGAACAGATAAAAAAGCAGAATTAGGAACACAACATAGTTTGGTTTTAGCAGAAATGAATATAGAAATAAACTTAAACTGCAATGATAAAAAATATTATAGATTAAATATTAAGAAATTAAATGATCTAGAAATAAGGAAGAAATACCAAGATAAAACGAACATACAGTACAAAGGCAGAACTAACAATAAAATGAAACATACGAAAGAACAATAATAAACAAACACCACAAGAAAACCGACTGGTGGAACAAAGAAAAATTAAGGAGAAAAAGCAGCAATGGAAGAAATATCAGCTTAAGAAAAGCGAGGCAAATAGACTTGAGAATATTCAGAAAAGAAATGTAGTGAGTCTAGCGGTGAAAGAAGCAAAAAGGAAAAGTTGGGAGTTTGGAGAGGAACTGAATGAAAGCTACAAAATGAATAACATACAATTCTGGAGCAGAATTAAAACATTACGAGGAAGAAAAGAAAGGGAAGAATGTGCAATAAAAGAAAAAAATAATCAAATTCATATAGAGACAGGCGAAAAAACAAAAGTAAGGATAGAACATTTCAAGGAAAAATTTAAACAGGAAGAAACTGAAACACAAAATGACCAAGAGGAAGAACGAATACAAGAAAAGGAATATCTTGAGGAATATCATAATGAAATAACCCAAGAGGAAGAAGAGGAAGCCATAAAAAACATCAAAATAAGAAAAGCTGTGGGAGAAGACGAAATTAATCCTGAGATGATAAGATGGCTGGGCGAGGAAGGTAAGAAGTGTTTTTGGAAGATATGTAATGATGCATGGACTACAGAAACGATACCAAAAATATTGTATTACCAATATATAAAAAGGGGGATCATAAAAATTGCGACAATTATAGGGCAATATGCCTATCATCAGTATGCTTCAAGACATATTCAAGAATAGTAGAAAAACGACTGCGAAATGAGATGGAAAGTAAATTGGAAGATGAACAGGCTGCATTCAGAGGAGTTAGAAGAGTACAAACGATAATGTATACACATAATAAGGCAGATAGTTGAAAGAAAGTTCCAATCAGGAGAACAGGTCCATTTACTGTTCATAGACATAAAAGCAGACTTTGATACGATCAATAGAGAAATAGTGTGGAAATCTTTGGAAAAGTATAATATAGCTGAGAAATCCATCAAAGTTGTAAAATCAATGTATAACGAAGTGATAACAAAAATTCAAGTAAGTAGCGAAAGATCCGAGCCGTTCATCATGGGAAAAGGAATTGAACAAGGAGATAGCCTAGGTCCATTACTCCTAATACTCGCTAATAAAGAGTACACGAAATCAGACCGAGAAGAATCCTATAGGATATCGAATTTTACGACCAATCAAAATGGACTCTCTTTTATATGCAGATGATATAGTCCTAATAGCAGACACGAACAGTAAAATGCAAAGTTTAGCAAATATATGGCATAAGGAAATAATGAAACTAAAAATGAAAATCAATACGGAGAAAACAAAATATATGATTACTAACCAGAAAAAAGAAGATAAAGAAAAGGCAACTATAAGACTCGATGGAAAATAAATGTTTTGAATAGCTAGGAAACATCATAACAGATGACGGAAAAATAGATGCAGATATAAATAATAAAATAAGAAAGGCCACAAGGATATATTATTAATAAAACCTTAATGGGGAAGAAGGAAATCGACGACAAAACAAAATTAAGAATTTATAACTGCATAACCCAACCTGTAACTACTTTTGGAAGTGAGACGTGGGTCACCTTACATATTCGATAAATGCAGTGGAAATAAATTATTTGCGAAAAATCGCAGGAGTTACCAAACATGACCGACGTAGAAATGAAGAAATCAGAGACCATCTGAAACAAGAACCAATTTTAACAAAGATTGAAAACAAGCAATTGAACTGGTATGGGCACATTGTGAGAATGAACGAAAACAGGTTAGTCAAAGCAGTTACAGAGGCAGGAAGAGATAGGAAAAGAAAGAAAAGAAGACCAAGGAAAACATGGATGGGGAGGATACAGGAAATCGGAGATAAAAGAGGGAAATCAATGGAAGAGATGAGAGGACTGGCCAGAAACAGAAACGATTGGAAGAAATGGGTAAAGAAGGGCTAACCCGATGCTGAACGGCATAGAGAAAGAAGAAGAAGAAGAAGTAATATCCTAACTAGGATCATTTTCTATCTCTACTCCCTTTCTTCAATTTCACCTTGAAAAAAACAACCTCTGAAAGGTTTAAAATTTCTTAAAAGTTTGTAAAAGTAATCCTTTCACAACGTTGCTCTCAATTTTTTGAACAGTCGACTTAACTTAACTTCTTTATAGGTTTCAATTTTGTTCCCAATTTCATTTAGACCAAGGAATAAGATGCACTTACATTCAATATTAAAGTCTTACCAGGTATTTGAAAAGTGTCATTTTTACTATAATTTATCATAAACCTCGACGTACTGTTGTAGTTTTTAACATGGGCTTTTACTTTTCTCATTGGTTGATGTAAAGTAAAAGAAATTGAATATCATAATTTTGTAGGCATCATTGATTTCATCAAAATAAAAACAATATTATTATTAAAAAGTGTGGATAAATAAAACACAATAAAATCCCATTAAACACGAGAATCCGAGATCAACCACAGTAAAAGTTAAAATGTTATTCGACTGGTAAAATTACCGACGGAATTATAATCCAGTTCTTGAAAGGTTTCATTGGAACTGTTTTACGGATAATTTACTTAGTATCAGATCTCAATATGATTTTTTTTAAATTTTTATTTAAATAACGCTTTGAAGCCGTCGGACATTATATATTTTTTTTACGAAAATGTATGAAAAGTTTGATGTGTCTAGCGTAAGTTGTAAAACTTCTTATTTTCGGTTTGATTTTTGGAAATAAACAGGGCCTATTTTCAACTGAGTTGGGCCCTAGGCACTATCAAATTTTCGGGCCCTGTCTTGCTCCGTATATTGGAATGTAACCAATAGTATTAAAGATTCTGTTTTAATTTTTGTTATGAGGACGTCCATGTAAAAAAACAAAATAAAATAATCAAAAAAATATTTAGATATATAAAATAAAATAAAAAAACAAAAATTTTCATTCAAAAGTTAAGCATGACTAATAATAAATAAAGGAACCCGAGTTCCCGAGTATTAATAACATTGTTAATAACTAGCTAGGCAATTGTCTAAATTTTTTTCCTCGCCTTTATTTTGGATAATTTATTGAGTATCCCATCTATGTTTAATTTATCCAAAATATTGCTTTGGATATTTAAAACAGCTATGGATGCAAGATTCTCTTCATGTAATGAGTTTGACTCGTTTTAAAGTAGAAAAGGATCTTTCCATTGCATTGCTAATAGGAATTGTTAAATATAATCGTAATAATATTTCAACATTTGAAAAAGTAGAGCAAATTCTTTGTGTCAATCCAAAACATTGTTTGTGGATCAAGAGAAATGTTATTCGATTTGCACAGTTCCTTAAAGTGTACAAACTCATCTTCTAAATTATCACGAACATCGACATCCATATTATAAAAGTGTTCTATATTTTTTACACTAATAGTAAAATTTCTTATAGTAGTAGATATTATTGTTTTTGCATTTTTTTATGCTCGCCGTTTCGGGCCCTCTGATCATTGGGCCTAGTAGGCCTAGTGGTAAAATAGGCCCTGGAAATAAAATACCTTTGAAATCTTATAATCACTACTTTACTGAAAAAAGGAACTAAAATTCTTCATTTCTATGGTATTTTATAGATTTAAAATGCTTTCAATATTTACTGGCAGCAGTTTTAATAAAGATTTTAGACGAGGTTAATAAAGAAATCCTCAATTTATCGATGGACGCTGAATTTAAGGAATTTCTCACCATTTTTCACACCATGTAGGGCCAATAACAAATTTAAAAATAACCAAAAACTTCGGATTACATTTGTCTTAAACAAAGCTTAAAAATATCAACGATAAACCACTTGAAGATAAAAGAGAAATATCTGAAGTAGAAAAATGTTAATTATAATCTTCCCAATTTTTTTCTTAATTATCTACAGTTTCCTCTAAAATTGTTATATTTTAGTAAAGCGTAGGCATTACCAATAGATCGAAGATATACTTAATAGTATTAATTCCATTATCTTCGATCTATTCCTAATTTTTTAGCAGACTATATAAATTTTTTGTTTACTAGTAAAAACCTGTTTAATCCTGTTCCGTCCTTTGCTTTCGGTTCTTCAACTAAATTATGTGTTGTATCATTTTTTGCCATCCATACAATACCTACACATTCTCTAATATCGTCTTTTTCCTTCTAATCTATCTAATCAAGTTTTTTAGCAATAAATATTCTTCAGAAATCAATTTCTATCGCTCAAATGCGTGTTTTTAGTGTTTAAACAGTGATAACTTAGTCCTGGTGCAGGATAATCCATCAGCTGAATCCATTAATATTGACCGAAACTGATATATATTGAAGAGGAATAGGGAAAATAAATTGTACAAGCTACAAAATTGGATTGTTATATCGAACAAGTATGGGGTGTTTTAAATTAAATTAATATTATTTAAAATCTAACTTAAATATATTTAAATTAAATAACGATTGATTAAATTGTATACCTAATCAGTTTTAAGAACTTGCTAGGTAGGTTTTAATACTGTAATGTGTGATATTTCGAAGAAAATTGTTAATAATGCAACCAATAAATTGACTAGACATTTATTAAAAAAAAATAATAGGAAAAAAATTGTCAAGATGACATGTACTGACAGATATAATTATTTTTGGGAAGAGACGGGAAATATTTTTCTCTAGCTTCTGAAAGTTGAATTTAATAGTTTAAAATAACCTGAATTTCTTTGAGACTACCAGATTCTGAGGTAAATTAATTATATATATATAAGAACTTAGAAATTAAATAGAATATGTAAGAAAAGTTCTATTGACAGAAGTCACAGGGGTTATTCCATAATCTTTAATTTCTGGGAAATAATTAACATCATTTTGGATAATATGAAAAAAAAATAAACAATTCATGCTAAAATAAACGTAAATTCAATTTATATTAAATATTGAGAGATCATTTGAGCTAGCCCAGTTTAAAAAAACATTGTAAGATATTGTTTTAGAGAATGGACAATATATCATTACAATATATGTATATATATATATATATATATTGATATGAATTTTTAAATTTTATAGTGTTAATATGTACTCCAATTTATTTATTGTAATATATTTATTTGGGCGCCAATTAATATGAATTTTAATTTAAATTTTAGTGATATCATACATCACTCACCTTTTATGTTGACTCTTCACCTCAGGTTGGGTTCATGGGCCTAATGCTCACTTAGTTTCTTTTTTTTATTTCATTATTTGACATATCCTCAGGCCGGTCCTGTGTCCTTGCCCTTGAATAATAGGAACTATCTAACTATGAAGCAGTTTTGCCAACTTTATAGGCAGAAAACTCTTTATATTTGAAATTTATGAAAAATATTTTTTTAATTTATTCTCTATTGTGTGGCGTATTTATACAGAATTGATAAATAAGGACATAAGCAACAATTTAAAACACTTATCTAAATGATCTTTCGCTTAACGTTCACACTAAATGAAGTTTTTATATCTAATAAATATATGAAATTATGCAACTCTTTTTACATGTACCACTAAAAACCAAAGACAAAATAGAACATCTGTTTCTAACAGATTTTATATACAAAATGGACGATATTGTAATCGTAACGAAGAGGAATAAATATCAAGTTCTGGATTTATTCACACGCACGTAAGTTTAATGATTTAATTTATAGTTTATAGAATGTATTACTTTTTGAAAATTGGATAATTACTTCTTTTCTGTGTTTTAGACCTTTCTGGGCCTTGAAGTCCCTCGTAGAAGTGGCTTCGATATGGCTTCGGGGTCGGCTTGGGAAGATTTTCAGTTCTGCTTACCTCTCGGAGTTTTCACTCATGGTTTATTTGAGGTATTTAATATTTACATCTGTTTTTAACAGGCACTTGTAAGGAAGGTTAGTAACACAAATTCACTTTATAGTTTCACCTTTTAACACAACGTAGCCTAATTTTAACTCAATTTTGTAACATATAAAAGCTTATACTTCTCAATTCTGTAACTACCCGCTTCTAATCAATAGCAACGTATCAAATTTTTTTATATTCAATTTTTCAGTTTTTCTATATTTGCTAACCAATCAAATTCATTTAATAATTTTTGATTTCTGTTATTTGACTTGATTGTTTTATAATTTGATCTTTTTCTGATATGAAAGTTTATTTTTAATGTCTCCAAATAATTTATTATTGTTTTTATCTTTTAGTTAAAAAATTTTAAAATTATTTGACATCTGTTTTAATTTCAGTTGTCATGTCCTTTCTTCCGTTCGAGTTGACAAATCTAGATTCACACTTTGTTAGATATGTCCAAAAGTGTACTTTTTCTATTTTTACCAGTGTCTATAACCTAACTAATAATTTTTAATTTTCAGGTTCTTTCTTTTTAGATTTATGATGAGCCAAGAAACTTTTGCAAAGCTTTTGAAAATTCTGAAACTTTATGATAGGATTTCAATAAATTAGAGAGAAGTTATAAAGATTCCCGTTTAAAGTTTGGGTTGTAAATATTTGTCAGGTGATTTGTTTATATTTTATTTAGATTTTATACTGAAATAACCCTTGTTTGGTGTATGTGTTGTATGATTCCACTTTCCATATCAATATAAATATACATGAGCTTAGAAAGAGGAATGCTGGGTCATTTTTGAGTTATCATCCATCAGAAAGAAGAGTATTGCGAATAAAAAATTCTAAAGTATAAACCAAAAGCCAAATTATTATTTAGTTGACTTTGATAAGTATATTTTTGTAGGTCTGACTATTTCCGACAGTCTCTTTCAAATCATCTCAATTTATAGACTTCCCTGGGGCTTAATTGAAGACTTAAATTAAATAAATGACTGTGTACTTGTAGAATCGTCTAAGTATATATTTATTCGGAAAATCAGATTTTAAAATATTTTTTACAACTTAAATAGAAATAATTTTTTCAAAATATTTATGAAGCTGCTTCCGATTTGAAGATTCCAGTTTCAGATTCTCAAATTTTTGAACTAATCTTGAGCAATTTCGTTAAATAAAATCAATTTTGCGTATAATACCAATATATACATTTGATAAATTTTATTATTGGTTATTATCTGTTTTAATCATTTGTTCCATTAATTATTTTGATTTATAATGTACTTAATAATAATAACTCACCGTCATCTTTGGGAGAAGGTGGACAATTAGAAGCGTAAGAACCCAAATGGTAACCCGTATACGAATGTTGTTGCATGGGGGGAAAAGGATATCCACCTAAACCACCCCTGGGACTTGGAAACCCAGTATCGTGGCCCCCCGTCGGACCAGAATGTGCATTTCCCGCCGGCGAATTAAAGTGGTGCGGATAAGAGGTCCTCAACGGTCCATATCCGTGCTGTTGCAGCTCGATAAAAGCACTTTTCGAAACAGGTGTCGAATTGTTGGATTCGTGAGGTGTCGGCGGTCCGATATGACCATCCCCGGCCATCGTAGGGGTGCCCGGAGGATCTTCGTTGGGTCCCCCGAAAGGGGAACCCAAATCCGTAAAATTCAACGTCGTGAAGGGTTTGTTATCCACTTTGCTGAAGTTAGGAGACGTCTTGAAAAAGTTTCACTAAAACCACTAAGTCAAATCACTAGCACTAAGCCGAAAAAAAAAAGGTGAGAAAACGATAAACGTTGATAATAAGAACAGTTTAAAAAGTTAATAACGTTAATTTGAGACGACGAAAGCAATTTAGCGCACTGAATGATGATAATAGGTGTAATCCACACTATAATTGAGTAAAAACTATTTGAAGATCGAGCCCGAAACCAAATTATACGAAATTGAGTGCATATGTCGTTTTTTTTACGTAGGGAAATTGACCGTTTGTTAACCAACCATCTACTACCTACGAACGTAGGCACTATAATGAAGAATAATCATATAATAGTACACTTAGGACTGTGGTTTAGTCTTTCAACCGGTAGGTTACGCTACCGTTCAGCGAAACTTCAAAATAGCCCCGCCCATCGACCTTCTCATTGGCTCTCCGTTATCTTGCAACCTGTTTTTAGTTTCACGAGGTGGAGTTTAATCCTTATAGTGCGCTTTAGACACGCCCTTTCAGACTTCCAGACGCTTCATTTTTAGGTTAGATTCACGTAGAGTTAATGTTATAGTGTTTTGTTGCACTTTTGTTTATGGGGTTAACATATATGGATATTGTGATATGCTCGGAGTGTGACTTTTTGGTATTTTGGATTATCATCGTGTTTTGCACGCCAGGGGGTGAACAGTGCTTCATTGTTGACAAATTAAAGCGCTTGATCTTTCTTTAAATCCGATATGTATTGGAGTGCGATTGATTTAGATATTTATTACAGTGGTATTTGTGCTTTTAATGCTTTATATATCATGCTATTTTTATTTTAGTGTAGAATCCTCGGAGAAACCATAATAAATTTGTTTTGAATGGTTAAAAATTTATAGTTTTTATTGAAAATATTTTGGTGTTTGGCTAACGATAATTTATTATTATTAGGTACCTGCTATGCAATTTTTAATAAATAGTTAAAAGAAACTGGAAAACACCTAAAAATAATTTTTATTTTATTACAAAAAGCGTGTGCTTTTTTGTGGGAGGAATTGGCTTGGAAATAAATTCTTCAGCCACAGATTTTTATTTTTATTTTTAAGCTACGTTCACATCTACATTTCGACTTCATTACAGATAAAGTTTCGTTTAACTAAAAAACTCCACCAGAGCGCCATAAATTATTTTATTATCAATCCCAATAAATGAGCTAGATTTACGGGGAACTGTATGTTTAATTTACTAAGGGAATTAAGAAGATTTTCTGTTTTTTTTATATTTAATACAATTATCACAACTACAAGAGCATCCGTATTAACAATACATTATTTAGCAAGATGATATGGATATTTCCCATGTTGAGATTTCAATCTTACAATTGTTAATACATAAAATTTAGGGACATTATAATCAATTCACTGAAGATTTTGTTGCTCTGAATCTTTTCCCGGTGGCCGATTTTTTCTATCAAGTCTAGATTTTTCAAAATGAATTTTTTTCCAAAATATCATAAAGTCAAATTTTTTTTTAATTCGTTTTATGCGTTAACATTATAAACAATGTATATACGTACGAAATAAGTTTTTGCTAGTCGTAAGATAAAGAAGGAAAGTGCCGAAAGTGATTTCTATGGTAGTACATGTGCGCCTGCGCAGTATTCATTGAGACTTCACAACATTTAGTTGAAAACTTGTCTTCTATATCAAATACTTTAATAAGTTTTGCACACAATTCATACAATATATGTATATAATATATATATACACTGTGTTCATTTGAAAAGGACCCACCCTTAATATTTAAAAAATGGGACATATTAGAAAGAATTGGCTCTCTTTCAACTTTTATTGCCTGAATGTTAACGGTGGTAACTTTCACACATGATTAAATAGAAGTTTTATCTTGTGAACAGTTGTCTTTTTACTATTTGTGAATTTTTTATTCTTCAAAGAGTCTTTCCATCAAAACACAATACGGGGGCATACGAAAAGTTGAAAAAGAGCCAATTTTGAACAACGATTAAATAACAATGGAAGACAAAATGATTGAATAGAGATTTACCAGACCTTTTAAATGAGGTATGACTTGATATCTAATGCCATTTGAAAAAATGTAAGTGGTGTCTCCAGTAAGGAGGGGGTGAATCTGACGTTTATGACATTAGCGCCAAAAAGTGTCCCCCTCAAGTTAAAAGTTGACGTGTTTCGGCATTTCTTTCTAATATGTCCCATTTTTGAAATATTAAGGGTGGGTCCTTTTCAAATGAACACAGTGTATATATATATTATACTGATTCAAAAAAATTATGAGTTCAAGTTCAAGTTATAATTTTTAGGTTAAAATATTTTTAGTTCAATGCAAATAACTTAGGACCTGTAGAAAATATCTAAAACTTTTATGGAGATAAGTTATAGAAAATAGAATGCTCTCCAAAAAATTTCCCATAAAATTTTCTCATAAAGTTGATGGTTGCGTAAAAAAAATGGAAAAATATTAAAATTTGTCCTTAGTTCAACTTTGACCTCGAATAACTTTTTAAAGAATAAATATATCAAAAAATTGTTAGAGTCCTTTTTTGTAGAACGTTCAATTTTCTACAAGAATATACTTTGTTCATTACGAAGTATTGTCACCAACGTGAGTTATAAAATTCCAAACTGCAAGAGAATATTGTTCCCATCTTATTTAAATGAAAAATCGAAATCGAAATTTGCGATGCGGCACCTCTTAATATTAATATTAAGAGCTTAAACCTTCGCAGTATTTCTTTTTTGTCATTTCCAACTATATTTTCGATATAATTAAGAAATTTTTTTCCTTTTAATCAGTCTAATATATATACATATATATATATATATACACTGTGTTCATTTGAAAAGGACCCACCCTTAATATTTCGAAAATGGGACATATTGGAAGAAAATGCCGAAAAACGTCAACTATTAACTTGAGGGGGACACTTTTTAGCGCTAATGTCATAAACGTCAGATTCACCCCCTCCCTACTGGAGATACCCCTTGAATTTTTTCAAATGGCATTAAGTCATACCTCATTTAAAAGGTCTGGTAAATCTCTATTCAATCATCTTGTTTTGCCTTTGATACTAGCCTTCCATTGTTATTTATTCGTTGTTTAAAATTGGCTCTTTTTCAACTTTTATTGCCTGAATGTTAACGGTGGTCACTTTGACGGCATGATTAAATAGCAGTTTTTCCTTGTTAACAGTTGTCTTTTTACTATTTGTAAATTTTTCATTCTTTAAAGAGTCTTTCTATCATAACAAAATGTGGGAGCATACGAAAAGTTTAAAAAGAGCCAATTTGAAACAACGTTTAAATAACAATGGAAGGCTGGTATCAAAGGCAAAACAAGATGATTGAATAGAGATTTATCAGACCTTTAAAATGAGGTGTGACTTGATATCTAATGCCATTTGAAAAAATGTAAGGGGTGTCTCCAGTAGGGAGGAGGTGAATCTGACGTTTATGACATTGTCGCCAAAAAGTGTCCCCCTCAAGTTAAAAGTTGACGTGTTTCGACATTTCTTTCTATGATGTCCCATTTTTGAAATATTAAGGGTGGGTCCTTTTCAAATGAACACAGTGTATATAAGTTACACAGAATTAATTTTTTTTGAAAAATATGTTTTAATGAGTTAACAAGTTAAATAGTTTGAAATGGAAATAATATTGGCACATCTGTAGAGTCGAAAATTATAAAAAGAAATATGGCTTAAGTTTTATGAAGGAAATAAATAAAGAGATATTGATAATGAATTATTGTGAAATTTGTTTTAAAAAGATAATAAAAGTGTACCTTGAAATCGCAAATAGACGTAACATTAGATGGGATTATTTTATTGATCAATGTACATATAAATTTATTGAAAATTGTTAAATATTATACAGTGTGGAAACCACTTATGGAATAAAATTCTTTATGTCATTATTTTAGAAAATTATAAAAAATGCCGAGACACGTCAACTTTTGAATTGAGTTGTGCGTTATGTTAACATAAATTTAAATGTACAGGGTGATTCACGCAAGTATGCCATAGTCGGTGTTGTTTTTTTTAATGAAACACCCTGTATATTTGCATATTTTTGAAATCGCCTTAATGAACCGATTCCAACAAACTGAATAATGTATGGTCAATTATGAATTATACAGGGTGAAATTTTAAAATTAATAATTTATTACACTTGAAATATTGGTACTTTTTTAAATTAGCTAAATATGGATTTATCAAAAATCTAAACTAACTAATTATTAGACGTATTTGTATATTAAACAAAACCTGCTACGCCCATGAATTTTATCATAAATACCTAAAAATTGCCTAAAAACGCCAATAATTAGACAAAATCGGTAAATAATGTTGACAGTTTATACTGAAAAAGTAAAATCTTTGTCAAACACTCTTTCCTTGTCGACATAACGATGAAATATTTAACTCAGACTCACCGAATTGAGATTTTAATGATAATCGGGTACGGGGATAACTGCAGAAGTCAAGTTGAAGTGGCAAACTTATTTAATCACAGATATCCCGAATTGCCTAATATTTCACAAAGTACTGTGTCTAAAATTCATGCACAATTCAGAGAACTTGGACATGTCAAACCATTGAAAGTGGATATTTTATTAAGTGTCGAAGAGAATCCAACTTCAAGTACACGTCAAATTGCCCGTGAAAATAATGTTAGTCATACAACTGTTCTAAGATGTCTTCATAAAGAAAAACTTCATCCCTACAAATTAACTTTTGTGCAGGAGTTAACAGAAGACGATCCAGATCGTAGAATGGATTTCTGCGAAAGATTGATGAATAGGCTGAACAGAAATGAGATAGCTCTTGGTACCATTCTTTTTTCTGACGAATCAACATTCACATTGAATGGAGAGGTAAACCGACAGAACTGTAGATATTGGTCAGCAGAGAATCCTAATTGGATGCGTGAGTCACATACTCAGTACCCTCAAAAGGTGAACGTTTGGGCCGGTATCATAGGCGACCATATTATTGGTCCTATATTTATAGATGGAAATTTGACAGCTGGAAAATATTTAAATATGCTTAGAAAAGAAGTTATTCCTGCGTTGGCAAACTTATATCCCAACGCAATAGATCCTAGCTTACCGAATGAAAACGTTTGGTTCCAGCAAGACGGGGCAACACCCCATTATGCTTTAATGGTAAGAACTTATTTAGATGAAATCTTCCCCAATAAATGGATTGGACGAAGAGGTACTATTGAGTGGCCAGCTAGATCGCCAGACCTTACGCCGTTAGATTTTTGTCTGTGGGGTTATCTCAACACAACCAACTAGCATTGTAGACCTCAAAGACAGGATAACTACAGAAATACGGAATATTTCACCTCAAACTTTAAACAAAGTTAAGGAGGAGTTCTATAGGAGACTGTGCTATTGCCAACAACTAGGTGGAGAACATTTTGAGCATTTATTTTAATGTATTAAAATCAAATACATCAGGTATTTTATGTATGTGTTTAATAACTGTAAAAATAAAAATTTCACCCTGTATAATTCATAATTGACCATACATTATTTAGTTTGTTGAAATCGGTTCATTAAGGGGATTTCAAAAATATGCAAATATACAGGGTGTTTCATAAAAAAAAACAACACCGACTATGACATACTTGCGTGAATCACCCTGTACATTTAAATTTATGTTTACATAACGCATAACTCAATTCAAAAGTTGACGTGACTCGGCATTTTTTATAATTTTCTAAAATAATGACATAAAGAATTTTATTCCATAAGTGGTTTCCACACTGTATATAGTATTTTATGTGTAGTTTATCCATTTTTTACAAACAGAGATAATAAATATGGAATAAAAATTTAAAAAATATTTTTAAATGAATTACATTCAATTTTATCCGCGCACTTTTAAGAATTCTACAGACAGTTTTTGCTACATTTGTGGTGCAACGAAATGCGATAACGGATCTTGTTAAAAAAGCTTATCAACTTTATTTGGTATTTTCTATCGATGAGAGGAATAAAAGTTGGTTACCAAAAATTTGCTGTAAAAGTTGTTTAAGAACGTTGAGAGGTTGGCTTGAAGAAAGTCACAAATCTATGCCGTTTACCAATGCCAATGCTTTGGAGTGAACCTCAGAATCATGAAAATGTCTGTTATATCTGCATGACATCAACACGAGGATTCAAAAAAAAACAAAAAAAAATAAGATTGTGCATTCGAACATCGCATCAACAAAGAGACCAATTCCTCGTGGTTAGTGTTGCCGCCGAGACGAGAGATTCTCGTCTCTCGTCTCGTCTCGCCCTCTCTCGACGAGACGAGAGAGATATTTTCTCTCGAATAAAGCTCCGAGACGAGACGAGAGAAGTACCCTCTCTCGTCGAGAAATTCTCGTCTCTCTCGATCTCTCTCGAGCAAAAAATTTTACTTTTTTGAGATTCTTAAAATCTTCTTAAATTGCTCTTTTCAAAAATATATATATAATGTGTATATTTGGACCAGCGGTTTTCGAGTTATTGACTATAAAATATTTTTTAAATTTGCTGATTATTCGACAGACATACAGTTTTGAAATTAGCACAATAAAAATGTTTGTTGTTTGTGTAAGGCCCGAAAAAATTTTATATAAACTTTTTTGCTGCATCTCGTGAAATAAAGTCTGTAAAGGGGTGGCAAATTATAAGGAAAAACCCTGTACGATACAAATTATACACTATCAGGAAATTTTTTGAAATATTCTCAGTAGGTACACTTATGGTTTTTAAATATTATTTTAATTTTTGCTTTAGATAGAATTGAGTTGAGGTACTGACTACTGAATTCAGATTCCAAAATTCATCAATAAAATGTGCTGTTATTATCTACCTTACTTATATTTGATATACAGGGTGGCCCATTAGCGCGACAAAGGTACCCGGTACCATTAAAGGTGGCGGAAAACTTTTGACGAAGCTTATTGAGGGTTAAGAGGTTCGTCTTATAAAATTAATTTTGTCTAACGCATTTAGGTTAGATTCTGTCATATTTGACATATATTGCACACAATTTATGTCAAATATGATCAAACCTAGCCTAAACGCGTTAAAACTTTGCTGGATTTTCACTATATTTGGATTAAATCACGAGAGAACCGAGAGACGAGACGAGAGAAGGGCGTCTCTCGTCTCGTCTCGCCCTCTATTGACGAGACGAGAGACCCATTTTCTCTCGTCTGACGAGACGAGACGAGAAAAGGCCTTCTCTCGTCTCGTCTCGTCTCGCGGCAACACTACTCGTGGTGAAGGCAGTTCACCTCCGGTACCTCCAAAAAATAGCGAGAAGATGGAAAATGAAAACACTTCTGGTCTAGAGCCTCAAAATTATGGATCTTTCAAGATCGCTTTTTGCGAAAAAAATCATGAGAACCATTTTTGTAGATAATGACCTGATCTTCATTTTTTCCCTATATTTAAAAATTCTCTAAATACCATATTCTAGGAGATATTGGCAGGAAACCAATTTTTGAAACTTTGGGGCCGGGAATACCCCCCAAAATGTAGTGTGTGAAATTTCTGGATGTTCAATTACTAGTCAAACCCTACACTTCACGGAAAATTCATGGACCGGCAGGATTTTTGTACACTTTTCCTACTTTTCATCCTTCATTTACTGGACTATAAGGTTTTCTTTTCGTCGGAAATTTCAGCAGTACTCAAACGTTATTTTTAATAATTAATAAGATATAAGTAATTGCCATACTAGCGGAAAAACTAGCTGTAATTTCCGACGAACAGAACACCTTATCGCTATAAATAAGCTTCTAATCCGAAAGTGGAAGAGCGGGCGTATATTATCTATATCAGGAAATATCAGCAAGATATTTTTATCTTATAAAGTCTTTAAGCAAAAATAAAGATAAAATAATATGTATGTCACAAGATATGCAGATTAGAGCTAATTTTGCGGCTTTTGTTGTAATAACAAAGAAATCCACACCATTATTTTCAAAATAATATGGAAAGTTTACAGTATGGTGTGAAATTTATAATGTAAGAAATTATAGTGAAAATATTTTTTTCGGAAAAAGAAAAAACACAAAAAATCTTCAGCTTTTTGTTAAAGAGGGCATTAATGATATGCACTTTGGTGTACTGAAGTGTTTTTACATCTCTTGTAGTTATCAGTCAGAATTGTCAGAAAATATTTAGTTTTGGAAAATATATGTTTCTTTGAATAAACCGGATAGTGGCAACAATTAAAAATAATTATTTACAATTATATGGAAAAAAAACTGGAGAAAAAAAGCATGAAACAAAATTATTCAAAGTCATGGTCATTAATATTATTCTCATTAATAACGATTTATTCAAGTCTAGTATATACAGGGTGTCCCAGACTAATTTATCCAGGCTATATCTCTTAAACGAATAGAGATTTTCGAATGGGACAAAAACTGATCTATTCCATTTCTAATACACTTTAATATGGCGTAGAAAAGATCATCCACTAAATATTCATCCCTTAGTTACAACCACTAACTTTAAATTTTTTAATTGCACCCTCTACATTTTTTTATAATTTTGGATGTGGTCTTCCATCGTTTATTCAACAAATTTTTCAAAATTAAAATGGGTTAATAAATAATCAAGAAAATATCAGTTAATTTTTTATTTTTGTTAAATTAATCAAGAAAGCCTTAGAGCTTAAAGGAACAATAAAAATAAATGTAATAAATATTACATGCAGGAGTAATTTGGCGACATGCTTGTCTCATGTTTTCTTTTAATTCGTCTACATTTTGCGGTTTTGATTGATAAACAATATCTTTTATCACTGGTCCTGACCCCACAGGTGAACCCTTTTCCAAAAAGGGTCCAGTACTCAAAATCTTCCTCTTACTGGATGGCAACCAACAAATAATGAACTAACATCAACAACATGTGGCACACCTCCAATGCCAAAACTTCAACGTTGGCGCTTTCAATCGTTTAAGTGCAATATATCCCCTATAAGGATTTGTGAAAACGGCTTCCAGAACAGGACGGAATTCTCCAACAATACGAACTCCTGTAGAACAAAATACTAAATCGTTTATTCCACAACGAATTCAGAACGTGATCCTATAAAACCCAGCAGAGGATGACTTCCCAGTCATTAACAAAACTCAGATTCTCGTTCAATGTACTTTTGGAAACCAAGCCATTTAGTAGAAAGCACACAGCGGAAAAAAAGTGACTGACACTTCCTCAACTTCAGTACAGAATACTACCATAGAGAAACCTACCCGAAACATACATCCGAACTACACTGCTCACTACACCGAGCGTGTTCCGCACAGATCAAGTCATAAAGTGCTACACTTCCCTCTATATAAGCCACTAACGCTTTTATCCAAGACACGACTGTCACGGCCAATTGTCAATGTCATCCAACAAATAATTCCACTTTGTAAACAATGGACAGAAATAATAAAGTCTGTATTAAGGATTATTCCAATAAATTTGAGCAATAGATAACACCACAATATACCCGCCAACGTAAACCGCCTGCCCAAAAGAAAGAGTCAAGAGGTGACAAATCAGGTTAACGTGCCGCCCACATCATTTCTGGAGAGTTGTTTGCTATCCAGTGGTTATCGAAACGGTTTTGTAAGTGGTCGCTAACGATTCTCGCATTGTGTGGAAGAGCTCCGTCTTGTTGCTTCTTAAACGATGGAAGACCATATCCAAAATTATAAAAAAAATTACAGGGTGCTATTAAAAAATTTAAAGTTAGGGGTTCTAACTAAGGGATGAATATTTAGGAAATACGCCATATTGAAGTGTATTAGAAATGGAATAGATCAGTTTTTGTCCCATTCGAAAATCTCTATTCGTTTAAGAGATATAGCCTGGATAAATTAGTCTGGGACACCATGTATAGTGTTTGCAGTTTTCTTTTTGGAGCTCTGTTATAACACTTATTAGAGACGGGATCCTACCCTAGAGATTGTTATTTAACGGGATTTATAGCAGTTCCATTTTAGATATTTATTTTGATTGAATTTATTACCAGTCATCCAATCAATAATTTTTAGTAGGTAGATAAAAATTTGATTATTTAATTGAATCTTGGAGTAATAGTCATTGAAAAAAGTCATTAATGTTTAAAACTTTTACAACATTTAGTCTGGAACTGTATGGGGGTATAGGGGGTTGATGGGAGTGCATTATTCTTATTCCTTATGTCATTTTAGTTCCCTCTCTCTACCCTAATAGAAACGGTTTTGAAATTTTTTTGACATCTCATTTCATTAAAATTAACACTCTGTATATAATACCTAATTGATAACAATTTATTTAAATATAAAATTTGAGTATTAAAATGTATCGGTCCAACCAAAATAAAAACACTGCAATAAACAAAAAAACTTCACAATTATTAATACCTAAAACATTTACCGTAATTTGGGAAATATTAATGCTGATTGACAGGTGCCAAAAATTTAGACTACAAAAGAAAGTCTGCAGGGTATAGTGAGGTCTTTTATTATCTGTCCGACTGGCTCTTAACGTTTGTAAAATGCGTGTGGCCTTTTGTTAAACTCCTGACATTTAAATGCTCTCAATTATTGCCGCTTTTTTAATATACAATACTAAATAATAAAAGTGTAAATATTCTACGGTTTTTGCTAAATTTTTGGTAACAATTAATGTCATTTTTTTGCAACACAACCGCCAACGTATACACGAGACTGAAATTAAATATGTTTTTTTTAAAGCAAATTACCCACAATAAAAGACACCGAAAATATTGTTATAAAATGGAAAAAGCAAATGAGTAGCAGAACACATTCTATGAATTTCACAGTACAAAAAATTCATAACATTTTTGTATAAAGTTGAACCAATTTTGAAATTCTGAATGATTTAAAGGCGTTGAAAAATTATTACAGTTTCCTGTAAAATTGTCGTATTTAGTAATGCGTGTAACCAACAGATATCAAAGAATAAATATATATTATTCTTTGATATGCGTTGAAAAATGTTTATAACACTTCTTCTTTTATTTAACCGGGCAGCAAATCGTCTTCTGAGAGTGCCCAAGAAAAATTGTTCAACTTTTGTGTGGATGTTGTCTAAATGACAATTAAGTATATAAATATATTATTATGTGCGTATGGGGTAAATTTTTTTTATTATTTTTATTTATTGAAATTGTGATTTTATTGTATTCTATAGTTGGGCGCCAATATTTACTTTAAAATAAAATAAGTATTGAATAAAGTTAATGATCTTTTTATTTTTTTATATAATTCCACATATTAAAATTTTATTAAATTTACCTGACCTTTCTTTCTCAATACAACCCTGTAACTTACTCTGATAAAGCACAAAACTACCTATCTCAGTCGGATTCGTTAGTTGTGTTTGGAGTCGACGCTCTACGCACTCTTATTAATTATCTCCAAAATGGCTGTTCAATAATAGACAAGTTGTTGAATTAAACGAAGAAATATCATATTTTTTATTGAGAAACTAAATCTAACACAGAGGCAAATTATGTATGATGTTTTACCATCCCTTCCACACTTGAAGAATAGTAAAAATAATTGCTAAATTCAAGAAATCAGTTTGCAAGTGAGAAGTTTTTACAAAAACAATGGTTATCATATAAGTACAAAATCAATGATGAAAATTTCTTATCGACCAACAAGGTAAGTGGAAATTAATTTTAGTAAAGTATTTATTCATAAAGGAAAACTAGAAACTTGTTTAGTCTATAAGCAAAAGAAAAAAATAAATAGATGTTTACAATCTAATAATAATACATAAAAATATAAATACCACAGTAAATAATGAATATGTCAAATCAAGCAAAAAAGCAATTAAAGGCTTTTTTTAGTTCAAATGCATTTATTGTTTTTGTTTGTCTTTTTTATTATTATTATGGCCTTTAAATCTCTATCTAGAGTTATTTTTTTTAGCTGTAGCAGATCTGTTTAGAATATTATTGTTATTATTTAATAATTAACTTTCTTTTTCTTTTATATTGTAGGAAGAAAGAATTAGGTACCTAATTTTTTCTAGTTAGTCCTTCTTCTTTAGATGCTCAGGGAATGAAATAGCATCTGATTCCAATTCTATTTTCTTTCCTTCTCACTTCAGGAAGTATAGGCCGCTCTTTGTGAGCTCTTTTGATCCCTTTTATATGGTGGATCAATGTTTGTGTTTGTGTTTTCTTCTGCCTACTACAGCATGCGGTGTCAGTTCGCCATATTTGTAATTTTTGTCCATTCCTTCCTATCCTCTATTCTTTTACCCCAGTCACGGATTCCTATTTTCTTTAGGTCATCAATCACTTGATCTTCCCATCTAAGTTTAGGACGTCCCCTGGTTCTGGGTTCTGGGGTTTGCAGGTTTCCAATCAGAGATTTTCCTTATTGGATAGTCCTTATTGCTTCTTCGAATTAGTCGCTGAGCCTTTATATGTCTGACTATATCTTCACCATTCATGAATTTACTTATTTTATACTTATATAGTCTTCTGTACCCTTCATTCGGGATCTGTTTTGTCCCTAGTATTCTCCGTATGATTTTCCTCACGAGATTTTCTTCGTCCTTATCAGTTAGGCTCATAGTTTCACCGGCATAAGTTATTACTGGTCGTATCGCGGCTTTATAAATTTTAATTTTGGTTAAATAGCCAGTTGTGTATTGTTATATTGAAGAATGATCCTTTTCCTACGATCACTACCCAAAGTAGGCTTTTGCACACTCAAATCTAACCGCAAAGTTGATGTTTTCCGCGAGCTGTCATAATTTGACATTATTGGCGCTCTTAAGCAGAAAGTAACTTTGGCGCACGCCTAATTTTATTTATAGATAAAAGAGAGCTAGTAGTTATTTTAATATAAACTGTAGAATAAATAAATATTGTAGTTGATTTTCTGATATGTTACAGCATCCAACAGTATTTACCGTAATAATTTAATGAAAAATAGGGAAATCTAAAAAAGATATATGTCATTAATGTAATAAATATCTGACATTAATGTAATAAGTGTTGCCTACGTAAATAGGTACACGAAACTGCAAGTACAAACATTGGCAATAGGTAGGCAACACAACATACTTGCAAATAACTTACGGATTACAAGAATCAAGTATGTCTATGTCAAAGAAAGAACCTAGTGCATTGTCACTGAAATATTTTTTGAGATAGTTCTGTGCTGTGTAATTGTATTAATATTTTACTATAAGTCGGTAAGTACTTGAAAAAACAAGAAAAATGGATACAAGTGATACTGATTTTTCAAATACACCGCCAGATATTGTCGAGGCGGCCAAAAAAGTCACTTTAAATCTACTTCCGGAGAAATCCAAATTAAAGTACGAAAAAGAATATAGTCTATTTATAAGTTGGTGCAGATCCAAAAAAATTAAAAGATATTCAGAAAATGTGTTATTAACATATTTTGGGGAAAGAGCAGCAACATTTAATAAAAAAATAATTTTATTTTGGTGTGATCGTAGAAAAAATCTTGTGTGTATTTCGAGCAGAAAGTCCTTTGGTAGTCTCGACAGATTGCCGCGCTCCGCTGACTCGTCGCGCGGCAACTTTCTGTCTCGACTGCCAAAGTACTACTTTCTGCTCTTGATACACAAATAGCTATTTTGATCATTTTCTTGAACCTACCAATCGACATAATGTTTTTGACAACTGAATAGCTAAATGCGCTTGCAAAAACTGTCATACCAGTACCCAAGGACGTTTCAAAGTCATAGGACAATCTGGCAACATTAGTTAGTATACCGGGTGGGCAAATAAGGACAGCCGATGGCTAAATCTTACGGCTTTGGAAAAAAAATTACAACCATTTACAGACTTGTAGGTCTACCGCAAGAGGTCGTAAGTGAGTAAAGCAAACTTTACCATATTAAGAAGTATAACAAAAATAATTCTTCGGATATTTGATATTACAAGGTTTTTCTCGAAGCCATTTTTGTTCCGTGCACCATCGAGGTACGTAGGTTTGCTATGGTGCTTCATCGTCAAACGTCGAATTTTTCTAATCGATGCACTGTTGTTGAGATAATTCACGCCAAAAGTTGTGAAATAATTGTATCATGGAAATATTCAACACTAGTGATGCCCACGAGACGAGTCATGAAAAATCTCGTCTTGTCTCGCAAGAAAAGTGGAATGTCTCGTCTTGCAATAAAAGTCTCATGTCTCGCGCGATAGTCTCGCAAAATTTTCGTGTTTCCTGTCTAAATGAAATACACAAATAAAATCATTTCTAATTTTTATTTTAATGAACAAAAACCCACATAAAAGGCTTCAAGTTGATGTATTATTCAGCCGGTTCCGATGTTTTCCTATGGTTAAAGAAGCCCGGGAAAAAGCCTTTCTGTCAGAACAGATGTAGCTTGGTTGCTGAGAAAATCATTCGCCTTCGCACTCAAAATCGGAAAGAGATCATGGTACTTCCACTCCTGCGTTAGGCGATACCATACCTACCCCTTTGTTCTAAATTTTTGACAAAAATTTTTGAAGAGGGGTTTTTTAGGCCGGAAAATCGACTGGCACAATCAGTTTTTTGATAAAATCATAATTTCGCCTACAAATAGAGTCATGAAATTTTCGAAAATCCACTTTTCGAAACAAAAAATACTCATAACTCGACTATTCGAAGAGATAGAATGTTCTAGTCTGCACCAATCGATAGAGGGGACAATTTTACATATTTCAGTGAATTTTGAGTCGATATTTCCGAGGATTAAGGGAATTAGAAAAAAGCAATTTGTATCGCAAAATATTTCCATACCCTTTGTTCTAAATTTTCGACAAAAAAAAATAAAAAATGCTAAAAATTCGTGAAGAGGGGTTTTTTAGGCCGGAAAATCAACTGGCACAATCAGTTTTTTAATAAAATCATAATTTCGCCTTCAAATAGAGTCATGAAATTTTCGAAAATCCACTTATCAAAAAAAAAATACTCATAACTCGACTAATAGGAAAGATAGAACGTTCTAGTCTTCACCAATCGATAGAGGGGGCAATTTTACATATTTTAGTGAATTTTTAGTCGATATTTTCAAGGATTAAGGGAATTAGAAAAAAGCAATTTGTATCGCAAAATATTTCCATACCTACCCCTTTGTTCTAAATTTTCGACAAAAAAAAATTCAAAATGCTAAAAATTCGTGAAGAGGGGTTTTTTAGGCCGGAAAATCGACTGGCACAATCAGTTTTTTAATAAAATCATAATTTCGCCTCCAAATAGAGTCATGAAATTTTCGAAAATCCACTTTTCAAAACAAAAAATACTCATAACTCGATTATTCGAAGAGATAGAACGTTCTAGTCTCCACCAATCGATAGCGGGGACAATTTTACATATTTCAGTGAATTTTGAGTCGATATTTCCGAGGATTAAGGGAATTAGAAAAAAGCAATTTGTATCGCAAAATATTTCCATACCTACCCCTTTGTTCTAAATTTTCGACAAAAAAATTATAAAAAATGCTAAAAATTCGTGAAGAGGGGTTTTTTGGGCAGAGGAAACGACTTGCACAATCACTTTTTTGATAAAATCATTATTTCGCCCTCAAATAGAGTCATGAAATTTTCGAAAATCCACTTATCAGAACAAAAAATACTCATAACTCGACTAATAGGAAAGATAGAACGTTCTAGTCTTCACCAATCGATAGAGGGGACAATTTTACATATTTAAGTGAATTTTGAGTTGATATTTCCAAGGATTAAGGGAGTTAGAAAAAAGCAATTTGTATCGCAAAATATTTCCATACTTACCCCTTGTTCTAAATTTTTGACAAAAAAAAATAAAAATTTCGTGAAGAGGCGATGATGATATAGAGCATCAAAATATGACTTTAAAGATCCTTTGTCATTATCAGGCTCTGAACTATTCAGTGTCTCTGTCTCTTAATTTTTCACCTTTAAATTTTGAGGAATAAATTTTGTATATATTTTCAAATTTTTCCAGGGTTGTTTTCTTCAACTCTTTACCCCTCGTAGTAGCGTCAAAAGTTCCTAATTTATGCCGGGGATCCAAAATTAAGTCTACGGTATATTATATCCAATTCGTTTTTTGGTAGTGTCTTAGAATTTTATCACGGACTGCCTGAAAACCCATTATAAGCAATACCTCCACGATACTTCGAGACTTTTGCGAGACTCTCGAGTGAGATTCGAGACGAGACTTTTGAAAGTCTCGTCTTTGCGATACTTCGAGACTTTTGCGAGACTCTCGAGTGAGATTCGAGACGAGACTTTTGAAAGTCTCGTCTTTGCGATACTTCGAGACTTTTGCGAGACTCTCGAGTGAGATTCGAGACGAGACTTTTGAAAGTCTCGTCTTTGCGATACTTCGAGACTTTTGCGAGACTCTCGGGTGAGATTCGAGACGAGACTTTTGAAAGGCTCGTCTTGTCTCGCAAGGAAAATTTAAAGAATCGTCTCGATCTCGTGGACATCACTATTCAACACATTACATTTTTTTGCACTGAAATGAATTTTTCGATAGTAAAAACCACGAAAACGTTAAATGTTAAGTGACAGCCCAAAAATAATGTCCAAATTTACTACAAATGAAATTTTCAAGAAACTCGAGGTCGACATCCTATACAAAAGTTGTTGCTGATGGTAGATGCATGTAGATCGAAACTTCGATAGAAATTGTGCAAACGTTTTTCGCTATTCAAATTACCGGAGATTATATCGAATATGATTCTCTTCTAACGCCTCGAAAATTTGCAGATTTGAATTATTCATCAATGCGGTGAAAATGATTAGACGATTTACCTGAAGATTATACCTAGATAAACAACCAAAAGTTTCTAGACTAAAACGAAATGAGCACATTATACAATTCGATAAGTTAAAATTTACGATTTTATAACTGAGATTAATGTCAAGATAATAACCAAATTTTTTATAAAAATATTGATCTTATAAGATATGCAAACGGTAAAAAAATGAATTCGTTTAAATTGTGTGTATGTTTCACGTAAAATATGACTTACGTATATAGATTGTAGATTACAAAGGTCGATCGAGCCGGTTGGCATTACCGGTAGAGCCGAGTTGTCTCCGAAGACTGGCAGGTAGATTTTTATTAGGGTCGAGTTGTCTCCGGAAGAGGGTCGAGATGTCTCCCGTTATTGACACTTCATTTGAGGAAGATTACTTGCCAGAAAAGTGTCTGCGGACGAAAAATACTTGCCTTCAAAAATAGTCGATATTTCATTCGAAAATCAGTAATTTTTTTGTAAAGATCGACAAAAAATATAATATGCATCTCGGCGAATAGGTGTCAATTGTCTCGCCTGCTTGCTAGTTTTGAGTTTGAGTGTAGTTAAAAATGAAAGGTTGTGTTCGAGAACGCACTCTATGATTGGGCATTTAAAAGAGAAGAAGAGTTGACGGACGTCGTAGTCGTACACTTGTCGTTTGTGCTTATACACGTGTTTTGTAATATTTTCTTTTAATAAAATATCAAATCAGTTAACCACAGCATATGATTGTATTTATTTTAAACATGGCGCAGTCAGTAGGATAATTTCGATGTTTTTAAATCATGCTCCGATGAAAATGTATAAGTAACCATATTAATACTGAAAATTGTGATTTTAGGGAAGGTGTAATGCAATACAACAACTCTCTTATCATCTTACAGCCCAAATCTTACAGAGGGAGGACTATTCTGAACCCTTGGAGATGAAATATTGGGATTCAAGTTAGCTCGAGGGACTACACCATTATTGGGATGAACATTTTGTTCAGTCTCATTAGGAACCAATTCAGGTTCACAATAGGAGCTTGTGCAACTAGTGTGGATATGATGGCCATATCGCACGAGGACGAAGTTTGAGCACGACGCCGTAGTCGTCCGAGTGCGATATGGACAATCCACACGAGTCGAACAGTATATTTTTCCTACGACCCACTGATCAGGCTCTAAGTAGACCTGTTCCAGGTATTTAAGGCATTGGCGGCCAATAACTCTGCAATTGCAGATAATGTACTCCACTACTCCACTGACCACTCTGCCCATCTTACAGAGATAGTATCTGAATGAGAAGAATTTAGCGTAGTGAGCAGAAGGTCGTAATAACCTATCTGTCTGTCTTTGGCTTGGAATATTTTTCCAATAGGCTGCTCTCAACTCCTTTTCCTATTTTCGGACTTCTTCCTAGATGCGGTTACTTGGGAACTTACTGATATCCACATTTTTATTGAGATTGTTGTTCGTAACATAGGATAGTGACTAAACATCGTGGATGGTTAGAATACTTTTGCTTTGTATGAAAAATAAGCAAGAAGAACCTTTTCTAATATCGTTTCTTCTGTATGTGAAGAAGAAGAAGAAGAAGAAGATCTTCACTCCGCACCTGTTAGAATTAGCATTTTCACACGCTGCTTTTAATTTACTTGTTAGCAAATTTGCTACAACAACTTTTTCAACTTCTTCAACGTTTGAAGATACGGAATCAGACTCAGATTCGCTCATTTTTAAGAAATAGCCAAGACAAATAAATCCAAAATGAAAATGTAACGTAATAAAAATTATTTTTTCTTCTCTTCTTCTTCTACCTTTTCAGGTGTCGGACGAGGATTCCGGTTCCTCTTGTACCCAATGCTTCCACTCTTTCCTGTATCTTGCTAATCTTTTCATTTCATCTAGAGTTTTTCCTTTCCTCTTCCCTACCTCCATTATTGAAGCTTGCTTCTTATTGCACGACATAGGACTTTTGGGAACGCTAGTGAACTCGTGAAACGTGTGATGTTACGAAAAAGCGTTCGTCACGCGATGACTCATTAGAAAGATTGTCAAAATTTTTGAAAAATTGTCAAAAATGGTCAATTATTGTCAGAACCTGTCAAAAATGGTCAATTATTGTCAGAGCCTGTCAAAAATGGTCAGTAATTGTTAAAATTTGGAAAAATGGTCTAAAATGGTCAATAATTGTCAAAATTATCAATAATTGTCAAAAATGGTCAATAATTGTTAAAATTTGAAAAAATTATCCAAAATTTTGAAAAAATGATCAAAAATTGTCAAAATTTTTGAAAAAATGGTCAATAATTATAAAAACTGTCAAAAATGGTCATTAATTGCTGAAAATTGTCAAAATTTTTGAAAAATGGTCAATTATTGTCAGAACCTGTCAAAAATGGTCAATAATTATAAAAAACTGTCACAAATGGTCAATAATTGTTGAAAATTGTCAACATTTTTGGAAAATTGTCAAAAATGGTCAATTATTGTCAGAGCCTGTCAAAAATGGCCAGTAATTGTTAAAATTTGGAAAAATGGACAACATTTTTGAAAAATTGTCAAAAATTGACAAAATTGTCAAAAATTGACAAAATTATCCAAAATTTTGGAAAAATGATCAAAAATTGTCAAAATTTTTGAAAAAATGGTCAATAATTATAAAAACTGTCAAAAATGGTCATTAATTGCTGAAAATTGTCAAAATTTTTGAAAAATGGTCAATTATTGTCAGAACCTGTCAAAAATGGTCAATAATTATAAAAAACTGTCACAAATGGTCAATAATTGTTGAAAATTGTCAACATTTTTGGAAAATTGTCAAAAATGGTCAATTATTGTCAGAGCCTGTCAAAAATGGTCAGTAATTGTTAAAATTTGGAAAAATGGTCAAAAATTGACAAAAATTTGTCAAAATTTTTGAAAAAATAGTCAATAATTATAAAAAATGGTCATTAATTGCTGAAAATTGTCAAAATTTTTGAAAAATGGTCAATTATTGTCAGAATCTGTCAAAAATGGTCAATAATTGTTAAAATTTTTGAAAAAAATGGTCAATAATTATAAAAAACTGTCAAAAATGGTCAATAATTGTTGAAAATTGTCAACATTTTTGAAAAATTGTCAAAAATGGTCAATTATTGTCAGAGCCTGTCAAAAATGGTCAGTAATTGTTAAAATTTGGAAAAATGGTCTAAAATGGTCAACATTTTTGAAAAATTGTCAAAAATGATCAATAATTGTCAAAACTGCCAAAATTATCAATTATTGTCAAAAATGGTCAATAATTATTGAAATTTGAAAAAATGATCAAAAATTGTCAACATTTTTGAAAACTTGTCAAAAACGATCAAAAATTGTCAAAACTGTCAAAAATGGTCAATAATTGTTAAAATTTGAAAAAATTGTCCAAAATTTTGAAAAAATGGTCAATAATTATAAAAAACTGT
Source organism: Lochmaea crataegi (assembly GCA_947563755.1). NCBI lineage: Eukaryota > Metazoa > Arthropoda > Insecta > Coleoptera > Chrysomelidae > Lochmaea > Lochmaea crataegi. Next base: position 17,743,462 of record OX387425.1, read on the forward strand.
CAAAAATGGTCATTAGTTGCTGAAAATTGTCAAAATTTTTGAAAAATGGTGAATTATTGTCAGAACCTGTCAAAAATGGTCAATAATTGTTAAAATTTGGAAAAATGGTCAACATTTTCGAAAAATTGTCAAAAATGATCAATAATTGTCAAAACTGTCAAAATTATCAATAATTGTCAAAAATGGTCAATAATTGTTAAAATTAGAAAAAAGTTCATAAGATATCGCAATTACGATATGGCCAATAATTTCAATGACTATCGACGAGAAATGATTTAGTTGCACATTCCTTTTAGAAGTGAAGATAGTGATGTTCTTGCATTCTATTGCGCGTATTTTTATTGATGGTTTTCCCAACCTCACATTCTATTGTGCATAAGAAGCAAGCTTCTGTCGGCGGTCGAACGACCGCTCACCTTTATTTCCTATATCAACTTTCTTCTCGGTCTACCCCTTCTTCTGTGAATAATACTTCCAGCTTCCATCACCTTTCTTGTTATTCTATCTGTTTTCATTCTGACAATATGTCCATACCAATTTAATTGTTTTCTCTTTATTTTTCTTATTATTGATTCTTGTTTTGTTATTTGTCTTATCTCTTCATTTCTACATTTGTCCCACTTTGTTTTCCCTGTTATTCTTCTTAGGTGCTTCATCTCAATTGTGTTCATCTTGGCTTCATCCTTCTTTCCCAGTGTCCAATTTTCACCTGCATATGGTATTATTGGTATCGTTATTGTATTGTGGATCTTCATTTTCACTTCCATATCAATATCTCGATGTCCCAGTATTGTCTTATTTAGTGTGTAGTACAGTCTCCTTGATTTATTCTCCCTATTTGTTATTTCTGTTTCAATCTTCCCATCGTCTGTCAATATAGTTCCCAGATATTCATACGTCGTTGCTCTTTCCAATGTCTCGTGTTTACATTTTATTTCATTAGCTATAGTTCAAATAAACACATTTGTAAAATATAGTGGACAAATTTACAAAATAAACTATAGTTGTATACAGTTCTAAAATTTGTTAAGTGAGAAGGTTGATGAGCCCTTCAAAAATAGTATAGCTTGAGTTACCAGTTCACAACACACATCACAAGATTGTTCTTACAAATTTTGATTTGAGCATGAAACTTTTTAATTATATTCTCTAAAATGGCAAAACAGAACTCCTTAACACCCCTGTAGAACAACTCTGAACTATTAAATATAAAAAATTTACAAACAAAACATAAAAGTCAAGATGTACAAAAGAAATAATCACTGTTTCAAATTTTATTGTGTTCTTACAAGACTTTTATGTCCTTGCCGTACCAAAATCAGATTTCACCGATTTTACCCATGTCTTTCTGTCTGAGACAGGTACGAACGCTTCAGCGGCGGGGTACAGGGTTTTGATTTTTAAGCTATCAAAGGACTTTTTAACCTCACACTTATTTATTTGGGCATTTTCTACACAATATTATAAGCAAAGGAATGATCTCGTTGAATATACAGAGTCCTCCACTAATGAAAATAAAGCAGATGAAATAGAACGTAGCGAAGATAAAAACAATAACGGTAGAGAAGACACAAAAAATTATCCTGGAAAGGTTGCCATAATTACCAATTTGGTACACGAAAGTTATGTTTATCGTAAATTATATCAAAGTAATTGTACAGTGGAACATCCATCCCATGCATTTGGGAAGCGACCTGATGATATTTGAGCTGATTTGGAATGGTTTGAGAACAAGAAAGTTTACAATGAATGAAGAGAAAGAACTGAATCTAATCGTAATAAAATAAAAAAAAACGATGTAAAAATGGAAGAGCAGGATATAATTCAAAGATCACGGGAAGAAAGAATCACAACATAAGATTACTTTAGGTCTGTGGGAAGAGAAGAAATTGAACGTAATAAACCTATACAGGGTTGGGATAAAGTATGGAACCAAGTAAATATCTTTTAAACGAAAAGAACGATATTTATGAAAATTTGCAGGTAAGTGCAATGGAACAAAATGCAACTGATGTACATTTTTTTGTTAATAATATACTTCCGGTTTAACCGGAAATGCCATCAACTTCTTTAATTTAAATGGGACACCCTATATATTTTTACTAATTTTGAAAGAGCTTGTTATTTTGAATTCATACATACTGAGTTTAGTGTAAAAAAATTTGTAAAAACGAGGTTAGTTGTACAATAGGTGTACATTTCATTATTTTAGAATAATGAGAAACAAATGTTCAAAATGCTCGCCGTTTACTTGCTGACAATATGCCATCCTATTAACAAATTCTTGAGTCACTCTTTCCAAGACTTCTCCACTTATTAGTTCACATTCATCAATAATTATTTGTCTCAATTCCTGTAAGTTTGTTGGTCGTCTAACGTAAACACGTGATTTTAGATAACCCCAAAGAAAAAAATCTAACGGGCTAAGATCCGGAGAACGAGCAGGCCACTCTATGAATCCTCTACGCCCAATCCATCGATTTGGAAAATTCGCATCCAGAAAATCCCTAGCCCGTCTATCATAGTGGGGAGGTGCTCCATCTTGTTGAAACCAAACATTTTGTGGTAATTGCCCATTCTGTTGAAGTGCAGGAATAATTTCGTTATTTAGTAGATCCAAATACTTGTCACCATTCAAGTTTCCGTCGATAAAAAATGGGCTTATAAGCCTATTTTCGACAATTCCCATCCAAACATTCAACTTCTGTGGATGCTGGGTATGTGCTTCATGAATCCAATGAGGATTCTCATTTGACCAATACCTTGAGTTATGGCGATTAACTGTTCCATTTAAACAAAAAGTTGCCTCATCGGAAAAAACTATGTTAGAAGCAAAATTATCGTCGACATTACAGATGTCCATTAGCCGTTCGCAAAATTCTAGCCGTCGGTCAAAATCATCGCCTGACAATTCTTGAACCAACTGTACCTTATACAGATGATACTTTTCACTTTTTAATATCTTTCCTACAGAACGTCGACTGATACCATAGTTTAGTGCCAAATTTGTGGTGGAAGTTTGAGGTGGTTCTTCTAAATGGATTGCAATATTTTGTTCAACAGTTTCGTTCGTTGCAGTCCGCGGTCTTCCAGGTTTTTGTAAATTTTTTACCATCCCAGTTGTATTAAAACGTTGTAATGTTTTAGTTACTGTTGAGCGTGATATAGGATTCCGCTCCGGATGCAAATTATCAAAAATATGACACACTTCTTCATGAGTTCTAACACGAGCACCATAACCGATCATCATTAAAATTTCAATACGCTATTTTTCACTTAATTGAACCATTCTAAATTGTACAATTTATTTCCGTCAATTAGAATTTGACACTTGGAGAACAAAAGACGTACTAAACAGTACTCGTTTATTTATTACTATGCATACAAACAACATCAATTAGTTTATCTAAATAGTTTGCAAAAAACTCAAAGGAGGTTGATTAAAGTGCTATATTCCTCGTTTTTACAAATTTTTTTACACTAAACTCAGTATGTATGAATTCAAAATAACAAGCT